>OY253751.1:545218-1145218 GCA_958009045.1 Oxytorus armatus | reverse complement strand
TTACTTAAAAGCTTTACTTGAATTATTGTAACACAATATCGTCATTATAACTACAGGGCAGACTTACTTCGAGAACGTCCTGTGAAACTGACAATTTCACGATACTAAATGCAGCCTCTCGGTAAATTTATATTCACTGTAAACTGAAACAAACGCTCTCTCGTTCTCCCATTGAACTATTTCATTGTGTCTCCACCCATTGATACAGTTTATGTACTGTTGCGACCATTAAAAATAATGGAGGGCAACATAAGAGTGTACAAACTTTTGTCTGTCCTGACGTTCTTCACGACAAACCGGTTTACAACAGAGATTTATAGCATCTAGTATTTGGGCGATTTTTTTTTTCCACTTTTTTTTTCTCAGTCCCCAACTGAAATTTTGTTGGATATGTCGAAAAAAGAAATTCCCTGAAAGTTACAGCCCTTAATATTAATTCTAACTACTTTCCCTTAGCGTGAAAAGATTTTCCATCTAAAATACACGTAAATCGAATTTTTTTTTCTTCAAAATTCTATAACTCAGCCGCATTTTATGCTATCTTATTGTTCTTGGTTTCGATTTACTCGGAATAAAACAATCTAGAAAAGTGCCTATTGCGGCGAAAGTGTAAATTGTACTGGTGAGTTGGTACGGGTCACTGAAGTTGATTTTTACCCAAAATTCTCGTTTTTTTTGCTGTTATCTTCGAAACAATTAACTTTACGAAAAAAATGTAAATGAAAAATTTGTTTGAAATTTAATTTCCTACAAAAAAGATCCTATCGACCCAATTGCTTAGATTAATATTTCTTGAAATATTGAACTTTATTTATTTTTATTTTTTTTATTATTTAATATTTCATATTTTATAAATTTTATACTACTCATAAGTTAAAGTTCAATATCTCAAGAAATATTAATCTAAGCAATTGGGTCGATAGGACCTTTTTTGTAGGAAATTAAATTTCCAACAAATTTTTCATTTACATTTTTTTCGTAAAATTAATTGTTTCGGAGATAACAGCAAAAAAACGAGAATTTTGGGTAAAAATCAACTTCAGTGACCGGTACCAACTCACCAGTACAATTTACACTTTCGCCGCAAAAGGCACTTTTTTACATTGTTTCATTCTGAGTAAATCGAAACCAAGAACAATATGATAGCATAAAATGCGGCTGAGTTATAGAAATTTGAAGAAAAAAAAAATTTGATTTACGTGTATTTTAGATGGAAAATCTTCTCACGTTAAGGGAAAGTACTTAGAATTAATATTAAGGGCTGTAACTTTCAGGGAATTTCGTCTTCGACATATCCAACAAAATTTCGAGTTAGGACTGCAAAAAAAATTTGCCCCA
This sequence comes from Oxytorus armatus, assembly GCA_958009045.1. NCBI lineage: Eukaryota > Metazoa > Arthropoda > Insecta > Hymenoptera > Ichneumonidae > Oxytorus > Oxytorus armatus. The sequence continues at coordinate 1,143,880 of OY253751.1, read as the reverse complement.
ATCTAGTATACAATGATAGCAACATTAACTCACGTGCAATAGTACTTGATTTAAATGAATTAGCCACGAGATATAACAATTTTTACATACCTAAATTTCTCTTTGCATCCAAATGTCACAAACAAATTCACGATGTTCACGATAATTCTATATGTGTTCACCGGGAACGCAATTCACCATTCACCGTTTAAAATCACTCGATCGATCAGCTCACTCGTGCATAAAATACGTATCCTCTAATTTCTCTCGTTACGAGTAATTTAAAATTTATTTATTCACGAATATTCTGTTACGCGAGTATATCCCGAGATTAAAAATTCACGATAACCACAATTACTTGGAGAAAAAAAAGCTACTCCGTCTCTTTACTCTGATTTACAATGAGTCAAGTTATTTTTGTAAAACGTAGAAAAATTATAAATAAAATAAACCATCATTTGACAATATTACACATTTTTTTATGAACGATCGAATAAATTAATGTTCCAAACTTCGTTTGTATCTAAAGATCAAATATGACAAATGGAGCTGTTCGAACGATTGAACTGCAACTGAAAAGCGTGTCGACAAAATATAACAGTTCGTCAAGCCTATCGGTTTGTTGAGAGCCTGAAGAAGAACAAAAAATCTCAACAGTTTAGCGTCAATGGTTTTACTCGCAGAATTCAACCGCGATATCTCTAACTATATCGCGTCTCTGTGTACAATAACCGCGAAGCTCGCGATACCGAAGTTGCGAGAATTATGAAAAAAATTTCATTGTATTTTCCCCGCGACAATTCTTCTCGCTCGTTTGTCCCAGCTATCAAATCGTATTTCGTCAATTCTGACACGCTATAATCGATAACTCTTTGGACACGCGGGAAGAACTCGTTACAACTCCGTGAATAATTGATTCGTCATTATTAGTACTACACATTGAACGATTTTTTTTTTCTCCTGTCTCCGGTATTGCCAAACGGTTTCTTTGCACGTGTCGAAAAATCATTTGGCCATGATAATAAGTGGTACAAATTAGGAAATTTAGTTTGCATAACGTTATGAAGAATTTCAGCGGTAAGGAAAAAAATAATTGCCAATATATTTTGTATTTCTGGATGTTAAAATGATATTTCAAAGGGGTTTCCATGATTCAAAGTCGAAAATACCTGTATTTTTTAAACTTTGCTGTTAAAGGGGTAAATAGGGTTATGACAGCGTTTTCTCAATGATTTTCATGAATTTTTTTATAGTATAAAGAATGAATAGAATTTATTGAAACCTTGAGAATATTTTATACATATATTTAAGTATATACTATACAATTTTTGAAGAATTTCCTTGAAAAACACCGAAGATATTAGCGACCCCATATTGCAGGTCACAATCAGACCTCAGCATTTTGCGTACATTCTGGCAGCCGCAATTTTCATCTGAAATCAAACGAGGTTGGAATTTACTTTTATTATATGTCTCTCTTCTATATAAGCCGATTTTCATGTCTTTTTTGGAGGGCGTTTTTTTGTAGGAAAATAAAAATGAATCGTTTTGGATATTTAGGATGTTTTTATTTACATACTAAAGATACAAAAAAGAATTTTTTAAAAATATTTAATAGTTTATTATTATTATTATTATTATTGATCGAAGTTGGCACCTGGAAAAAAAAAGCGCGTGGGTGGCCCCGGTGATTTTGGCTCTTGATGTTATCTGAAATAAAAAATTCTTGATAATTCTTAATCTATAAACAGGTCATTCTGGTCGGAACTACTGAAGTTAAATTTCATGGATAAATAACAAAATAGCGGACTTTGGAAAAAAACGTCCTTTTCCATTTTGTTATTTATCCATGAAATTTAACTTCACTAGTTCCGACCAGAATGACATGTCTATAGATTAAGAATAATCAAGAATTTTTTATTTCAGATAACATCAAGAGCCAAAATCACCGGGGCCACCCACGCGCTTTTTTTTCGAGGTGCCAACTTCGATCAGTAATAATAATAATAATAAACTATTAAATGTTGTCAAAATTTTTTTTTTTGTATCTTTAATATGTAAATAAAAACATCCTAAATATCCAAAACGATTCATTTATATTTTCCTACAAAAAAACGCCCTCCAAAAAAGACATGAAAATCGGCTTAAGTTACCGGACTACTGCTTTAAGGCGGTAGTCTGGTCTAGAGCGAGATTTTTGACGTCATTTCTAATGTGCAATAATTTTTAAACCGTTGAAGTTGTCTTGATGAAAATTTACACGTGCATTTATTGATCCTCAGAGAATACTTGTACATTAAAAAAAAAAATTATTTTAAATATTTTCATGTAGTTTTTTGCCTTGTTGCACCATGGTGCGCCGAAAGCCGCCTCAATCGGCGCCCACTCTGGACGATGTTGTATGCATCTGAAAAAAAAAATAAAAATATATTCTCAATCTGTATGAGTATTCTGAGCACTGGTAGCAGAAACGGTACTTAAAAAAATTTTTTGACAAAATGGCGGCCTGTCGAACTTTCATTAATGATATTTCATACATTTTCGGGTATTCGACGAGTTATAAAATGTCGGCAAAATTATTGTTCGACTCAATTCTGCTACCAGTCCTCAGAAACAGGCTACCCAAGGTACGTGCAAAATTTGAGCTCGATCGGTCCATTAGTTGTCGAGATATCGTGGGCGCCGATTTGAAAAACATACTTCTGAGATAAACGCGTTGAAAGTTTTGACACCGTCCGCGCAGCTGCTTCTCGACCGCGCGGCTTGCTTAGAATTTTTATTTCTCGGCTAATTTTTGAAATATCAATAAACGGTTTTCAGGAGCGTATGAAGAAAGGTCTAAAGAATAAGAAAAACAAAAAAAAATCGCTTTTTTCAAATTTCTAGATCACACTACCGCGTTAATAACAATAGAACGAGTCGGAATTTTCATTTAAAATTTTGGGACCACATTTCTCAATAGTTCCACTAACAATTTATGGAATAAAAAAAAAATCGATTTTTTGAACCGTCTAAAACCCTATTTCTCCCCTTAAGAAACATTCCAAACGAACGATTGTTCAAAAATGCTGTTCCGCTCGTGTATAACAAATTCCTTCAGCGAGGAAATACTTCGTCATGCCGCACTTAACTCGCCGTCCTTTTGTCTCTGCGGTTTCGATCAGTGGCTTCTTGCCGCTACACTTTCCATTCGGCGTTCCAAAAAAAACTGAATTCCGCGGGATTAATAAAAACACCGGCATGAAATTGTATATTCTTTTAATACGAAACGATATACATTAAATCTACGTCGACGGATAGGCAAAGAAAAGCGTGGTTTCTAGGGGAAGAAAACAAATGGTCAGCCGTCAATGTGAAAGAAAAATAATGCCACGTTTTTTTTTAAAGCTCGGTCTTAGGCAGCCAATCTTTTTTTATCATGTCCGAGCCCTTTTCGGCGATCATCATTGTCGTCGGATTGGTATTAGCGCTTGGTATATTAGGCATTATCGAAGCATCGATAACTCTGAGTGATTCGATACCTCGAACTTTTAGTTTCGAATCAACGACCGCACCAGGATCATCGGATGGTCCCATTTTTGCCGTACCAACCGGATGATAAAGCGTTCCAGCAACGTGTCTAATACTACATTCCCAATAATCTCTAGTATCGAATTTCGTCCCTGAACATCCAGGAATATCGAAATAACGCAATTTCATTCCGTATTTCTTCATTGCTTCCGTTTCAATGAGTTTCTTCGCGAAATCCACGCTTCTCAGCATCGTCTCCAAATCCTCTTGCTCGTGAAAATAATTCGCAAAAATCTTCAAAGTATCGTCCGGATCGGAGCTTCGTAACTCAAGTTTTCCCACACTTTTTGGTCTTAGGACAACCGGCAAAATCCATATTGCGTCAGTTTCCAGAGTAGCCTTTGTCGCCGCTTCGACAATTCCATCGTCCAAATTAAAAGCTCTCATTGTTTCTTGCGTTTTAAATATCTCACCGCGTGGCACAATTAAATGATGGAAAGAGACATCAGGATATTTGGACTCGGGCTCGTTGAGATTTAAAAATCCCATCAAATCGATTCCGCCTAATGACGCGAATTCGCCAGTTTTACGAATCAAATAATTGTAAGCCTCGTCGAGTATCCAGTTTGGTGACAAAGTTCTCGATGTCAAATTGACAAATTCTAATTGCAATCCCAGCCACGCAATGTGATCCTGAAGATTTTCACCGACAGGCAGATCAGTTACAACTTCGATATCCAATTTTTCGAGCTGTTTCTTCGGACCTATTCCCGATAGCATCAACAATTGTGGACTACCGATACTTCCGGCTGAAAGAATAATTTCCTTCGAAGCTTTGACGATGATCTTATCGCCACCGGCAAGTTTCACGACCACTCGCTTGGCTCGATTTTCCTCAAAAATAATTTTCTCCGCTCTCGATGATCTGAGCACGTAAAGATTTTTACGATCTTTCGCTGGTGAAAGAAAAGCCTTTGCTGCGTTGACTCGTACCGAATTATCGATAGTTCCGTGTGCTGTTCCAAAGCCAATGTACGATCCTCTGTTGATAGAATCCAAAATTGGTATACCCAATTCTTCGACAGCTTTGAGAACAAGTTTTTGTGAAATGGTGGCGGTGTAATTGAATTTTTGAATGGTCAATGGACCACCACTTCCGTAATACTTGCATCCGTGTTTGGCTATAAAATCGGCTGGAAAATTTTCTGATTTCTTTAGATACGGCAATACTTCCTCGAAGCTCCAGCCTCGATTACCATTCTCAGACCATTCGTTGTAATCACGATCGTTACCGTGAATGTGAATCATCGCGTTTATCACCGAACTCCCACCCAGCGCTTTGCCCTTTGCCCATTTACATTGTTTACCCTTTGTCCCCTGACAAAAACCATCCTGTGGCTCAACGTCGTACGAATAATCCTCTTTCGAACCCTGAAGTTGTAGGACCAACGCGGGAACGTCACTGGACAATGATGGATTTTCACCTGCCTCGATCAGTAATACCTTCCAATCAGGATTCTCCGATAGTCTACTTGCCGTCACCGATCCCGCGCTACCTCCTCCGATCACTACGAAATCGTAACTCTCGTCCAGACTCGACAGTATCTCGCTCGTACGATCCGCCGGATAATCGGAATCCTTGTTCAATCCGCATTGCGCCGCGAGAAGTGTATGCAACAATTGAACGAACACCGAACTCGCACTTCCAACTATCGCTGATTCACAAGTCTGCGCGAGACAGGACTCCATTTAGAGATTCGCTTTTCTGGAAATGACACAAAACGTACCAGAAATATGAATACATACGTGATCTTAGTTTCTCGATCAAGAATACATGTCGTGTATTCTTGTGATGAAATTGAACGACTCTAGAAACAAATTAATCGTACAGAATTTAAACAGCAAATATTCAAATCTTTCGATTTTTATCAAATTAAACTTTACTTTACACAGGACTCCATTTAGAGATTCTCTTTTCTGGAAAAGACAAAAAACGTACCAGAAATATGAATACATGCGTAATCTTAGTTTCTCGATCAAGAATACATGTCGTATATTCTTGTGATAAAATTGAGAGACTCTAGAAACAAATTAATCATACAGGATTTAAACAGCAAATATTCAAATCTTTCGATTTTTATCAAATTAAACTTTACTTTACGCAGGACTCCATTTAGAGATTCGCTTTTCTGGAAATGACACAAAACGTACCAGAAATATGAATACATGCGTGATATTAGTTTCTCGATCATGAATACAACATGTGTATTCTTGTAATAAAATTGAGAGACTCTAGAAACAAATTAATCATACAGAATTTAAACAGCAAATATTCAAATCTTTCGATTTTTATCAAATTAAACTTTACTTTACACAGGACTCCATTTAGAGATTCTCTTTTCTGGAAAAGACAAAAAACGTACCAGAAATATGAATACATGCGTGATCTTAGTTTCTCGATCATGAATACAACATGTGTATTCTTGTAATAAAATTGAGAGACTCTAGAAACAAATTAATCATACAGAATTTAAACAGCAAATATTCAAATCTTTCGATTTTTATCAAATTAAACTTTACTTTACACAGGACTCCATTTAGAGATTCTCTTTTCTGGAAAAGACAAAAAACGTACCAGATATATGAATACATGCGTGATCTTAGTTTCTCGATCATGAATACAACATGTGTATTCTTGTAATAAAATTGAGAGACTCTAGAAACAAATTAATCATACAGAATTTAAACAGCAAATATTCAAATCTTTCAATTTTTATCAAATTAAACTTTACTTTACACAGGACTCCATTTAGAGATTCTCTTTTCTGGAAAAGACAAAAAACGTACCAGAAATATGAATACATGCGTAATCTTAGTTTCTCGATCAAGAATACATGTCGTATATTCTTGTAATAAAATTGAAAGACTCTAGAAACAAATTAATCATACAGAATTCAAACAGCAAATATTCAAATCTTTCGATTTTTATCAAATTAAACTTTACTTTACACAGGACTTCATTTAGAGATTGTCTTTTCTGGAAAAGACAAAAAACGTACCAGAAATATGAATACATGCGTAATCTTAGTTTCTCGATCAAGAATACATGTCGTATATTCTTGTAATAAAATTGAAAGACTCTAGAAACAAATTAATCATACAGGATTTAAACAGCAAATATTCAAATCTTTCGATTTTTATCAAATTAAACTTTACTTTACACAGGACTCCATTTAGAGATTCTCTTTTCTGGAAAAGACAAAAAACGTACCAGAAATATGAATTAGTTTCTCGGTCAATAATACATGTCGTATATTCTTGTAATAAAATTGAGAGACTCTAGAAAAAAATTAATCATACAGAATTTAAACAGCAAATATTCAAATCTTTCGATTTTTATCAAATAAAACTTTACTCTACACAAATTTAACAAATCACACGATTTTATTCGTTAATAATTTTCATATAATTAATAAATTATTTTGTACATTTTCACTTTAAAGTTTCGTTTCTAATATTATTATTGGCGTACTGTAAATTGTACGATGTTGAAACGAAAAAGCAACGATCCAACACGACGTCCAGCTCGTTTCAAACTACTCGAGCTCGATTCAAACTTACCCGAGCTCGATTCTCACCTCGTTGAATATTCCTAGACGACTGTATCGGTTTATCAGCCAACGTGCATACATGAATATCTATTTCAATCTTCAGTTACAACTGACTTTACACGTAATATCTTGCGTGGAATCGTTTTTTTTTATCATTCTTAAAAGCAACATGAAATCCTACCGAGTGCGAGAATAGATATAGCGTCATTCGCGTTGACGTTGAAGTGGACTCGGGCTTCAAGAGGAGTTTCACATCATCTTAATAATATTCACGTAAGACAACCCTTCGTCGTAACAGCCGATACCACGGCCTTGCTCAATCAGGTCATATTATTGTGTATCGAATACACGTTCTCGAGTGACAGCTTTACCGTACGAATGTAAATTAAATCTAATATCCATTGCGATATGCGCACTTTGCTGATAATAATCGCCGGGCCAAATGTCATATTTTAAGGTAGTAGTCTGGTAACTTAAGCCGATTTTCATGTCTTTTTTGGAGCGCGTTTTTTTGTAGGAAAATAAAAATGAATCGTTTTGGATATTTAGGATGTTTTTATTTACATATTAAAGATACAAACAAAAAAATTTTTTTTTAAATTTAATAGTTTATTATTATTATTATTATTGATCGAAGTTGGCACCTCGAAAAAGAAGCGCGTGGGTGGCCCCGGTGATTTTAGCTCTTGATGTTATCTGAAATAAAAAATTCTTGATAATTCTTGATCTATAGACATGTCATTCTGGTCGGAACTACTGAAGTTAAATTTTATGGATAAATAACAAAATGGAAAAGGACGTTTTTTTCCAAAGTCCGCCATTTTGTTATTTATCCATGAAATTTAACTTCAATAGTTCCGACCAGAATGACATGTCTATAGATTAAGAATTATTAAGAATTTTTGATTTCAGATAACATTGAGAGCCAAAATCACCGGGGTCACCCACGCGCTTTTTTTCGAGGTGCCAACCTCGAAAAAAATTATTATCAATAACAATAATAATAAACTATTACATTTTTTCAAAAAAATTTTTTTTTGTATCTTTAAAATGTAAATAAAAACATCCTAAATATCCAAAACGATTCATTTTTATTTTCCCACAAAAAAACGCCCTCCAAAAAAGAGATGAAAACCAGCTCAAGTTACCAGACTACTACCTTAAGAAGAGCGAGGAAAAAATTTCGGAATTTCTTTAAGTATGAAAAATGAGTTTTTGCGAACGTTACGAAAACTAGCATGTTTCAGATTTCTCACGAAAACAAGCATGCTTGATATCTGCGCGAAAATTAGCATGTTTCGGCTTTTACCACGAAAACCAGCAGGTTTTGACTTTCACCGCGAAAATTAGTACGTTTCAGTATCACCGGAAGTGTTTCTCATTTTTTACTCCACATTTTTTGAACATCCTTTTTTACTCCAAATTGACGAAATATTTATGCTTGTCATTTTATACTGTTTTATTTATTTTTTTAAATTTATTTCATACTTATTTTACTGTTTGAATTTTGGTCTGCCAGGCTTATCATAAGATGGCAAACGGCAAATGCCTCGTCATTTTGGAGTAAAAAAAACCATGGTCAAAAAAATTAGAGAAAAGAAAATCGAAAACAATTGCGGTGTATGCAAAGTTAACAATGTCAGTTTTTTTTCTTCTTGCTACTTCGTCCAAGACCTGACATTTCTCGAGATATCTCAATCGATTGTTTCGAAGATTCTGTCAACTGTACTTTATACTTATACTGTACTTTATACTTTAGTCGTTGATCACTCCAAGATTGTGTTTTTTTTATAATGAAATAAAAACACAATGAACGATTCTTCAGACTGTAAGTAGAATATACTTTTTATAAACAATAATTTTGTTCAATTCCATCGCTGACTCCGAAACTTGAAGTCAGGAAAAATATCATTGATGGAGAATTTTAGTTTTTGAGTGGTGGAATATTGCGTATCGTATTTGCGAATCGTATTTTCAATAATGTTATTATTTTTTAAATAGAAAACGAATATAAATGTTTGAGGGTGTACGGGCGATACACCCTCAATGTTTTTCATTTATTCCTTATAGTGGTCCCGAAAAAATTATTAAAACATTTGTGAAAGTTCTGAATCTTATTCGATTTAGTTCGGCGAATATACTACTTTTTCCAGTGCAAATCGAAATATGCTAGTTTTCGCGACGAAAGCCGAAACGTGCCACTTTTCGCGGCAGAAGCCGAATCAAGTTTTCGCGATGAAAGCCGAAACATGCTAGTTTTCGCGTCGAATATCGAAACGTGTAGATTTTCGTGGTGGAATTCGAAACGCGTTGGTTTTCGTAAGAAATTTGAATCGTGCCACTTTTCGTACGGAGCGTCGACATATTCATTGGTGGAAGGATTTGGAGTGAAACTAAGACGGTGTTACATAATTACAAATTTTATTCGTTGTACCAAAAAAATTTTATGACAATTTCCATTGTCACTTTCTCACATACTCTGCCAAGTCTTGATAATCATGTCCGAAGCCTTCTCCGCTACCATTACAATAGCAGCAACGGGATTCGAATTGGGAACAACTGGAAATATCGAAGCATCGGCAACTCGCACGTTCGTCAATCCGTGAACACGCAATTCGGGATCTACGACAGCTGATTTATCACCCGCCGGTCCCATTTTGCAGGAGCCCGATTGATGATTTTCCGGACCAGTTTCTTGGCGAATTACACATTCCCAATAGGCGTCAGTTCCAAAGTGATAACTAGGGAACACAAAAAAAAACAGCTATCGTTAGGCAAAAAAAAACGGTTGATTTAAATAATTTTCTTTGCAAATATACGAGGGGGGACCCAAAAAAAACGGGAATTGCGCTGCGGCGGGGAGGGAGAGTGGAGGAACCCATTGCTCGACCAGGTGTCCGTTGGGGACACGTCTCCTGAGTTAGTGTGCGAAGTTCCGTCGCCGTGAGTGCATCGGTTCGCCCGTGGGAATTTTTGTAGTGAAACAACTTTTTCGCGGCTGTGAAATTTTGTTTCCTGTTGGGAAAATCGGCCGCGAAAACTACCGTAATGCTTGAGACTGCTTATGGAGATGCTGCCCTAGGTAAAACCAGAGTCTACGAGTGGTTTTCACGTTTTAAAAATGGAGAAATGTCAATTGAAGACCAACCCCGTTCAGAACGCCCCTCAACGTCAAGAAGTGACGAAAACGTCGACAAAATCAATGCTCTCATTCGTGAAGACCGTCGCCGAACCATTGATCAACTCTGTGTGATGTCTGGGATATCATGGAGTTCAATTCAGAGGATTTTATGCAAAAATTTGCACACGAGCAGAGTTGCAGCCAAATTTGTCCCTCGCCTTCTCACGAACGAGCAAAGGGAGCGTCGACTTCAGGCACGTTTTGAACTTTAAAATCAGCTCGAAGAGGACCCTGAACTTTTTTCCAAGGTGATTACCGGTGATGAGTCGTGGTGCTATGGATACGACCCCGAAACAAAGCGGCAATCAAGCGTTTTGCCACTGTGAAGGAGGTAAAACAAAAATCACTGGAAGACCTAAAGAACATCCCGATAAGTGAATTTAAGGGATAACACCACTGGTGACCCCCTGTTTTTTTTCACATTTTTCAAGAATTTTTTTTTGTGGAAAAAAAAAGAGATATTTGAAAAATTTTTTTGGGTTTTGCTCCTTGTTTATTAATGTATCAAAAAACATTTTTTTCACATTTTTCACGCCGCATGGTGGCGCTGGGGAAGCTCTCGCGTCAGGTGCTGTCATCTCCGCGGCACGCAGCAGAACTCTCTTCAACGTCGATCCGAAAAAAAATACCGAGTGTTTTCGTTAATAATATGATATTTTGAAGAGAAGTACATAGGGATTTGGGAAAATATTGTTTTAAAAAAAATAGGCACGCCTTTGAAATTAAAGTTAATTCCAAAGGCGTGCCTATTTTTTTTAAAACAATATTTTTCCAAATCCCTATGTACTTCTCTTCAAAATATCATATTATTAACGAAAACACTCGGTATTTTTTTTCAGATCGACGTTGAAGAGAGTTCTGCTGCGTGCCGCGGAGATGACAGCATCTGACGCGAGAACTTCCCCAGCGCCACCATGCGGCGTGAAAAATGTGAAAAAAATGTTTTTTGATACATTAATAAACAAGGAACAAAACCCAAAAAAAATTTTTCGAATATCCCTTTTTTTTCCCACAAAAAAAAATTCTTGAAAAATGTGAAAAAAAACAGGGGGTCACAGTGGTGTTCTACCTTAAATATATGTATAAAAATTTTATAGTATATACTTAAATATATGTATAAAATATTCTCAAAGTTTCAATAAATTATATTCATTTTTTATACTATATAAAAAAATCATGAAAATCATTGAGAAAACGCTGTCCTAACCCTATTTCCCCCCTTAAGGTAGAGGAAAGCTCCACGATCCTTTTTAACTTGCCGAAGAAAATCGTTTTTTCCGTATTCTAATTCCGGAGTTTCCTTCTCAATGTATTACACAACTTTTAATTTATGCTTTCAATGAAGGTTTTTTTGGGTCCCCCCTCGTAACATTTCATTTTTTTCTATTACCAGCACTCTCGCAATATTTTTCGAGATATTTCAGAAAAAATTATAACGTTCTTACTTTGAGCAAGCAGGTATCGGAGACTCGTTGAGTTTGAGATCCCATTTTTTCATCGTTCTCGTTTTTGTCAAATCGACAATTTTCTTTATTCCCTCAACGAGAATCTTCATATCGTCCTCATCCTCGAAATAATTCGGATAAATAAGTGGTTGCTCCAATGAATCTTTCGATCGTAATTTCAGTACGCCACGTGTTTTCGCGACAACGGTTGTTGGTCTAGCGACGAGTTCTCGTCTCTCCGGACAATTTCCAATTTTACCACCGGAACACTCGTTCGCGACACCGTTCATCGTGCATCTCGAGCTAAATCCATCGAAGAACACTTGAACATCGGGTATCCCCAATTCCGCGTGTGAACTCTCGAAAAAAGCGGTGACCTGTGTGAGTCCGGTGCTCGCTAAAGGTCCGGTACGATTGTTCAAATATTGTGCCATTGACTCCTCGTCCATAGTCTCGTAATCCGTGTCCTTTATGCTCATTCTCAAACCGACGGAAACGTGATTGTGAAGATTTTTACCAACCGGAAGATCGGCTATCGTTTGTACTCCCAATTTTGTCAAATCCTCGGCAGGTCCAATTCCGCTGTTCAACAAAATTTGCGGCGAACCAATTGCCCCCGCTGTCAATATTACCTCTTTGTCGACTTTGATGACGCGAGCATTGCCATTTTTGTCGATAACCTGGATCGAACGTATTTTTCTTTCCCACCGACCCAACAGAAGTTTCGTCACTCGTGTATTCGTCAAAACTTTGATGTTCGACTTGTGAAGAATTGGCCTGAGATAAAATCTCGATGTCGTGCCTCGCTGACCATTTTCCGTAATCATCGGTGCCACCATAAAACCCGTTTGATTCTTGCCAACTAAACTCGACGTTTGATATCCCAGTTCTTTTGCAGCGGCCAACAGTTCGTCGACAAAGCTTGGCTTGTGATCGAAATACTTGATCTTCAATGGACCACCCTGTGGTACTCTTGAAAATTCACGATTCGACGTCATGCCTGGTTTTTCGGGATTCTCCGCACGCTCGAAATAATGCTCAATCTCGTTGTACGACCAGCCTGTGTTACCCGCGCGTGACCATCTGTTATAAATCTCCGGATGTCCACGCACGTACATCATACCGTAAAGTCCTCCGGTACCCGAGATCATTTTACCGCGGGGCCATTTACAACGACCTTTGGTCTCTTTGGGGAGCAAAAAAAAACCGTGAAACAAATTATAACGTAATTAGAGGGGAATGGAACTTTTTAAATCGCCGAAATAAACATAAAAATCTTGCCGAATAATCAATGCAATACCTTTTTTCCAAATGAAAAGAAATATTGAGGTAGTAGTCTGGTAACTTTAGCCAATTTTCATGTCTTTTTTGGAGGGCGTTTTTTTGTGGGAAAATAAGAATGAATCGTTTTGGATATTTAGGATGTTTTTATTTACATATTAAAGATACAAAAAAAAAATTGTTTGAAAAAATTTAATAGTTTATTATTATTATTATTATTGATCGAAGTTGGCACCTCGAAAAAAAAAGCGCGTGGGTGGCCCCGGTGATTTTGGCTCTTGATGTTATCTGAAATAAAAAATTCTTGATAATTCTTAATCTATAGACATGTCATTCTGGTCGGAACTACAGAAGTTAAATTTCATGGATGAATAACAAAATGGCGGACTTTGGAAAAAAAAGTCCTTTTTTCCAAAGTCCGCCGTTTTGTTATTTATCCATGAAATTTAACTTCAGTAGTTCCGACCAGAATGACATGTCTATTAGGGTGGTTCTTAATTTGGTGATGTTGGAGATTCTTTGGTATTGTTCCTCAAAACTAATCAACATATCTAGAAAAAAAATTGGGTGCAAGCGGATATTTTTCCAATAATTCTAACCCACCCCACCGAGCTGTCGAATTTTTATATGAAAAAATGCATGCATTCAAAATTTTGTTGAGAAAATTGTTTATTATTTCAAAACTATTTATGATAAAAGAATTTTATATAACGTTTTTGTAGGAAATATAATGCTCTACAAAAAAGGTATCTTGTGAAATTCTCGTGAATCTAATATTTATCACGTAATTAGCAAAAAACTGTCATCATTTATTCCGAAAGTCGATCATTATGGTCAAAACGGGAGTTTGACGTCGAATAGCTGCAATTTATTTTTCGTATGTATATAAGATTATGAAGAAATACATAGCGCACTCAACAATGAAATGTAAACAATTTTCAAATTTTAAATTTTATCAATTTTATTGTGAATTATAATGAATGATGTCATATATTTTAAAAATCAACTTACAATAATGAATTACATCGGTTGGAGCAAAGTTGCTTTGTTAATATCAGGATATTTTTTTTTATATTCTTTAATTATTTGTACAATGAATTGTTTCTGATCTTCGTCATAAGTGAGACGATCATTGTACTCTGTAATAAGTTTCACTCCTCTTTCTGCAACTTCGTTAACCACTTTAATTCCTTTAACTATTTTTAAGCCTTGTAAATGATTTTCATTAGAAATCCACTCGTTCACATCGATATCAAAAAATGAGGAGTTGATTTCAAATCTTTCGAAAAAAGCCATCGATTTGGAACTGATAAAGAAATCAATGTCCTTATCGATCAAGGAAGAAAAATTTATCATGAATGATAATAAAATTGATCAAATAAAAAATTTAAATATCGTTCACATACTGTTATTGAGTGCACTACGTATCTCTTCATATTTCTTATTGCATATGAAAAATACATTGCAGTTTTTCGACGTCAAACTCCTGTTTTGGCCATAATGATGGACTTTTGGAATAAATGATGACAGTTTTTTTGCTAATAACGTGATAAATATTAGATTCACAAGAATTTTACAACATACCTTTTTGTAGAGCATTAAATTTCCTATAAAAACACAATATAAAATTTTTTTATCACGAATAGTTTTGAAATAATAAACAATTTTCTTAACAAAATTTTGAATGCATGTATTTTTTCATATAAAAATTCGACAGCTCGGTGGGGTGCGTTAGAATTATTGGACAAAGTTCCGCGTGCGCCCAATTTTTTTTCTGGATATGTTGATTACTTTCAAGGAACAATACCAAAGAATTTCCAACATCCCCAAATTAAGAACCACCCTAATGTCCATAGATTCAGAATTATCAAGAATTTTTGATTTCAGATAACATCAAGAGCCAAAATCACCGGCGCCACCCACGCGCTTTTTTTTCGAGGTGCTAACTTCGACCAATAATAATAATAATAATAATAATAAACTATTAAACTTGTTCAAAAATTTTTTTTTTTGTATCTTCAATATGTAAATAAAAACATCCTAAATATCCAAAACGATTCATTTTTATTTGCCTACAAAAAACGCCCTCCAAAAAAGACATGAAAATCGGCTCAAGTTACCAGACTACTACCTCAAAAAACAGAACTCTTACAATTTTTTTTACATATGCCGATCTGAATATTTTTTTTTTTTACATTTCCACAAAAGCATCTCGAATGATTCCTCGTTTGGGACGTAATGATATTTTGTATATTTACCCAAACACGCGGTAGGATTGGGCTCCGTGGGTTCGGTCTCATAATTCCAATCGAGACTCGTTCCAATAGCGTTAAAAGCATAACCCGGCAACGACGTCATTGTCGGTTCTTCCGGTCCAGCCTCGATCAACAAAATTTTCCACCATGGCTGACGATCGGCGAGTCTTCTGGCTATCACGGGACCCGCCACCCCTGCACCGACAATTATAAAATCGAACCTGTGAGACGTGAAAAAAACATTACGAACAACGATTTATGAACACCATTTCCAAATAGTAACTCTTTTCGTCAAATTATCTAATATTATTCATTTCAATTGTTAATATAAATTTAGTACTCCGGCATTTTTGTTTTAAGTGGGGAAATAGGGTTAGGACAGCGTTTTCTCAATGATTTTCTTGAATTTTTTTATAGTATAAAAAATGAATAGAATTTATTGAAACTTTGAGAATATTTCATACATATATTTAAGTATATACTATAAAATTTTTGAAGAATTTCATTGAAAAACACCGAAAATATTAGCGACCCCATATTGCAGGTCACAATCGGACTCAGCATTTTGCGTACATTCTGGAAGCCGCAATTTTCATCTGGAATCAAACGAGGTTGGAATTTACTTTTATTATATGTCTCTCTTCTACACGAACCTAAATGCTATCAAAAAAATAGAAAATTAAATTTTTTACAGGGGTCAAAACAAAAAAGCATGATTTTTCGTAATTTTTTACAACTTTATTTGCAAAAAAAAAATTATTTTAAATAATGATAATATTCCGATTTTAGGTTCATATAGAGCGCAATACTATGAAGAAAGTAACTGCCAATTTTCAAAACGATTGGTTGAAAACTTTTCAAACTAGCGTGTACGGAATTTGAAAAAAAGTCGTTTTCAGGAAAACGCGTTTGAAAAAATAGTACCAAGAAAAATAAAGTCGAGGCAGTCATAAATTTTCTTCGGTGTTTTTCAAAGAAATTCTTCAAAAATTTTATAGTGTATACTTAAATTCATGTATAAAATATTCTCAAAGTTTCAATAAATTATATCCATTTTTTATACTATAAAAAAATTCATGAAAATCATTGAGAAAACGCTGTCCTAACCCTGTTTCCCCACTTAATGGCTTATAACAATAGAACGAGTCGGAATTTTCATTAAAAATTTTGGGAACATATTTTTCAATAGTTTTACTAACAATTTATGAAAATTAAAAAAAATCGCATTATTTCCCCCCTATTTCCCCCCTTAACTTAAAAATTTTATATACCATTCGCCCTCGACGATCTCATCTTTTCCGGCGCGTCGACAAGGATCCGCGATGTCGCATCTCGACATTATCGTCGTTTGTATCAGCATCATAAAGCTCGCCAGACTTCCGCATGATTTTTCTATGAATGGCGTATCTTGGAATTTACATCCGCCGTTCGAGTTCATCACTGTGCACGCATACTCCGAGCTCACTTGGGGCGGCTTTTGTCAAAGAAAATTAATGCAACAAAAAAAAAACTCTCATTATATAGCATTGTTATGGATTGACGGGAATTAATACAAATTGACCTACAATCACGTTGTGAGGTCTTAAGGTTGTAGTCTGGTAACTCAAGCCGATTTTCATGTCTTTTTTGGAGGGCGTTTTTTTGTAGGAAAATAAAAATGAATCGTTTTGAATATTTAGGATGTTTTTATTTACATATTAAAGAACAAGACAAATTTTTTTTGAAAAAATTTAATAGTTCATTATTATTATTATTGATCGAAGTTGGCACCTCAAAAAAAAAAGCGCGTCGGTGGCCCCGGTGATTGTGGCTCTTGATGTTATCTGAAATCAAAAATTCTTGAAAATTCTTAATCTATAGACATGTCATTCTGGTCGGAACTACTGAAGTTAAATTTCATGGATAAATAACAAAATGGCGGACTTTGGAAAAAAAGTCTTTTTATTTTGCCCGCCATTTTGTTATTTATCCATGAAATTTAACTTCAGTAGTTCCGACCAGAATGACATGTCTATAGATTAAGAATGATCAAGAATTTTTTATTTCAGATAACATCAAGAGCCAAAATCACCGGAGCCACCCACGCGCTTTTTTTTCGAGGCGCCAACTTCGATCAATAATAATAATAGAAATAAACTATTAAATTTTTTCAACAAATTTTTTTTTTGTATCTTTAATATGTAAATAAAAACATCCTAAATATCCAAAACGATTCATTTTTATTTTCCTACAAAAAAACGCCCTCCAAAAAAGACCTGAAAATCGGCTTAAGTTACCAGACAACTATCTTAAGTAATAAACAGTTTGTTCGATACGAACCACTTTCACCGCCGAATTATTCAAACTCAGAAGATGCATTTTTCAATTCCTTTGATCTTCTTTCGTTCACCAACGCGAGTCACATAAATATCGCTTCGTAAAATAAATTATGCCACGAGCTGTTCCGACTCGTGGTTAATTCACGAATGCCCGAAAAGATCAAGAATCACGAAGATTTTGTCAAATCCACAAGCCGTAAAGTTTACTTGACCCAAATTGATAATCAACACGCATATTTGACAAACAAAAATTGCCCCTTCTCCCATAAACCCTCCCCCGGGGTGTCAACGAAGTTTCAAACGCTCCATCAAAAATTCCAAAAGACTTCGGGAAAATATAGTTTCGTTTTATTTGTCTGGTATCCGTTTTTCGACGTGTCAATGATAAATTGCGATAATAAAAATAAAAAAAAAAAAACACAAGGTTACGACCTCGGTAATTGAACTGACTTATTTACCTTAAATCATGACGTTATCTTTACATTCGTTAATTAAAATGAAATTCGTGTAGTCAACTTGAAAATTGCTCAATTTTCGATGCAATAAATTTGATTATTTCTAATTAATTAAATCTTGAAGCTGTAAAATTTATTTAAGCTCCTTTCTTAGTCATTTTTCTCGATCTATCGACCTCCCAGTGTATTACCATTATATTGGCATTTCCTGTGACGCCATTGCAATCCAGGGTAGCTAGCAGACTAACGAAAAGCACAAAGTACTTCATAGTGTTCTTTCACTTCGGAGCATCGAGTGAACCCTCTGGAAAAAAATAAAATAATTACTCACAATTATTCTTTCACGATGAGAGATATCAATTAGTTAATTGAAGTGTTACAGACCGTTCTAAAGAAATTCGACAATTTGTTTTCTTTGGATAATCAAAATTATTAACCTTATTCATTTTGTTTCTACCATTAATAATTCAGATCTTAACAGTCACTAAAATATTCGTTTTTTTGTTTGTTTTTTTTTTCTTTCTGTGTATAATAATTGTGGGATCCACATACTGCCCGTAAGATTAATTTCGTGAATTAATAATGAAACATTTGTGATACAATAAAAAAAATGTCATACTTTTTGATTTACCGAACGAACCATCTGACGATCATTGGATCCGGCGAATTGTGAGCAAAGTCACAAAAACGTTTGAACGTAAAGAGACATGATGTGAGAATTTTTTGTCGCAAGGGTTTGAATACCCCGGAATTAAAAAAAAAAAAACTCGGGGTGCTCCAGAGCTAAAAAAAAAACGAAAAATCGAGCACCCTTCGTCGAACACTATCTGGTATGTACTGACGAGGCCGAAACTTAAAGAGACGTCTCTCGGGTTCTTGAACGTTGAGAGCACAGTGAGCTGATCTCTTTGGTACGAGGAGGAACTCTCCGAGAGAGATTCCTTTCCCCACTGTTTCCTCTCGGCATCGAAAGCAAAGAGAAGCCCACAAGGCTCACAATGACACCAGCGCGAACTAATCGCTCTTCCCTCGGGGCTGTCTCGTTTCGCGCTACCGTATTTAATTCAGACACACATAACACACACACACACACACACAGATATTAATATATAAAATACATCGTCAAGATAGCAAAGAGTCTGCTGTATAGCCGAACGGCTGGTAGTATATTTTTTTTTTGTCCCGTATCTGGTATATTAACTGGTGAAAGAGAGGAATGTCCGTACATATAACATTGCGTCATGACTAATTGATCACCGTAGCTCACATTTGAGCTCGTAACCTCAAATGTTATAATTTATTTCCCGGTCTGAGATAAAAAAATACTCAACCGTTTATACACGGACTTTACTACTGTAAAAGAGTACTTGATTGATTTAAAAATTCATTAATTACTTTAAAATAGCACTGAACTTCAAAGAAGCATCTCAGCTCTGAAAAAATACTTGACCAGTTGTGAAAAGTATCTATCTGCTTCGCAAAGATGAAAAATGCTTGAGAAATTTGTTACGCATTGAAAAAATACTAAAATTATCATCACCTGTTTTAAGAAAGTACTTGATTGATTTAAAAATTCATTAATTACTTTAAAATAGCACTGAACTTCAAAGAAGTATCTCAACTCTGAAAAAATACTTGACCAGTTGTGAAAAGTATCTATCTGCTTCACAAAGATGAAAAATGCTTAAAAAAGATGTAATGATAATTTTAGTATTTTTTTAATACGTAACAACGTATTGAAAAAATACTAAAATTATCATCTTCTGTTTCATAAAAGTACTTGATTGATTTAAAAATTCATTAACTACTTTAAAATAGCACTGAACTTCGAAGAAGTATCTCAGCTTTGAAAAAATACTTGACCAGTTGTGAAAAGAATCTATCTGCTTCACAAAGATGAAAAATACTGAAAAAAAGTTGTTACGTATTGAAAAAATACTAAAATTATCATCTTCTGTTATAAAAAAGTACTTGATTGATTTAAAAATTCATTAATTACTTTAAAATAGCACTGAACTTCAAAGAAGTATCTCAGCTCTGAAAAAATACTTGACGAGTTGTGAAAAGAATCTATCTGCTTCACAAAGATGAAAAATACTGAAAAAAAGTTGTTACGTATTGAAAAAATACTGAAATTATCATCTTCTGTTGTAAAAAAGTACTTGATTGATTTAAAAATTCATGAATTACTCTAAAATAGCACTGAACTTCAAAGAAGTATCTCAGCTCTGAAAAAATACTTGACCAGTTGTGAAAAGTATCTATCTGCTTCGCAAAGATGAAAAATGCTTAAAAAAGTTGTTACGTATTGAAAAAAATACTAAAATTATCATTTTCTGTTTTAAAAGAGTACTTGATTGATTTAAAAATTCATTAATTACTTTAAAATAGCACTGAACTTCAAAGAAGTATCTCAGCTCTGAAAAAATACTTGACCAGTTGTGAAAAGAATCTATCTGCTTCACAAAGATGAAAAATACTGAAAAAAAGTTGTTACGTATTGAAAAAATACTAAAATTATCATCTTCTGTTTCAAAAAAGTACTTGATTGATTTAAAAATTCATTAATTACTTTAAAATAGCACTGAACTTCGAAGAAGTATCTCAGTTCTGAAAAAATACTTCACCAGTTGTGAAAAGAATCTATCTGCTTCACAAAGAGGAAAAATGCTTAAAAAATTATCATCTTCTGTTTCAAAAAAGTACTTGATTGATTTAAAAATTCATTAATTACTTTAAAATAGCACTGAACTTCAAAGAAGTATCTCAGCTCTGAAAAAATACTTGACCAGTTGTGAAAAGAATCTATCTGCTTCACAAAGATGAAAAATACTGAAAAAAAGTTGTTACGTATTGAAAAAATACTAAAATTATCATCTTCTGTTTTAAAAAAGTACTTGATTGATTTAAAAATTCATTAACTACTTTAAAATAGCACTGAACTTCGAAGAAGTATCTCAGCTCTGAAAAAATACTTGACCAGTTGTGAAAAGAATCTATCTGCTTCACAAAGATGAAAAATACTGAAAAAAAGTTGTTACGTATTGAAAAAAATACTAAAATTATCATCTTCTGTTTTAAAAAAATACTTGATTGATTTAAAAATTCATTAATTACTTTAAAATAGCACTGAACTTCAAAGAAGTATCTCAGCTCTGAAAAAATACTTGACCAGTTGTGAAAAGTATCTATCTGCTTCGCAAAGATGAAAAATGCTTAAAAAAGTTGTTACGTATTGAAAAAAATACTAAAATTATCATTTTCTGTTTTAAAAGAGTACTTGATTGATTTAAAAATTCATTAATTACTTTAAAATAGCACTGAACTTCGAAGGAGTATCTCAGCTCTGAAAAAATACTTGACCAGTTGTGAAAAGTATCTATCTGCTTCACAAAGATGAAAAACACTGAAAAAAAGTTGTTACGTATTGAAAAAATACTAAAATTATCATCTTCTGTTTCAAAAAAGTACTTGATTGATTTAAAAATTCATTAATTACTTTAAAATAGCACTGAACTTCAAAAAACAATCTCAGCTCTGATAAAATACTTGACCAGTTGTGAAAAGAATCTATCTGCTTCGCAAAGATGAAAAATACTTTTAAAAAGTTGTTACGTATTGAAAAAAATACTAAAATTATCATCTTCTGTTTTAAAAAAGTACTTGATTGATTTAAAAATTCATTAATTACTTTAAAATAGCACTGAACTTCAAAAAACTATCTCAGCTCTGAAAAAATACTTGACCAGTTGTGAAAAGAATCTATCTGCTTCGCAAAGATAAAAAATTCTTAAAAAAGTTGTTACATATTGAAAAAATACTAAAATTATCATCTTCTGTTTAAAAAAAGTACTTACCTCCATTAAGAATGATTGTTAAGGCCGAAAAACAGTACTCAAATATTGTTACTCTATTGTTGTTATCGTTGTTATTATGGTGTCTATTCGTACACCAGATGACAGTTTCATTCATATAATATTTCATCTTATATTTTAGTAATTTACGTTTCTCGATGTGTCATCGGTACAGAGTTATAGAAGCCAACGAGCAGATACTTTCTTATCTTTCCCCGACGACGCGAGAATCGCATTACAAACCGTCAAGTTTTATAGCAGCACGTGTGGAAGACTCTTAGGATGCAATATAGCGAATTGAGGAATTTGAGAAAAAAATTTACCAGAGCAAAAGTCGATTTAGAACTTTCAGTTTAAATCTGATAATAAAATCATGTTGTTGAGACAATTTTCTTTTTCTTTATCATAAAAATCCCATTATAGTAAATACATTTGTTACAGAAACGATTAAGAATGCTCGTGACTTTGAACTTTACGATCAATATTATTGTTAATATTTTTTATTATTCTTTATTTTTTCATTGCAATGCAGTTTTAACGGATATTTAAATATTTGAAAAAATAGCTGTACACAGTTTTCTCATCGAAATGGAATAATTTTAAAAAAATTCTCTGTACTTACCGGACAAGCGCGAGGCAACGAAAACTGAAACTCTACGAATACTGTTATTGTGCACTTAAAAAAAAATGTTTATATATACCGTCGAAGCTGAACGATTACTAAAATATTTCATACCTGCTGTCGTCACCGGTCATAATAAATTTAACGGCCTTCGTTCGACTGAATTGACGTTTTCGTTTTTCTGCTTTAACCCACACGAACGTAAAGTTAAATAGATAGCGATATACTTGATAAATTGCTGATCCCGCGCTGTCTCTCGGAATAAAACTTATCGATGATCTAGATTTATCGCTAAACTTTTGATGTAACGACAATTTATTGAATATTTACATGCTATACTTTTGACATGTACACCCGAGCCATAACTTTATCCGATGGAAAAATAGTCATGGTCACATTTATGACCGACAATACTGGTTTCTAACCAGAAAAAAAAAAAACAAAAACACGATAACGTTATCGTGAAAATTTTTCATGGGATAAAATTACGGCTGGAATAATATAGAATAATTGTATCCGTGAAAAGGTATACCTTTCGCGTAGACAATTATTCTATATTATTTTTAATTATTCTGAGAAACCAGAAAATAAAAAAAAAAAAAACAATAAAATTATCGCGAGTTTATTAATTTTGAATAATTTTTTTTTTCTTTAAAAAAATTCATTAAAATAAATTTTTACTAGAATGTTCATTTCCTCACGGAAATCCGTTGACTCTCCGGGCGAGATTTTCTTCTACGAATATTTCTCAATTTACCGACGACACAGCAATTGTTTCGTCTCTCGTTTGAAACATTTTTCCAATCCTCCTTGATCATATCGGCGCCTTTCTCCGCAATCATAATCGTCGGTGCATTTGTATTTCCGCTAACGATATTTGGCATTATCGACGCATCGATCACTCTCAGTCCCGCTATACCGTGAACGCGTAAACGTGAATCAACAACCGCTCTCGAATCGTTCGTAGGTCCCATTTTGCACGTACTCGTCGGATGATATATCGTCATTGTGTAATATCGAGCGTGACATCGCCAATAGTCGTCCGAAAGAAATTCGTACATCGCACACGCGGTTATGACGTTATTGTTTGGACGGGCATTAAATTGTGCGATTTTTTGAGTTTTACTCAGTCTGTGAATGAATTTCGCTCCCTCGACCTGAACGAAAAATAACGATTAAATCTCATATTTTCAATAAAAACGTAACTTTATCGGTAAGTAATTAATTCTGTTGCATCGCAACAATGCTCTTTATTTTTCGTCTCTTACTGCGGTTTAATTACCAGAATGTCCAAATCGCGAGGATCATCGAAATAATTAGGAACGATTATTGGATGATTGTTTGGATTTTTGTCCTTCAGGCTGATGTATCCTCGGCTTTTCGGTCTCAGTAAAACTGGCATTGCCGAATAAGTATCCTCGTAGAGAATGCTACCAAAAATATTCGAGAAACAATGATCGTCGAGACCGGTGTCTCTTTTTGCGATTAAACCGCCGTCGGTGTTATCGGCCGCTGATGAGAAAAATAATTGCACGTCTGGATGATCTATCGAAGCATTTGCGTACCTGCAAAAATTTGTGTAACAAGGTTGAGGGAGAACACCACTGTGACCCCCTGTTTTTTTTTCACATTTTTCAAGAATTTTTTTTTGTGGGAAAAAAAAGAGATATTCGAAAATTTTTTTTGGGTTTTGTTCCTTGTTTATTGATGTATCAAAAAACATTTTTTTCACATTTTTCACGCCGCATGGTGGCGCTGGGGAAACTCTCGCGTCAGGTGCTGTCATCTCCGCGGCACGCAGCAGAACTCTCTTCAACGTCGTTCTGAAAAAAAATACCGAGTGTTTTCGTTAATAATATGATATTTTGAAGAGAAGTACATAGGGATTTGGAGAAATATTGTTTTAAAAAAAAATAGGCACGCCTTTGAAATTAAAGTTAATTTCAAAGGCGTGCCTATTTTTTTTAAAACACCATTTTTCCAAATCCCTATGTACTCGATCTGAAAAAAAATACCGAGTGTTTTCGTTAATAATATGATATTTTGAAGAGAAGTACATAGGGATTTGGAAAAATATTGTTTTAAAAAAAAATAGGCACGCCTTTGAAATTAAAGTTAATTTCAAAGGCGTGCCTATTTTTTTTAAAACAATATTTTTCCAAATCCCTATGTACTTCTCTTCAAAATATCATATTATTAACGAAAACACTCGGTATTTTTTTTCAGATCGACGTTGAAGAGAGTTCTGCTGCGTGCCGCGGAGATGACAACACCTGACGCGAGAGCTTCCCCAGCGCCACCATGCGGCGTGAATAATGTGAAAAAAATGTTTTTTGATACATTAATAAACAAGGAACAAAACCGAAAAAAAATTTTCGAATATCTCTTTTTTTTCCACAAAAAAAAATTCTTGAAAAATGTGAAAAAAAAACAGGGGTTCACAGTGGTGTTAACCCTTAAATATATGTATAAAATATTCTCAAAGTTTCAATAAATTATATTCATTTTTTATATTATAAAAAAATTTATGAAAATCATTGAGAAAACGTTGTCCTAACCCTATTTGCCCCCTTAATCAAGAACGTGATATAAATAACAACATAACTCGGTCTCTCGAGAATTTTTTTATTTTTTACTAGTAAAAAATTCTCGATAGAGAATTAAATCAAATTTTTATTAGATTTTCTAATAAAAATTTTATTAGAAAATCGGCTTAAGTTACCAGACCGCTACCTTAAATTCGCCAAATGATCAGAAATTTATGTTGCTCACTTGGTATTGATGAAAGCCATTGCCTCGCACATCGGCACGATATAAAGTGGTCCATTTTTCTCAATTAAAAAGTGTTTCATCGCGTTGAGGGTTAAAAATCGTGGAAGAACAAAAGTAAAGCCAAACTCATCGGTATCTTTGGGCGAATCGACGAGATACGATATACCACCAATGGCAACGTGATCCTGAAGATTTTGTCCAACGCCAGGAAGATCGTGAACGATCGTTACGCCGATGTCACTGAGATGATCAACGGGACCGATACCCGAGAGCATCAAGAGCTGTGGCGATTGAATCGATCCTGCTGAGAGAATAATCTCGCGATTAGCGCGAACGACATAACGAAATTTGTTGGCCGAACGAAATTCCACGCCGTAAGCTATTTTCGTCGTTTCAGCAACGAGAATTTTTTCAACGATAACGTGAGTCCTGACGTGAAGATTTTTTCTTCTCGATACAGGACGTAAAAATGCTTTTGCCGTGCTACACCGTAAACCCTCTCTCAGCGTACCGTGAGCATGCATAAAACCCGTTTGTCTCGGTCCGTTAACGTCACGATACTCGTAACCCATTTCACGTCCGGCCTCGACGAAATAATCGGCTATCGGTGTGTGATAACGAAATCTCTCGATCGTTAAATCGCCCGTTTTACCGTGATACGAATTGTCACGTAATTCGGGAATGCTCATGTTTTCCGATTTTTTGAAATACGGCAAAACACTCTCGTAATCCCAGCCGAAATTTCCAGCGTCTCGCCAAGCGTCGTAATCGCGACGATTGCCACGTACGTAGAGCATAGCATTGAGCACGCTACTACCACCGAGAACTTTACCACGTGGCCAATTGCAACGATTATCGTACATTCCTTGGCAATAGGCGCTCGAACTTTTCGTACGATATTGCCAATCCATCGAGGTCAATTGTAACGTTGGAAATACTATCGGTACGTCCGACAATACCGTCTCGTCACCTCCAGCCTCCAGCAACAATATCGTCCAATTTTTATTCTCCGAAAGTCTGTTTGCCAAAACACAACCCGCCGAACCACCGCCTACAATCACGAAATCGTAATGGGTCTGCATTGACACCGTTGACACTGGCGATATTCGATTTTTACTGTCTATTATGTCTTTGCGAAATAACACTATGAGATGACGTAGTAACAACAAAAGACTCACTTCCGGACCGTGAGATAAGGCTCCTCGAAAAGCTGACAATGGTCGAAACAGTGTCATGACGAAACAACAAAGAATCTTTACCACGAGGTTCGTTCTCCAGTGATTAGAAAAATTTTTACGATTATTTGAAAAAAACAAAACCCTCAGATTTAGAGGGAAATTAATTTATGTTTGATTAGAATATCTTACGGCGTACGAGTTATTCGTTGAACTGATGTGAAAACGCGCGAAAGACCACCCACCACGAACGATCGCAATTGTCTCGTCAGCAAATTTCACACTTGTGCCAATTATCGCTAAAGTCACAAACTTTATCGTAATACCGCGTGCTAAAATGTTGAAGTTTGTCGGACAACGGAATCGTACGTATTGACGCGCTAACGGAATATCATTACTTTTACTAATAAATTGTTAGTAAAAGTAGTGAAAAATATGTTCTCGAAATTTTAAATGAAAATTCCGACTCGTTCTATTGTTAGAAGCCATTGAGGAGGGAAATAGGGTTAGGACAGCGTTTTCTCAATGATTTTCATCAATTTTTTTATAGTATAAAAAATGAATATAATTTATTGAAACTTTGAGAATATTTTATACATATATTTAAGTATATACTATAAAATTTTTATACATATATTTAAGTATATACTATAAAATATTAGCGACCC
Organism: Oxytorus armatus; assembly: GCA_958009045.1. NCBI lineage: Eukaryota > Metazoa > Arthropoda > Insecta > Hymenoptera > Ichneumonidae > Oxytorus > Oxytorus armatus. The sequence goes on along the minus strand of OY253751.1, from coordinate 1,116,754 downwards.
CATATTGCTCGTTTTTCTTCGTACTATTTTTTCAAACGCGTTTTTCTGAAAACGACTTTTTTTGAACTTGCGTACACGCTAGTTTGGAAAGGTTTTCAACCAATCGTTTTGAAAATTGGCAGTTACTTTCTTCATAATATTGCGCTCTATATGAACCTAAAACCGAAATATTATCATTATTTAAAATAATTTTTTTTTGCACGTAAAGTTGTAAAAAATGGTAAAAAATCAGGCTTTTTTTGTTTTGACCCCTGTAAAAAATTCAATTTTCTATTTTTTTTGATAGCATTTAGGTTCGCATAGAAGAGAGACATGTAATAAAAGTAAATTCCAACCTCGTTTGATTTCAGATGAAAATTGCGGCTTCCAGAATGTACGCAAAATGCTGAGTCTGATTGTGTCCTGCAATATGGGGTCGCTAATATTTTATAGTATATACTTAAATATATGTATAAAAATTTTATAGTATACACTTAAATATATGTATAAAATATTCTCAAAGTTTCAATAAATTATATTCATTTTTTATATTATAAAAAAATTCATGAAAATCATTGAGAAAACGCTGTCCTAACCCTATTTCCCCCCTTAAGGTAGACGAAAGCTCCACGATCCTTTTTAACTTGCCGAAGAAAATCGTTTTTTCCGTATTCTAATTCCGGAGTTCCATTCTCAATATATTACACAATTTATAATTTATGCTTCCAATGATTGTACACTCTTCATTATAATACTTTAATAACAAAAAAAAAACATAAATACATTTTCTTTTTTCATCGAAACAACTCAACGATACTTAATACTACGAACTTTCAATGTACACAAATACTTTATTTTTCATGAGTATGGCTGTAGTTCAATCCTTTCGTGGCAATGAGGAATGATAAAAATTGGGACGTTGATTCCAATGCCTAAGAATTGATATCTTCGTTCTTGATCAATCGACCTCATCAAGCCTTCCGATTCCTTTTACACTCTCGGAATTTCAGAATCTCCCGATTCTTCTTTACGATACAACAATTATTATATATTTGCACTGTTCCGGTAAATGATTATCTCCGTGATCACAAACTTCTCACTCGCTGTTCTCGATTAAAATTAGAAAAAAAAAATGTTCTCGCTCCTCACCAATGGGGCTCAACACCGTGAATCTTACAAATTCACGGATTCAGTGTTTATCGTATATTCATCAGTCAGTCAAAAAGAAAAAAAGCAGTATTTTTTGGAACGACGCTTGGTTGTGAACAGAAGCTTTCACAAATTCTCCTCTTTTTGTCAATTTAGTTGCTCCTTTTAACCTGTCCGTTGATTTAAAAAAAAATCATAACCAGTTGGTTCTCAGGTATCCTCGAAATATAACTATTTTTGAGAAATATACTTTGGCATTCGTCATCTTTGTGATAAAAAATTCTTGATAATAGCCTAAATATTCGCAATGAATATCGAAGTGATAATCACAATTTCGATGGCTCATTCGGTAGAATGTTCTCCCGGCGTTTGGAGTAAATTGGCTCATTTGTCACAATATGTACAATGAAAAATGATCAAAAGAGCTTTAACGATGAACACCACTGTGACCCCCTGTTTTTTTTCACATTTTTCAAGAATTTTTTTTTGTGGAAAAAAAAAGAGATATTCGAAAATTTTTTTTGGGTTTTGTTCCTTGCTTATTAATGTATCAAAAAACATTTTTTTCACATTTTTCACGCCGCATGGTGGCGCTGGGGAAGCTCTCGCGTCAGGTGCTGTCATTTCCGCGGCACGCAGCAGAACTCTCTTCAACGTCGATCTGAAAAAAAATACCGAGCGTTTTCGTTAATAATATGATATTTTATTAATGAAAACACTCGGTATTTTTTTTCAGAACGACGTTGAAGAGAGTTCTGCTGCGTGCCGCAGCAGAATCATTTTGAAGAGAAGTACATAGGGATTTGGAAAAATATTCTTTTAAAAAAAATAGGCACGCCTTTGAAATTAAAGTTAATTTCAAAGGCGTGTCTATTTTTTTTAAAACAATATTTTTCCAAATCCCTATGTACTTCTCTTCAAAATATCATATTATTAACGAAAATACTCGGTATTTTTTTTCAGATCGACGTTGAAGAGAGTTCTGCTGCGTGCCGCGGAGATGACAGCACCTGACGCGAAAGTTTCCCCAGCGCCACCATGCGGCGTGAAAAATGTGAAAAAAATGTTTTTTGATACATTAATAAACAAGGAACAAAACCCAAAAAAATTTTTCGAATATCTCTTTTTTTTCCCACAAAAAAAAATTTCCGAAAAATGTGAAAAAAAAACAGGGGGTCACAGTGGTGTTCTCCCTTAAACCATACTCTATTTCCTCGCACCTTTAGCGAGCATTTCCATTGAGAAGACTCTTAAGTGTAGTAAGAATTTCTCTTGAGCCAAAAATCTTTGATCATATCCGAGCCCTTTTCACCGATCATAATGGTCGGGGCATTTGTATTGCCACTAACGACATTCGGCATAATCGACGCGTCGATAACACGAAGTCCCTGAATGCCATAAACATTAAGTTGATTATCAACAACAGCGTCCGGATCCCATCGCGGTCCCATTTTACATGTTCCCGCCGGATGATAAATCGTCGCGGAATAATGCCTTATCATACATTCCCAATAAGCGTCACTATAAATTTCGATACTTTTACAACCGGGAAATGGCAATGGATTGAGTTCACTGCCGTAACGTTTGAAAGCCAATGTTCGACTGAGGGCAATACCAATTTTAACACCTTCGACGATCGTCGCAATGTCTTCCGGTTCGCGAAAGTAATTCGGTTGTATCAACGGATGATCAAAAGGATTTTTACTTCTCAATCTTATCCAACCTCGGCTCTTTGGCCTAAGAAGCATCGGTATAACGCTCCAAACGTCTTTGTTGTCGATCGGACGAAAAACGGCCTCGTAAAATTGTTCCGTAAGTCCGTGAGCTTTCCGCAATTGTTTACCGCCGTCGGAATTCGTCGAGCCCGATATAAAATGTAGCTCAATGTCCGGAAAGTCGTGCGATGCATTGGCATACTTTGTATTAACAAATGCGAGACCCTCGACACCACCGAGTACCGTCAATGGACCATTACCAAATATCGCATAATTCATAACTGCTGACGCACTGTGAAGACGATTTTCAACCACGGAAACTTCCTTATTAACCATAAAAGTCAAACCGCCCAAACCAACGTGATCCTGAAGATTATATCCAACTTTCGAGTCCTGTATGACCGAAATTCCGTGCTGTATCAAATGATCACTCGGTCCTATACCGGAGAGCATCAATAATTGTGGCGAATTAACCGATCCGGCCGATACTATAACTTCTTTTTTCGCTCTTACGTGACGATACTTGCCGTCTCTCAGCATCTCAATACCGTAAGCTCTTCGTGTCGTTGGATCAATGAGTATTTTCGTCACGTGCGAATGAGTCGCGACGTGAAGATTACCGCGTAATCTTGCCGGTCGTAAAAATGCTTTTGACGTTGAGCAACGACTACCGTCCCTTATCGTCCCCTGTGCTATCATAAAACCCGTCTGATACGCACCGTTTATATCTCTTATTTGATAACCCATCTCGCGTCCGGCTTCGACAAACGCCGTTGCCAATGGTGTACGCCATGGCGCTTCCTGCACCGTCAAATATCCACCGGTCGAGTGATAAAACGTTTTCGCCAAATAGGGATTTTTGTTGTCCTCGGATTTCTTGAAATACGGCAACACGTGTCTCGAGCTCCAGCCTTGATTACCCTGTGACTCCCAGATGTCGTAATCCTTCGCGTTTCCACGTAGATACAGCATGTAATTTAACACGCTACTACCGCCGAGCACTTTGCCCCTTGGCCAGTTGCAACGACCACCTTCCATTGCTGGAAAACGAACAAATGCATTATTCACTTGGAGGTGTTATTGATTTTCAAAAATTAGCAACATAGGGCTCGCTTCGCTCGCGCCTGAATGTTTCATATTTCGAACTTGTCCTTTAGATTAAGGGAGAACACCACTGTGACCCCCTGTTTTTTTTCACATTTTTCAAGAATTTTTTTTTGCGGGAAAAAAATGAGATATTCGAAAAATTTTGTTTGGGTTTTGTTCCTTGTTTATTAATGTATCAAAAAACATTTTTTTCACATTTCTCACGCCGCATGGTGGCGCTGGGGAAGCTCTCGCGTCAGGTGCTGTCATCTCCGCGGCACGCAGCAGAACTCTCTTCAACGTCGATCTGAAAAAGAATACCGAGTGTTTTCGTTAATAATATGATATTTTGAAGAGAAGTACATAGGGATTTGGAAAAATATTGTTTTAGTGCCAATTAGTAACAAAAATATTGTTTCAAAAAAAATAGGCACGCCTTTGAAATTAAAGTTAATTTCAAAGGCGTGCCTATTTTTTTCAAAACAATATTTTTCCAAATCCCTATGTACTTCTCTTCAAAATATCATATTATTAACGAAAACACTCGGTATTTTTTTTTCAGAACGACGTTGAAGAGAGTTCTGCTGCGTGCCGCGGAAATGACAGCACCTGACGCGAGAGCTTCCCCAGCGTCACCATGCGGCGTGAAAAATGTGAAAACAATGTTTTTTGATACATTAATAAACAAGGAACAAAACCCAAATGTGACAAATGTGACAAAAAACAGGGTGTCACAGTGGTGTTATCCCTTAAGAATCAACTGCAAATTCTTATAGATACTTTTTCCCAAACGGCACAACGGATTTTGTCACCATACTGCAGTCGCTACGATTATTTCGTCTCGATCGGTTGTCATTTCGTTAGATGGTACATAATTTATTATAAGGTTATTAAATTATGAGAATTGCATTGGGCGAGAGTCAATAATCTATTGAATCTTTGATCTTATTGAATCTTCGTATTCTGTGGATGTTGTTTCATGGTGAACGAAATCGTGTTTGAATTACGCGCGCTTTACGACAACCAATCAGATTGACGATAAACGGGCTTCATAATTCGATATATTTATGTCGCATTTCTTTATGTAAGGTTTTTAAATTTTGAGAATTTCATTGGGCGAGAGTCAATGATCTATTGAATCTTTAATCTTATTAAATCTTTGTATACCATAGATGTGGTTTCATAGTGAACTAAATCGTGTTTGAATTACGCGGGCGACAACCAATCAGATTGACGATAAACTGGCTTCAAAATTCGATATATTTATCTCGCATTTCGAGAGTTTCGAGAATCGAGTGCCATGTCTTGTTTAAGAAAGGAAAGTTCAATAAAAATACGTCTGGGCGAAAATTGACAATGTACTCTATTTTTTTTTACTCAATCGCCTATAAATTTTTTTCCACGTCACAGAGATATGTATACCGTTCATACTTTGTCACTGTCAGCGCACAATAATTTCTAGAAATGATACATAGAACATTAAATCATTTTGGTGACGGTTGACATTGGACATTTAAATTTAAACCTACCCAAACAAGCTCCAGACTGTGGTTCGGTTTTGTACTTCCAATCGAGTCGACTCAGCTGCAAATATCCGGCTAGTAAAGGAACGTCAGAAATTTCCATCTCGTCTCCACCGGCTTCCAACAACAGCACGTTCCAATTTTCTATTTCCGACAGACGACTCGCGACCACAGATCCTAATCGATTGAACAAATTATATTTATTGACATTTCCTTGATTAATTTATTATTTACTAGCGGTTCATTGCATTGTTTCGTTGGTCACGGCACAGACAAAAATCAATAATTTATTATTATTAATAACGTTTGAAAAAAAAAAAAGGTTAGAATGATTTTTAAATGTTTGTAACTAACCTGCCGAACCCGCACCCACCACTATAAAATCGTAAGTCGGCAATAATGATTCCGTGGACACGATGATCGGTCTCGATTCCCGATCCGTTGATTCGTATTGAAAATACGCTATGATCGCGGCAATCAGGGGCAAAACGACACCGGCACCAGCGGTACTTACTCCGGCTAAACCGTTTCCCAAAACGGTCTCGATATTCATGTTTTATCGTATACAACGAAATTTTTTAAATTACCGAACATTAATCTGGAAATAGAAAAATTAATTCATTTAATTACTCTCGCTCGTTATAGATGGGTTTTAAGGTAGTAGTCTGGTAACTTAAGCCGATTTTCATGTCTTTTTTGGAGGGCGTTTTTTTGTAGGAAAATAAAAATGAATCGTTTTGGATATTTAGGATGTTTTTATTTACATATTAAAGATACAAAAAAAAATTTCGTTGAAAAAATTTAATACTTTATTATTATTATTATTATTGATCGAAGTTGGCACCGCGAAAAAAAAGCGCGTGGGTGGCCCCGGTGATTTTGGCTCTTGATGTTATCTGAAATAAAAAATTCTTGATAATTCCTAATCTACAGACATGTCATTCTGGTCGGAACTACTGAAGTTGAATTTCATGGATAAATAACAAAATGGCGGACTTTGGAAAAAAAAATTCTTTTATTTTAGCAAAGAAGGGGTTGTAAAAGAAAAAGAAATTTAACTTCAGTAGTTCCGACCAGAATGACATGTCCATAGATTAAGAATTATCAAGAATTTTTTATTTCAGATAACATCAAGAGCCAAAATCACCGGGGCCACCCACGCGCTTTTTTTTCGAGGTGCCAACTTTGATCAATAATAATAATAATAATAAACTATTAAATTTTTTCAAAACATTTTTTTTTGTATCTTTAATATGTAAATAAAAACATCCTAAATATCCAAAACGATTCATTTTTATTTTCCTACAAAAAAACGCCCTCCAAAAAAGACATGAAAATCGGCTTAAGTTACCAGACTACTACCTTAATTACATCAAACGCGTTGTGTTAAAAAATAAAATAAAATCATTTCAATACAATTTCCAGATTCAATAATTTTCTTCATTCAATCGTTTAATTCCGAGTCGTGTAATTAAATTGAGTCAAGAAAATTATTCAAAGTCCACAGATTCAATGAAAATCAGTTTGTGAATTATTTTTTTTAAATGTTCACGGTTATCGCGTGGGTTATCGAGCATCACCAAACCCGGTGATGCTCTATGATCGACTAATACGAACGTAATGACAAAAGTCACGACGGTGCGTCAAGCAGGAAGATTTTTAAAGACAGAGGAGCGGGAAAAAAATTCTTTTAGCTAGTGGTAAGAGACGAGAAGCACGTGGTCAATTCACTGTTGAGAGAGGAAATAGGGTTAGACGGTTCAAAAAATCGATTTTTTTTTATGCATAAATTGTTAGTAAAACTATTGAAAAATATGTTCCCAAAATTTTAAATGAAAATTCCGACTCGTTCTATTGTTATAAACCATTGAGGGAGAAAATAGGGTTAGGACAGCGTTTTCTCAATGATTTTCATGAATTTTTTTATCGTATAAAAAATGAATATAATTTATTGAAACTTTGAGAATATTTTATACATATATTTAAGTATATACTATAAAATTTTTGAAGAATTTCCTTGAAAAACACCGAAGAAAATTAATGACTGCCTTGACTTTGTTTTTCTTGGTACTATTTTTTCAAACGCGTTTATCTGAAAACGACTCTTTTTGAACTTGCGTACACGCTAGTTTGAAAAATTTTCAACCAATCGTTTTGAAAATTGGCAGTTACTTTCTTCATAGTATTGCGCTCTATATGAACCTAAAATCGGAATATTATCATTATTTAAAATAATTTTTTTTTGCAAATAGAGTTGTAAAAAATGGCAAATAATTATGATTTTTTCTTTTGACCCCTGTAAAAAATTAAATTTTCTATTTTTTTGATAGCATTTAGGTTCATATAGAAGAGAGACATATAATGAAAGTAAATTCCAACCTCGTTTGATTTCAGATGAAAATTGTGCCTTCCAGAATGTACACAAAATGCTGAGTCTGATTGTGACCTGCAATATGGGGTCGCTAATATTGTCGGTGTTTTTCAAGGAAATTCTTCAAAAATTTTATAGTATATACTTAAATATATGTATAAAATATTCTTAAAGTTTCAATAAATTATATTCATTTTTTATATTATAAAAAAATGCATGAAAATCATTGAGAAAACGCTGTCCTAACTCTATTTCCCCTCCTTAATCAAGAACGTGATATAAATAACAACATAACTCGGTCTCTCGAGAATTTTTTTACTTTTTATTTCGCCTAAAACTTACGGATGTTGATTGACATTGACTTTTTTGTTTTCCATAAACGATTTTCGATGTTTTCTCATTTGATTTCTACCATATCCCCGATCGGGAAACGAAAAATAATAAAAACTCACCGTTTAACGGTATTTCCGGTTGTGCAAATAATCAGCCGGTTCGAGAATCCCGGTTGTCAACAATCTCATCGCGAAGTATTATTAAAAAGATTTCAGAAATGTCCTTTTCCCGTATTATTAAAATACATTTTTTCCGTCAATCGTGCGTCGTTTAAGTACGAGGATTTTTATTATTAAAAAAACAACGAGACGTTTATTTCGCAATTCCAGAAAAACAATTACAATTTTTTTCGAATCTTTAACCACCATTATGTTGTGTATAAACGATTTCGTGTCATCGTGTCATCGTAGGCACGATTCCAATTACAAATTTATCTCCATAAAGTTCATCGACATTGAATAAAGGGGAAACGCGGAGTTTTGCGGTGCCAAGTATCTAGAAAATCGATATAATAATGCGGTACAGAGAAATAATATCATACTCATTTTATTTCTGTACGGTAGGAAATGAAGTAATTTATATTTTTCTGTTTTTTTTTTAACTTAACGAGCTTTGATCGTTTTTTTAAATTTTATCCATAACGTTAATTGTCTAGTTGTGTGTGAATTGTAAAAAAGCTTTGGCGAACCTGCAACTTTCGAATATGTCTCTCACGTCCTGATCCTTAAGACCCTCACTCTAGTCGTTAATGTCACTTCGATGAATCACGCGATTAACGTTGATGTCTGATCTTTTCCATCGATGATTTAAATAAAATGACTAGTAGTGATGTTCGAAATGATTAGAAAAAGAATTAAATGATTTAATATGAAAAAAAAAAAATTAATAAAGATCTAGGACTCGAAGAAGAGATCACTGACAGTGACCTTCCTACCGGTCTCCGGTAACAGAGGCCAGATCGTTTGAGATCTTGAAACTACAGTGTGGTAAGCCAACGTGAAATTCAGGACTGGCAGTGTTCGAAGATGAACGTCGACGAGCTCCCATATAACGGTCATCGACTTCCCCCACTTCTATCACCGATTTTTCCTCTCTTCCTTACTCTCGAACTCGTTTTTTCTTCTTCACTCTTTTCGCTCCTCTTCCTCTGTTACCATCGTTTCTTCTTCTTCGTCCATTTTCGACAATTGATTACACCTTGTGCGAGACAAATGAAAAGATTTTATAAACCGGTTTTTGGAACGTTCACGTACCGGTGTATCTGCACTTATAAATTGGACTCTTTTATATCGATATACGTTCAATTTCAAAATTTCTCCAACTCTGTCCGCGAATTGAATCCGTTTTTCCGCAGCACCAAAAAAAAAAATGATTGTGAGTCACGTAAACGCAATCGAGAATTGTGAATGGTCAATGATTTTTTGTTGTTGTAAATTAAGGCATTTAACTAAATATAAACCCTCGTAAGGACGATTGAATGGTACTGAAATTAATGATATAATCATCGAGTATTTGTTTAATTTTTATTTGCACGTTTTGTTTTTTTTTTTTTTTCATCGTTATGTCGTTCGTACGTGACAATTCTCACGCACCTTTGCTATATATGCAACATAGAAGTGATTCTTTGTCGTCACGAGTACCAAGTCTTACGGTAAAGTGTGGCTCGGTCGTTGAGTCACGATGACCTACATCAAACGTGCACACACATGGAATAACGAATCGTTTCGATATTAGAATATGGCTATATCGCGTAGCTTCGAATTTTTCTTGATCCGAAGTGTTTGACGAAAATTTTGTGCACTTAAGTGGGGACAATAGGGTTAGGACAGCGTTTTCTCAATGATTTTCATGAATTTTTTTATAATATAAAAAATGAATATAATTTATTGAAACTTTGAGAATATTTTATACATATATTTAAGTATATACTATAAAATATTAGCGACCCCATATTGCAGGTCACAATCAGACTCAGCATTTTGCGTGCATTCTGGAAGCCGCAATTTTCATCCGAAATCAAACGAGGTTGGAATTTACTTTTATTATATGTCTCTCTTCTATATGAACCTAAGTGCTATCAAAAAAAATAGAAAATTGAATTTTTTACAGGGTTCAACACAAAAAAGCATGATTTTTTGCCATTTTTTACAACTTTATTTGCAAAAAAAAAATTATTTTAAATAATGATAATATTCCGATTTTAGGTTCATATAGAGCGCAATACTATGAAGAAAGTAATTGCCAATTTTCAAAACGATTGGTTGAAAACTTTTCAAACTAGCGTGTACGCAAGTTCAAAAAAAGTCGTTTTCAGAAAAACGCGTTTGAAAAAATAGTACCAAGAAAAACGAGCAATATGGGGTCGCTAATATTTTATAGTATACACTTAAATATATGTATAAAAATTTTATAGTATATACTTAAATATATGTATAAAATATTCTCAAAGTTTCAATAAATTATATTCATTTTTTATACTATAAAAAAATTCATGAAAATCGTTAAGAAAACGCTGTCCTAACCGTATTTCCCCCCTTAATGGCTTATAACAATAGAACGAGTCGGAATTTTCATTTAAAATTTCGGGAACATATTTTTCAATAGTTTTACTAACAATTTATGAAATAAAAAAAAAATTGCTTATAACAATAGAACGAGTCGGAATTTTCATTTAAAATTTCGGGAACATATTTTTCAATAGTTTCACTAACAATTTATGAAATTAAAAAAAATGGCTTATAACAATAGAACGAGTCGGAATTTTCATTCAAAATTTCGGGAACATATTTTTCAATAGTTTTACTAACAATTTATGAAATTAAAAAAAAATGGCTTATAACAATAGAACGAGTCGGAATTTTCATTTAAAATTTCGGGAACATATTTTTCAATAGTTTTACTAACAATTTATGAAATAAAAAAAAAATCGCTAACCCTACTTCCGTCTTAAAAAAATAATATGACCCCCGTTACCCCAGTTCCCCGTAACATCGAATATCTTTGTAACGAAATCTTCAATGATTTATATTTCCTTTCATGAATCATTATATCATTATCTCGGTACAGTCCTTGATAATTTCAATTCACCAAAATCCTTTATGACACTTTCGTTTAATGTTTTGTTTGTAATTAAATGCAATCAACTCAGCGATTTCGGATATCTGATTTGTCTCACTTTTATTGGCGTATGACGTTTTTTCGTCACGTGTTATTTGAATCTCGAGATTAAGATCCAAGAGTGTACGACCTCGAGTCGGGCCACCGAGGCATGTTACGATTTTTATTTTGTTCCTCCGAGAGGAACAAGACCCAAAAATTGTCAGGAAATTATTGAAATACGTGTTCATAACTTACTCGCATTTTTGCTTTGTTAGAGAAATTGAAAACGGAAATGAAATATAAACGAGGATATAAAATACGATTGTCAACAAAAAAAAAAAATCTAAATAAGGGAAAGAATATCTTTCAAAAGAATAACGAATAATAGAAGCTAAATTTTTGTCTTTTTTGTTCTTTTTACAGGAGGATGTTGCGGCTCGATGAAAAAACGAACCATCGTCGGTGGTTACGCATTTTGTTGGTGGTTCGTTACGGATGTTCAGCGTTTATCCCTCGAGGTTATGACCTTGAATCCCGTTTGCGAAAATGTCGAAACGGCACAGGGCGTGCCGTTAACGGTGACCGGTGTGGCGCAATGTAAAATTATGAAAGCCGACGAATTGTTGCAAACGGCGAGCGAACAATTTCTCGGTAAAACCGTTTACGAGATCAAGTCGACGATACTTTCAACCCTGGAGGGACATCTTCGAGCGATTCTCGGTTAGTTACATACAATTTTAACATTCTTTCGCGATTTTTTTTTTTTTTTTTTCACGAATCAAGAGCATGGTTTTTAAGCGCTTGAAAGTCGAAAATGACTTTGAAAGTAATTGTTCGTAATGCTTTTAACGATCGTGGTGAAAAATATTCAGATTAGTATATAAACAAATTAACAAGGGAAATTCTATTTTTAACGGGGCGGTAGGGTTTTAAAGGCGAAAAAAAAAGCATATTTTTATGATTTTTTTGCGGCGACATGAGTTATATAATTTTATTAAATAGAATTACATATTATTGTACAACTATTGAAGTATCTCAGAAAAAATTTTCAATGAAAAATATTGATAAATAAGCCGGTGACGTTGAATCTCCAAGAGGCGCCTTGAAAAAAAGTGGTTTTGCGGTGAACATTATAACTCGTTACCGGATCATCCGAAACAAAAAAATTGATATGCACTTTAAAGGTGATGTATTTCTCGAGGTAATCAGGAAGAGTTTTTTTTTTTTTTTTTTTTTTTTTCTATTTTTTGCAGCACTTGGAAGTGAAAAACGCAATTTTAGCTCAAAAAATCGCGCTCAATTTGTTATTAAAAAATTGAAAAAATTGAAAAAAAAAAAAACTCCTGATTACCTGTTGATTTATGTGAAGAAGTAATGTTTAAATTTTCAAAAGGATCGGTTCGGTAGATTTTGAGTTCTAATGTTCACAAACTTCAAAAATGACGTTTTCGGGAAAATCGATTTAAAGTTTTTTATTCGTACCGAGCGGCTACCGAGCAGGTATAAAAATCAGGTATCACGGCCGGTCGTTTAAAACGCTGTAACTCCGTTAGTTTTACTCCGATTGACTTAAAATTTATACACAATATTCTCGACATATTGTTCATTCAGAAAAAAAATTAAAAAAAATGCAAAAAAAAAAATTTTAAACCCTACCCCCCCCCCCCCCCCCCCTTTAAGACATTTGTTTGAATTGTTTTATCTTCAGGTACTCTGTCGGTCGAGGAGGTCTACAAGGATCGAGATCAATTTGCGGCTCTGGTGCGTGAAGTAGCAGCACCGGATGTCGGACGAATGGGAATTGAAATTCTTTCGTTCACGATCAAGGATGTTTACGACGATGTGCAATATTTGGCCTCACTCGGCAAAGCCCAAACAGCGGCTGTTAAGAGGGACGCTGACGTTGGCGTTGCCGAGGCTAATCGCGACGCTGGCATCAGAGTAAGAGATCAATTCATTTGGCTTAGCGATGATTTAATCAAGATCGATTAAAAAACAAAAGTTCATTGGGTCTTGGAAAAATTTTGTAAAAATCACGAAGCGAATACCGGAAAGAGATAGAGATAAAGACGGATAAAAATAAAAGGCCACAAAACGTGTGGCTTTAACGTACGATTGTTATTTATTTTTTGTCGTTTTACAGGAAGCCGAGTGCGAGAAAGCGGCGATGGATATAAAGTACAACACGGATACGAAGATCGAGGATAACGCGAGACTTTATCAGTTGCAAAAGGCTAACTTCGATCAGGAAGTTAACACGGCGGTGAGTCATCTGTAATTATACATCAAGCGATCGTGTTTAAGATTTAAAATTGGTCGTGTAAAGAAACAAGAAGGGAAACAGGTCTGAGTAGACTAAAATCGATTCACGGAGGGGCAGATAATTTTTCTATTATTATTATTATTATTATTATTATGTTCAATCGCACGCACATAACTCGGCTAATTTTAATAACGCATTGTCTCGCTGTTTCTGCCTAAAAATGTCCGATATATTCTCAGAGGCGATTGAAATTTTTGAGGTAGTAGTCTGGAAACTTAAGCCGATTTTCATGTCTTTTTTGGAGGGCGTTTTTTTTTTGTAGGAAAATAAAAATGAATCGTTTTGGATATTTAGGATGTTTTTATTTACATATTGAAGATACAAAAAAAAAATTTTTTGACAAAATTTAATAGTTTATTATTATTATTATTATTGATCGAAGTTGGCACCTCGAAAAAAAGAGCGCGTGGGTGGCCCCGGTGATTTTGGCTCTTGATGTTATCTGAAATCAAAAATTCTTGAAATTTCCATCTCGTCCCCACCGGCTTCCAATAACGGCACGTTCAAATTTTCTATTTGCGACAGACGACTCGCGACCACAGATCCTAATCGATTAAACAAATTATATTTATTGACATTTCCTTGATTAATTTATTATTTACTAGCGGCTCATTGCATTCTTTTGTTGGTCACGGCACAGACAAAAATCAATAATTTATTATTGATAATAACGTTTGAAAAAAATATGTTAGAATGATTTTTAAATGTTTGTAACTAACCTGCCGAATCCGCACCCACCACTATAAAATCGTAAGTCAACAATAATGATTCCGTAGACACGATGATCGGTTTCGATTCCCGATCCGTTGATTCGTATTGAAAATACGCTATGATCGCGGCAATCAGGGGCAAAACGACACCGGCACCAGCGATACTCACTCCGGCTAAACCGTTTCCCAAAACGGTCTCGATATTCATGTTTTATCGTAAACAACGAAATTTTCTAGATACCAAACATTAATCTGGAAATAGAAAAATTAATTCATTTAATTACTCTCGCTCTTTATAGATGGGTTTTAAGGTAGTAGTCTGGTAACTTAAGCCGATTTTCATGTCTTTTTTGGAGGGCGTTTTTTTGTAGAAAAATAAAAATGAATCGTTTTGAATATTTAGGAGGTTTTTATTTACATATTAAAGATACAAAAAAAAATTAGTTTGAAAAAATTTAATAGTTTATTATTATTATTATTATTATTGATCGAAGTTGGCACCTCGAAAAAAAAGCGCGTGGGTGGCCCCGGTGATTTTGGCTCTTGATATTATCTGAAATAAAAAATTCTTGATAATTCTTAATCTATAGACATGTCATTCTGGTCGGAACTACTGAAGTTAAATTTCATGGATAAATAACAAAATGGCGGACTTTGGAAAAAAAAGTCCTTTTATTTTAGCAAAGAAGGGGTTGTAAAATAAATAGTTGGGGGTGAAAAAATTTCTCGGTAGTTCCGACGAGAACTATAAGTGTGTAGAGTAGCCTGTTAAAATTTGAAAGCAATCGGTTCGGTAGAAAAACAGTTAGGACCCGGGCTGCCAACTTCGAGGTGCCAACTTCGATCAATAATAATAATAATAAACTATTAAATTTTTTCAAAATTTTTTTTTTTGTATCTTTAATATGTAAATAAAAATATCCTAAATATCCAAAACGATTCATTTTTATTTTCCTACAAAAAAACGCCCACCAAAAGACATGAAAATCGGCTTAAGTTACCAGACTAGTACCTTAAGCCTCAAACAGATGTATCACATGAGAATTATATAAAAAATGTCCGCTAGTCTCTGGTAACCCTTGTCGGATCGGCTATATCGAACGCGCGTAGAATTTCATTGAGAAATTTCATCAACTCGCTTTAAAGACACGTAGAATAACGCAAGGATTCGTCGCGTCGTCGAATCGTCAAACGTGTTGTTATCGCAATCCGAGCTACAAACTTGAATTTCTATCAGGAGAAAGTGAATCACACATTCGTTAATTCTTCGTGACAATTGTATCCAGAGAAATCTCCGTGTAATTCAATTGACGAACTTTCTTCAATTTCATTTTTTTCGTTTGTCTACGATTTCAGAAAGCCGAAGCTCAACTTGCCTATGAGCTGCAGGCAGCAAAGATCAAGCAAAGAATAAGAAACGAGGAAATACAGATAGAGGTGGTTGAGAGGCGCAAACAGATCGAAGTCGAGGTACAAGAAGTACGACGAAAGGAACACGAATTACAGAGCACCGTACGATTACCAGCCGAGGCTGAGAGTTATAAAATTGGAAAAGTGGCTGAAGGAAAAAGGTAAAAGATTTTGAAAACATTTGTTTTTTAACAATATTTATCGATATTTTTTCATTCATTTTTACGATTTAATATATTTTATTAAGAATTTTTCAAATTCCACGTAACAGATTTTTTAATTTTTCAAAATTCTTCAGGACACAGACCGTTGACGCGGCGAAAGCCGAGGCTGAAAAGATACGATTGCTCGGTGAGGCCGAGGCTCAAGCTCTGGAGGCTGTTGGTGCATCGGAAGCCGAAAGAATGCGTCTCAAAGCTTCCGTTTACAACGGGTATGGTGACGCCGCGGTTCTCAACATTGTGCTAAACTCGATGCCCAAGGTAAGGATAAGCACAATTTACCGAAATTCGTATTTGACAATTTTCTCAAAGGGAGAAGAGACAAGATAGTACAAAAAATAAATGACACAATTGATTCTTTAAGGGAGGGGTAAGGGTTTCAGCGGAAAAAAAAACACTTTTTTTGCGATATTTTTTTCTCAAATATGGATTGAGCAATTTTATTCGAACCTTTTGTACATTATTGAGCATACTTTTGACAATGTTGTGTAATTTTTTCATGCAGAAATATTGAAGCATAAGCCCGTAACAGAGCTTCTCCCAGAACGTCTTGGAAAAAAAATAATTTGCGGTGTTCACTATAACTCGGCCGGAAATTATCTGAAAATGAAAAACCATGAAAATTTAGTCAAATTATAATCAAATCTTCCCCCCAACGTTCTCTGATCATTTTTTTTTTCATTTAAAAATTTTTGGCGGCCATCTAAAGTGTGAACTGTTATTTTCCACGAAAAATTCCGCCATTTTGTGGGTGGGAAACACCCTTAATGTAAAAAAAAAATTTAACTAAACGTTGGGGGGAGGTATTTTATATGTAGAAAATGTGTACAAAGTTTCAAATGAATCGGTCAAGTAGTTTTTAAATGACAGTGAACACGGACTTTGAAAAAGTAGTTTTGAGAAAAACGCGTCTAAAGTTTGCGAAGTAAAAAAGTGAAGAAAAAATGTTTTTTTTCCAACTTACACAGAATCATCGATTCCAGCTCCTTTCTTCGCTCGTTTCTTCTTTTAAGGGAGGGGAAAGGGTTTCAGCGTAAAAAAAAACACTTTTTTTGCGATTTTTTTTCTCAAATATGGATTGAGCAATTTTATTCGAACCTTTTGTACATTATTGAGCATACTTTTGACAATGTTGTGTAATTTTTTCATGCAGAAATATTGAAGCATAAGCCCGTAACAGAGCTTCTCCCAGAACGTCTTGGAAAAAAAATAATTTGCGGTGCTCACTATAACTCGGCCGGAAATTATCTGAAAATGAAAAACCATGAAAATTTAGTCAAATTATAATCAAATCTTCCCCCCAACGTTCTCTGATAATTTTTTTTTTCATTTAAAAATTTTTGGCGGCCATCTAAAGTGTGAACTGTTATTTTCCACGAAAAATTCCGCCATTTTGTGGGTGGGAAACACCCTTAATGTAAAAAAAAAAAAATTTAACTAAACGTTGGTGGGAGGTATTTTGTATGTAGAAAATGTGTACAAAGTTTGAAATGAATGCGTCAAGTAGTTTTTAAATGGCAGTGAACACGGACTTTGAAAAAGTAGTTTTGAGAAAAACGCGTCTAAAGTTTGTAAAGTAAAAAAGTGAAGAAAAACATTTTTTTTTCCAACTTACACAGAATCATCGATTCCAGCTCCTTTCTTCGCTCGTTTCTTTTTTTTTAATATTGTAGTGTATAGTATACACTATATACTATATACATAATAGCAATGAATAAACTGTATACCTGTTCGACAGCTGCACTGCTAGTCCGACCGCCCGCAGCTGTTAGAGGTATAGCGTTAAAGGCCAGAAGATTAATAAGACAATAACTTCAAGAATATTGCTTAGATCGGTTTAAAATTTTAAGGACATATTCTTGAAATGTTAAACAGTAAGATAAGATTAAAAAAAAAAAAATTCGATTTTTCGAAAGTGAAAACCCTTACCCCGCCCTTAAATGTGGGACCTCATAATTATATTACATCTTCGTTTTCGTACAATTTGCCATCCATATTCATTTTACCATTTTTAAAAAATCAGATTGCCGCTGAAATCGCTGCACCGCTTGCCAGAACGGAGGAGATAGTTCTCCTCGGTGGAAATGACAATATCTCGGGTGAACTTACCCGTCTCGTTGGTCAAGTACCTCCGGCAGTTCAAGCATTAACCGGCGTTGATCTTTCAAAGGTAAATGACACAACAACTTCGTAATTTAAACATTGATTTTTGATTACTGACCATACAAGTTGTAATAAAAATGAACTAATATCAAAAAATACTTTGTTTTTATTCTTCAGGTTTTAGGAAAAGTACCTGGGGCTAAGTAATTCACGGCAGTTTGATTTTCAACGATACGCAAATCCGTCGTGCCCAGTCCGGATTTCAATAGCACTTCAAGAGATAAAAGAGTATATTATATACTGCCAATGATTTCTCTGCTCTGCCAATCTGTTGCCTCAAGGCACCACTCGAACTTCAAGTATTTCCCGAATTTTTCTACCTCACATTTGGACATTGGACGCGAAAGATAGCAGCGAGCAGCGCCGAGACGTTTTTCTTTTCATTCTGTCTTTCACCAGAATTCTTCTTCACTTTTGGACGCACACTCATCATCCACCATCTAAGTACTTGCTATAATTTTATTTTCCGTCGATTTTCAAATAATTCCTTTTTTTTTCTAGAGTCAGGTAAATCGCGTAAGGATTCAAAAATTGTTTGCGGATATTTTTAGAGCGAAATAATGCCAGCGAGTTGTCGATATGGCAAAAAAAAATTAATAATGGATCGATGCACACAATGCACACAAATTCGTGATTTTTTTCAATTTTAACGACGAGCACTCGGTTCGTTCGTTAAATAACATTCTCCATTGAGCTTCGTGAGTTGTTTTCTTAATTTTCACTTTTTAGATCTTGCTTCATACTACATTTGCTTGCTATACTTTATAAACGATTGATATTATCAGAAAAAGAGTCGTCACTCATAGAGGTTGGAGTGAGAATATATATAATTTTTTTTTGAAAACCTGCTCGAAAACGTGCCTCGTGGATTATTGGCATAGAATGCCGTATTTTTCTCTAAATAGTACATTATACATTCTATATAATATAGATACTCTCTGAGCCAGAACAATGTTCATTAACATCAATTTGCCTTCGTAAACGTGTACAAACAATTTTTGAAGACTTTACTCGTTCGACGCGACTCTATCGGAGCTCACTTAACTCGCAATATTTTTGAATTTTTAATTTGAATACCCAGAAAACAAAATTATCCGATCCGAAAGCCCGGCTCAATAACACTCTCCGAACTGCACCGAGTGGAAGATTTTAGCTTTGTATATTAACGAGTGTGCTTTCGTGTTTCTAAAGTAAATGTAACGTGAAAAAAGAAAAAAAAAAAAAAACTTGATGTTTCATTCGTCCGTCAGTCTACTCGCAATTGGCGTTTACTCACCCGTGTGATAGACCGTCAACTCACATTCCATGGACACTCGTACAATCATTGATCTGTAAAAGCTAAAAGAAAAAACCGTGTGCGATCTTCGAACTTACGGGTAGCATTTGCCGATCGAATTCACACAAAAAGAAAGAAACGATATTTAACTTTTGTATTCACACTACGTTCGAGTATTATATACGGCAGAATATTTTCAATGGAACGGTGACGGAGATCGTGATTCGAAAGAGCTCTCATTTTCGAACAAAAAACATTTGAGAGGACAGAAGATAAACTTGACGTTTCGAACGGAAGAAAAAACAATACAAAAAATTGTTCAGACGACTGGCTGCTGATAGTACACAAAAAAATCAAATGTACGTCGTTAAATTTAGAAATCTATTGTGATCGATGACGTTCGATCATTGTGTTCAACTGAGTAGGTAACTTTATGGGGGAAAAAAGTGGGTGGGGGGAGGGGACAAAAGAAACAATATAAAAAAATAAGAAGGAAAAAGTCATCGTGTTCGTACAGCGGTCGGTTGAATCGGAAAAATGACCAATTTTTCAGATTCACTTTGTTGCTAATAAACGCGCGATCGACTATGAGCATCGCGAATAGGGCAGATCGATAGGCTCACTCCAATGGTCGTTGGAAATTTCTCTCGAAGGGATCTTGCGTTACGATTGAGCTTTGATGACGATAATAAATTTAATGGAAAAAAATGGGGGGCAAATAACAAAAAAAGATAGCGGAAAGCGATGCCTTAGGCAAATTGTGTTTCGCAGGCTTAATTAATCTGCTGTCACTCGATCACCTCACCGGCAATTCACCATACGGTGCTTTTTTTTGTTGTTGTCGGATATAATAGAGAGAAAGAATGTACATAATGTGTACAATTTAGCCGTACCAAGCATGTACATACACAAACTTAGATACGCTAATTGAGGACGGCAGTAAAAAAAAACAAAGATAATCGAAGAACAAGATCATTGAATACGCGTTTAAAAGAATTTTGTGCAACACGAGTTATAACTCCTCGTGTTGCACAAAATTCATCTATAGATGAAAATCGTCGTCGCTAATCATTTTATCATTTATATCTGTAGATACAAGTACAAAAGTGTGCTTTCGACGACCATTTTGATTGATTAAGGAGTCACGGACCAGAGAAACAATTTATTTCAATTGAGTCTATTGAGTAGTTAAATTTCAGCGTAAAATCTTTTTTCTAACTACATTTCCTTAACACCTCCAGCGTTAATTCGTATTGCCTGTTAAATTTGAAGGATATTCCCGAATGATATTTATCATGCTAGAACTCATCGACGAGTGCCAATACTCGTGTGATCGTGTATGAACGAAGAAGAATAAAAAGGATACTCCGCTACGTAAATATATTTTTCTTGTAGTAAGACTACACGCGAATAGCATTGAATTCAAGTACAAATCAGACCGTCTGTCGTTATAATCGTCTTCCCCCCCAACCCCCCTGTAATTAGCGCAAATAGATTTGGCGAACACCTAAGAATTAATAGGTTTCCTGTTTTTGTTTCATCGCTTGACGACGAAAAAAGAAGAAACTCTTTTTTAAATCTTAACGCTGTAAAATTGTTCGACGACTACGAGCCGATGGGTGATCGAGTGTGAAAATTTCCCGCGGCACTTGATAATTTCTTACGATTGCGAATATTCGCACTGTATATCCGCAAAAGAGTCTCGATGACAGTTTATAATCAGTTTTACAATCCGTGTGAACCGGTGATTATTAAAAAATTTTCAGTATTCCATCCTGTACTCGGATCACTTCTAAATATTATATTATTTCATTACGAAAAACCACGTTACCGTTCGCACGAACAAACAAAAACAATAGAGATAATGAAAATCTCAATGGTCTTTTATTAACTTCGCGCTTTTAACTACAAAATAATTTTTACGCAAATGATCGTGTTCTCGATAAATTGATGGACTTTTTTCCGGGCCATTCGGGAAAGTCAGATAAACATACTGTGCAAGAAAACTGTTAGATTGAAAAACAACAAATTGGTATCATTCGGTCTAATAATTTTAACAACAATTGTCCAACCAATCTAACCCAACTAATTTCGGTGATCGGGGAATACTCTCACTCACGCTTAGCTAATGAGAAAAAGAATTGTGTGTGTGTGTTTTTGCAGTGAAAATTAATGTGAGCAAATTCTATGTACCACAAAGAAAAATTGAATTTTACAAGGCTTATTAATATTCTTAATATGATTTAAGCATTTTAGTTATGAATTAACGATAAATTTAAGTTTTATACTCTAATCTCAGAAGGAACAGTAGTTTATCGGACGAGAAAACGTGTGCAAATAATAATGGATAAATTGAATATTCTCATTACGTGGTGGGATTAATCTTCAAATTTTACGTTAAAATAAGAAACAATCCATATAAACGTTAATCCGCAGGAAAATAACAGTACAGAATACATGTCGATGGCAGAGATGAGCACTGTTGGAATAAAAAGCCATTTAAGATACTTTTCGAAGAAAATAACTACGAACAATGGAAGATATATATTATTTATTATTGAAAGATAATCGTTTCCTTTATCATTCGTAAAAGAATTCAAATCTGTTTTTTTTCAATAATTATTTATAATTACTTTGTCGCAAAGTTATTCTTGATGGTTTTTTATTTCAAGCATGCCCGTTCGAACAAACTCCGGTGGAATTTAATTCTAGTTCATAATGACTACTGACACGACCTTATACATTTATAAATAATATAACTAATATATTAAAAAAAGAAGAAAAACAACAAAAGCATATTGTATATCGAAGAAGGGAGCTTGATGAATTTCAATTTGCGCGAAGTGCGAGTTATTTCATTCTTCGAATGAATTTCATTTCGAAGCAATTATTTCATTGAGAATTTTACCGATATTATTGTAATATAGCCAACGGCGTTGAGACAACTCGGCTCTTCTTGCTTGCGAGTACAAAGTACATTTCTATTTCTAATTTTATGGTGACAGTGCCAATTCCGTCGTCGAATAGGTTTCTAACGTGGGTACAGTGGGGGAAACCACCGAGAGACCAAAGCATCTTATACAGAAAAGATTTTTCAAGAATTATGAGTTATTTTTTTTTTTTTAATATTCATAATGAATTAATTACGTGTAAGAAATAGGTTCTTACCTCGTCAACAGTACTGTCAATTTGTTGTTCTTCGTGAATTAAAATATCCCAGGGCTCTGTAAACGAAATATTGGAAGAACAGATTGCAGATTGAGAATGTAGTATTTAGTGGTGGAATCGTGAAAGAAACGAGATGGTAGTACTAAACTCCAAATTTGAGACTATAGAGATGCGAGATGAGTTGAAATATTTACAAAAGTTAATAGCAAACTGAATTTTAAGACAAAAATTGACAAACACTGTGAGATAAATACTTACATCTCTTCCGTTGTTTCGCAAAATTCTTGTTTTATGACGAAAATAATTATAATTTCGCCATAAATATCTTTGTCTATCCCTCGTCGTTAATCTGTTTTTCCAATAATTTAAGTGTTTTGCGTTTTAATCTATAGTAGTCACGATACTCTTGAGGTTTGGTCAATGATCGATTAGTGAGCAATACCTTTGTTATTTAACTATATTTACAACACTTGTCGCGATATATAACTATAATATATTGTTCACGAGTTTTAGTTTAATCTCTTTAGAAACGAAGACTTGAAATTTAACTCTAACGATTTTAGGCAAAAAAGCGTTATTGCTACGATTGATTCGATAAGGAAGTATTTCAGAAATACTGGTTAAATAGGCCAATATGTGAGAATCCAGTAACTTTAAATTTACATTTCGGATTAAACCTCAGTCTGCATATTTGAAAAAATCAACTTTTTATCTTTTTATCAGGCTGAATGACCGAATCTACTTGAGAATTGCATGACTTGTATGAAATATTCAGCAATTATCGTATGCGCATTGTAAAATTGCATTTTTAGTTTTAACAGTACGGACGAGCTGTGCTGAACATTGTTATGATTTTTGAGAATAATCCTTATAGCTCCTTGTAGTTCCTTTATCGTCTTTACACAGTGAGTTTGGCATACATAACTAAATATGTATGTATATATGTAATACACAATTGCACAGTTATATATGATTGTAACCGTACCATTATTCTATGTCGTTTGATGACGTTTTCGTTCCACGTTTAGCCCGCTCGACGATATTACTTTATGTATTAGTTTGACAAGCGGGATTAATTTTTAATCGACAAAAGTGTACAATACCAATTGTCATACTTTGTAACAGCCGTCTTCGATATACGATTTTTCGTTCAAGCGAATCTTACAGAGAGAAAAGAACGGGAAAAACACTTAGTAGATATGCACTCACAATGAGCACACTATTGACTTTTTTTGTTTGTTGTCGATACAAAAAAAAAAAAACCAAACAAGTTCTGTGAAAAAAAATGGAGATGTAACGGAAGTGCTTCGCGTATTTCGTTCGATTAAATAAACAATTATCTTCCCTATTAAACGTAAGCGGCGAAGAAAAATCGAATGCAAAGAATGTTAACACAAAAACGAAACAAAAACGTACGATCATTTACAAAAATGTTATCCATCAGTGTCTCCTATATGCGGAATATAAATGTTCATACTATTCATAAAATACATTCAACTCGACCAAGAAAAAAAAAAAGCTTAGAAGAAAAGAAAGAAAATAAAATTGAAACAACTAAAAATCATGTCCAGATATACATTACCTATAATTAGCTATTCGAAATTTGCCGAAGCGCTAGAAGTATTTCTAGTCTTTTGTAAACGCGATGAACATGAAATAATATATATATTTTGGGAGTCTCTTGTGCTAGAAATGTTTCGATACGTAGATAGAAACCACAATATTTATTATTGTGTCATAATTTAAACTCTATCTGAAAGTAATGAAATAGACGATGTGAATTAGTGCATATTTTTAATAAATGGAGCATTAAATTACACATTGACTAGTTTGTCGTGCGAAAAACTGATCTTAAAAAAAACGATAATAATAATAATAATAATAATTGTACCCTTTGTTCCACAATGTAATTTCCTACCTTCGGGGATTGTTTGGATGAAGTCAGGACGATTACACGTAAGAGAGATGTTTCGAATGAGGTTTATTACAGCAAGATGATTCGTTTCGAATATTTACATGGAAACGCAACTTCCTTACTGTAATAGATAAAATTAACACGTAGACATATAGTAAATTTATCGTTACCATTAAGTTAACTATTTACAGAAATATACAAAGTTAATGTACAGCAAAGTCATTAACAATAATCCTTAGTCATTCACATCGGCTGATCGCGGCCCCGATGCCTTTAGGTTTTTTTTTTGTTTTTTCAACTAAATTTCTCTCACACTACAAACTTTTTTAAATCCTTTCTCTCACGTTCAACAACTTTGCAATCGGGAGTCCTCAATTCGTCGTTCCGAACTCCAATCACTCATTATACTATTGCCGCATTATCGTTGAACTCGGAAAAGAAAGACAGGACACCTTAACAGTAACATCATCGATGGACAAACGTGCAAAGAGGAAGTTGTTTTTAATTCATCTAATAATTAAGCTTTTTTTTTTTAATGAATGAGCTCTGTGAAGTTTGTTTTTGTACGCACCAAAACGTGACTTTTTTCCGTTAACCATTTTGCTTAAGACTTTCTCGGGCCGTTGCACTGACGAAATATACGTTCGTTTAAAAGAGCTAAAATTTGTACAGTTTCAAATCGCGATTTTGATGAAAATTCGACAAGATCCAGTTTGATAAGAGCAACAATTTTTTTTCCTCGTTTGATTATGCGCTCGGTAGTTGTGTTGTCATATTTTCGTTAATAATATTAGTGTACGAAGCGATGAAAGATCTTAGAAGAGAATGATTTTTTTTTCTACTCACTATGAGACCAAAGTGACATTCTTATTTAGCCAAAAATACGTAATAGTGTTTCGAGAAAGACAGCAAAAGAGAAACGAAAAATGAAGAAAATAATTAATACAAAAATCTTTCTCTCCGCTCGCGTGTAAGGAAAGGTATGTCTACGATTCTTTCGCAACCCAACACCACAATTCTACAATGCCAATGCAACACACCGATTACACCGTTAACATGATTCGTCTTTTTTCTTGCGGGCTTTTTTTAAATTCCCTCAGATTCGGTTTAGGCGGACCGTACAAACTCTGATCTGTATCTGGGATCACATACAACACTGGCGTATAACCAGCGCGGTAAAAATTGAGCGCTCATTTTTTATTTTGAATTTCTTCTTTTTTTTTTTTTTTTTTTTCGTTAATATTACTCTTTTATCTCGTTTTCTTATTCTCATTCGCTCACTCCCTCTCTGTTTTGTCTTTTTTTTTTTCTATTCTCCAAATATGTTCAATATCATCATATTTCATGATTCATTTTTGTTCTTTTTTATTGTTGTTTATTTTGTTTGTATACTATGTACAATTAGGTATTTGCTGTCCTTTTAAGATGTTAATGGATAGTATTCAGTTAGAAACGGACGCCCTACACTGGAAACAGCTTAAACACTCTCCATTATCTCTAAGAGGTTAATTAATGTTATTAATCACTTATATCACATTGTTCGTGTACGGATCGTTCGAACATTCTTTTTTACATTTTTTCATTTCTTCACATCGAACACTCGCCGTTATCTCTTTCGCCTATCGTCCACGTGTATATATCAATTATTCAAAAGGTTCCGTCGCAATCATCGCGCTTATATTTTTACTCGTATTCCAATCGTGAATTTATTTTTGTCGCAACTCACAAGATGTAAAACGACACTGACTTTGATCTCTATCGAATGTAAAAAAAAAAAATCTTTCCTTCATATACCATTTGTCTATTTTATCGAGGGGCTCCCCGAAAATTCGAGTCGTTCGTCGGACTTGTAGATTGTTATACGCAGATGGGATGACCGTGTGAGAAATAACGCCGAAGCAAAAAAAAAAAAAACAGTCGTTTCCCTCTAAGCTCACCCCAAAAACACTTTTGCCTCGAGATCGATCGGTATCACTAAAGTATCCATTATTACTGATAATTCAATTACTCTGAACGTTATAGATACGAAACATGCTGCTGTCCGAGTCAATTCGCGCACGTGAATTAAATAATTTAAATAAAAAAAAAAAAAACAATAGAAGTATACTATTGTACAAATCGTTGATAGTTCCTCGAACGCCAAAGGACGTGAACACATGATCCTTCGTGAAGTACATGCATAGAAAAAGAAGATTGGGTTCACGCAGAAATTTTTAATCAGGATAAGGCCGAATGCATCAAAAAAAAAAAAGATTATGTTGCCGTTTTTTTTTTTTTTTTCAATCATTCTGCACATAATAAATCAATAATTTCTGAACCAAATCTTCTATGTAGCCTCTCGAGAAGTTGAAAGAAAAATTCGTGAGAGCATCTCACGATTGAAAAAAAAAATATGCCTCTTTCAAAATTGGCAATTTATTTACTCTGAGGGCCTTGCGCGTGTCGTGACTCACTCCGATATATGCAATTTCTCAATTTCACTCGAAATCACAGTCTTCAATTTTTTCCTTCCCCTACCCGGCCGATTAACGGGTTGCGCCAAAATACATACTACAGATTTCGTCGCAATGTCAGTCTCAAAATTAAAAAAAAAAAACTTATAAAAAAGGTTTGATCTAGATATTATAATAATATACGAGGGAGTTATACGAGAGAAATCGAAAATTTAGTGACATCAATCTACCGGACTCTGAGCAATTTAGAGACGAATTTTCACAGAACTTTCATTGTATTTTTCGTCCCTACGCTCGACTGAAAATGTAGGGTTGTTATTACGGTTTCGTAATTTTTAAGCTTAGGGGACAGTTCGCGCAATTTCCACATTGCGATGATTGTATATCCAACTTGGATATATTTTGTACGAAGACCATTTTCTTTTCTTTGCGTATTTTTTTAAGATTCCTTCATTGCGATGAAGATTCGGCGAAGCAATATCGAACATTTGGGTTATTCACGTCACCGTAATGCCGCGATCGAATTCCGATCGAAACGAGTGACTCTTCGCAAAATTCAATTCAGCGACGAGAGGCATATCGGGAAAACAGATTGAGAATGCAATAACAAAAAAAAAATGGCGATTGAAGGGTTCGAATTAAAAAAAAAAGGTTATCATTACCAGCTCATGAATTTCTATCAATCAAATCGTAAAATCTGACTGACATTCCCATAACATTGTAGCCCCTTGCCCTACGATTTAAGTTCCAAGAGCGTGGGCCCGAAACGTAAACGAGACCGTCCAGCGTTCGCGCTATTCCACGGTTCGGCAAAGGGCACGAGCGTACGCGTACGCGTGCTGACGTACCACGGGCCAGGCTCGCGATAAACAGTTTTGGCTCGAATACCTGACCACAACGTCGCATACGTGCTTGTAGGGCAAAGGGTTAATTCGTTTTCTTCACATTGCGAGCATTAGTTTAGCATGCAAGCCTGACGGCGAGATTCGAAAGTGTTTTACACGGCAAGGATACTTTCCCAAACATCGAAAACTTTAAATAAATATAAATTATTCTATCATTATAGATGAAAGAATTCGAAAAAAAAAATGTATATAATTCTTAAATAATTATATATAAATTGTTATAGTATGTTGAACCATTCTTATTACATATAATAATTTAACATAATTTATATTCATTTGTTTATCAAGCTTTCGATAGTTTCTGTCCCAACGCCGTCATCCCTAATCTCTTCTTTTTTATTTCATCAATGACGTAGTTTATCAATAAACGATTACCTACAACCGTTTCACCGTTCGGATTATGAATTTTTTTTCGATTGAATTTTAGAATGGAAGCGTTTCGAGATAATCGTCCTTCCCTTCGAATCTTCCAAGATAAGAAATTATACATTCAAACTTTGGTCTTGTTTGAATACTTCGCAACAGCCCTTGCTAGGAAACAATATATTAAAAAAAAAAAAAGGGAAAAAACTAACCGTTATCGCCGTCATTGTAACTCTTTTCTTGCCTTTTTTTTCTCCTTCGTTCCAATCCTGTTCGTTTATTCGAACAAAGCTTTTGGGCGAGGATAAAGAAACGAAAAAAAAAAAAAAACGTGTCATCCAATACCTCGAGAAAGAATCCGTGATCGAAAACTGAGCGCTCTTTTTCCGTGTTTTCTATCTTAATTCCTCGTGAATCCGAAATCTCTCGCTCTCTTTCCCCCTCTCTCACGACGATCTCAAAGGTCTTTTCCTCTTCCGACAAACAATACGGCGCTGTTTCGCATTATACACGTTCCTTAATTCGTTCAATCGTTTCGCTCGTAAGCCATCCCCGCGATCACTTTCGGTAATCGCGAAAGATAATATATTTTAACGAGAGAAGTTGATTCAGAAATTTCCATAGCTCGATAGCCTCGTCTCAAACAAGCTTTCCTCTTCTACGAGCCTGTCAGACGCTCGAGTGCGATGCAGCGGATGGTTGCGTACCGGAAGGGATCGTCGATGGTACGGATGTATTTGACGACGCGCTTACAACAACAACGGGTTTCACGATTGTCGTTGTATTGATGTACTGAGCAAGAGGCATCTGTCCCACGGTTTTGAGAATCGGTGTCGTTAACATTTTACCGGCGAGACTCGTGGGTGCGAGTATATGCGCTGTCACTTGATTTCCTTGCGACACAACGGTCATAGGTGTTACGATGGGCGTTAGGGCCGATAATGGCGCGTGTTGCCCCACGATATGAGTTATTTGACCATCCGTGGACGGACTTGTTTGCATCATCGTCGAGCCAACTTTGCCGGGTGAAGTTTGAAGCGAGACACCTGCGTGACTGAGAGTAAGACCTGCGAAACAAAAAAAAAAAAAAATAATAAATTTGCATATAAATAACATGTACCAATGTTAAAAATGACGATAATCATGTTAAGAATATACGAATGACGCAGTTTCTATGTGACGTTTTCGAAATGGGAAATTAAAAAAAAAAGTGTTTGTCGCGCATATTCAAAGCTTCTCGCTTAGTACATTTAACCACGAGCAGCTCTGCATATGGGCATTTTATTCTGGCACCAATTCATTACGAAATCGCAACAGTGCGACTCGGCCTTGGTATATGGAGCCATACTAACCTTGCTAATACTAAAGGATCCCGAAAAGACCGGAAAAAAATCTTACGAAAATTTATCGGTCCCAAGCTCGGGATCGAACCCCAGTCGCCCGCATTACCAGACTCACTACCTAACCACTTCCCTAACTGAGGCCTGACGATTTACAAATTTCGAATTGACTACATATGGCACTTCATTGTCCATATAGGAATTGTACGTTTGCAAAATGTGGCAGGACCGCGGTTCTACAGATTCCAACTGTACACTTACCCAACTGTCACGATCAAACTGACACGAGTATACGAATATTTCGCAATATTGTCACGACAAAACTGTTCCCGAACAAAGCTCTCACCATTAAAACTGTCACCGCACAAACTGTCACAACTCAACTCTCCTGAATCTCTATTCGACACGTGCCGAAATCTTCACGAACAAAACTATCACCGTCTAAACTGTCACGGTCTCATGGTTGTTGAAGTTTGGAACACAACGAAAATAGGTTTTTTTAATTTAAATTTTCGACATTGCTCTCGCCCCTCTTGCCCATTTAGGCCCAGGTCCTTGAAGGAGATCCCAAAAAAAACGTTTTAACGATCTTTGTTTTAGAAAATTCAACCCTGAGGGGGATGGATGTTATAAAAAAATATATTTTCGTTGCATACCAACGATGCAAACTTCAACATCATACGGTCTCAACTGTATTCTGCGCAACTCTAACGCAGCAGAATAGTCCCCGTCTACACTGTCACGGCGTCTACTGTATTCTGCACCAACCGTCACCGCACAAAACTGTCACCGGAAAAACTGTCACCGCGCCAAGGCGCAGTAACTAACTCACACGGGTATAAGCTGAAATCGTAGATAAGAGTGCTCGGGCTGCTTCACCAAACGCGGCGCAATGGCGCGCGATATTTCGTGCGTGTCCGCTATTACCGATCGGTGAGCACAAGTAAGTTCGCGCAGTGCGAAGGCTGTGGTTGAGACGACAGCGGCGAATGACGTAAGTATTAGCGGACACGCACGAAATATCGCGGGCTACTGCGCCGCGTTTGGTGAAGTAGCCCGAGCGCTCTTACCTACCGGTACAGCGTTTACGAGTGTGAGTTGGGTAAATCTCGCGTTAAGCGGTGACGGTTGCTGCTGTGTACAGTTTTGCCCGTGACAGTTTTGCCGGTGACAATTGCCGCGGTTACAGTTGCTCCGTTGACAATTTAAGCGGTGACAGTTTGAACGGTGAAGGTTTAGACCGTGACAGTTTAGACGGTGATAGTTTTGTTCGTGAAGATTCTGCACGTGTCCAATAGAGATCGGGGAGAGTTGAGTGGTGACAGTTTGTGCGATGACAGTTCTAATGGTGAACGTTTTGTTCGGGAACAGTTTTGTCGTGACAATATTGCGAAATATTCGTATGCTCGTGTCAGTTTGGTCGTGACAGTTGGGTAGGTGTACGGTTGGAATCTGTAGAACCGCGTTCCTGCCCAAAATGTATATAATATGATTAATACAGAAAAATGATAAATTGTCAATATATGTTGGAATTGTTACATATACTTTTTGTGAATTTTTTGCACGTGGGGTAAATCAATTATACTTTGTGCAATTAAGAGATGCGACAGTGTCTCAGTGTTATAAAAATACAAAATATCTACAAGAATTTTGATCCTCGTTATTCCACCGGCATATATTTAACAAGTCACTCACCTCCTTGAACAGTGAGTGGCTGAGCCTTCACGGAACGAAACACACCGTTTGCGGGTAAAATATTGAGTTCGGCGCCTCCTGGAAGTCTCGTTAATTCTGATCCATTACCACCGACGAGGGTCACGCCACCGACCATTTTATGGGTCGTCTGCGTGTCACCGGTTCTTATTCTCGTCTGAGCGGCTGTTGGAACGAAAAAAACAATTGAAAATTATTAAAGCATCGAAGGTAGGACGAACGTCGCAGAGTTTGAACATCAAAAAGTTTATGAATAAGACATTTCTAATTTGCACAAATTTCTTTGTACTCTTAGATCAATTAACATTGTTCTTTGATATTTGGGAAAAAAAATAATAATAATATTATACTAACTTGTGACGCTTAAAGTAGGCGCAGCGTGCGTAGCCAGAACCAATGGTCTTCCCTCGTTTCCAGAATGTACAAACGTCACGGGCCTGACTTCGTTCGCGGACGACTGTACGGCAAGTGCCAATGGCCTGTCGCTGTTTGACAAATTCGAATGAACGAACGTGACTCTGTTGTCATTCGCGGCCGAAGAGTGAACGACCAGTGCCACGGGTCTTGGCTCGCTTCCAGTGCTCGTTTGTACGGCAATGAGAGGCCTCGACTGATCCGAAGAATTTTGCACCGCGAGAGTTAACGGACGTGTCTCGTTGTTACCCGTTGTGTGAGTCACGAGAAGTTGTCTCGTGTCACCGGGTATAACACGGAGTCCTGGACCAAGATGCTGGAGCGCCGGAACGATCGTTGCGAGACCCTGACTGGTGTTTAACATTGGCAGATGCAATTGATGGGACTGTTGCTGCATCACACTGGCTGATGTTGTGACGACTTTTTCCTGAAATTTCAACAAATTCGTGCTAGTCTCTTTTTCATTGGCAAAATAACCAATTTCTTTAAGGTAGTAGTCTGGTAACTTAAGCCGATTTTCATGTCTTTTTTGGAGGGCGTTTTTTTGTAGGAAAATAAAAATGAATCGTTTTGGATATTTAGGATGTTTTTATTTACATATTACAGATACAGAAAAAAAAAAATTTTTTTAAATTTAACAGTTTATTATTATTATTATTATTGATCGAAGTTGGCACCTCGAAAAAAAAGCGCGTGTATGGCCCCGGTGATTTTGGCTCTTGATGTTATCTGAAATAAAAAATTCTTGATAATTCTTAATCTATAGACATGTCATTCTGGTCGGAACTACTGAAGTTAAATTTCATGGATAAATAACAAAATGGAAAAGGACGTTCTTTTCCATAGTCCGCCATTTTGTTATCTATCCATGAAATTTAACTTCAGTAGTTCCAACAAGAATGACACGTCTATAGATTAAGAATTATCAAGAATTTTTGATTTCAGATAACGTCAAGAGCCAAAATTACCGGGGCCACCCACGCGCTTCTCTTCGAGCTGCCAACTTCGATCAATAATAACAATAATAATAAACTATTAAATTTTTTCAAACAAATTTTTTTTTGTATTTTTAATATGTAAATAAAAACATCCTAAATAATCCAAAACGATTCATTTTTATTTTCCTACAAAAAAACGCCCCCCAAAAAAGCCATCAAAATAAGGGCGGGGTAAGGGTTTTCACTTTCGAAAAATCGAATTTTTTTTGTCTCATCTTATTGTTTAACATTTCAAGAATGTGTCCTTAAAATTTTAAACCGATCTAAGCAATATTCTTGAAGTTATTGTCTTATAAAAAAGATGTGTAGGTCACGTGCAAAAAAGAACGGGTAAACGTCTACGTGATCTAGTAAATAAAACTTCAGAAAATAAAGTTGTAAAAACCGGAAAAAATGAAATGAGAGAAAAGAGGCTGAAGACATCGACAATGCCGCAGGAAGTCTGCTGTATGGAGCTGGAATCGATGATTCTGTATAAGTTGGAAAAAAAAAAAAATTTCTTCACTTTTTTACTTCATAAACTTTAGACGCGTTTTTCTCAAAACTACTTTTTCAAAGTCCGTGTTCACTGCCATTTAAAAACTACTTGACCGATTAATTTCAAACTTTGTACACATTTTCTACATATAAAATACCTCCCCCCAACGTTTAGTTAAATTTTTTTTTTTACATTAAGGGTGTTTCCCACCCACAAAATGGCGGAATTTTTCGTGGAAAATAACAGTTCACACTTTAGATGGCCGCCAAAAATTTTTAAATGAAAAAAAAAATTATCAGAGAACGTTGGGGGGAAGATTTGATTATAATTTGACTAAATTTTCATGGTCTTTCATTTTCAGATAATTTCCGGCCGAGTTATAGTGAACACCGCAAATTGTTTTTTTTCCAAGACGTTCTGGGGGAAGCTCTGTTACGGGCTTATGCTTCAATATTTCTGCATGAAAAAATTACACAACATTGTCAAAAGTATGCTCAATAATGTACAAAAGGTTCGAATAAAATTGCTCAATCCCATATATGAGAAAAAAAATCGCACAAAAAGTGTTTTTTTTTACGCTGAAACCCTTATCCCTCCCTTAATCCCCATGACTCTCTTGTACTTCGCCGTTCTTCCGTACTCACTTGAGCGGGTGTAGGAATGCTAGGAGTTGATGCTCCGGGACTGGAGCTAGCCGGTGGACTTTCCCTCGAGCTCTGAGCGAGATTGAGGCCCTGGGTTTGGCACACAACCGCCGCAGTTGCCACTTGATTGTGAATATTCGAGGTCGTATTTGCCGCCTGAAGATTTTGCGGTGAACTAGCTGTCGCCGCGCTGCTCAGGCTACTAGTGCTACTGTACCTCGTACCACCGCGGGCCAGGCCAGTCACGTCCACGTCCATACCTTCCGAAACTGTTTCAACAATGAGATGAAAACGCGAACGTCAGATAAATCGTCGATATTTTTTAACTGGGAGAAATCCTTTTGCTCCAATAATCCGGAAATTTTGGGAACTTACCGTTCTTCGAGGCTAATGGATCTACCGCGGAATTTTGTTCCTGTAAGAGAGTACTGAAATCAATATGATCCCATGTAGCCGATAATTCCTTCTTCAATGCGACTATCCTCTGTTGGGCAGCGATTTTTTCTCTGGCAAGCCTCTCCATCTCGTGCTCGGAGTCCCGCTCCTTCCTTCTCAATGTCTGTAACATAATGTTCCCATTTTTTTTTATACGTAATAATAAATCATATTTGTATGAATTTGCAGAGACGATTGCTGGCATCAAAATTTTATCAAAGTACAGTAAAATAGCTCACTCGTTGTATCGGGATTTAGAGCTTCGGTTATTCTCGAAGGTTGCTGGGATTGGCGAGAATATCGAACGATAGAGGAGGAAGAAAAGAAGAATGAGGAGTCGTCGCGGTTCGAAGGAGGGATACACGTGGCATCGCATGCTGGCACGAGTTGCCACCATTGGCGATGCAAACTACACGTGGTGGAACGTTAAGGGCGGGGTAAGGGTTTTCACTTTCGAAAAATCGAATTTTTTTTTTGTCTTATCTTATTGTTTAACATTTCACGAATATGTCCTTAACATTTTAAACCGATCTAAGCAATATTCTTGAAGTTATTGTCTTATTAAGGGAGGGGTAAGCGTTTCAGCGTTAAAAAAACACTTCTTTTGCAATTTTCTTTCTCAAATATGGTTCGAGCAATTTTATTCGAACCTTTTGTACATTATTGAGCATACTTTTGACAATGTTGTGTAATTTTTTCATGCAGAAATATTGAAGCATAAGCCCGTAACACAGCTTCCCCCAGAACGTCTTGGGAACAATTTTTTTCTTCACTTTTTTACTTCATAAACTTTAGACGCGTTTTTCTCAAAACTACTTTTTCAAAGTCCGTGTTCACTGCCATTTAAAAACTACTTGACCGATTCATTTCAAACTTTGTACACATTTTCTACATACAAAATACCTCCCCCCAACGTTTAGTTAAATTTTTTTTTTTTACATTAAGGGTGTTTCCCACCCACAAAATGGCGGAATTTTTCGTGGAAAATAACAGTTCACACTTTAGATGGCGGCCAAAAATTTTTTAATGAAAAAAAAAATTATCAGAGAACGTTGGGGGGAAGATTTGATTATAATTTGACTAAATTTTCGTGGTTTTTCATTTTCTGATAATTTCCGGCCGAGTTATAGTGAACACCGCAAATTGTTTTTTTTCCAAGACGTTCTGGGGGAAGCTCCGTTACGGGCTTGTGCTTCAATATTTCTGCATGAAAAAATTACACAACATTGTCAAAAGTATGCTCAATAATGTACAAAAGGTTCGAATAAAATTGCTCAATCCGTATTTGAGAAAAAAAATCGCAAAAAAAGTGTTTTTTTTTACGCTGACACCCTTACCCCTCCCTTACAGATACAAAAAAAAAAATTTCTTCACTTTTTTACTTCATAAACTTTAGAAGCGTTTTTCTCAAAACTACTTTTTCAAAGTCCGTGTTCACTGCGATTTAAAAACTACTTGACCGATTCATTTCAAACTTTGTACACATTTTCTACATATAAAATACCTCCCCCCAACGTTTAGTTAAATTTTTTTTTTTTACATTAAGGGTGTTTCCCACCCACAAAATGGCGGAATTTTTCGTGGAAAATAACAGTTCACACTTTAGATGGCGGCCAAACATTTTTGAATGAAAAAAAAAATTATCCGAGAACGTTGGGGGGAAGATTTGATTATAATTTGACTAAATTTTAATGGTTTTTCATTTTCCGATAATTTCCGGCCGAGTTATAGTGAACACCGCAAATTGTTTTTTTTTTTCCAAGACGTTCTGGGGGAAGCTCCGTTTATGCTGCTTGGACTTATGCTTCAATATTTCTGCACGAAAAAATTACACAACATTGTCAAAAGTATGCTCAATAATGTACAAAAGGTTCGAATAAAATTGCTCAATCCATATTTGAGAAAAAAAATCGCAAAAAAAGTTTTTTTTTTACGCTGAAACCCTTACTCCTCCCTTAATAAGACTCATATAGTCCAATAAATACATATATACTTCTATATTATATATCCTACAAAAAAATATATAACGAATATGTCAAAGGTCATTGCGCACGCGCTAAATCCTCCACGTGCTAGTCAATTTTATTTCTACACACACAACCGACCTGTATAGATACTCGACATTTTCATAAATGTGACTCACACAGTTTCGCGTGTATTCGAACTAAAATTAGAACGCGTATAAATAACCGATTGAATCATGTTTTTTTTTTCTTGCCTCTCAAGGAGTTACTAAACCACGTTCATTAAATTCCTAAATTGATGATATGTATTAATATTTGTTTAAATAAAAAAAATTTCAAACTCCTCTATCGATCCTTGCCAAACTCACTATCCAAACATACTTGATTACTACTTTGCGCCGATATATTTGATCGCACAGCTCGAAATCTGTTTTAGGTACATGTTCAAGATATCGGCATTGATAATTCGAAATAGAATTATCACAGAAACGAAGATGTTCTCGATGAGAAAACAAAAAGAGAATTAAAAAAAAAAAAAAAGTAAATAAGTGGACTATCGTAACGGATATTTGGCTTAATCTCAAATTCGTATTTTAGCTCTCTCGTTCGCGACTTCTCGTGCGTGATTTCAATCGGTCCTCTCGTCGAGATATAACACGTGAATATCGTAACGCGCCATTGGCATTTTTGGATCGCCTCGTTTCTCGCAATTCGATACGAGCCTACGTGCTCTCTCGTAAGCTTAAAATGTATACATTTACATTCGCATGCCAGTAATATATTATCTAAATATATTTACACATACGTATATCTATCTCGATTGGTATTGAAACAAAAGGGCGAAACTGCCGGAATATAACAGTTAAATTGGTGTCGAGTTAGAGCATTTTGTTTTCTAGACTTATACCATTTGTATAAAATCACCCACGCACATT
This sequence comes from Oxytorus armatus, assembly GCA_958009045.1. Classification (NCBI taxonomy): domain Eukaryota; kingdom Metazoa; phylum Arthropoda; class Insecta; order Hymenoptera; family Ichneumonidae; genus Oxytorus; species Oxytorus armatus. Next base: position 1,079,671 of record OY253751.1, on the reverse strand, counting down.
TGAGGCGAACGCGGTACCGCGCACCTGTGTAACTCATTCGTCAACTCGAGAGTGTATCAGAGAACGAAGAAACGCCGTTGCCGTTGAAATTTTTGCTTCCGGTTGGGCGTTGGCGTGACCGCGTAGAAAAAAAAATGAGGAGGAAAAAACCGATGAGCTTGGTGATGAGCAAATGAGTAACATCAATTCAAAGCAACGACGAATAATTACAAAAATTATTATTTTCTCGTTGACGTTCCTTTTTTAAAAAATAAAAACTATATTTGCAGTTTTCGTGGGTATATACGTAACAGGATTAGATTACACTTCTGGAATTATTTTTTTTTCAATTTAGTCGACGTATATTGGCTTTGAAAATTATTGGACAAAAGTCTTTCCGCGTATCGAGAATGAAATGCATTAATTTCTTTAAAACATAAGTCTACATTTCTGTAAATCACGCTATCGGAGGCAGGTGGATGAAATAATGATTTTGAGAACTCGTGGGCCGAGAGACTACGAACGGGACATATGTGAGCAGCCCGAGTTTGCAAACAGACGTTGGAGTAAGAGCCTAGAACCGAACGAGTTATAAAACTTGCAAGAGCTTTGGTAGCCGATTTATCGCCGGGCGTCGTCACGCCTAGCCACAAACTCGAAATAAATATTAGGACGATGATAAATTTTCGCACGAGGGTTTTCGGAGCAACGCTCCGCAAGTATTTACGAATTTTTTTCGTAGTCTCGTTTAAAATCTTTCGCACATACGATTTTTCCTGTATTGAATTTTTTATTTTAGTACCGTTCGATATCGTTAATTTTTCTTTTTGGATTTTATTCCGCAGCCAAGGTACTCGGGATCCTCATTGAATCTCTTCGTCGGGATCCTTATCGAATCTCTTATGTGCCGGTATTTTTGGTTTGGAATACGGTATGTTTGGTGTCTATTGTACGTGCGATGCGTCCGAGTACCGATGGCCGCGCTCGATCACGTGGCCACACAAAGTTACACAGACGCGGGGAATACCGTCGCGAGTACTTGTGCGCCGACTGTGACGTAGAGATGAGAAGGTGGGGGGGGATCGCGATTATCGCGGGGTCGAGGGTGTCGAACGGTGCTGGGGAAAGAACATTCATCGTAGTGGGGGGAATTTGTCGTATCGACGCTATGGAGGGGTAAACGACCTTCGCGGGGACGCGCCGGTACTCTCGCGCTCGTGGCCGGGACCGGGCGTTTATACGAGCCCGTCAGGGATATAGGAGTAGGGGCACATCTTGTTCGTAGCGTTCTTTTGTCTCTCCCTCTCTCTCTCTCTCTACGGCAATTGCCTTTTACTCTTATTTCTCCTTCCACGTGATACAACTATACATATATACATTGAGGCGATTTTTTTTTCGACACTTTTTTTTTTTCAGTCCCCACCCGAAATTTTGTTGGATATGTCGAGAAAGAAATTCCCTGAAAGTTACAGCCCTTAATATTAATTCTAAGTTTTTTTTTTTTTTTTCAAATTTCTATAACTCAGCCGCATTTTATGCTATCATATTGTTCTTGGTTTCGATTTACCCGGAATAAAACAATCTAAAAAAGTGCCTTTTGCGGCGAAAGTGTAAATTGCACTGGTGAGTTGGTACGGGTCACTCAAGTTGATTTTTACCCAAAATTCTCGTTTTTTTTGCTGTTATCTCCGAAACAATTAACTTTACGAAAAAAATGTAAACGAAAAATTTGTTGGAAATTTAATTTCCTATAAAAAAGGTCCTATCGACCCAATTGCTTAGATTAATATTTCTTGAGATATTGAACTTTAACTTATGAGTAGTATAAAATTTATAAAATATAGAATATTAAATAATAAAAAAAATTAAAAAATATAAAGTTCAATATCTCAAGAAATATTAATCTAAGCAATTGAGTCGATAGGACCTTTATTGTAGGAAATTAAATTTCCAACAAATTTTTCATTTACATTTTCTTCGTAAAGTTAATTGTTTCGGAGATAACAGCACAAAAAAACGAGAATTTTGGGTAAAAATCCACTTCAGTGACCCGTACCAACTCACCAGTACAATTTACACTTTCGTCGCAAAAGGCACTTTTTTAAATTGTTTCATTCTGAGTAAATCGAAACCAAGAACAATATGATAGCATAAAATGCGGCTGAGTTATAGAACTTTGAAAAAAAAATAAAAATTCGATTTACGTGTATTTTAGATGGAAAATCTTCTCACGCTTTGGGAAAGTACTTAGATTTAATATCGAGGGCTGTAACTTTCAGGGAATTTCTATTTCGACATATCCAACAAAATTTCGGGTGGGGACTGAAAAAAAAAAAATAGTCGAAAAAAAAATCGCCCTAATATCCATCGACAATATATATATATAGAGATAGTCGAACGAGATAACGCACGAAAATTAATATTGACACGTGAGACGTTCGGGAATCGGTCAAGTTTTTATATTAAAATTTGTAATTGGTAATGATGAAAACCACCGAAATAGCAATTATTTAACATCGAATTTGAATACCGTGATCCATAAACATACTCAGATACTAAATATCATTAAGATTGTTGTATTTTTCTGATTTAGTCGATTATATTGCCTTCGTCATTCTTAATTCATTGTGCAATTAAATTTTCCTATAGGGCAGACAAAAAAATTACTGATTTCCTCTTTTAATATCGTCAGATCGTAAATGTTGACCCGCGAGACCTCGCGATATAGATGAAAATAGTTCTGCAATTATAAATCGCTCCAAAAAGCATACAGAGGTTAAAACAATCCCTCTCAAACTGACTATTAGTAGACTTAACAAATAGGAATATACGACATTGATGCAGGAAGGTGAAATTTTATTTTGTCCACCGTTTACAAAACAGTCTTGAATTACGAATTGACTCGTATTACCCGTTCGATGCGAATAAGAAGGAGCGATAAAGCGGATTCGGCGCGTATTTATACATATATCGCAAGGGGGAAAAAAAAAAAGAGGGAACAAACGACCTTCGGGGAGTTTTACGAGCCCGGTAAAAATATATCCGCGTCGAATATTGTAAAATTGTACGTTTGGCGAGCGATAGCGTGGCAACATTTCCTTACATTATAAATCGCATAAATTCACGAGCTAAAACTCTAATAATGATAATAAACGGGCGAGCGCAAAGCGAATTTTTTAAGTTTCACGCAATATGTTAATCGCCTATCGCGAAATAGGAGGAAAAAAAAAATTATGAACGAGTATCTCGCCATCGTTGAAACGCGAATTAACTTTTTTTTTTTCTCATTTGCGTCGCCTTTCTCAACCGAAATCACGCTTGTTATAAGCAAAAATCGGGCATGCCTTTATTTTACGATATCGGTCGACGCGTACCCTCAAACTTGAGAATTTTATGCGAAGAATTTTTAAACAATTACAATAATCGCCCTTTCAACGGGTCACTCTCGGGTAGTTGCTAAAAAGAAAATTAACAAAAAATTCCTCGTACGATTGTACGACTGCCTTAAGGTAGTAGTCTGGTAACTTAAGCCGATTTTCATGTCTTTTTTGGAGCGCGTTTTTTTGTAGGAAAATAAAAATGAATCGTTTTAGATATTTGGGATGTTTCAATTTACATATTAAAGATACAAAAAAAACTATTTTTCGAAAAAATTTAATAGTTTATTATTATTATTATTATTGATCGAATTTGGCACCTCGAAAAAAAAACGCGTGGGTGGCCCCGGTGATTTTGGCTCTTGATGTTATCGGAAATCAAAAATTCTTGATAATTCTTAATCTATAGACATGTCGTTCTGGTCGGAACTACTGAAGTTAAATTTCATGAATAAATTACAAAATGGCGAATTTTGTATAAAAAAACTTTTTTCCAAAGTCCGCCATTTTGTTATTCATTCATGAAATTTAACTTCAGTAGTTCCGACCAGAATGACATACCTATAGATTAAGAATTATCAAGAATTTTTGATTTCAGATAACATCAAGAGCCAAAATCACCGGGGCCACCCACGCGCTTTTTTTTCGAGGTGCCAACTTCGATCAATAATAATAATAATAATAAACTATAAAATTTTTTCAAACTAATTTTTATTTGTATCTTTAATACGTAAATAAAAACATCCTAAATATCCAAAACGATTCAATTTTTTTTCCTACAAAAAAACGCCCTCCAAAAAAGACATGAAAATCGGCTTAATTTACCAGACTACTACCTCAACCGAGCAAGTTTGCGATATTTACATCCTGGTCATACCGACCGAGTTGTTCTTAATAGTGTACAAAGTGGTCCGGCGATACATTAGTGTTGGCGTACGAAAAGTCGAAACAGCTGCGCGCCCCTGAAGATTAGAAAGGAAATAAAAATTATTTACGTATGAGTCATCAGTCGCTAAATATTTACGAACGATTCGGGTCGCACTAGTTCCGTTATTTTTTTTATATCATCCGGTACGATTCCAAAAGGAATTCCGTTAGTTTTTCAAGATATTTTTCAGTAGACACCGTTGAATTGTGATTTTTTTTAAATATTCTAGATTAATTAAATAAAAAGTTGGAAAATATAGAGCAAATAAAGAAAGTGAATTAGGGATATTGGAGGAGAAAGAGAGAGAGACCAGGTACCGAAAGATAAAAACTGACCTATCCCCAATCATTTAACCTTGATCGATGTTCACCAACCTCTCATCTAAGAGACTGGACTCAACGGAGGAGGGGGTAATTTAAAAAATACATCGGGATGAAAATGTGCATAACGTCGATTACTTAGCCACGAGGGAATTACGTGATGGAAACGTGACGTGGTGTTGGCCCGAGAGAGAGCACATGCCCGCCTTCTCGTCACAGTCCCCGTCGACTCTCGATGTTGAGGAAGGTCAAGTTGTTGTCGCGCGACGCAATACTTTTTTAATATGCGAAAGCCCCGCTTATAGCAGCACCAGCAACTTAGATACCAAAACGTTTCGCAGAAAACCAACGATATCAACGACACAGGAGTTTCACCGATATTTACACCGTTGTCTACGTTTTTTTTTTGTTTTTTTTTTGTTTTTCAATTGCTCGTCGTCGAGACTCTGGCGATACTGGGAATTATCGAATGAGATAACGTGTCGCGAACGAATTTCTTGCTTTCTGATGTTGAGTATACTTTGGAGGGTAGAATTATGATCTGGTTTTAATGTCGGCCAAGTTGTTTCAGCATCAATGCAGCAATTTCGGTATTCTGACATTGAATTCTGCGAGCGATTTCCAAAGATCCTTTAGATCAAACCATATTGATTCAGCGATTATTTTTTATTTTTCATTTTGGACATTTGATTTAAAATCACCAATCTCAAAAACTCGTTGTAGCAGTAAAATCGTTGAAACGCCAATGTCAATAATGTGTTGGTTCCTGAGGATCGATCATTGTCCGATTTGGTCCATAGGACAATTAATTGAAAATCAAATCGCTAATTTATCGAAAAATAGTTTTTAATATCCATATTCAAGTCCATATTTAAGTTGTGATACGAAAATAGTTTTTTTTTCGTTGATTTTTCACGAATCTTCCCTTCACCACCGAGCCGACATTTCCACCTCAGATTATTTATTTCCCGCAAAAAGTCATTTTGATTTCTCGCTCTGCCCCCCCCCCTCGTAATTTTCCCACTAAAAACACACGAGATTCGTTTGCGGAATAACTTCTTTTTTTTTTTCGCGCATAAAGCGGAACGAGGTGGAACGCAGACTCGTATAATCGTTTCGCGAGTTATTTTTACTTTTACTCTCTCGGTCAGACGCGAAAAAAAAAATCCATCGTCTCAATTCGTTCGGCCGTAACGGAGTTTAGGATATTTTAAAAATACGCTCGAGCATGACTTTTTTTTTCTTTTCAAACTCATCAAACATCCCGGAGAACGGAGAAAACATCGTCTGGGATCGTTATAGCACACGTAATTTATATCTCTATCCGGTGTTTGTGTATAGCAATGAAAAAGCGGTTTATTGGCAGTAACCTACCAATTTTTTCTCATCTTCTTTTTTTCGAAGATGCGAAAAATTGCATGGAATGAGGAAAATCATCGCGTTTCGGAGAAGCAGCAGCACGGACGCGTTTCGTTCGTGTCGCAGTGTCTAAACTCGGTTGGTCCCACTCAATGTTGTCCTACCCACGGACTCTGACATTTAATACGTTCTGGTCGTGTCGTCCAAAGGAGAATTCTGTGCGCGTGGCAACGGGAGGGCGGGAGAAGGTGTGGAGGAGGAGGAGGTGTACGTGGCAAATGGGAAAACAACTCTCTCGTACAAGCTCGTTAAATGTCACAGTTTCCCCCCCTCGTGGATGCTAAACTTTTGTTTCACCAGTCATCGCTGTCTCGGTCGCGGACTAAAGATGAAATGCATGTCACTCGCAAGATCCCCATTAGTATAATACCACCGGGATAAGTGTCAAATGAACGCTAATGGAGCCCGTGTTGAGTAACCAAAATCAGGGACCCCGGAAACTGTTCAATTTCAATGCTCTCTCGGAAGACTCATAATTAAGGGCGGGGTAAGGGTTTTCACTTTCGAAAAATGGAATTTATTTTTGTCTTATCTTATTGTTCAACATTTCAAGAATGTGTCCGTAAAATTTTAAACCGATCTAAGCAATATTCTCGAAGTTATTGTCTTAGAAAAAAGATGTGTAGGTCACGTGCAAAAAAGAATGGGTAAACGTCTACGTGATCTAGTAAATAAAACTGTAGAGAATAAAGTTGTAAAAACCGGAAAAAATGAAATGAGAGAAAAGAGGCTGAAGACATCGACAATGCCGCAGGAAGTCTGCTGTATGGAGCTGGAATCGATGATTCTGTGTAAGTTGGAAAAAAAAAAAAAAATTTCTTCACTTTTTTGCTTCACAAACTTTAGACGCGTTTTTCTCAAAACTACTTTTTCAAAGTCCGTGTTCACTGCCATTTAAAAACTTCATGACCGATTCATTTCAAACTTTGTACACATTTTCTACATATAAAATACCTCCCCCCAACGTTTAGTTACATTTTTTTTTTTTACATCAAGGGTGTTTCCCACCCACAAAATGGCGGAATTTTTCGTGGAAAATAACAGTTCACACTTTGGATGGCCGGCAAAAATTTTTAAAGGAAAAAAAAAAAATTATCAGAGAACGTTGGGGGGAAGATTTAATTATAATTTGACCAAATTTTCATGGTTTTTCATTTTCAGATAATTTCCGGCCGAGTTATAGTGAACACCGCAAATTGTTTTTTTTTTCAAGACGTTCCGGGGGAAGCTCTGTTACGGGCTTATGCTTCAATATTTCTGGATGAAAAAGTTACACAACATTGTCAAAAGTATGCTCAATAATGTACGAAAGGTTCGAATAAAATTGCTCAATCCATATTTGAGAAAAAAAATCGCAAAAAAAGTGTTTTTTTTACGCTGAAACCCTTACCCCTCCCTTAAATAAAATTAAAAAAAAAAGCTTTCTCCGTCCTCATTACCGATAAAAACTTCGCTAATTTCTGAAAGGTTATTTACTTTTCTACATTTTTGTCGTGCAAACGAGTCGATTTTCCGAATATTCGAGCCACCATATTGAAACGTGAATCTTTTTTTTTATCGCGATTTCGAAATTTGCATTTTTTATAAACTTCCAACGTGCTAGTTTTTTACTCAAATCGGATTTTAATTCATTATTTTCTTTAATGAATTTTTCTTCCGTCTCCAAATAGAATATTAAAGTAATCCCCTCTTTCTATCGAATCAATTGTCATAATTTTCGTAAAATTTAAATTACAGATAAAGTCAATGATTCGTCCAAATGTAAAAGATGATCGCGAAAGTTGATAGAGTTATTCAATTATCGCAATTTATTCAAATTATCAGCTGTAATCGCCCGATCTGCGGATTTTTCGTATTTGCCAGAGCTACGTACAACTAAGACTACAGTATTATTCGTGCTATAGAACGTGGTATCGCATATATTAATACAAACGAGCCTGGTGCAAATGCATATTATATATTATATTAGGGCGATTTTTTTTTCGACTATTTTTTTTTCAGTCCTTACCCGAAATTTTGTTGGATATGTCGAAAAAGAAATTCCCTGAAAGTTACAGCCTTCGATATTAATTCTAAGTACTTTCCCTTAGCGTGAGAAGATTTTCCATCTAAAATACACGTGAATCGAATTTTTATTTATTTTTTCAAATTTCTATAACTCAGCCGCATTTTATGCTATCATATTGTTCTTGGTTTCGATTTACTCAGAATAAAATAATCTGAAAAAGTGCCTTTTGCGGCGAAAGTGTAAATTGCCCTGGTGAGTTGGTACGGGTCACTGAAGTTGATTTTTACCCAAAATTCTCGTTTTTTTGCTGTTATCTCCGAAACAATTAACTTTACGAAAAAAACGTAAATAAAAAATTTGTTGGAAATTTAATTTCCTACAAAAAAGGTCCTTTCGACCCAATTGCTTAGATTAATATTTCTTGAGATATTCAACTTTTTTTATTTTTTATTTTGTTTTATTATTTAATATTTCATATTTTATAAATTTCATACTACTCATAAGTTAAAGTTCAATATCTCAAGAAATATTAATCTAAGCAACTGGGTCGATAGGACCCTTTTTGTAGGAAATTAAATTTCCAACAAATTTTTCATCTACATATTTTTCGTAAAGTTAATTGTTTCGGAGATAACAGCAAAAAAAACGAGAATTTTGGGTAAAAATCAACTACAGTGACCCGTACCAACTCACCAGTACAATTTACGCTTTCGCCGCAAAAGGCACTTTTTTAGATTGTTTTATTCCGAGTAAATCGAAACCAAGAACAATATGATAGCATAAAATGCGGCTGAGTTATAGAGATTTGAAAAAAAAACAAAAAAAAATTCGATTCACGTGTATTTTAGATGGAAAATCTTCTCACGCTAAGGGAAAGTACTTAGAATTAATATTAAGGGCTGTAACTTTCAGGGAATTTCTTTTTCGACATATCCAACAAAATTTCGAGTGGGCACTGAAAAAAAAAAAAAATAGTCGAAAAAAAAATCGCCCTAATATAATATGCTATAAATATACGTATAATGTATTTTGCGTACCTGTATATGCCTGATGGCAGCATGAAGTATCGAGAGGTTCGACGACTTCTTCTCGTCCTGGGCGGGCAATTGCTTCTTCAACAACTCGAAACATTCCTTGAGATGTGCACGACGATTCTTCTCTAGCTTGTTATGAACCTCTCTCGTACCAGAACGAATAACGCACGGTGGTCTGATCGTAGAGAGAAAGAAAAGTAGATAAAAAAAAAAAGTCACAAACGTTCCAACAATTATACTCGTCATTATAAAAACAAATTAGCGTTGTCGAATTTGTTAAAAATTTTTTTTCAACTGCCCCTTTATCTTAGCCTTTGAAAAATAATGATAAAAAAATAATAAAAAAAAAAACAAGAGATTGATTGGAAAAATCTGAAGATACTTGGGTATGTCTTTTAGGATCAGTAAAGTTGTATTGTGATTATAAAAACAAATTGGCGGTTCCGAATTTGTTTAAATTTTGTAAAAAATGCCCCTTCACCTTAACCTTTGAAAAATAATTAAAAAAAAAAAAAAACAAGAGATTGATTGGAAAAATCTGAAGATACTTGGGTATGTCTTTTAGGATCAGTAAAGTTATATTGTGATTATAAAAACAAATTGGCGATTCCGAATTTGTTTAAATTTTGTAAAAAATGCCCCATCACCTTAACCTTTAATAAAAAATAATATAAAAAAAAATAATAAAATAAAAAAACAAGAGATTGATTGGAAAAATCTGAAGATACTTGGGTATGTCTTTTAGGATCAGCAAAATTATATTGTAAATAAAGTAAGCAAATCCACGAGGGCTGAGGCTTGGGCGTTAGTAAATGTGACATAGAACATAAGAATTCAGGCTTTAATTTTCAAATTAATGAAAAGCAGTGTCTCTTTAAAGATACATAAATTATTCCCGTTTGAAAAATGTACGCTTACCCGTTCCGATGTTTCTTATTGTCGTGGCTCGATTCAAGATCAACGACGAGAGTCGCAGCACCGCCCTGACTGTGATTAGAATTGTGATTCTCGATGTAGTGATTGTGCGCCGTGCTGTTATGATTGTTGTGATGATGATAAATCATTTGTTGCTGCGATTGCTGTTGTTGAGGTTGATGCTGTTGTTGTTGTTGTTGTTGTTGTTGTTGTTGATGTTGATGTTGATGTTGTTGTTGTTGTTGTTGTTGTTGTTGTTGTTGTTGTTGTTGCTGCTGCTGCTGCTGTTGTTGTTGTTGTTGTTGTTGTTGATGTTGTTGTTGTTGTTGTTGTTGTTGTTGTTGTTGTTGTTGTTGTTGTTGTTGTTGTTGTTGTTGTTGTTGTTGTTGTTGTTGTTGTTGATGATGGGACGTAACGTGATGAACGTGAGGATGAATCGTGAGGCCAATTGTACCGGATACCGGTGGTGTTCCTCTCGAAGTTGTTATAACCGGACTACCACGAGATCCGAACGAGTGATTGCCGTTTGTCCTGGTGACTTCGAGCGGGTCTTCTTCTACGACACATTTTCATAAATGCACACGATTAGAAATAGAAAAAAGAAAGAAAAAAAAAAGGAACATTATCGGAAACTAAATTTCACAATAATTTCAATAAAATTGTACATTTGTAACGATTTATTCTCATTGAATGGAAAAAAAAACTTTATCCTCATTCCTTCGGGCGATCGGAAATAAGGAATTTGGAAAATTTTCCTTGGGAATCTTGAGTTCCCCAGAGTTTAATTCGTGACCGACGATTCCTAGCGTTCCAACGGGACGTACATACGGTGACACTTACGCACACATGCAGATATAGGGCTGAAAGTTCCCATTCTATTCTACGCATGAACCTGAATGACCGTGGCTTCGTGAACTAATATTAGAGTACACGCGACTGTCCTTGTCGAGAAATACGATTTTCCGACGCGGCAATGGGTATAAACGGTCTCGCGAGATCGGTCCATCGCCCTACGAAAGTCATATTTCTAATTGCAAATGAAGAATACATTGCGGTTTTTCGACGTCAAACTCCTGTTTCGGCCATAATGATGGACTTTTGGAATAAATGATGACAGTTTTTTGCTAATAACGTGATAAATATTGGATTCACAAGAATTTTACAAGATACCTTTTTTGTAGAGCATTAAATTTCCTATAAAAACACAATATAACATTTTTTTATCACGAATAGTTTTGAAATAATAAACAATTTTCTTAAAAAAATTTTGAATGCATGCATTTTTTCATATAAAAATTCGACAGCTCGGTGGGGCGGGTTAGAATTATTGGACAAAGTTCCGCTTGCGCCCAATTTTTTTTCTCGATATGTTGATTACTTTCAAGGAACAATACCAATAAATTTCCAACATCACCAAATTAAGAACCACCCTAATATGTATAAAATATTCTCAAAGTGTCGATAAATTATATTCATTTTTTGTACTACAAAAAAATTCATGAAAATCATTGAGAAAACGCTGTCCTAACCCTATTTCCCCCCTTAAGGCCTTACATACGTCGAGAATTTTCAAAAAATCGATTTTTTTTTGTTTACAGATTATTATTCCTTGTAGTCTTAGGCGTATTTCTGTGTAAGCTGATTGTAAAAATTCCCCATAGTTCAAAAGTTATTGTAGATAATGTGACTGCCCGACGAAAGGACAAAGGTCTGACGCGCGCCTACCTGAGTTGAGTTGATTGAACAATTCGTCGATTAGAAAAAAATAAACAACAACAATTTTTTACTGACAAGGAAGGCGTACAATATGAAGCTGGAATGGGAGATAAGACGTAAGTAAACTAAATAAATTTAAAAAATTCATAAAGTTCTTGCTCCAGCCGCGCGCGACTTTGAGCGAAACGCGCTTGAAACTTTAAACGCGTTTTTCTCAAAACTACTTTTTCTGACACGGTCGGCATGATAACTCGTACGGTTTTTAATATTTTTTGATGATTTTTTTTTTAAATATTCGGAATTGTTTTTTCTATAGTCTGTCGAGCCGGATTTTAAAAATTATAATTAGAAAATTTTTATAAAAACAATTAAAGTGTGACTTTTTTGGCACAAACTTAAATTTTTTTTTTAAATTACCGTAAATTGTTTAATTTTTCGAATTTCAAAAATCCGGCTCGACAGACTATAACTACTACCTTATTTTACAAGAATTTCTCAACATTTTGCAGATCCATCAACATTTGAGGAAGAAATACTGCCGACCGTGGAGCAACTTTTTTTTTTTGTAGTGCTTCAAAAAATGTGATTTTTCATGTTGTAATTTTTGAAAAAAAAAAATTGAAATAAATTTTTTTACAAACTTAACACAGTAATAAACAATGTGTAAGAATTTTTTTATCAATTTCTATTTCTATCCCTCCTAAAAACAGTTTTTCTTTTGGTACGTTTTCGGTACCGCTGGACGTATGTAAGGCCTTAAGAGAAGTGTCTAGGAGAAATATTTGAAAAATGGGCCCGAAGGGTTTGGCGAGCAGTGGCAACGCATCGCTAGAGTCCTCTTGTGCGTTGGGAGAGCTACAAGAGTGGAATTAACTAACCCACAGAGAGGGACGTGATACGAGGACGACAATCAAAGAAGCCAAAGGCGGTTCGGCCATTTTACTTCCAACTTTTCGTTGTCCCATATGTAAGAGAAAGGTAGAGAGAGAGAGAGAGAGAGAGAGAGAAAGAGGTTATATACCGTGGGAGACGAAAGGGAAGTTTCTTGCTTTGTGCGCTATAAATTAGGGACAGAAGCACGCGTACGAGCTTCTCCGAGCTAACTCATTCATGTACGAAGAGTTGGCAATCTCTCGATGGCGCATTGCTCGGACGCGCGCGCGCGCGAATCTTCCTAAATCTATTCTCGCCTCAAAGAAACTCTTTCTCTCTCTCCGTCGGAGGGAACGTCAGCGTGTACTAAAGTGAAACAGGATAAAAGGGCAAGAGAATGGAGGAGAAAGAGACGATAATGAAGATCCGAATGGAGGTGAAAAGAGAGAGAAAAAAAAAAAGAGGATGCTGTACGAAAATCCGCGAAACAAAAAGAAAATGGCCGTCTTCAGTGGGGATCATTTGGCTCTTAGTGCATATATAGGGTGGCTTAACCAGTGAATGACTCGCTACCAATGAATTACTTTGACAAATAATATTTAACTAATGGAATTCATTGATCAATGACATAGGAACCGTTTTCCCTGGAGGTAGAAAGGTAAAGTTGTTTTTTTTTTATTTCCTTTAGCTTTTTAATATATAAGGACATTATGGCAAATCAACTAATTTCGAGGTTTACATCTTCAATATTTTTCATAATTACTAATAATTTTTACTCTAAATTCTTCGCTCTCGATCGCATCGGACATTCTTGCTTGACAATAATCAGGAATAAAACAACAAGAAAAACGTCCAACCAGCTTAAGAAAATGCTCAAAACCGTCGTTATCGAGACGTTCAAGTTGAGAACCGCGTCGATGCTGGCTTGTGAGCGATTACCGAGACTAGAGGTCGGTGACACATTCAAGTTAAAGTAGAAACCCCAGTGTTAGGTATTACATTCGTGTGCCCAAGAGACGAGGAAATCTCTTTTTTTTTGCATTCTAAATCGTATAATTTTGCACTCTATTCTCAATTCCGTCGAGAAATAAACGAATAATCAATTCCTATCCGCGTAAAAGTTGTGAACACGACAAAAAAAAGTAAATTTTTACAAAAAATAATGTTTGAAATGAACGAAGTAAGTTGGATAATTGGTGACGAAGCTCGGAAATATGAGGATTCGATCGATTGACGATCCGGAAGATGGATAAAGATGGATATAGTATTGTACGAGGGCAACACGTGGTCGGGTGAGCGAGAAGATCGCGAGGAGCCGCGAAGCACGCCGGGACGTGAAGGAGAGAAAAAAGAGTGGAGGGGGTAAGGAGAGGCGAGCGAGCGACGGAGTGGGGGGAGAAATCCGTGCAGACGGCCACGTGAGCGCGGGGACGCGCGTTCGATGCTGCGCGTTACGCGACTCATAAAACGAGATACGAGAATGGCGTAAAGTGGGGGGGCGCGCGCGCTCCGAAGCTCGTAAGCTAAATAGAAGTTGGACGATCGACGCTGAGGAAAGAGTCTGAAAAGGATTGGAGGGGCGGGATGAATTTGATGGAAGGGGAAAGATAAGAAACGTGCGAATTCGGCCAATAGCCGTACGAGTTTTCGGACGTTGCCAAAAGGATCGCGGTGCCCGATGAGCCTTTAATTTCACGGTGGCACGCACACAAAGAGCTCAAAAGAATTGAGAGCGAGGGAAGTGTGCGTGTGTCTTTCTGTCTCGGATTTAAACCACCAGGTGGCGGAAGGAAAAAAAAAATCGAGCGTAGGAAAGAAGAAAAAAAAACAGACGAGATTACAGTTAGAGAGACGAGACTGTCTTCAAGGCCGAAGACCCGCGAGGAATACCGCTGAAATTTGAGAGTATATTTCTTGGAAATAATCGTTGGGAAACGTGCGGCGCGCCGAGCGGGTGGGGAGATTTAAAAAAAGAATGTTGTCGTGGGGCAGTTCGTGTTTTAACTCTTCGGACCAAATGATACGATTGGGCAAAAGGGAAAAAAGAGTGGATTGGTCAGGGTGGCTATTTCATTGTATGTTTGTTGTAATATGGAGATTTTGTACGGTTATGGATGACTATAATTTTGACTCGATGGAAATCCTGAGAATCAAGTTTACGCACTTTTTGAAATTATTATAGTATTAAGAAAAGGTTCCCGTTCAAAAACCCCAAAAATACCTCAATTTGAGGAATTTTTTTTCAATACAAGATAAATTATTCTGCGAAAATTTTGTTGTGGGCTTTATTTGTATATGAAAGAAGTATTGTACTGAGTTTTTTCACAATAAAATAATTCAAAATGGCGGCTTAAGCTTCCGCCAAAGAAGCCGCTCCCGCGCGCGAAGCGATGTGCGCGATACCTTCTACAGAGCCTCACCAAGTGGTCTGAAATCCAAAAACCAAAAAGATTCTTGAAATAGATGAAATTTGTGGTGCCCTATCGGTTTCCGATTTTTAAAAAAGCCCTTTAAAACAAAATGGCGATCGTTTAAAGAAAAAACTCATTTTTTCATGCTTTTTTTGGGCTTTAACGTTAAAAAAGAAATATTTACAATAATTTTTTCGAAAAAAACACTCCGTCAGGGCCCCCTAAATTTAATTAGCTTTAATTTGAGCGGTGAAACTTTGAAATCGGTGCATTTCTCGAAGCTGTAGAGCGTACCGCGCGTCGAAAAACGTTGTTTCGAGAAAAACGCGTTTAAAGTTTTATGCTACCTACCGTAGACCCACCCATCGGGTCAGACCTGCTTCGCCCGACCGCGTATATATCGAGAACTACATCATATATCGAAATATCCTATCTCCCACGTATTCTCGACAACATAAAGATGAAAATTGAGGAAAAAATGTTTCGATTTTTTCATCGATTTGGACGGAAACCTTCCCTTAAGGGGGGAAGTAGGGTTGGACGGATCAAAAAATCGATTTTTTTTAAATTTCATAAATTGTTAGTAAAACTATTGAAAAATATGTCCCCAAAATTAAAAATGAAAATTCCTACTAGTTCTATTGTTATAAGCCATTAAGGGGGGAAATAGGGTTGGGACAGCGTTTTCTCAATGATTTTCATGAATTTTTTTAAAGTATAAAAAATGAATATAATTTATTGACACTTTGAGAATATTTTATACATATTAGGGTGGTTCTTAATTTGGTGATGTTGGAAATTCTTTGGTATTGTTCCTTGAAAGTAATCGACATATCCAGAAAAAAAATTGGGCGCAAGCGGAACTTTGTCCAATAATTCTAACCCACCCCACCGAGCTGTCGAATTTTTATATGAAAAAATGCATGCATTTAAAATTTTGTTAAGAAAATTGTTTATTATTTCAAAACTATGCGTGATAAAAAAAATGTTATATTGCGTTTTTATAGGAAATTTAATGCTCTACAAAAAAGGTATCTTGTAAAATTCTTGTGAATCTAATATTTATCACGTTATTAGCAAAAAACTGTCATCATTTATTCCAAAAGTCCATCATTATGGCCAAAACAAGAGTTTGACGTCGAAAAACTGCAATGTATTCTTCATATGCAATTAGAAATATGAAGAGATACGTAGTGCACTCAATAACGGTATGTGAACGATATTTAAATTTTTAATTTTATCAATTTTATTATCTTTCATGATAAATTTTTTTTCTTTAATCGATAAGGACATTGATTTCTTTATCAGTTCCAAATCGATGGCTTTTTTCGAAGGATTTGAAATCAACTCCTCATTTTTTGATATCGATGTGAGCGAGTGGATTTCTAATGAAAATTATTTACAAGGCTTAAAAATAGTTAAAGGAATTAAAGTGGTTAACGATGTTGCAGAAAGAGGAGTGAAACTTATTACAGAGTACAATGATCGTCTCACTTATGATGAAGATCAGAAACAATTCATTGTACAAGTAATTGAAGAATATTTAAAAAAATATCCTGATATTAACAAAGCAACTTTGCTCCAACCGATGTAATTCATTATTGTAAGTTGATTTTTAAAATATATGAAATCATTCATTATAATTCACAATAAAATTGATAAAATTGAAAATTTGAATATTGTTTACGTTTCATTGTTGAGTGCGCTACGTATTTCTTCGTAATCTTATATACATACGAAAAATAAATTGCAGCTATTCGACGTCAAACTCCTGTTTTGACCATAATGATCGACTTTTGGAATAAATGATGACAGTTGTTTGCTAATTACGTGATAAATATTAGATTCACGAGAATTTCACAAGATACCTTTTTTGTAGAGCATTATATTTCCGACAAAAACGTTATATAAAATTCTTTTATCATAAATAGTTTTGAAATAATAAAGAATTTTCTTAACAAAATTTTGAATGCATGCATTTTTTCATATAAAAATTCGACAGCTCGGTGGGGTGGGTTAGAATTATTGGACAAAGTTCCGCTTGCGCCCAATTTTTTTTCTAGATATGTTGATTACTTTTGAGGAACAATACCAAAGAATTTCCAACATCACCAAATTAAGAACCACCCTAATACATGTATTTGAGTCCGATTGTGACCTGCAATATGGGGTGGCTAATATCTTCGGTGTTTTTCAAAGAAATTCTTCAAAAATTTTATAGTATATACTTAAATATATGTATTAAATATTCTCAAAGTTTCAATAAATTATATTCATTTTTTATACTATAAAAAAATTCATGAAAATCATTGAGAAAACGCTGTCCTCATCCTATTTCCCCCTTAAGACGACGCGTCAGTTCGATCTAACCCCAAGAAAATCGTAACAATTTTCACAATGTAGGCTCGATATAACGATAAAAAAAAAACATTATAATAAAACATTAAAAATACAATAATTAAACATCTCTCTGATAGAAAAATTATTTGGAGTAACATGCAAATTTCGAGATTTCACTTTCAATAATAAAAAAAAAAAAAAAAAAAAAAAAAACAACAAAAATAGGAATCGATCGTAGCGAAATTTAATATTCGAGTTTAGTTGAAAACTACCAAGGTGTTCGGATCAAGATGTTATTTATTATTGGTCAAAACTATACCCGGCTTCAGTGTTCGCAATCGCCCAGGAATCGCCATCGCCATTTTTGATAATACAAACGTACGGTTGTCGAGCGAAAAATTTGGCTCAACTTCCGGTTGACACCACGCGATAATTTCGTCCGATAATGAGCGCGCACGCGCTCCGTACACTAATGGCGAGAGTTCGCTAACTCACGTTCGTGGATATACGATGTAATTACGGTAGTTCGAAGTCTCTCTCGATAACCGATAGAGAACGTTGATGAGGCGCAAGAGGAAAAAAATTGCGAAAGGCGAACAACACACGGACACACCTCAAAAACGTTCGCGGGGTAGCGAGGGATAAAGTGGTATAACGGAGAGGGAGAAACAAGTCGCGCGAAGGAGAAAAGAGAGGATTCGCTAACGAAAATTGCGAGTTGCGAGAAACCCTGACCTAAAAATAACGACCTCCTCGCGAATTTTGGCCTCAGAAAAAAAAACCTACTAACGTATGACGCATTTTACCTGTGGCCGTCGTTTTAGCAAAGTACAATTGCAAAAAAAAAAAACAATGGTTTCGTTAATCAAAAACATTTTTATCCCCGACGGCCGGATAAAATTCACGAAACGCCTTCTAGGACAATCAATGGAGAATATTGTGGCGCATTAAAAATAAAGGACATTTTTTTTTTTTATTAGGTTTAGTATCACGTACTGAATGCGAATTAACAAAATGGTTACAAATTAAGGGAGCGGAAGTGCCGCCATTTCGAGGAAAACCGTATTGGCCAATATCTCCGTTACCGCGCACTTTAAGCCAAAAATGGTAATAACCTTTCTCGTAGATAATTGAATTTCCCATCTTTTTTTATAAATAATTTTTTTTGTACCACTTACCGTTTACGACTTATACGACTGTTAAAATTTGTTTATTCACTTTTCGACCTGTATCTCTCCTAATAATTGTTTAAACAATAAAATGCTAATAACTTATCTTATGAGTCCATAAATTTCCCACAACTTTTATTTAAAACTTTTTTGTTTAAAATTAATATTCTCAAAGTTATAACGCGTTCAATGTTGCGCTACTGGGTGCAAGGCTAATAAAAACGCGTTATAACTTTGAGAATATTAATTTTAGACAAAAAAGTTTTAAATAAAAGTTGTGGAAAATTTGTGGATTTATAAGATAAGTTATTCGCGATTTATTGTTTAAACAATTATTAAGAGAGATACAGGTCAAAAAGTGAAAAAATAAATTTTAACAATGGTATAAGACGTAAACGGTAAGTAATACAAAAAAAATTATTTAGAAAAAAAGATGGGAAATTCAATTATCTGCAAGAAAGGTTATTACCATTTTTGGCCTAAAGTGCACGGTAACGGAGATATAACTTAATTTGTAACCATTTTGTTAATTCACATTCAGTACGTGATACTGAACCTTATAAAAAAAATAAAAAAAAAAAATTGTCGATTATTTTTAGTGCGATGCGGACAAGAGTAACGGGCTCCCTATTGATTGTACTATTCGACCACGGTTTATTTAGATCCCGCAAAGAGTCTGAAAGTTTAAGCGATAACATTATCTAGCAAGGAGCAGCCAATAACTTTGTACTCGCTTGCTCGTAATAGCTTCACTCCGCCTCGGAAATACAACATTTTCTATTCTTTTTTTTTTTATCTCCACTGCGATGTCATAACGCGTTCGAGTCTGAAAATAGCTCGAAAGAAATTTCGAAACGTTCGTGGAGAAAGAAGAAAAAATTCTAAAATTACGATAGTCCTTCCCAAGTGGCGGGCAAGAGAGTACGAAAAAAAAAAAGAAGGAAAAAAATCCCAGCTAAAGATTCAAATTTCTCGTACGACGTCGTGAAGCGAATAATTCGAATTGACACCAACATACACGAGCTAAAAAAAAATCGGCGCCTATAGATTTTGTTTGTTTTTTTTTTGTTTTTTCTGTGCTGTTTACCGGCATGCAAATTTTATAATCGCTCTCGTAGGAAGCGTGGCAATAGTTTGAAGATTTCGAACGTTCTCTCGGGACTGACAGTCGTGAAAGCGCCACCGACGCTACTGGACGGTTCAATTTATTTGCATATTTGTGTTTACCACGTCCTTAACACATTCTGACAACGAAACAAAAGGGCGTAACTGAGCACACACTGTGTATTCCAAATCTTGGGTCTCGAACGTCTTTTCGTTCCTCAGCGTGTTCGACGTGAAATTGAAAAAATAAAAAATAAAAAATAAAATAAAAATAAAACGAACGAAATTATTAGCGAACTCACCCGGTCGAGACTCATAAATTTATTTATTTTATTATTATTATATTCGAGACTCCGGCGACGCCGAGTTTCCGAACGAAGAAGCAAAGAAAAAAAAATTGATAGAAGCATCAAAAAAAACAAAACTCGTGAATTCATTAAAATCGGCGCAAGCGTCTATTCTACGGTATTCACGGACCGTACGGTATTAGAATTAATTTTTACCAATGAGTTCGGTCAATTGGGCCGTCGTCTGGTCTAGAAATTTGAAAAAAATCGATTTTTTTTTTTTTTTTTTTTCATTTTCTTATTCCTTAGAAGTTTCTTCATACGCTCCTGAAAGCCGTTTATTGATATTTCAAAAAATTAGCCGAGAAATAAAAATTCTAAGCAAGCCGCGCGCTCAGGTAGCGCGGACGGGAGGGCAACTTTGAACGCGTTTATCTCAGAACTATGTTTATCAAATCGGCGCCCACGATATCTCGATAACAAATGGACCGATCGAGCTGAAATTTTGCACGTACCTTAGGTAGCCTGTTTCCGAGGACTGGTAGCAGAATTGAGTAGAACAATAATTTTGCCGACATTTTATAACGCGTCGAATACCCGAAAATGTATGAAATATCATTAATGAAAGTTCGACAGGCCGCCATTTTGTCAAAAATTTTTTTTAAGTACCAATTCTGCTACCAGTGCTCAGAATACTCATACAGATTGAGAATATATATATATATTTTTTTTCAGATGCATACAACATCGTCCAGAGTGGGCGCCGATTGAGGCGCACCATGTTGCAACAAGGCAAAAAACTGCATGAAAATATTGAAAATAATTTTTTTTTTTAACGTACAAGTATTCTCTAAGGATCAATAAATGCACGTG
This sequence comes from Oxytorus armatus, assembly GCA_958009045.1. NCBI lineage: Eukaryota > Metazoa > Arthropoda > Insecta > Hymenoptera > Ichneumonidae > Oxytorus > Oxytorus armatus. The sequence goes on along the minus strand of OY253751.1, from coordinate 1,058,918 downwards.
TAAATTTTCATCAAGACAACCTCAACGGTTTAAGGGAGAACACCACTGTGACCCCCTGTTTTTTTTTCACATTTTTCAAGAATTTGGAAAAATATTGTTTTAAAGCAAAATATTGTTTTAAAAAAAATAGGCACGCCTTTGAAATTAAAGTTAATTTCAAAGGCGTGCCTATTTTTTTTAAAGCAATATTTTTCCAAATCCCTGTGTACTTCTCTTCAAAATATCATATTATTAACGAAAACTCTCGGTATTTTTTTTTCAGATCGACGTTGAAGAGAGTTCTGCTGCGTGCCGCGGAAATGACAGCACTTGACGCGAGAGCTTCCCCAGCGTCATCATGCGGCGTGAAAAATGTGAAAAAAATGTTTTTTGATACATTAATAAACAAGAAACAAAAGCCAAAAAAATTTTTCGAACATCTCTTTTTTTTCCCACAAAAAAAATTCTTGAAAAATGTGAAAAAAAACAGGGGGTCACAGTGGTGTTCTCCCTCAAACGTTATTGCACATTAGAAATGACGTCAAAAATCTCGCTCTAGACCAGACGACCGCCTTATGCTGCATACCGACTTGTTTGCTACAAAGTTGATGATTCGCTTGTTTTTTTATTTTTTATTTATTTATCCAATCCGTTCAGCGACTCAACGTAAAAGTAGAATCAAACACAGGCACAGAAACCAACGATGGCGGTCGCGCTGTAATAGCAAAACTAATTCCGAGTTTGCAGGTCCTTGATCCTTCGGATTGAAGGATCAAAGCATGTCGCAGATATTCTATACGTGTCTCATTTTTTTTTTTGTCTTTTCTCTTCCTCGCCACGCTACGTCTCTCTCGTGCTCGAATAGAAATCTCGCGGAACCTTCGGAATTATCTTGGTTCGTCGCCAGGCGGAATAACGTTAAAATTAGACGAGGAGGGAGGAGGGGGGAGAAACGAGCGTGCCTCTCGCGAACGCGGATACCCGAATCGTGCGTTACTCTCGATCCTTCATCGTGTCGCGAATTTGTTTTTTTTTATCGCGAATTGTATAAAAGTTTGAGGCATAGGATCGTTCTGAGAAAAAAAGAAAAAAAAACCGTATAGTTAGCGAAATGTTAAACCCGCATACGTGATTAGATACATTAATCTTCGTGTACATGATTAACGAAATATGTTGATACTCATATGTTGTTGATTGAACGCAAGAAGAAAAAAAATCAACCCTGATGTACGATTAATGGAAAATTAACTGCCGTTTATGATCAAAGAAATATATACAGTGGGTCAAAAAAGTATTCGTACAGCTTGTTTTTTTGCGGATAACTTTATAGACGTAAGCGATACGCAAAGAAAACCAATTTTATTTAATAGTACATCAGGTACAGAGATAAACTGCAAATGGAGAATTTTTTGCCAGGAATAATAGAAGTATTATAAAAAAAAAATAGAAAATTTTCGGGCAAAAAAGTATTCGTACACTTACGATTATAGTGAAAAACTACATCATCATAGTTGTTGTAATAATAATAATAATAATAAACTATTAAATTTTGTCAACAAATTTTTCTTACAAAATTTAATAGTCCTATCATCGCCGTCTCTCTCTCTTTCGCTCCTAATTTGAGTTTCCCGCCCAAGAGATCACTGATCACCCCTCACAACGCGTCGAATGTTAAAAATTCGAAAAATCTAATGGAAACGTTCTCGCAATTGACGTCGTCGCCATCAACGACGATCTTATTCCTATCGGTTCTCGATTTCACTGTCGTTTAAGGTAATAGTCTGGTAACTTAAGCCGATTTTCGTGTCTTTTTTGGAGGGCGTTTTTTTGTAGGAAAATAAAACGAATCGTTTTGGATATTTAGGATGTTTTTATTTACATATTAAAGATACAAAAAAAATTTTATTTTTTTAATTTAATAGTTTATTATTATTATTATTATTGATCGAAGTTGGCACCTCGAAAAAAAGCGCGTGGGTGGCCCCGGTGATTTTGGCTCTTGATGTTATCTGAAATCAAAAATTCTTGATAATTCTTAATCTATAGACATGTCATTCTGGTCGGAACTACTGAAGTTAAATTTCATGGATAAATAACAAAATGGCGGACTTTGGAAAAGATCGTCCTTTTTGAAAAAAAAAACTTTTTTTTCCAATGTCCGCCATTTTGTTATTTATCCATGAAATTTAACTTCAGTAGTTCCGACCAGAATGACATGTCTATAGATTAAGAATTATCAAGAATTTTTGATTTCAGATAACATCAAGAGCCAAAATCACCGAGGCCACCGACGCGCTTTTTTTTCGAGGTGCCAACTTCGATCGATCAATAATAATAATAATAATAATAATAATAATAATAATAATAATAATAATAATAATAATAATAAGCTATTAAATTTGTTCAAAAATTTTTTCTGAAAAAATTTAATAGTTTATTATTATTATTATTATTATTGATCGAAGTTGGCACCTCGAAAAAAAGCGCGTGGGTGGCCCCGGTGATTTTGGCTCTTGATGTTATCTGAAATCAAAAATTCTTGATAATTCTTAATCTATAGACATGTCATTCTGGTCGGAACTACTGAAGTTAAATTTCATGGATAAATAACAAAATGGCGGACTTTGGAAAAAAACGTCCTTTTTGAAAAAAAGAAAAAAAACCTTTTTTTTCCCAAAAGTCCGCCATTTTTGTTATTTATGCATGAAATTTAACTTCAGTAGTTCCAACCAGAATGACATGTCTATAGATTAAGAATTATCAAGGATTTTTTATTTCAGATAACATCAAGAGCCAAAATCACCGGGGCCACCAACGCGCTTTTTCTTTCGAGGTACCAACTTCGATCAATAATAATAATAATAATAAACTAATAAATTTTTTCAAAAAATTTTTTTTTTGTATCTTTATTATGTAAATAAAAACATCCTAAATATCCAAAACGATTCATTTTTATTTTCCTACAAAAAAACGCTCCCCAAAAAAGACTTGAAAATCGGCTCAAGTTACCAGACTACTACCTTAAATTTTTCTACTGGAGCTCGGTATTTGGTATCCGCCAGACGAATCTTTTTCCATCGGACTCAAAGATGTTAATTTCGATTCATCCGAGAATACGACACGTTTCCAAAATTCTATAGATTTATTTACGTAGTTTTTTTCGAAACCTAAACATTTTTCTCGATTAGTATTATTAATTAATGGTTTTTTGCGGGCAGTTCTGCCGTATATTTGGGCAGAATGCAAAACGTTTCGAATAGACTGGGGACACACGCTCTTCCCTGATGTTGACGCGACATCATTCGCTAAACTGCGAACACTTGTGAACGGTTTTTTTGTAGCCTCTTTAACAACCGACGCTCTCGTACCGTTAGTATCTTCGGTCGACCCGTTCGTGGCTTATTTTCTGTGCTGTTTGTTCTTTCCTATTTTTTTAATTATATATTGCACTGTTGTGAAACTTAGATTTAGTTCTTTACTAATTTTTCGGTAACTTTTACCGCGTTTCCGAAGAAAAATCACTCTATCTCGCATGGATATTGATATTTTGCTTTTCATTGCCGTCACGTCTGTTCAGAGCTTGAAGATCTACTATCGCATGGAATAGGTCAAAACCATTGTGTAAACAAAGGCTCGTTTACATTTTACGCAGAAGTCAGACCGTGCGTGAGTGAGTATCGAGGTTCAGCAGCTCAATCGTAAGTGTACGAATATTTTTTTTGCCCGAAAATTTTCGTTTTTTTTTTTGCATAATTCTTCTATTATTCCTGGGAAAAAATTCTCCATTTGCAGTTTATCTCTGTACCTGATGTACTATTAAATAAAATTCGTTTTCTTTGCGTATCGCTTATGTCTATAAAGTTATCGCAAAAAAACACGGTGTATGAATACTTTTTTGACCCACTGTATTAATCTTCGTGAGTTTCGAAAGCTCCAATATCTCACAATGATTTTTCATCCGTCGTTCGAGCAAGAAATGCCTGAGTTTGAGACTCATCGAGGAAAACGTTAATCGCCTCGGTCGCGAAACAAAAACGCCAAAATTTCGTAGCCAAAAAGACAGTAAAAGCCACTCCCCTGAAACCACTAATTTTCATGCGCTCGTTATAATTGATCGTCGAGCGATTTCATCGCGAGAGCTTTAAGCATCTCGTGTCCGCGACTAACGACTCTCTCTCTCTCTCTCTCTCTCTCTCTCTCTCTCTCTCTCTTTTCCTGCTGTTGCTGTCTCGCTCGGACTCGGAGTGAAGTTGCACGTGTTCGAGACTCATTAAACTCGTGTCTTTTAATCGATTTAACGATAGCTCTAAATCATCAGGACGGATTCTTCGAAAAGTGCCAAAAAAACAAAAGTACGAGAATGAATGGTGATGTTTTTAAAATGACTTTTACGATGAAATTTTTCGGAAAAATGAAGGAAAAGAGACGGGAAATTTTGAGAAAAAGAACATTTGGAACGGTGGGCGCGGTTAAGGTAGTAATCTGGTAACTTTGGTTCAAAAAATCGAAACATTTTTTTTCGCAATTTGAAAGTACAATGTCTTGAAAATATACTGTGAAAATTTCAGACCGTAATTCGAAATACTTCCGGAGTTATACGCGTTTTTCTCAAAACAGTGTTTTTATGGTCAGCCCGGGTCCTAACTTTTGTTCTACGGAACCGATTGCTTTGAAATTTTAACAGGCCACTCTACACATTTATAGTTCTCGTCGGAACTACCGAGAAATTTTTTCACCCCTAACTTTTTATTTTACAACCCCTTCTTTGCTAAAATAAAAGGATTTTTTTTCCAATGTCCGCCATTTTGTTATTTATCCATGAAATTTAACTTCAGTAGTTCCGACCAGAATGACATGTCTATAGATTAAGAATGATAAAGAATTTTTGATTTCAGATAACATCAAGAGCCAAAATCACCGGGGCCACCCACGCGCTTTTTTTTTCGAGGTGCCAACTTCGATCAATAATAATAACAATAATAAACTATTAAATTTTTTCAAAAAAATTTTTTTTTGTATCTTTCTACATTTGTATTTTCCTACAAAAAAACGCCCTCCAAAAAAGACATGAAAATCGGCTTAAGTTACCAGACTATTACCTTAATCGACAGTGAAATCGAGAACCGAAAGGAATAAGATCGTCGTTGATGGCGACGGCGTCGATTGCGAGAACGTTTCCATTAGATTTTTCGAATTTTTAACATTCGACGCGTTGTTAGGGGTGATCAGTGATCTCTTGAGCGGGAAACTCAAATTAGGAGCGAAAGAGAGAGAGAGAGAGAGAGACGGAGATGATTGGACAGGACGAAGAGAGAGTTTAGGTTGATTTAACTTGTTTCGAGGTGGTGAATCTACATTATAGAGAATTTAAGCGAATGTACCGGAAAACCAAACAACGGGTGAACTATCAGTTTGATAGTTCACCGTTGTTTGGGTTCCTTGCACACGGACCGTTGGTCCAAGGACCTAGAGAGCACGGACAAAAGCCGACATCCCTTAATTAAAGCGCATGCATATATATTGTTTAACACGTGGATGTCTCTCCTCAATTCGGGTTTGCTATTCGGACACGCCAAATTGCCAATTAGCTACTTGCTCAGAAACACGAATACTCGGTGCACGTTGTCGTCCGTTGGCAGCGTTACGTTCGAGTGTTCGGGAGATAATTCGGGAGATATATTGTCTTAGATGGCTTTAGAGATACAATGACGAATAAGGGAGCTAAAAAAATTTCTCTATAAATACGTATTTGGTGTAATATAATTATACGTAAAAAAAACAGGAAATACATTTTTTAGTTCAACATAAAACAAATATTAAGGTAATAGTCTGGTAACTTAAGCCGATTTTCATGTCTTTTTTGGAGGGCGTTTTTTTGTAGGAAAATCAAAATTAATCGTTTTGGATATTTAGGATGTTTTTATTTACATATTAAAGATACAAAAAAAAATTTGTTTGAAAAAATTTAATAGTTTATTATTATTATTATTAATGATCGATGTTGGCACCTCGAAAAAAAAGCGCGTGGGTAGCCCCGGTGATCTTGGCTCTTGATGTTATCTGAAATAAAAAATTCTTGATAATTCTCAATCTATAGACATGTCATTGTGGTCGGAACTACTGAAGTTAAATTTCATGGATAAATAACAAAATGGCGGACTTTGGGAAAAAGTTTTTTTTTCCAAAGTCCGCCATTTTGTTATTTATCGATGAAAATTTAACTTTAGTAGTTCCGACCAGAATGACATGTCTATAGATTGAGAAGTCTCAAGAATTTTTGGTCGGAACTACTGAAGTTAAATTTCATGGATAAATAACAAAATGGCGGACTTTGGGGGAAAAAAACTTTTTTCCAAAGTCCGCCATTTTGTTATTTATCCATGAAATTTAACTTCAGTAGTTCCGACCAGAATGACATGTCTATAGATTGAGAATTATCAAGAATTTTTGGTCGGAACTACTGAAGTTAAATTTCATGGTTAAATAACAAAATGGCGGACTTTGGGAAAAAAAAAACTTTTTTCCAAAGTCCGCCATTTTGTTATTTATCCATGAAATTTAACTTCAGTAGTTCCGACCAGAATGACATGTCTATAGATTGAGCATTATCAAGAATTTTTTATTTCAGATAACATCAAGAGCCAAAATCACCGGGGCCACCCACGCGCTTTTTTTTTCGAAGTGCCAATTTCGATCAATAATAATAAACCATTAAATTTGTCCAAAAAAATTTTTTTTTGTATCTTTAATATGTAAATAAAAACATCCTAAATATCCAAAACGATTCATTTTTATTTTCCTACAAAAAAACGAACTCCAAAAAAGACATGAAAATCGGCTTAAGTTACCAGACTACTACCTTAATATTTGTTTTACGTTGAACTAAAAAAATGTATTTCCTGTTTTTTTTTTTACGAACAATTATATTACACCAAATACGTATTTATAGAGAAATTTTTCTAGCTTTCTTATTCGTCATTGTATCACTAAACAAAATGACGGACTTTGGGGAAAAAAAAACTTATTTCCAAAGTCCGTCATTTTATTATTCATCCATGAAATTTAACTTCAGTAGTTCCGACCAGAATGACATGTCTATAGATTGAGAATTATCAAGAATTTTTTATGTCAGATAACATCAAGAGCCAAAATCACCGGGGCCACCCACGCGCTTTTTTTTTTCGAGGTGCCAACTTCGATCAATAATAATAATAATAATAATAAACTATTAAATTTGTTCAAACAATTTTTTTTTGTATCTTTAATATGTAAATAAAAACATCCTAATATCCAAAACGATTCATTTTTATTTTCCTACAAAAAAAAACGTCCTCCAAAGAATTTTTGATTTCAGATAACATCAAGAGCCAAAATCACCGGGGTCACCCACGCGCTTTTTTTTTCGAGGTGCCAACTTCGATCAATAATAATAACAACAATAAACTATCAAATTTAAAAAAAAAAAATTTTTTTTGTATCTTTAATATGTAAATAAAAACATCCTAAATATCCAAAACGATTCATTTTTATTTTCCTACAAAAAAACGCCCTCCAAAGAATTTTTGATTCCAGATAACATCAAGAGCCAAAATCACCGGGGCCACCCACGCGTTTTTTTTCGAGGTGCCAACTTCAATCAATAATAATAACAATAATAAACTATAACATTTTTTCAAACAATTTTTTTTTTGTATCTTTAATATGTAAATAAAAACATCCCAAATATCCAGAACGATTCGTTTTTATTTTCCTACAAAAAAAAACGCCCTCCAAAAAAGACAAGAAAATCGGCTTAAGTTACCAGACTACTACCTTAAAGAAAAAAATCTTTAGAAAACGATCAATTTCACATGAAATCGCCGGTATATACGCGAGATCAAGAAGCTTTTTGACGTTGTCTCACCGAGAAAATAATGACGAATCCATTTTTTCTTCGGTGGCGGCTGATTCCATCTAACAGTCGTAGAAATCGGCGGTGGAAGATTGTTCGTTTCATCGATTATACCGATCGTCGGGGATGTGCCGTACCGATGGCAAGTCGGTGTCTCGACATTTACGAAATTTGCCAAATTCGGATTTCTTTGAACGTTATCGCGCGCAACGTTGTTGTTGTTATTATTATTATTATTATTGTTATTATTCGTTGCACCGGATGAATTATCGTCGGTATTATTGTTTGAGCTCATTGGCCCGTTGACCGGCAGTCCCGTTTTTACAACGTTCACGCTCGTACGGAGAATTTCTTCTCGCTGATTTTTCATCTCGCTCATCAACGGTCCTCCAACTTCCGACATCAGCAGCACTCCCATTTTCATCCTTTTATCTGCTTTTATTTATTCACGGGACTTTGCATTCCAACCTCCCTCCCTTCGCGCGGTTTCCCTCATTAATATCACAGTTGCAATTGGTTGAAAAGTTTTTTTTTTTTTTTTTTGGTAAAGATGTCGCGAAAAAAATGTTGACCCAAGTTCGTTTTATTTTTTTATTTTTTTTAAATTTCCTTCTCACGATTATTTAAATAAAAAATTGTCCATTTCTCTAACGTTTCCTCTCGATGAAAACTATGAGGGAATTTTTCTTTTTTTTTTTTTCTTTCGATTACAAAGATTTGTTATTTGCAATTATGAAACGAATTGAAAAGAAAAAATACCGTGAAGCGGAGGTTTTACCGACTGCTTTCTCTCTTTCCACTCATCCAATGCGCGTAATCGAGCCTGCGATCGAGTCTCCGTGCGCACATACGCATCGCGACGAAATTGTGCCCTTTATTTTTTTCCTTTATTTACATTTCCTTTTTATTCTCTTCCCCCCTTCTCCCGTTCAATTTCCTTTATCGCTCGCTCGCGACGACCTTTGATACGCTTCGGTACAACCGTTCAAACACTTCTCGCAATGGAGAAAAAAAAAAAAAACAAATTCGTTCAGCGTTCTCAAGTCGGGAGAATTTATTTTTTTTATCTCAAAATAATAAATTCAAGGAAATTAAATGTAAAAAAAATAAAGGAAAAAACGTAGGAAAATCACTAAATTCGGCGACACTGAACACAAATTCGTAACTCAGCTGATGCGAACGTAAAAAAAAAGAAATTGAAGGTGCGAAGGATTTGAAAAGTGAGAATGTCGTTTTACGTTAAACGGTGTGTTGAACGTTATTATTGTAGTTTCCGGGAGAAAAGGGCGGAAGTAAACGAGGAAATGACGGGGAGGAGGGAGGGGGAAGGTTTATGGGAAAATTTAATAAGGTTATTTTTTTTTTGTCAACTCGAGACTTTCGCATTTACTCTCGATTACGTTTATATCGCGGCGGTAATTAAATTTCAACCGTTAAAAAGTGCACATGTCCTGTGTCTAACGGAATATTTTTTTTTTTTTTTTAGCGATTGCCAAAGACCAAATGGTCCAATTTCCGTTTAATCGAACCAAACACACGCACCTATACACATGTAAATGTGTGTTTGCGTGTGTACGGATCGACGAAATGAATGAAACTCGGTGCGGGACCGAGTCGCGATTGCCGACTGAAGTCTAAACTTAAATGCCCGCCTTCGGCAACCTGAGGTTATGACGCGCGAGTTTGCCGGCTTCGTTTCTCCTCGTTTTCCCCCCGTTAACTGCGCCGCGACAGCGCCAACCGACGCGGGGCTCTCCGCGTGTCTCGCGGGGAGAGCTCGACGCGCGCTCTCGCTCTCGCTTCGTTACGTCGCGCGAAAGCCTCTCCACACCCGGACCCCTACCACTCGCCGTAAGATTCGGTGGAAGGGAGACCGGAATTTATCTTTTCATTATTTTTAATTTAATTTCATTTTATCTTCGAAGCCAATTACGTGTGTGTGAACACTTATAAATACAGAAATACAAATGCTCGCGCACTTCGAGCCTCGCACTCGTGCGACTGATTGCGAATTCGCGATAACGCGAGCTTAAGAGGTGGACGGAAATTTTGCGAATGTTATTACGTTTTTTTTTATCGTGAAAAAAAATAATATTCTCAAATTGGACGGTTGGGGCAAAAACGAAAAAAAAACAAGGAAGAGTACGAAAGGAATCTCGAGGTATCAGGTGTCTGATGAAATTGTAAAAAAAAAAAAATTACGGAGAGAAAGACGGAAATGAGAAATTGTGAGCGGTGTGAGCGGCGCGAGAGGGTGATCATCGCGCTTCGTAACCAGCTTCACTGGATTGTAACTTGCGGTAAAAAAATCTCGGGCAAAAACGAGTAGCACATTCGCAACAAAATATCTTCGATCTTTTGTCTGTTATTTTTTTTTCCTTTTTTTTTTATTGTTTAAGGATTTCTTGTAAATAACAAGGGAGGACGTTCTTTCGTACGACGTGACAGAACTAAGGCTACTTGAGTGGACGTTAATTGCTTTCTGCAGAAAATTTCTTTAGTTATTCGATCAATTGTTTTTTCGTTGTTGTTTTGGCTCAACGAGCTTGGTAATTCGCTAATGGAGAACAAGATAGAGACCACTCACCGTCAATTATCAGCATCTTCTCCTCGCAAAACAGATCATCCGTCTCGGTCCGTTCTCTTTTCATCTTTGCACCTGTTGATAAAAAAAATTTTATCAGTTTCGTTGCAAGTTCGTTCTCGTTGTTTCGTAATTACAGTCCGAAAAGCCGTAATATACTGAATTTCGTTCGAATCTAATAATTTTTTTGGTTCGTCGATCGGGTCTATAACGCTCAGTCTTAAGTAGTCTGGTAACTTAAGCCGATTTTCATGTCTTTTTTGGAGGGCGTTTTTTTTGTAGAAAAATAAAAATGAATCGTTTTGGATATTTAGGATGTTTTTATTTACATATTAAAGATACAAAAAAAAATTTGTTTGAAAAATTTTTATAGTTTATTATTATTATTGTTCGAAGTTAGCACCTCGAAAAAAAAGCGCGTGGGTCGCCCCGGTGATTTTGGCTCTTGATGTTATCTGAAATAAAAAATTCTTGATAATTCTCAATCTATAGACATGTCATTCTGGTCGGAACTACTGAAGTTAAATTTCATGGATAAATAACAAAATGGCGGACTTTGGAAATTTTTTTTTTTTTTACAAAGTCCGCCATTTTGTTATTTATCCATGAAATTTAACTTCAGTAGTTCTGACCAGAATGACATGTCTATAGATTAAGAATTATCAAGAATTTTTTATTTTGAATTATCAAGAATTTTTGATTTTGAATTATCAACAATTTTTGATTTTGAATTATCAATAATTTTTTATTTTGAATTATCAAGAATTTTTGATTTTGAATTATCAAGAATTTTTTATTTTGAATTATCAAGAATTTTTGATTTTGAATTATCAAGAATTTTTGATTTTGAATTATCAAGAATTTCATGGATAAATAACAAAATGGCGGACTTTGGAAAAAACTTTTTTTCCCAAAGTCTGCTATTTTGTTATTTATCCATGAAATTTAACTTCAGTAGTTCCGACCAGAATGACATGTCTATAGATTAAGAATTATCAAGAATTTTTGATTTTGAACTATCAAGAATTTTTGATTTTCAATTATCAAGAATTTTTGATTTTCAATTATCAAGAATTTTTGATTTTGAATTATCAAGAATTTTTTATTTTCAATTATCAAGAATTTTCGATTTTCAATTATCAAGAATTTCATGGATAAATAACAAAATGGCGGACTTTGGAAAAAAGTTTTTTTTTTCCAAAGTCCGCCATTTTGTTATTTATCCATGAAATTTAACTTCAGTAGTTCCAACCAGAATGACATGTCTATAGATTAAGAATTATCGAGAATTTTTTATTTTGAATGATCAAGAATTTTTTATTTTGAATTATCAACAATTTCATGGATAAATAACAAAATGGCGGACTTTGGAAAAAAGTTTTTTTTTCCCAAAGTCCGCCATTTTGTTATTTATCCATGAAATTTAACTTCAGTAGTTCCGACCAGAACTATAAGTGTGTAGAGTAGCCTGTTAAAATTTGAAAGCAATCGGTTCGGTAGAAAAAAAGTTAGGACCCGGGCTGCCAACTCGAGGTGCCAACTTCGATCAATAATAATAATAATAATAATAAACTATAAAATTTTTTCAAAAAAATTCTCTTTCGTATCTTTAATATGCAAATAAAAACATCCTAAATATCCAAAACGATTCATTTTTATTTTCCTACAAAAAAACGCCCTCCAAAAAAGACATGAAAATCGGCTTAAGTTACCAGACTACTACCTTAAAACCGTTGTACTAAAACAAAAACAAAAACCCAATTCAGGATCGTTCCATTCATTAGAAGGGAAAAAAAAAAAAAATGATATTTTTTTCACACTTCATCAACGGATCAATGAAATATTAACATTTTTTTTTAGTTAATTTGTGAAAGGGACTGTCTCGTAATGTTACTCATTACGACCTTGCACTTCCCCAGGTGAACGGAGGTTCCATCTCGCGGCGAACGCACGAAGTCTGTGGATGCGAGGCAGCGAGAGAGAGAAAGATTCGCAAGGTGACCCGGCGAACGCGCGTCGTGACGTCGCGCGGCGACGTCACGGAATATGTATTCGCGTACGGTGGCGAGAGCTGGTACACGCGAGACATCTTCGAGGTCACAGGATCAAAGGGAGAAAAAAAAATGGGGGATATCAGAGACCATAAAATCCCTCTGAAATAATCCCTTTGACGTGAATTCATAAAAACTAAAAAAAGGAGAGGATTAGGAGTGTAAGAAAAAATCTTTTTTCCATTTGCATCAAAGGAGAAGAAAGACAAAGAAACTGCAATTAGAGTTCAAGACTCAACTTTGATGAGAAGAATTTATCAACTTGGACCTAAATTCGACCTTTACCCAATGACCCCTGTGAGCTCTCTAACATAAAAGGATCCTATGACAAGCCTCTTCAACGTCTTTGTAAAAATTATCCGGAAAACTGCTTTCCCACACCAACATACGATACAATTTTGTTTGTTTGTTTTTTCCTCACCCCAAGAATATTTCATTAATATACGAAAGGATTCCATTGGATCGATTCCTCGCCCACGTTTCTTCTAACCCTCCCTCGCGCCGCGTTTCTCTAGATCTACCGCCCCATCGTGTCGTCGAGAAGTACAAGATAGTGGCTGCGGCCGTGTGGTGGAGAGGGGGAACAGGGAGGAGAGATAGAGAGAGGGGAAAATCACGCATGTTCCGAACGTGCCCGCGGTGGTTGCGTCGCGTGAATCCACAGGTCGATAAGGGATTTGAAACGGGGGGGAAAAAAATAATAATTAAAGCCTCTCCACGTGCTGGAGAAGAGGATATCTATCGGGTGGACCAAGGTGTGCGGTACGGTGCTGCCCCGTTTAGTGAAGAGTGGGGGGAACATTGTTGAATACACGAGTGACAGAAAGTGGGAGAAGCGAGGGTGGGGGAACGTTAGGGGAAAACTGAGAGGGAGAGGAGAGTACTCCCGGCCTGGCCGGGATGTGCGAAAGTAGGAGAGGTGGAGGGGGAACCAGCAGGTCCTCCGGGTCACGGAGTAGAGCAGTAAGCTCATGTTATGTATACTATGGCTGCTGTTTTTCCGTGTGTGGCAACGTCGCCAGGATTGATCAGAACGCCACGCGGCCGGCTTTACGAGATAGTGGGGGGGAGTGAGGGGAGAATTAGCCGTGGACAATGCGCATGCCCCGTGCCCGGCTATAAACAGTCTGGACACATATACGGGTCGTTCGATGTAAAATTGACCTTAGACACGATTAATTTATTTTCAATGCCTCGATTCACTTTTAAATAATTTCCAACGTTCGTATCCACAATTATTTCTGTTATAAAATCATTTGTTCAATACCAACTAAGGAAAAAAAAGCAAAAAAAAAAATTTATCATTTTCCTGTGCACCTAAACTCGATGTCCATCTACGGAGGAATATGGCTTCTCTTAATGGCTCAATGCTAGTAATAAACGAAAAGAATAATTGCAAAGGTCACGGATATCGGAGATTTGTCACGGAATGACTCATGTATAGATTGATAACGAGATAAAGGACGTAACCGATATCTTTTTACGCGTTTAAGCGTGAAAATTACCGCTGTTTGTTGGTTAGCAGTTGATTTATATATTAGATGATGATTTTGCCGCGTGCTCTGTCACTACGGCGCGGTTACCGACGGCCGACGCATGCCTCTCTCTCTCTCTCGCGCTCTCTATATCGGAGTTTCTCTATACCGCGGCCTTGTTCCCGCTCCGTCGGGAACACCGAATCGCCCGGGTAGAGCATCGACGTCAACGACGACCTCTCTCTCTGTTTCTCTTTTTCAACTCCAAGACTCTACAAGCCCCTACATTAGGGCGATTTTTTTTTTTTCGACTATTTTTTTTCTCTCAGTCCCCACCTGAAATTTTGTTGGATATGACAAAAAACAAATTCCCTGAAAGTTACAGCCCTTAATATTAATTCTAAGGACTTTCCCTTAACGTGAAAAGATTTTCCATCTAAAATACACGTAAATCGAATTTTTAATTTTTTTTCCAAAATTCTATAACTTGCGTAAAATTCTATACTGGTGTGAATATATTGATGATAAAAAAATTCCATTAAAAACATCTATTTAATCTTGACCGTTCATTTTTTATATATATATGTTTATTCTTCTACAATGTTTCATTTTGCATTCCTCTGTCAGAAAAAAAAAAGACAGATGAAGGAAGGGTCGGGCAAGAGTCTGCAGTGGGTCACACGAAAGTGTCCACGAAGGACCGGCTGTTGGTTCTGAGATATCCTTAAGAAGAGAAAAAAAAGGTGCCAAGTCGTAGTAGCAGTTAACAAGCAGATTGCCATTTCAGAACTTCAGAATTTCCGAGTTTCTCAACGGAATTTTACAGTCTCATTGAGAGCGCGAGCACGGGACGTGGTCCGGAAGGAGAAAAATTGAAGATCGTAAAAGGTGTACGCAATGGGTGAGAAACGTCTCAAAGGACTGGACAATTGTGGTTACCGGATTTACGATGAGCATGAGCGAGCTCCGCAAGGGGAGGGAGGATAGAGAGAGTTTAAGATCCTAGCTGGGCGAGTAAGAGAATTTTTGCCGCGACAGGTAGCCCAACGGTCGCAAAAGAAAATTTACTGCACGCTCGTAAATTGTTCCTTTCACACAAACGCGACGGATTCTATAAAAAAAATAATAAAAAAAATAAAAATAAACAATAAAAAAAAATGGAAATGATGCTTTTTCACCGTCAATCGAGAAAACGCGCTGCGAATCATTAATAACACTGTTTTCACCGAATTTGACGTAAACTCTTAGAAAACAGAAGAAAGTAACGTGACGTCTGTGACTCTAGGCTCGTGTTTGGGACCGTTTCAAGATTTTTTTTATTTTATTTTTTCTCAAAGAAAGCTTTGCGCATATATTCAAGCGCGTTTATAACGAAATATACAAAATTTATGTAACCATTAATATCGAAAATTGAAGGATTAAGAAGCGGTTAACGCTTGCCAGCTGACGAAATATCGAGCCTTAGACAAACAACGGACAGTCATAGATAGCGCGATCGATACGAAAACGTAGGACACGTAATCCCTTATCCGCTGGTAAAATAAAATAAAAATATAAATAAAACAAATGAAACAAATGAAATAGATGAAATAAGTGAAATAAATGAAATAAATGAAATAAATGAAATAAATGAAATAAATGAAATAAATGAAATAAATGAAATAAATGAAATAAATGAAATAAATGAAATAAATGAAATAAATGAAATAAATGAAATAAATGAAATAAATGAAATAAATGAAATAAATGAAATAAATGAAATAAATGAAATAAATGAAATAAATGAAATAAATGAAATAAATGAAATAAATGAAATAAATGAAATAAATGAAATAAATGAAATAAATGAAATAAATGAAATAAATGAAATAAATGAAATAAATGAAATAAATGAAATAAATGAAATAAATGAAATAAATGAAATAAATGAAATAAATGAAATAAATGAAATAAATGAAATAAATGAAATAAATGAAATAAATGAAATAAATGAAATAAATGAAATAAATGAAATAAATGAAATAAATGAAATAAATGAAATAAATGAAATAAATGAAATAAATGAAATAAATGAAATAAATTAAATAAATTAAATAAATTAAATAAATGAAATAAATGAAATAAATGAAATAAATGAAATAAATGAAATAAATTAAATAAATTAAATAAATTAAATAAATTAAATAAATTAAATAAATTAAATAAATTAAATAAATTAAATAAATTAAATAAATTAAATAAATTAAATAAATTAAATAAATTAAATAAATTAAATAAATTAAATAAATTAAATAAATTAAATAAATTAAATAAATTAAATAAAAATTAGAGAGGACAGTGTGAAAAAAAATATGTAATAGCGTTATCGACAGAATTTCCCCGGGGAAATTTTTATATACAACTAATATCGGTTTCTTCTCTATATCCCTTTCGTGCCAGCATGGCCACCGAGCACGTGGTCACGTGCAACACGTCTCTCTCGCTCGCGCGCGTCGATCCGGCCGGGGTTCGCGGTTGTAACGCGCCGGACCGAAGCCTACAGAGCGGCGCCCCCTCTATTGTTTTTCCGTAACAGAGAGAAGGGTGGAGAATTCACGTCACTCCCCTCTGTAAGAAACCCTTTTTTTTTTGCCTCCCGCCATTCGGTGGAAGAGCGAGTCGACGCAAAACCGAGAAAGAAGATCGATCCAATCTCGTTTTTTTTTGTTGTTTTCATCGCTTTCTCCCTCTTGATTTTTTTTCCTTCGAAAATAGTTTGTTTTTAATGTTCGGATGCTTAATCCCCAATTTGAAAGGAATATCCTTTCTTACGTAAAATTTATTTAAATTTGTACGCGGTTCGACGAGAAAAGGGGGATAAAAATGGGAAACGACGCGGTGAGCGGGTAGGTGGCGCGCCCGTGAATGAATCGTCGAAGCTTTTTGCTCCTCATTCGGCCGGAGAGTCACTGACCGCGAGGGGACCGCGCGATCTCTTTCGCTTCGCTCTCTTTCTTGACTTGTGCGTTCACAAAAAAAAAAAAAAATAAAAAATAAACCGACTCGTCTGTATACTCCCACTTTTCTCGTGATTCTCGTTTGTGCATTTTAGCCTCTCCCCAACTCCCTTGTACTTGCATCGAATGAAACAGAATGCATTTTCTCCCCTCTCTCTCTCTCTCTCTCTCATTTGTCTAAACTGCCATCCATCGGTCAGAATTTACATCGTTTCACTGTCAACTCGAGAATTCTAAACTTTGCAATTTAATAATTGCATAATTGAAATTACCTATTACAATTTGACATTTGTAACGAAAATTTCATTTTTCCCACAATTTGTCAGTTCCCAATTCCGTGTGTCAATATTCCCCTTCGTTTTAATATCGAATCGGAATAATATCGAAATTTTTATTCTCTTGTACGATGCTTCGGCATTATTTTTTCAATATTTTTATTATTATTTCGTTGGATATCCTTATCCGAGTAGTGGTACAATCAATAGGGAGCCCGTTACTCTTGTCCGCATCGCACTAAAAATATAGGACATTTTTTATTTATTTTTTTTTTTATTTTTCATTTTTTCAATAAGGTTCAGTATCACGTACTGAATGTGAATTATCAAAATGGTTACAAATTAAGGGAGCGGAAGTGCCGCTATTTTGAGGAAAACCGTATTGGCCAATATATCCGTTACCGTGCACTTTAGGCCAAAAATGGTAATAACCTTTCTTGTAGATAATTGAATTTCCGATCTTTTTTTCTGAATAATTTTTTTTGTATCACTTACCGTTTACGACTTATACGACTGTTAATATATATTTATACACTTTTTAACCCGTATCTCTCCTAATAATTGTTTAAACAATAAAACGCTAATAACTTATCTTTTAAATCCATACATTTTTCCCACTTTTTATTAAAAACTTTTTTGTCTAAAATTAATATTCTCAAAGTTATAACGCGTTCAATGTTGCGCTACTGGGTGCAAGGCTAATAAAAACGCGTTATAACTTTGAGAATATTAATTTTACAGAAAAAAGTTTTAAATAAAAGTTGTGGAAAATGTATGGATTTAAAAGATAAGTTAAAAGAATTTTATTGTTTAAAAAATTATTAGGAGAGATACAGGTCAAAAAGTGAATAAATACATTTTAACAGTCGTATAAGTCGTAAGCGGTAAGTGATATAAAAAAAAATATTTAGAAAAAAAGTTAGGGAATTCAATTATCTACAAGAAAGGTTATAACCATTTTTGGCCTAAAGTGCACGGTAACGGAGATATTGGCCAATACGGTTTTCCTCAAAATCGCGGCACTTCCGCTCCCTTAATTTGTAACCATTTAACTAATTCACATTCGGTACGTGATGATGAACCAATTTAAAAAAAAAAAAAATGTCCTTTATTTTTAATGCGCCACAATATTCTCTATTGATTGTACTATAGTTATCAGCGCGAAACGACGTGGAGGAGAATGAAAATGGTGGGTGGGACAGACAGAGAGAGAGAGAGAGAGAGAGAGAGGAAGAAAAAATAAAGATCCAGTGACGGGTTTGAAATTGTCCACTTGTCCCGTGTTATCGGAGAAAGCCCTCGTGGAAATAAACAATAGGTATACTCGATATCTCCTCTGTTTAACTCGTACAGGTATAATATCATATATATATATACACACATATACACGATACAGTGCTTGGTTGATGATATTCTATACTCGAAGTGATAAGAGACACTCGGCCCTCTCGTATCTTTTGGCAATCGATAGAAAGATTATCGTACAATGTGTATCACGAAAGCTTTTGATGGATAGAGACAAAGAGGTGGGATTTGCGCAAAAATATCCTAATGTATTCTCATCCGTGTCGCGTCAAGTTGTTTGCGAAAGAACGAACGAATTTTTCGTTTTTTTTTCTTTTTGGGTTCGGTCGATTCGCTTCACATAAAAATCGGTATTTATTTTTTTTCCTCCCAGTCCGTAGATGACGATTTCGTAATAAACGTTCTTCCGGTTATAAAAGAAGACTTAGCGTTGATTGGACTTTTCCACAAAGCTGCAAGTACATCAAATATTTATATTTTTTCCTGTACCTGTCCTCGTAACGTTTTTGTTGTTTTGTTTTCGTCAATAAAGTAAATTTTATCGTCTAGCTCGACCGGAAATTTTTTATAGACGTCGCTCTAACGAGAGAGAGCGCGCGCGCCCGCTTGGCGTTGGTGTCAGGCGTCGAGAGTGCAAGACGAGAGGAGGTTGCCCGAGACTGATGGCATAGTGGCGTGCTTGCAACGGATCGTGCCAAGAGCGAGGGAGAACGATAGATAGCGTTTCTAAGCCCGTGCGCTCTTTCTCTTTCGCGCGTGTCAAGAGAGAACGAGAGAGAGAGAGAAGAGAGCCTCGACGGTGGTTCGCCACGCGGTGCGGTTCGGTACCGCGTGCTCTCTCTCTCTCTCTCTCTCTCGCGAACCAACGAACGAGTCATTGACCTGGGAAAACGCGAGGAATCGAGAACCGATGGGGGTCCAACATACAAACAACGGGCCATGAGCGACGCTTTGGTGATTACGATCGAATCGAACGGTGCTCTCTAAGCTCTATTTCGTATGCACTATTTTTTTGACACGACATTACAGACCGTGAGGATTTTAAGAATAATCGAAAACGTGAAATGAAATTCCGACGGTGAAACTTGCGACTTTCCATCAATGCCATTTGTAAAAAGTGTGCTTTTTTTTTATCATTTCATTTATAAAAATCGAGTACCGAAGGATCGGAAATTCGTGGAATGAAAGAAAATTTTTCATTACTTCCAAGATTTATTAGGTAGAGTTTTTTTTTTTAATTATCTGGTATTCAAGAGATAATAAGGAAGGTCAAATTTCACGACAAATTAGTTCTTAAAGTTAGAAGTTTCTGGTAAAAAAAAATACTATTAAAAGTTTCGTTTGATCGGAATGTAAGGTACTTCGCGATGCGTCAAAATCTTGAAAAAATTAAGCACCGTAAAACTACTCAAATACAATAACATGTGGATAATAATACGAAAAAGTTAAATAAAATGGTGAAACAAAAATTGTTCAACAAGTCGTCGATAAGATTTAAAAAATGTCCTTTATATATTAAGGGGGAAAATAGAGTTGGACGGTTCAAAAAATCGATTTTTATTTTATTTCATAAATTGTTAGTAAAACTGTTGAAAGATATGTTGCCAAAATTTTAAATGAAAATTCCGACTCGTTCTATTGTTATAAGCCATAAAGGGGGTTAATAGTGTTAGGACAGCGTTTTCTCAATAATTTTCATGAATTTTTTTATAGTATAAAAAATGAATATAATTCATTGAAACTTTGAGAATTTTTTATGCATATATTTAAGTATATACTATAAAAATTTTATACATATATTCAAGCATATATTATAAAATATTAGCGACCCCATATTGTTTGTTTTTCTTGGTACTATTTTTTCAAACGTGTTTTTCTGAAAACGATTTTTTTTTAACTTGCATACACGCTAGTTTCAAAAGTTTTCAACCGATCGTTTTGGAAATTGGCAGTTACTTTCTTCATAGTATTGCGCTCTATATAAACCTAAAATCGGAATATTATCACAATTTGAAATAATTTTTTTTTTGCAAATAAAGTTGTAAAAATGGCAAAAAATCATGCTATTTTGTTTTGACCCCTGTGAAAAATTCAATTTTCTATTTTTTTGATAGCATTTAGGTTCGTATAGAAGAGAGACATATAATAAAAGTAAATTCCAACCTCGTTTGATTTCAGATGAAAATTGTGGCTTCCAGAATGTACGCAAAATGCTGAGTCTGATTGTGACCTGCGATATGGGGTCACTAATATCTTCGGTGTTTTTCAAGGAAATTCTTCAAAAATTTTATAGTATATACTTAAATGTATGTATAAAATATTCTTAAAGTTTCAATAAATTATATTCGTTTTTTATACTATAAAAAAATACGACTTTTTTTTAACTTGCGTACACGCTAGTTCGAAAGGTTTTCAACCAATCGTTTTGAAAATTGGCAGTTACTTTCTTCATAGTATTGCCCTCTATATGAACCTAAAATCGGAATATTATCATTATTTAAAATAATTTTTTTTTGCAAATAAAGTTGTAAAAATGGCAAAAAATCATGCTTTTTTGTTTTGACCCCTGTAAAAAATTCAATTTTCTATTTTTTTGATAGCATTTAGGTTCGTATAGAACCTAGTGACCTACGATATGGGGTCGCTAACATCTTCGGTGTTTTTCAAGGAAATTCCTCAAAAATTTTATAGTATGTACTTAAATATACGTATAAAATATTCTCAAAGTTTCAATAAATTTTATTCATTTTTTATACTATAAAAAATGCATGAAAATCATTGAGAAAACGCTGTCCTAACCCTATTTCTCCCCTTAATGACTGTGCTAATTTAATCGTTGAACGATAGCACAAAAGAGCAATTTTTGCACGTTTGAGAATCACTGGACGGAGGGAAATCATACCTAATTTGGAGGCGACGAGCGCGTGGGTCATATGGGCGATTCATATGGGTGGCAGAGAGTGGTTCTCAGCATTGACGTACGAGGTTCGAGATTTAAATCGATTATCTCGATGGTTTCTCTGCAATTTGCCGTAATTTGCCGTTCTAGCCTCGGCGATGAGACTAAAAAACGACGAATTACCATCGGCATTTTTAATAATATTCCAAATTAATCGCAGCGGTAAAAATATGAAGGACCCAAAGGATCTAACGAGAATTATAGTAGACGAGACGGAGATTGATAAAAAAAAATGACAGTTCGCTAAATATTCGAGAACGAAGTTGAGGACCACTGCTCACGTGTTATGCCGTGGTACAGTCGTCGAGAAAAATTAATTCGTACTCGCTCATCAGTTAGTGAAATAAGGGACCGAGCTAAACAATTAAATAGGACTCACTTCTCGTCCCCTTAAAACGTTCCGATAAATCTCGTATGAGAAAACATTAACGATGTCCTTGCGATATATTTTTCTATCGTTGGGACATTTTCAATTTTTCTTTTGTTGTTTTTTCACGCTCGCGTCTCCCGGTGCGTGAAAATTCGCGGTGCTGACGTTACGAATTAAATTTCTTGCCAACTCAAGATACAATATCGCCGGTTCGGGGCGACATATTTTTCGAACCGAGAGCGTTCAACTCTTGCGAAACTCTCACGGTGTTCAGCAATTGTATATTTGCTGATTGGTGCGCGCGAGTGAAACGAGTCGACGCTTCTGCGTTGCCAATGAACATATCGCCAAAGACTTTCCCAAAGTTTATACGTGTTTTCGGGGAATATATATTGGGGCGATTTTTTTATTTCGACTATTTTTTTTTCAGTCCCCACCCGAAATTTTGTTGGATATGTCGAAAAACAAATTCCCTGAAAGTTACAGCCCTTAATATAAATTCTAAGTACTTTCCCTTCGCGTGAAAAGATTTTCCATCTAAAATACACGTAAATCGAATTTTTTTTTTTTACAAATTTCTATAACTCACCCGCATTCTATGCTATCATATTGTTCTTGGTTTCGATTTACTCAGAATAAATCAATTTAAAAAAGTGCCTTTTGCGGCGAAAGTGTAAATTGTACTGGTGAGTTGGTACGGGTCACTGAAGTTGATTTTTACCCAAAATTCTCGTTTTTTTGCTGTTATCTCCGAAACAATTAACTTTACGAAAAAAATGTAAATGAAAAATTTGTTTGAAATTTAATTTCCTACAAAAAAGATCCTATCGACCCAATTGCTTAGATTAATATTTCTTGAAATATTGAACTTTATTTATTTTTATTTTTTTTATTATTTAATATTTCATATTTTATAAATTTTATACTACTCATAAGTTAAAGTTCAATATCTCAAGAGATATTAATCTAAGCAATTGAGTCGATAGGACCTTTTTTGTAGGAAATTAAATTTCCAACAAATTTTTCATTTACATTTTTTTCGTAAAGTTAATTGTTTCGGAGATAACGGCAAAAAAACGAGAATTTCGGGTAAAAATCAACTTCAGTGACCCTCACCAGTACAATTTACACTTTCGCCGCAAAAGGCACTTTTTTAGATTGTTTTATTCTGAGTAAATCGAAACAAGAACAATATGATAGCATAAAATACGGTCAAGTTATAGAATTTTGGGAAAAAAAAAAAAAAAATCGATTTACGTGTATTTTAGATGGAAAATCTTTTCACGCTAAGGGAAAGTACTTAGAATTAATATTAAGGGCTGTAACTTTCAGGGAATTTGTTTTCCGACATATTCAACAAAATTTCAGGTGGGAACTAAGAAAAAAAAATAGTCGAAAAAAAAATCGCCCTAATGTACACACGTATATGAGACATTTCAGGCGAGTTTGGTGAATTAAAAAAAAAAAAAAACGAAAAATAAAAATAATTGTTAAGAGTCACGGAAATTATGTAATTATTTTAGTGCATGGGAAACAAGATTAAAAAAAAAAATCAAGTAGACTCCATCATAAACACCAAGAATATTGGTTCTTAACAATAACGCTAAAGTGTTAACAAAAACGATGGTCAAAACGTTCAATCGAATATTTTGAAAAATGATTTTCTTTTTTTCACGAATTATAATCACCGATCTTTCATTAATACTCAGCTCAATTATTTAAGTGCGTATTGTCGATGGATTGGAATATCGGCGAGAAAAATAAACATGAGAAATTAACATGACAAAAATGCTCAGAGAAACATTGAAAATTCATTAAAATTTAACTACAATCAATACTTTACACATAAGTATTTTCCAAAAAAATGCCGTTAGCCTAAAAGTCATTTCTCACTCGAAACATCCCATGCACATGAATAATAGGCGTGTATACAAATGGTGTGGTTGGCGTGGGTAGGCAAAACGATAATTTCCATCGCGTTACTCGTCGAAACGATTTGTTCAATTTATTGTCTCGCGGAGCAGACCGATTCGAAGATTTAACGACGAACGATTTCTCGGTTTATGAATATAGAAATGGCACTGAAAAAGAAGAACGTGTGCCAGAGGAATTGAGAGAAAAAAAGAAAACGGGAAGAAAAAATAGGCGTAAGAAGTTTTGGCGACAATAAAGGAGAGGGAGTAGGTAGGCTCGCGTTAGAAAATAAACGACGACCTCTTTGCGAGTTATAGACGCAAAGAGAGAGAGAACGAGAAGCAGAGTAACGGCCCTATGGCATACTCGTCTCAATTATTCAAGACTTTACGGCTGCTGCAGGTGTTCTCCCTTTCTCACTCGCGTCTTCTGCATATTATTATACTATCTCTCTCTCTCTCTCTCCGTTTTTCTCGCGTTCTTTTTGTCTCGGGTCGTGCGTTACGACGACGTCGAAGAACGAAAACGATAACGACACGAAGATAAAAGCATCGCCGCGAACACCTGCTGCATCAGAGATGCCTTACTTCGTTCCCCTCGTTAACGCACTTTCGTGACTCTCAAAGTTTCCGCGTACAGATAAACAACCTGATGCAACTCGAACTATTTTTATTTTCCTTTGTCATTACCCTCTCACCTACTCGTCACAAAATCATTTGGTGCAAAATATATATATATACGCTAGGGGAGCACGCCCCCCTGCGCGCTAACACCCTCACAACCAACCCAAACCGACCAGAATTTTTTTTGCTTTTCTTTCAATGTTTCGATACCCTATTCGATCGGAAATTTTACGCTGATTTCAAATAACACCGAGTTTTTGCCGAAAACTCAAAAAATCAATGGGAAAAACGCGAAAATCGAAAATAATCACTTTTTGGACGATTTTCAATGAAATTTCGCTGATCACGAATAACACCGAGTTTTAGTCGAAATATCAATGTGAAAAAGGCGAAAAACGAAAAAAATCACTTTTTGGACGATTTTCAATGAAATTTCGAGTTTTTCAAAGAAATGGCTACTGAATTAGTAATCAGCGAGTCAAAATACATCGATATAGCGTCCTAAAAGAAAATTTAAAAATTCAAAATTTTTTTGCATTTCGGCCAAAAAGAAGTGGCTTCACTAAAATCGTTGTAACGTTGCTTCCCGATGGAGTTGGAACCCCACTCTGTGCTCATTCTTTTCGTGATCGAAAACCCTTTAAAATGGCGCTTGAATCATTGTGCTATCATTATTTTTCGATTTTTCACAGATTTTTAAAGTCGGACCATCGATTTTTGCGAATTTCTCCATACATACCCCTTCTCATTTTTTTCGCCGATTTTCAACCTGCTCTCACGGCTACAATAATTTAGATATCGGGATGATCCAAAATGCATTCTCTAAGTCTACTCGAGACGTTATGAAAACGCTCGTCAAAACCCAAAATCGATGAAACGGGAGCCAAGTTATGACCATTTGAAATTTCGAGATTTTTAGGTTTTCGAAAAGGTGGGCAAAAAATTACAAAAAAATTTTTTTCTCTTTTTTCAATGTTTCCATACCCTATTCGATCGGAAATTTTCTGCTGATTGCGAATAACACCGAGTTTTAGTCGAAATCTCAAAATATCAATGGGAAAAAGGCGAAAAACGAAAAAAATCACTTTTTGGACGATTTTCAATGAAATGTCGAGTTTTTCAAAGAAATGGCTACTGAATTAGTAATCAGCGAGTCAAAATACATCGATATAGCGTCCTAAAAGAAAATTTTAAAATTCAAAATTTTTTTGCATTTCGGCCAAAAAGAAGTGGCTTCACTAAAATCGCTGTAACGTTGCTTCCCGATGGAGTTGGAACCCCACTCTGTGCTCATTCTTTTCGTGATCGAAAACCCTTTAAAATGGCGCTTGAATCATTGTGCTATCATTATTTTTCGATTTTTCCCAGATTTTTAAAGTCGGACCATCGATTTTTGCGAATTTCTCCATACATACCCCTTCTCATTTTTTTCGCCGATTTTCAACCTGCTCTCACGTCTACAATAATTGAGATATCGGGATGATCCAAAATGCATTCTCTAAGTCTACTCGAGACGTTTTGAAAACGCTCGTCAAACCCCAAAATCGATGAAACGGGAGCCAAGTTATGACCATTTGAAATTTCGAGATTTTTAGGTTTTCGAAAAGGTGGGCAAAAAATTACAAAAAATTTTTTTTCGCTTTTTTCAATGTTTGAATACCCTATTCGATCGGAAATTTTCCGCTGATTACGAATAACACCGAGTTTTAGTCGAAACCTCAAAATATCAATGTGAAAAAGGCGAAAAACGAAAAAAATCACTTTTTGGACGATTTTCAATGAAATTTCGAGTTTTTCAAAGAAATGGCTACTGAATTAGTAATCAGCGAGTCAAAATACATCGATATAGCGTCCTAAAAGAAAATTTTAAAATTCAAAATTTTTTTGCATTTCGGCCAAAAAGAAGTGGCTTCACTAAAATCGCTGTAACGTTGCTTCCCGATGGAATTGGAACCCCACTCTGTGCTCATTCTTTTCGGGATCGAAAACCCTTCAAAATGGCGCTTGAACCATTGTGCTATCATTATTTTTCGATTTTTCCCAGATTTTTAAAGTCGGACCATCGATTTTTGCGAATTTCTCCATACATACCCCTTCTCATTTTTTTCGCCGATTTTCAACCTGCTCTCACGTCTACAATAATTGAGATATCGGGATGATCCAAAATGCATTCTCTAAGTCTACTCGAGACGTTTTGAAAACGCTCGTCAAACCCCAAAATCGATGAAACGGGAGCCAAGTTATGACCATTTGAAATTTCGAGATTTTTAGGTTTTCGAAAAGGTGGGCAAAAAATTACAAACAATTTTTTTTCGCTTTTTTCAATGTTTGAATACCCTATTCGATCGGAAATTTTCCGCTGATTACGAATAACACCGAGTTTTAGTCGAAACCTCAAAATATCAATGTGAAAAAGGCGAAAAACGAAAAAAATCACTTTTTGGACGATTTTCAATGAAATTTCGAGTTTTTCAAAGAAATGGCTACTGAATTAGTAATCAGCGAGTCAAAATACATCGATATAGCGTCCTAAAAGAAAATTTTAAAATTCAAAATTTTTTTGCATTTCGGCCAAAAAGAAGTGGCTTCACTAAAATCGCTGTAACGTTGCTTCCCGATGGAGTTGGAACCCCACTCTGTGCTCATTCTTTTCGTGATCGAAAACCCTTTAAAATGGCGCTTGAATCATTGTGCTATCATTATTTTTCGATTTTTCCCAGATTTTTAAAGTCGGACCATCGATTTTTGCGAATTTCTCCATACATACCCCTTCTCATTTTTTTCGCCGATTTTCAACCTGCTCTCACGTCTACAATAATTGAGATATCGGGATGATCCAAAATGCATTCTCTAAGTCTACTCGAGACGTTTTGAAAACGCTCGTCAAACCCCAAAATCGATGAAACGGGAGCCAAGTTATGACCATTTGAAATTTCGAGATTTTTAGGTTTTCGAAAAGGTGGGCAAAAAATTACAAAAAATTTTTTTTCGCTTTTTTCAATGTTTGAATACCCTATTCGATCGGAAATTTTCCGCTGATTACGAATAACACCGAGTTTTAGTCGAAACCTCAAAATATCAATGTGAAAAAGGCGAAAAACGAAAAAAATCACTTTTTGGACGATTTTCAATGAAATTTCGAGTTTTTCAAAGAAATGGCTACTGAATTAGTAATCAGCGAGTCAAAATACATCGATATAGCGTCCTAAAAGAAAATTTTAAAATTCAAAATTTTTTTGCATTTCGGCCAAAAAGAAGTGGCTTCACTAAAATCGCTGTAACGTTGCTTCCCGATGGAATTGGAACCCCACTCTGTGCTCATTCTTTTCGGGATCGAAAACCCTTCAAAATGGCGCTTGAACCATTGTGCTATCATTATTTTTCGATTTTTCCCAGATTTTTAAAGTCGGACCATCGATTTTTGCGAATTTCTCCATACATACCCCTTCTCATTTTTTTCGCCGATTTTCAACCTGCTCTCACGTCTACAATAATTGAGATATCGGGATGATCCAAAATGCATTCTCTAAGTCTACTCGAAACGTTTTGAAAACGCTCGTCAAACCCCAAAATCGATGAAACGGGAGCCAAGTTATGACCATTTGAAATTTCGAGATTTTTAGGTTTTCGAAAAGGTGGGCAAAAAATTACAAAAAATTTTTTTTCGCTTTTTTCAATGTTTGAATACCCTATTCGATCGGAAATTTTCCGCTGATTACGAATAACACCGAGTTTTAGTCGAAACCTCAAAATATCAATGTGAAAAAGGCGAAAAACGAAAAAAATCACTTTTTGGACGATTTTCAATGAAATTTCGAGTTTTTCAAAGAAATGGCTACTGAATTAGTAATCAGCGAGTCAAAATACATCGATATAGCGTCCTAAAAGAAAATTTTAAAATTCAAAATTTTTTTGCATTTCGGCCAAAAAGAAGTGGCTTCACTAAAATCGCTGTAACGTTGCTTCCCGATGGAATTGGAACCCCACTCTGTGCTCATTCTTTTCGGGATCGAAAACCCTTCAAAATGGCGCTTGAACCATTGTGCTATCATTATTTTTCGATTTTTCACAGATTTTTAAAGTCGGACCATCGATTTTTGCGAATTTCTCCATACATACCCCTTCTCATTTTTTTCGCCGATTTTCAACCCGCTCTCACGTCTACAATAATTGAGATATCGGGATGATCCAAAATGCATTACCTAAGTCTACTCGAGACGTTTTGAAAACGCTCGTCAAAACCCAAAATCGATGAAACGGGAGCCAAGTTACGACTATTTGAAATTTCGAGATTTTTATGTTTCCGAAAAGGGGGGCAAAAAAATTACAAAAAAATTTTTTTCTCTCTTTTCAACGTTTCGATACCCTATTCGATCGGAAATTTTCCGCTGATTACGAATCACACCGAGTTTTAGTCGAAATCTCAAAATATCAATGTGAAAAAGGCGAAAAACGAAAAAATGACTTGTTGGACGACAGTCGGTAGGCTGGTCCCCCAAGTGAAACGAACTCTCGTAGTATCACGAGCGTTCGTCTCACTCGGAGAATCACGCAACTGGACAAAGTCAGCGATCCAGTCCGGGATCCCCGTTGGAATACATTTTGCGATCGTGTCAGTTCGCCATTCTCGCGTCGTCTCATCCCATCTAACCCGGCCCAACATCACCTGACCCAACCCAACCTGACCCGACCTAATCCACCTCCTCAAATCTTGCACACGGGCGGCGATATATGTATATAAAATAGAGAAATATATATTTGCTAGAAAGTTTCGCGTGGACAGTTTCAACCAAAAAAATCACATTTATATAATCGAAATTTTCGTGGTGAGCGATAAAAATTTCCGCATATTATTTGTAAAAATCGTACTCACCGCGTGGCTCGTTCGAATTGTGATGATTCGAGTGGGGTGCAACGGCGAACGAATGATCGGACGATGACGATGTGCTAGCGAGGCGTTCTCTCTTTTTCTCCTGCTGTTCGACGAAACGCGCTGCTTCCAGCAGCGTCTCGAGGCTCATCTCGACGGTGTTTTTTTTTTTTTTTTCTTCCAACTACTTCTTTATCGGATAATATCAAGGAAAAGATTTGTTCGAGCCGTGACGAGAATTCGACGAGAACGACGAGGTCCAAGAGCGAAGAGAGGGACGACCGCGGAGTCTTCGCCGTTTTCGTCGTCGTCGGTCGAACGAATTTCGTCAATTCTCGTTCATTCGTCGGACGGATGAAAAAAAAAAGAAAAACAACCGTCTGTTGTTGGTGTTTTTTTTTTTTTTTAAATCGCGAGTTGTTTCATCCGCGAAATTTTCGTCGGTACGTTTATCGACGATACGCGACAACGTTGTCCGGGAGAAAAATCCACGAATTCACAACGAGGAAGTATTAACACTTCCAGAGCAGAGGGAATCCTCTGTTTTTTTTTCCGGCTCCTTCTCACAGGGCTCTCGATCTGGAATAAAATCACAAAAATTCATTGACAAAGTGTTTTTTTGTTGTTTTTTGTTATTTTTTTTTTAAATTATCTTAATATAATAATTGGTATTCAAATATCGCTTAATTTTATTTATTTGTCGTAAAATACTTTTCTGACGATTTCACGAGGAAAATAGTCACGACGAGGTGCAAAGTGTAATCTGATATCGTAAGCAGAGATTATTTTTTTACACGATTGTTTTACATTCTTTCGAGTGAAATACAGAGAACCCCCGACGGGGGGGGGGGGGGGGTTACACGTGTAATTGGAGATCAGCGTGCAACAATGGACGCAAGAGAGAGTGAGAGAGATCTAGGAAGTCTTTGTTCCTTACCGTACGACAATTGGAGACGGTATTTCGGATATCTTTGTCGCGAAAATGTCATAGTTGGAAGATCAAACTTGACGTTTTGTGAAGCGAAAATAAAGAGGTTTCTTGAGATTTTTCAAGAGAAAAAAAAATCGAAGAAATAACCAGAGGATTAATGATCCCTGGGGAAAAAATGCATCGACATAGTGGTCCTAAGAGAAATTTAAAAAATAAATTTTTGTTTGCATCGTGACCAAAAAAATTGTTTTCACGCTCCTTCTCATTATGTTCCGTGATTTTTAAAGCTACCTCACGATCATAATGATTGAGATAATATAATACTCGTCGTCCTAAACTGAAAAATTATACGTTAAAACGCGAGTGATATAAATTTTTTTCTCAAAAATGCAGATTTTTCAACCACCTGAAATCAGCGGGGAACGAGTTCCAAGGGAAATTTTTTCATCGAGCATATTTACTGCACTAGGGCGATTTTTTTTTTCGACTATTTTTTTTTCAGTACCCACCCGAAATTTTGTTGGATATGTCGAAAAAGACATTCCCTGAAAGTTACAGCCCTTGATATTAATTCTAAGTACTTTCCCAAAGCGTGAGAAGATTTTCCATCTAAAATACACGTAAATCGATTTTTTTTTTTTAATTTCTGTAACTCAGCCGCATTTTATGCTATCATATTGTTCTTGGTTTCGATTTACTCGGAATAAAACAATCTAAAAAAGTGCCTTTTAGCGACGAAAGTGTAAATTGTACTGGTGAGTTGGTACGGATCACTGAAGTTGATTTTTACCCAAAATTCTCGTTTTTTTGCTGTTATCTCCGAAACAATTAACTTTACGAAAAAAATGTAAATGAAAAATTTGTTGGAAATTTAATTTCCCACAAAAAAAGTTCTATCGACCCAATTGCTTAGATTAATATTTCTTGAGATATTGAACTTTAACTTATGAGTAGTATGAAATTTATAAAATATGAAATATTAAATAATAAAAAAAATAAAATAAAATAAAGTTGAATATCTCAAGAAATATTAATCTAAGCAATTGGGTCGATAGGACCTTTTTTGTAGGAAATTAAATTTCCAACAAATTTTTCGTTTACATTTTTTTCGTAAAGTTAATTGTTTCGGAGATAACAGCAAAATAAACGAGAATTTTGGGTAAAAATCAACTTCAGTGAGCCGTACCAACTCACCAGTACAATTTACACTTTCGCCGCAAAAGGCACCTTTTCAGATTGTTTTATTCTGCGTAAATCGAAACCAACAACAATATAATAGCATAAAATGCGGCTGAGTTATAGAATTTAGAAAAAAAAATTAATTCGATTTACGTGTATTTTGAATGGAAAATCTTTTCACACTAAGGGCAAGTACTTAGAATTAATATTAAGGGCTGTAACATTCAGGGAATTTCTTTTTCGACATATCCAACAAAATTTCAAGTGGGGCCTGAGAAAAAAAAATAGTCGAAAAAAAACAATCGCCCTAATACTGCACGTATTTTCGTGGATTAACGGGAAAATGTACGAACGTTTGTAGAAGGTTTCGCCGCGAGAGGGGAATTTAACGAAGGAGGGGATGACAATTTAGCGAGGGAGTTTAGCGACGATTTTACTCGCGAGCAGGAGAAGGGGAAACGTTAACAGAACGATAGAGTGAGTCACGTGACGCGTGACGTGACACGGCGTGCGAGACCCACGTCCTCGTGCACCCGGTCGACCCGCCCAAACGTTCTCATTCTCTCCCCTCGTACGCTCCAACCATTTTTTTTCCTGGCCAGCACAAACCTGAGCTCTAACACAAAAATGTTTGTACATACATTCGGGCAACAATCGTCTTTATTTTTTACTTAATCCCCCCCCCCCCCCCCCCCCCGCCCCGATTCACGCTGTTTTTTAAATAAAACAATTTTTTTGTACCCTGATAAATCATATTAACTTCGCCATTTTGCATTTTCGTTAAATTCGATTAATATACGTTATCGAGATGAATGTTAAACTAGAATTAATTTGCCGCCATCGATCGTAATTGCGAGACAAACGAACCTCGGTTACTCTGGTAAAAAGAGATGAACAGCGGTCGAGATCTTTTTTTTTAAAGTAATTTTCCAGGTTATATAAAAACGTTGAAAGGACGAAAATTGTAACGCGCCACTCCGGAAGAAGCAGAAGAAGAAGGCTCTTCCGAGCGAGACGAAAAAAAAGAAAAAACATGAATGTAATAATCAACAGAGAATTCATAATCACTGGCGTATGTCAAGAGTACAATGACATTGTATGTTCTATGTATACGGACTGTACGTGCTAAACGCAGAAGGAACCAAGAGAGAAGCCGCTCGAGTCTCCTCTGGCATTCGAGAGTGGGGATGTAACGGCTGAGCGACGGTGGGGGGTGGGGGAGAGAGAGAGAGAGAGAGAGAGAGAGAGAGAGAGAGAGAGAGAGAGAGAGAGAGAGAGAGAGAGAGAGAGAGAGAGAGAGAGAGAGACAGCGAATCCCGGGAGAGGTGTACACGTGGTTTTGAGCACGTGCGCATACGGGAGAGCGCCCTCGGTCAATCCTCGGCCGAACCAAATCCGAAGAAAACGTTACAACCGATCGGGCGCCTGTGTCCCGGCTTGCATCATCACGTTTTTATCAACGAGATTCGCGTATCCATTGTTATTACGAGTTTTGCACGTGCTACGAGAGAATGCTCAATCTCTCACAATGCTCTCTCCTCTCCCTTCCATCGTTGCTCGCAATATTGTTTGTTCAGCTATCGTCAATTATACGACACTTGGCACTGTTACTCGGAAAGAAAGAAAAAAAAAACAAATACGGACCGAGACTGTGTGTGTGCGCGTAGGTGTACGGGCAGTGATCTACTGCGGAGCGTCCTTCCCCCACTCCGAGGCCCGGGCGACCACGTGACTCGAGCCAAACTATCCCCACCATTCTTTCCTCTCTCGGTGCCTCGCAGCGACCACATTTGATGCCTCGAATATTACGCGCCTATCGCAGTCAAAACATTGACAATCTTATCACGAGAAATGAGATACGCACAAAGTACATTTTTTTTTGTTTTCATTCTCCAGCCTCTTTATGTTTTTCGCTAAACGGTCGAAAGAGTATGAGGGGAATTAAAAAAAAAAAAAGAGCTTTTCTTCAATGAATAATTGACAATTCTAATTGAACCCATTGTTCAGAGAATGTCTAGGAGCGGAGAGGGGGGAGGATGATTTTTTTTTTCCCTGTCGTGCGAAATCACGAAACTGCGATAGCGATAGTTGGGGTATTGTGTGCACCAGTGAATTTACTGACGTAGATTTTTCGTGCCAGATTGTATTCAAGCTCTGGCGAATGATGTCGGGGAGCGACGGCAAGTGACGGGGCAACGAATATATACAACGGGCCGGAGGAAGTATAAAACGAGGCTCTCTGCCTCGTTTTACCTCCACGCTTGGCACACCGTGTACGACTTTGGCCGTCTCTTTTTTTCTCTTTCTCTCTCTCTCTCTCTCTCTCTCTCTCTCTCTCTCTCTGCCTCGTGAAACAAGTCCTCGTTCACACTTGGCAACGGTCAACCATCGACGATATTTACTCTGTGGCTATATCTATGTTATGTGCAGTTTCGTCGCCTATCAACACTGTGTGCGAGTCGCGTAGCGGCGACTCCGCGTACTAAACTGTATACCTATGTACATATATGTACAGGACGCTCTCAGTGAAATCTGACACTTTTTTTACCCGAATCTCTTGGAATTTCTTTTTCGTAATTCGTCAGCATTTAGTGCATGAAATTAATTTGTGCATTCAAAAAAATGTTTAACCTAGCCGGGTTGTAATTGGTTTTTTTTTTTTGAGAGCTTACAGATTCAAATTGGCCGAAAGGAGGGTAGGAACGAAAAATGTCTCGCTGAGCCTGTAACAGTCTTTCAATTATATTTTAATTAATGTACTTTTGAGCATATAAGTGTTTATATTTTTACTTTTCCCGTATATTTTAGAGAATTTTCGGACTACGGCAATCTTTCTAGTTTCACGAGTAAATCGTGCCTACTAAAATTTTCATGAAGTAAAATAATTCATTATTTTAATATAGGGAATATAGGGGGAAATAGGGTTATACGGTTCAAAAAATCGATTTTTTTTAATTTCATAAATTGTTAGTAAAACTATTGAAAAATATGTTCCCAAAATTTTAAATGAAAATTCCGACTCGTTCTATTGTTATAAGCCATTAAAGTGAGTAGCTCTCCTTCAGGCCCCGAGCACGCCACGTGTATAACCGAGCGGTCACTATTTTTTCGAACGCGTTTTTCCGAAAACGACTTTTTTGGAACTTGCGTACACGCTAGTTTGAAAAGTTTTCAACTAATCGTTTTGAAAATTGGCAGTTACTTTCTTCATAGTATTGCGCTCTATATAAACCTAAAATCGGAATATCATCATTATTAAAAAAAATTTTTTTTTAGCAAATAAAGTTGTAAAAAATGGCAAAAAATCATGCTTTTTTGTTTTGACACCTGTAAAAAATTCAATTTTCTATTTTTTTGATAGCATTTAGGTTCATATAGAAGAGAGACATACAATAAAAGTAAATTTCAACCTCGTTTGATTTCAGATGAAAATTGCGGCTTCCAGAATGTACGCAAAATGCTGAGTCTGATTGTGACCTGCAATATGGGGTCGCTAATATCTTCGGTTTTTTTCAAGGAAATTCTTCAAAAATTTTATAGTATATACCTAAATATATGTATAAAATATTCTCAAAGTTTCAATAAATTATATTCATTTTTTATACTATAAAAAAATTCATGAAAATCATTGAGAAAACGCTGTCCTAACCCTATTTCCCCCCTCAATGTACTTTTAAGCATATAAGTGCTTATATTTTTAGTTTGCCCGTATAGTTTAGAGAATTTTCGGACTGCGGCAATTTTTCTAGTTTCACGAGCAAATCGTGCCTACTAAAATTTCATTAAGTAAAACAAAAATAGCTGTGACGTTCGGTCAAGATTCCACGGAAATAGATATATCTCGCACGGCTTGTTTAATGAAAAAATAAAAAAAAATTGTTAAAAATTCTTTACGATGAAACAATTTAATGCAGTCATAAAGAGATCGCAAGGCACGCTAGTTTGAAAAGTTTTCAACTAATCGTTTTGAAAATTGGCAGTTACTTTCTTCATAGTATTGCGCTCTATATAAACCTAAAATCGGAATATCATCATTATTTAAAATAATTTTTTTTTAGCAAATAAAGTTGTAAAAAATGGCAAAAAATCATGCTTTTTTGTTTTGACCCCTGTAAAAAATTCAATTTTCTATTTTTTTGATAGCATTTAGGTTCATATAGAAGAGAGACATACAATAAAAGTAAATTTCAACCTCGTTTGATTTCAGATGAAAATTGCGGCTTCCAGAATGTACGCAAAATGCTGAGTCTGATTGTGACCTGCAATATGGGGTCGCTAATATCTTCGGTGTTTTTCAAGGAAATTCTTAAAAAATTTTATAGTACACACCTAAATATATGTATAAAATATTCTCAAAGTTTCAATAAATTATATTCATTTTTTATACTATAAAAAAATTCATAAAAATCATTGAGAAAGCGCTGTCCTAACCCTATTTCCCCCCTCAATGTACTTTTACGCATATAAGTGCTTATATTTTTAGTTTGCCCGTATAGTTTAGAGAATTTTCGGACTGCGGCAATTTTTCTAGTTTCACGAGCAAATCGTGCCTACTAAAATTTCATTAAGTAAAACAAAAATAGCTGTGACGTTCGGTCAAGATTCCACGGAAATAGATACATCTCCCACGGCTTGTTCAATGAAAAAATCAATAAAAATTGTTAAGAATTCTTTACGATGAAACAATTTAATGAACGCATAAAGAGATTGCATAGGCCCCACAGGCGTTATCAGTAAAAAAAAAACAGAGATGTGGATGAACGAAAAGTCAATTTTACGGAGAATGAGCCGTACACATCGTAACACACATGGAACGAGGTGGAAGGGTGAGGCGGGGAAGCGCGAGTGAGAGGCAACGATGTTTTTCTCCGCTTACGCGCTACGTGCTCCCCCCTCCACGCCGCGCTCGAAAGTCTATACGGCGTCAGTGAGAAGCACGAAAAACCCTAACCTTAACTGTCGTTTCGCGCGTGCAACTGCTATACGTGAATGCTTTACGTACCCCGCTTTGCTTCCTTTCTGATCGTTTTCTCTCGACGAGATAAATTTTTGGTCGCGGCCACGTACACACAATTTTACACTATTTACTCTCCCTCTCTTCTTGTTTTTTTCCTTCTCCGCCCCCCGAACACTCTCTAGCTTCGAGCAGGTAGAAGAAATTTTCCCGAAATACCGGCACGCACAATTTATCATAAAAAAAGAAATATAAAACTCTGAAACTCTTATTTTTCACTTGGCCTCGAAACGACTTTAACACAAACCGGAGATGAAAGAGAAAAAAAATAATCACCTCTCTCTCTCGCGCGGCGCGCACAAAGAAGAAACTCGACGAATTCTCTCGAGCATGCACACACCCTAGCTCGAGAACAACTCGTGAGGGCACAACGTTATTTATTCTTCGATCTTTTTGGAAAACTAAAATCGTCCACTCGCCGCGCAATTGAATTGTCAAAACCCGAGTAAACCGCGACGTTAATTTTTCGTTTCGAACATAGCCGCAGCGGAGTTAAACTATTCGTTTTTTTAATGTTATGTCGGTAAATGTATTAAGTTTAAACATCGCGAACGCAATTAATTACGTGCAAAAAACGTTCTTGTTCGATATTTATCGTGATAAACATCCCGGAGACAAGTGAAATTGACATTTTTTTCAATAAACGTTCTTTAATCAACAATAGCGCCATCTATAAACACACTTTTTTTTCGTTTCTCACAATCGAAGTCTCGCCCCAGCAATCTGTAACACCGAATTGTCCGTTTCGAAAACGCCGTTAGAACAGCAATTAAGTCGGAAAAATCGTTGACGCAGAGGTGGCGGGAAATGTGCAAGAAGTTTGGAAACACGGGAAGCGGAATTCGTCAGTGACGCTCGGTAGGTTTCTCCTGTTGTATTTTTTTTTTTTCCAGTTCGCAAAGCCCCGGGGTTCGTTGATTTCGAGACCGTGCGAAA
This sequence comes from Oxytorus armatus, assembly GCA_958009045.1. Classification (NCBI taxonomy): domain Eukaryota; kingdom Metazoa; phylum Arthropoda; class Insecta; order Hymenoptera; family Ichneumonidae; genus Oxytorus; species Oxytorus armatus. The sequence continues at coordinate 1,021,566 of OY253751.1, read as the reverse complement.
AAAAAACCGAGTCAATTTCACTGGTACAGGTTGAGTTGCGATGTTATATACGGTAAAATATACCGGGGCACGACGCCTCGCGACTCGCGGGAGTGGATGCACTCACGGGAAAGCGCAGGTCGGTCACGAGGAGAGTTCGAAGGAGTGGGGGGAGGCGGAAAGGGCGGGGGGAGAGAGAGAACGACTGAGAAGCCAGCGATCGTTCGGGCAGTGGGGCCGCGGAGTGGGGGGGAAAAGAAGTGGAGGGGGAAGGAGAGAATGAAGTCAGCGGGCAGCAGCAACAACGCGCGGGTTTAGCGGATGCGGAGCCGCGCGAATCCGGTCGCGTGTGCGCAAAAATAGAGGTAAGCATCGAGCAACAGCGGGACCTTGCCGAGGAACGCGAAGCAAGAGCTAACTAAAAAGGCGTCTCTCTTCTCCGTCCCCTGGCGAGCGTGCGTGCGCGCGCCAGCGTTGCGACTCGCGAAACAACAACGAGACATTAAAAAACAGAACTTTTACTGCGCATCCCCACCAGCATAGAACGTGTTATGACTTATGAATTTAAAAAAAAAAAAAAAAACAAAAAAACACTCGTTTCGTTGTTTCGGAGAATGAAAACGCTGTCTTAAAGCTTCAAGAAAATATGATTCTTTTCTTTATTGAGATTTGTAAAAAGGTTTAAAAAATAAAAGATTGCGAGAGAGCGTCGACACGAGCAACTCAAGCGTTCTCGTCCAATCGGGACGCGGATATTCCGTAGTGACGTATCACGAGAGATCACCGATTGGGCTGTTACCGCAACGTTGTAACGCGCCACGCAATCTACCTTTTTTTTTTTGTGCTAAGAAAAAAATTAAGGGAAAATCCGTATTGAAACTTTAAGATAAATAAATAATTGTTATTTTATTTTTTTTGCGAGAGGTTTGGATTATTGGGGACCGGGCGTGGTAAGCGCTTTATTGTCGACCCGTCGTCGCTGCCTGCCGCTGCCTTCCGCTGCTTTCCGCTGCTTTCCGCTGCTTTCCGCTGCTTTCCGCTGCTTTCCGCTGCTTTCCGCTGCCTGCCACCGCCTTTTACCTCCCTGCCCCGCTGCGCCGCGGATCACGAGGAAAACGTTTGCCTAAGCGCGAGATAATAACGTGAAATTGTACATTTTTCGACTTACCAAAGAATCAGAGACTCGCGGATCTTGGCGTTTCTTTTTTTTTCCGAACGCACAATGGAACACACACTTCCCCACAGACACACACACACACACACGCACACACTGAACTCGCGACGAAAACACCAACACTGCGGGTCGCGCGTGGATAGAGAGAGAGAGAGAGAGGACACTTTCACGCGATCGCAACGAGAGTCCGGGGATTTTTTTTCTTTTCTTTCTCTACCCGACCGAGGGCGCCTAACGCAACGTTCTCGCTACTGTCAGTGATGTACACGTGCTTTATGGCGCACGCTACCCGGTTCTCCCCAACCCCTCAGCCCCTCTGACCGACGACATCCCCCACCCTTTCTGCCAACAACGCGCAATATCTTTCCCCCGCGAAAACCTCGCTACTTTTTCTTCTCCTCAATTCTTTCGTGGAGAAACGCGAATTTTGTTGTCTTATTCTCGGAAGTTTGGAGAAAAAAAAACCCACTGATCGATCTATCCTAGGCGCGCGCGTGTTAAGAAAAATATTTCACTCGTGTTTTCGCCAATGTAATAGCCACTGCGCATCAACAGCCCATGCTACGTTACTTTGCCACGGATTCACGTGCTCGCTAGCCGCTGTTATCGTCCAATCGTTCCCCGGCCCGTGACGTCACCGAGCTCTATCGACCAATCAACGTAGCCCATGTGACGCAGGCAATACGAGCTCTCGCTCTCTCTGTCACTCTTGTGTGGCTCCCTGGGGCGTGTGTGCCTCGTATGTACAAGGAGAAATCATCGAATATACCTCGAATTTTTGTGTTTAGCCTCGTCGAGATCTTTGACTATGTATCCTACAACCATTCGGTTATCGTTCTTTCGTTTTTTTTTTGTTTTTTTCCCCGTTTATAGCTCATCAATGTCACGGATGTGATTTATCCATTGTTTTCGCTGTGTAAACGAGCTACTCTACGACATTTTCGTCGACTCTTCCTTTTCCCGATCGGACAAAACGCAATTAACGCGAGTTCGTTATCGCGACAAGTTTACATACGCGCGACGCGGATGATCTCGTTTTTGCACACACACACACACACCCCGAACCCGGCTCGCCCGGGCAAATACTCGATTCTCTTCGCCGCGGCGTTACCCTCTCTGGCCACCTTTTGTGTCACGTTCCTTTCTCTCTGTCACATGGATCGGCGGCGAGGGGGACCGAGCATTTGGCAACTGCCTCGAGCAACGTTGCCACTTCTTTGGAGGCAAAGCTGAAGCGCGCGCGCAATAGCTTTGCTGGATCGTCGCGTTGCGGCGCTGCTGCTTCTCTTGTTCACTTTCGAGGAAAGCCCGCCAAATATTTAAATATGGAAATTACAGTTTTCGATTTTTCGGTAGGAAATACGCGGTAACGCCCGTTTTCAACGACTCGGATGGAACGGGGTTCGATTTTTTTTTTTTTTTATAGTTTGGAGATAGGCTAAACTGAGTTTAAACTTCGTTTAAGGTCGGTGAATACGCCCGTACACCTTCGGATCACTTTGTTTTTCGTTGTCGGATTCCGAGAGCAGCACGTTGATAATTTGACGTTTAATCATTTCGGGTATTTGTCAAATGAGAGTTTAATTTTGAAAATTGCATTTACGAACTTAGCTCGATTGATCTGGAGCTTTGTTTAATAAAATTTATCACAAAGCATGTTCTTGGAACTGAAAGATGATTATAGTCGGTTATTGCCAAATGACAGCACTGGTTTATGCCAATTTTTGAAAAAATCTTTCATTTATCTATAAAAGTTGGTAAACGCGATTTTCTTTTCTTTAATCAACTCTCATTCGACTAGTTATATCATGAAATAGACAAAATGACCGTTTAAAGGTTCACAGTTGAGACAATACACGACTAAGATGGAAGAAATACTTCGGAAATACTTTCCAAAATCTTTAAATTCCGTTTTCGCACATTTTTTTTCCGACAAAATCGTACAGCAACTTTTCAGGCTATTTTCTCAAAATAATGAACCTCTAAACGATCATGATACCTGCGACAACAGCGTCACGACCGACAATCTCTGTTTCTTCAATTTTCGCTTCGTTCGCTCATGGATAAGGGATCTTGGAAACTTCGAGAGTCAGGAGAACTCGTCTGGAATGTAGAAATGCAAAAAAAAAATGGAATAAATTTAACGAACATAAGATGTCTCTTCAAACAAATTGATAATATCTATTGAAAACGCGTTATTGAAAATAAGTAATTGAAAATTACACGCTTTTTTGTTCGACACATTCGCACTACACAGATGTATGAAATAACTTCGTGACAAACTTTATCTTACATACATAAATACAATGTACGTGTTCCGTTTTGTTTTTTTTTTTTCAATTCCTGTAGTTTAAAAACTAATACGAGTTGCAATGCGAGCACAATATTTTGCGCAGACAAAACAGCTCCAGAACGGTACCGCACCGACTTCTACCATTAATTCTCCATATAATCGCATTTGAGATATCATTGGAACTTTTGCACTGATGCAAATTTATCTACTCAAAAATCTGACTAGAATTTGCATTTTTTTCATCTTTTATACTATCAGATGGATTATAAATTAAAATATGAGAAACTAGCAGCGTTAGAAATAATTTAATTTGAAATTATCCGCGACTGGATCGGAGAGCACGGCTGTTACCAGAAGAGGAAAACCGATTGTCGTTAACTGCCGTATAGCCGAGGTATTTCAATGCCAAATGGCGGAAATCTGGTTTTCTTTTAATTCTCTAATGAACCTATAGAATCTCAGTTAAAATGGCACGATCCACTCGAAGCCCCGTTGTCATCGATAAACACCTCATCCGATAGAATCGAATTACTCGTTTCTTCCTAATTTTCATTTGGAAAAAAAAAATAGACCGCACGAACGGCAAGGGCCAGTGAATTTGGGTCTATAATTAATTCTCAAACGTATAAATAAATGACTCCGCGAAGCCAATGAGATACTTTTGAGAATAACAAAATGTTAACTAGGCACGTTATCGTGTGATTTACGTTGGCTATCTGCTCAGATTGGTGACGTAGAGATGTTTCAATTCCGTTTTCGCTGTATTCTCGAAGAGTGCCGCGCGATTTTGTCCTTCGCCTTTTTTCACCCAGTGACCGTAAACTCTGAAGGCACAGCCATCGATCACCTGTAATTAAACGTTTGTAATAAAGTTTATTTAGTAATTACTTCATCAAAATGTAATGTAATTTATTTAAGGGGGGGGGGTAGGGTTTTAAAATTATTTTTTTTTGCATTTTTTTAAAATTTTTCTCTGAATGAACAATATGTCGAGAATATTGTGTATAAATTTTAAGTCAATCGGAGTAAAACTAACGGAGTTACAGCGTTTCAAACGACCGGCCGTGATACCTGATTTTCACGTATAAAAAACTTTAAATCGATTTTTCCGAAAACGTCATTTTTGAAGTTTGTGAACATTAGAACTCAAAATCTACTGAACCGATCCTTTTGAAAATTTAAACATTACTTCTTCCCTCAAATCAACAGGTAATCAGGAGTTTTTTTTTTTCAATTTTTTAATAACAAACTAAGCGCGATTTTTTGAGCTAAAATTGCGTTTTTCACTTCCAAGTGCTGCAAAAAATAGTAAAAAAAAAAAAAAAAAAAAAAAAAAAACTCTTCCTGATTACCTCGAGAAATACATCACCCTTAAAATGCATATCATTTTTTTTGTTTCAAATGATCCGGTAACGAGTTATAATGTTCATCGCAAAACCACTTTTTTTCAAGGCGCCTCTGGAGACTCAACGTCACCGGCTTATTTATCAATATTTTTCATTCAAAATTTTTTCTGAGATACTTCAATAGTTGTACAATAATATGTAATTCTATTTAATAAAATTATCTTACTCATGTCGCCGCAAAAAAATCATTAAAATATGTTTTTTTTTCGCCTTTAAAACCCTACCCCACCCCGTTAATGATATTTTATTAATGAAATTTTGAATTAAATAAATATTTTATAATCGTTAATTAACAATGATAATTTACCTTTCGCAAGACTTTGATTCTGTAGGGATCCTCACGTGCCACGAGAGTGGATAGTGGTTCGGGTGTCGTGTGCAATCTTTTTATACGTACAACCGCGCGTACGCAAATAATCGCCAGTTGAAAACGTTTTCTCGCGTTGAAAGATTTAGCTTTGAGTTCCTGCGCGAAAATCGAATAAGAATATTCAGTGGACGATAATTCGCCTACCGTTCGATGGGATGATCGTCGTTGGAATGAAAATTTATTAAAAATGATTTTACGACAAAATAATAAATAATTATTGCGAAAATACAAAAATTTGAATTATTCAAATAATTAACGATCATTTTCAACATTTATTATTTTATGATGAATATTAGTATTTTTTCGAACAATTATTCATGATAGAAAAGTATCTTGAATTATTTTTCATTCCAATAGTACCCGTATCATCGTCCCCACGTGTAATGCGACAGAAAAAAGTGAGTCACAATTAAAAATGCAGTTGAACAAGAAAAAAAAATTAGTCAGCCAAAGTTGATGCTCCGTCGCTGTATTCCATGCAAAATCATAAATTGTTTATTTTTGCTCTCAGACAACGCGTTATCATCATCATATTTCCGGAAATCCCGGAAACAAAAAGCAGATCGTTGCATGAACAATGAGAATCCTAGATATTAGTAATTAAAAAAAGAACTCCCAAAATGTATTAATTTTGCACCATAAATGTGATTAAAATCGAGCACGATGGCTTGCGTGTTAGAGAGAGAGAGAGAAAAAAAAATCCTCTCCCTCTCGTACGTAGCCAAACCACGAAGCCAATGAATAATAACATGGAAAAAAATTTAATAAATTACCAAAGCTAATTGAGATATCCGACTGAGACGTCGCGAGTTAGAAGACAGCGAGCGCTTAAGTGGCGCAATATCTTGATCCCACAGCTGTAATCGCAATAACTTAAAATAACATAAAATCACGAATAAATCATATTCTCTCGGAGCTTATCGTCGTAAGTATAGCTTGTAAAAGTTTGTTAAAAAGATCAAAAATCTTCTTCGCGCATTGATCGTGAAGATAATCGGTGATGAAGCTGAGAAGATTGCGTAAAGCGTTTCAAATTTATGTTTTACCTGTTCCGATTGAAATCGATATGTACAAAAACGTTTCGTGTAATATTTGAGAAAAAAATTTTGATACGCGTAGAAGAAGAGTTAAAGCACTTGCCACGGTGTGGAAGAACGAATGATCCAGAGCTTCCTTGATGGAAATTCTCTTCCGGGGATCGACGACTAAGAGCTTTCTGATCAGGTCTTTCGGTGCTTCTGTAAATTAATTTAAAACAATTTGGTTTCATCTCAAATAATAATAATTAATTAGTGTTTATGGTCTGACCGGTAATATCAGTCCATTCGGGCGATGTGAAAGAATATTTTCCTTCCATGATATTACGTAACATGACCATTTGTTTACGGTGCCAGAATGGTGGACAGCCAACCAGAAGAGTGAACATTATAACGCCACAGGCCCATCTGAAGAAAAATAATTGCTGTTACGATCATCTTTATTTTTTTTATCACTCTGTAATATTAGAAATTCATTAATGGAGAATCGTGAAAAGATGGATGAAAAACGTAAAATCTTACACGTCAACTTCGTATCCGTAGCCTTCGGCATTTTCAAACATATTGCACTTGAGAACTTCCGGCGCGAGATATCCCGGTGTACCGCACAAATCTAAGAAAAATATCCGGTAACAAGATCAATTGTATCATTTTGCCGATTTTTTTTTCTCCCCACGAAAAACGAACCGTATAATTTATCGCCGGGTGTGAGCATCCTGGCGAAACCAAAATCGGTTATCTTAACGTTCAAATTATCGTCGAGAAGTATATTTTCCGGTTTCAAGTCACGATGAACAATGCCCTGATTGTGAATATGTTGAACGCCCTCGAATACCTGTCTCATAATGTAACGAGTTTTTTTCTCCGACAGAGTTACCACCGACGTCAGATAATCGAATAATTCGCCATTTTTACAAATCTCGAATATGAGAAAGATAAACGTGTTCGACTCGAAAACGTCGTGCAATTCGACTGAAACGAGATGGAAGCAAATTAAAAACGGAAAGATAGAAAAAAAAATCAATATTTCACCAGAGATAAACGAAATTTAATCTTTCAATTATCATCTATGGGTTAAGGGCGGGGGTAAGAGTTTTCACTTTCGAAAAATCGGATTATTTTTTTTTGTCTCATCTTATTGTTTAACATTTCAAGAATATGTCCTTAAAATTTTAAACCGATCTAAGCAATATTCTTGAAGTTATTGTCTTATTAATCTCCTGGCCTTTAATGCTATACCTCTAACAGCTGCGGGCGGTCCGGCTAGCAGTGCACTTTAGACGCGTTTTACTCAAAACTACTTTTTCAAAGTCCGTGTTCACTGCCATTTAAAAACTACTTGACCGATTCATTTCAAACTTTGTACACATTTTCTACATATAAAATACCTCCCCCCAACGTTTAGTTAAATTTTTTTTTTTTTTTAATTAAGGGTGTTTCCCACCCACAAAATGGCGGAATTATTCGTGGAAAATAACAGTTCACACTTTAGATGGCCGGCAAACATTTTTAAATGAAAAAAAAAAATTATCAGAGAACGTTGGGGGGAAGATTTGATTATAATTTGACTAAATTTTCATGGTATTTCATTTTCAGATAATTTCCGGCCGAGTTATGGTGAACACCGCAAATTGTTTTTTTTTTTCCAAGACGTTCCGGGGTAAGCTCCGTTACGGGCTTATGCTTCAATATTTCTGCATGAAAAAATTACACAACATTGTCAAAAGTATGTCTCAATAATGTACAAAAGGTTCGAATAAAATTGCTCAACCCATATTTAAGAAAAAAAATCGCAAAAAAAGTGTTTTTTTTTAACGCTGAAACCCTTACCCCTCCCTTAAGAGAAATGAAAACAAAATTTCCCTTATGATAATTGAAAAAATCAGATTTTCCATACCTCGGGCATTGAAGCTTGAAAAAAAAGAAATACATACTTATGTACGAATGACCCGCGACCATTCTCAGTATGTGCACCTCTTGCATCGTAGCCTCTTGCATCGTGTGAATGTCCCCTCCGTCGTGAGGTTCGTTGCTTATGTCTATAATTTTTGCCGCATATTCTATCCCCGTTTCCTTTTCTATGCATCTTCTCACCGTAGAGGAGATTCCTCTGTGAAAGCAAGTAGATGAATTAAAAGAAATGGTAAACATTGATTTTTGCCTATTTTTCAAGTTAAAAAATTCTTTTGCAGTACGGTACATCGCTGAAAATAGTCTTTGACGCGCATTGCTAGAATGATGAAGAAAAAGCATGGGAAGCTTGAAAGAAACTAAACTTAAATTACTTGTTTTGCCTCGGTAAGCTAAATACTAAAATTATCGGAAATAAAAAGAGATTGTTTTGGAAAAATGGAACTACAATGTCATTACTTGCTTTGGTGAAATTAAAAATGGTATTATATCTATGATAATAATGACGGAAAAACAAATGGCCGATGAAGGTTATGAGAGACATTAGAAAAGTCAATATTTGCTATAAGTCTGTACCCCAAGATGTCCGATCGCTATTCTCAACTTCTAATGTTTATTTTTGTATGCCCATTGTAGACGATAACACGTCTATAATAATAGAAATTATGTAATTTCCAATTTAACGGATTTTTCTTTTTCCGATGATCAGAGAACTTTTGGTTCTCTTTCTTTTTTTGTCAAGAAAGATTGAAGCAGCGAGTCAAAGAACGGACTTCGAAATGAATGATAAGCGTTGCCTGAAGATACCCGCCAATGTAAACACGAAAGAAAGAGCAAAAAGATCGACAATAACAAATGACTAACCTTCCGAGAATTTCTTTCGGTTCGTACTTGGCGTAAAAACCCTTAGCTGCGTCCTTGTCGGGCAAAAGATCGTCGCCTTCGTCCTTTGCCATTATCGCTTGTTCAAACACTCTCGATATAACAAATCACAGACTATAAAAGGGTATTCGTTTGTGAAACGACAGGGATTTAATTATCTCATGCTCTAGCGTAACGTTTGAACGAGAAAATATCTTTTTCTTCTTTGTATATCACAATGAACTTGTACCAACTTTTACTGCGTACTGGCGTGTGTATTGCCTGGTACCTGCTGTCAACACAACGCACTGATGCGCCGCGCCACTGCGCAATTTACTAACGAAACAAAGTTCCAGCAAAATAAAGTGTCTAGGATCTAGGAACGTTTCAGGCTCGTCGAGGGGCTGATGATGATGATACCTTACCGAAATATGGAAATTCGGATGGGTTAAAAGTAACTACATAACGTGGCATAACCAAAGAAATAAAAGGAGACCCGGGTAAAGATTCAATAATTATTTTTAAACTCATGATAATATATTGAATATAGACGGGAAGTAAAAAAATCCTTTCATCGGGGTAGGTCCTAGAAATTTAAATTTATCGAATTATTTTCAGAGAAATGTCGGAGCACCTAGAAATGCAACATCTCGTCGATTGCGACATCGAGTGTGAAAATTCGTCGCGTTTTCGCGTATCAAGAACGGCAACAAAGTGTCGTTCGTGTCCTTATTTGGGTCTGGTACTAGCAACGTTATCGTCGCTATTCTTTTCGTTATGCAGCGTTATCGTCAAGGGTCTCGTCGATGTAAATCCAATGGAATTGGCTGCCTTCAGATTTGTGGGTGTTTTACTGCCCGCTATACCGATCGTCATCTGGAAGGGCGAAGACCCATTTCCAAAAGGACGCAGAGTAATGCTGCTGTTACGAAGTTTCGTTGGTACCACGGGACTTATGCTGAGTTTTTATGCCTTTAGGCACATGCCACTCGCGGACGCCTCGGTAGTTGTATTTTCCGTGCCAGTTTTTGTTGCTATATTCGCAAGAATATTTCTCAAAGAACCTTGCGGTTTGTTCAACGTAATAACCGTATGTCTAACTCTCATCGGCGTTGTTCTCATCACGAGACCTCCGCTCATCTTTGGTCATGCCGTTGAATCTCTGAGCGACGGTCACGTTGCAACCGAACAGGCTGATCTGTGGGGCGCCGTTGCTGCCTTTTCGGCTACACTTTTTGGAGCAAACGCCTATGTACTTTTGCGCGCTCTAAAGGGCCTTCATTTTTCCGTTATAATGACGAATTTCGGCTCTTTCGCGCTCATACAAACGATAACTGTAACATGGGCCATTGGTGCTCTATGTTTGCCACGTTGCGGCACCGATAGACTGCTCGTCGTTGCATTGGCTCTCTTTAGTTTCGGTGGGCAAATTTTGCTCACTCTCGCTCTACAAATGGAACAGGCCGGCCCTGTCGCCATAGCCAGATCGGCGGATATAGTATTTGCCTTTTTCTGGCAGGTATTGTTCTTCAACGAGATACCAAATAGATATTCCGTTGGCGGTGCTGTTCTCGTTACGAGTTCGGTACTACTTACGGGTTTGAGAAAGTGGGCCATGTCGTTGCCTGAAACTTCGAATATAAAAAAATCTTTGGGCATACTGGCAATGTAGGATCATGAATACAAAGTTTTTTCGTGATCCTAGATTCATGGAAGCATACACGAGAGCGGTTTTTATACTGAAGATTTCATCTTAGGCGTATCTTTCATTGATAATGGATTTGTGGAATTCATTGGTTCTTTTTTCTTTTCGATGTCCTTTGCGTATGATCAATAATATGATATTTGAGTTCCATAGTTCCCGATGTACAATCGATAAAAATCGATTATGTCGCAAAATTATTTTTTACGCGATAAGCGGGAATATTTTTTTTGTCATTTCGTAGAAACGTTCGGATATACATAATTGATAATTAGATAGACTATATCTGTATATTCGCACAAAGAAATACGATCATTCGGACAATATCAATGTCTCGGTACTTAAGATGTTAGTAATCAATTGTACATTTTGTTAAATTGTGTTCCCCGTTTTGTCAGAATTTAGAACTCGTCCTATTAGTATCTTAATTTTTTTTTCGTAGGAGAGACAAAGGTTGTGCGATATTGCAGATATACGAAACAATGGTCAAGTTACAGCTGAATCGAAAGTGTAACTCTCACAAAGGAGTTGTAATGTGATATAATACACTACTTAATGAATTTTTTTTTGCAGACTGATACCTAACGTAACTGTAATTACAAATATAACGTAAGTCGCTTCGGCAGAATATATCTACAGATACTAGTCCGCCTGTTACCAATTATATAGCAATAATTGAATTCTACTTCAGCGAAATAAGTGCTAATGGTAGGATTTTATGTGATTATTATTAAGATTCCTAATATCAGCGCCGTGAACGCCGCGACATGAGTGAATAATCGTCGACGAAGCATTACGTTTTCTGACATTTTTTTGTCAAACAATTAATGATTTTGAGAACTACAGTGAGATAATAAATTATTTTAATCGTAGTTCGTAGTGCGAAGAGACATTTTCATGTAATATCATTTTACAGCAATAGGACGAGGCTGTTTTATAGCTGAGTACCAAAAAAAAAAAAAACATTTCTAGCTAGATATTCGATTTTTTCGTGACTAGGTAGCTTTTAACTATACATACGTTCCTTTTATATTTTATTAAAGTATTACTATCGATCTTCACCAAAAGTGTATTATAAATTGTTGCTGTCTGTATTCGTCAGCTTTAATCCTCGTTTCGTTGATATTCAAATACGCGCAAATTTATTTATGAATAATGATTTTAATTACGAATCAAGCTTCCCCTTTGTAATCGCCGTTTTCAACGATTTGTCAAACGGATATTATTATTATCATAGCCTTGCGTATAACGAATTTTTCGTTATTTACATTTATACATCGTGACACGTGTAAATACATACGTTTGTCGTCAGCGTATGAGGACAAAAAAAAATGCATTAAACAATCATGATTTGCCGAAGAAAAAAAAGGAATAACAAATATCGTGTGAAAATCGAGAAACGTGGCTGGAAACACGAAAAATAAAAATAAAAATTAGCTCACCAAAAACTGTTTCTGTTTCATCGATTTGTAAGTCATCTTCCCTCTATTCCTGCTCCAAAGCGGTTGAACGAAAGAACTTTTTGTATTTGGGATTGTGTCAAACGGAATTTTTCAACTTTTTTACAAAAAGTGAATTAAAAAAAAAATGTAATTATCGAATTTCGATTTTAGTCATGTTTGAATTATATCCCGGCATCTCATTCGGAGATATCGGCTTTAACGACACGTGAGGCACCGTAGGCGTGTCCCTGTCTGCATGTCGACGTAGAAAAAAGTAAGAGAAATGAGCACGTGAACGACCAAATGGACTTTGAGACTAAGATCTTGTAAATAAGATTTTTCTCAATTAATACACGGTATTGGCTATTAAAAATTAATAACGACTATTAAAGTTGACGAAACTTTGCTTTGCCAAAAGTGAAAATAATACTAAAATGCTCATGACTCATCATTGTAAGAGATAAACAGTGACCTTCAATTTTTTTTCTATCATAAATTGAAATAACAAAATGTAATTTGAACTCAACAATGAGTTACAAGTGTTTAATCATTCAATCAAACGTTGCAACTGTTTTTTCACAATATTATATAATTTTATTACAAATAACAAATTATTGGCATTTTTATTTACGTCCCATTAAAATCTCTTAACTCTCGTCTCGTCAAGCATATACGCCGATAAAAGCCGACTCCTATCTTGATTTACCATCGTTATTAATCAATGTCATCGTCAATATTTCAACTTCATTATCAGTATTAAGATAGAACGAAATAAAACAAAATAGACGCGACAACTCACGAACATAATTGTCATCGTTGCAGCTCGTAGTTTTCTTCACTCATCTCCACAATAATATTGTGAAAATGTGCATACTATTCGTGTATCGCAATCCCAAAGCAATGGAGAATTCGTATCGTCTTATTGTCGCATCGAATCGCGACGAAGTGTACAAAAGGCCCGCAACGTCAGCTCACTACTGGGAAAAATATCCGGATTGTTTGGGAGGTACTCGACGAGTAAATTGAGCTGTAATTCAAAAAATTCAATTAAAAGTATCGTTTTTAATGATAAATTGAATATTCAATTTGAGCAGGTACCGACAACGAACCTGGTCGCGAAGGTGGCACATGGTTCGCCCTTTCGACCACGGGACGAGCTGGCATAATCTTGAATCTAACTGGTGATACGAGAACGTCTAATGAACCGGGAAAAGGACGCGGTTGTCTCGTCGTTGATTACATCACATCGGACAATTCTGCGGAAAATTATTTGAAAAGATTGCACAATATTAATCAAAAATCTCAACCGTACAATCCATACAATTTGATTCTTCTCGATGTGCAGTAGGTAAACTTGTAAGAAAATTGCCAAACGTAATAAAAATCTTTATACTCGTTCGTTATAATTAAATTCAAGTCTATAATTTCCTGTAAAATGTCGGAAAATCACATATATCTCCAAGCTAATGGATTCTTCATTATTTTCATTCAGTGATGCCAGTGTTCACTACTTGACGAGTTCCCCAAATTCTTGTGGACCACAAAAGTGTCTGAGCGACATATTAGGCGTAGGAAATAGTCTGATAGAACAGCCGTATTCGAAAGTACAAGCTGGTCGAGAAGAGTTAAGAACGATTATTAGCGAAGCTCGTGTGTCCAATTGCGATCAGCTGATCAAAGATCTTCTGGAACTGTTAAAGTCTGAAAAACGGTAACGTCATCCTGCAAAACTGTGATAAATCTCATGTACCTGCAATATTTTGATTTTTTTTTCTCCTTACAGTCACTTGCCAGATCCGGAATTGCAAAGACGATCGCCAGGTTCTTACGAGACGCTCAGTTCAATATTCGTGCATGACAAGAACATTGGATACGGAACGAGAACTCACTCTATATTGCTCGTCGATGGTGCGAACAATCTTACGTTCGTCGAGGAAACAAGAATGCCGGATGGGATTTGGAAAAATCAATTATTCAAAACTACTCTGAAATGATTAATAACCTTGTGAGAGCGTTTTCTTTACAAATGATTCTTAACGAGTGTTACTGTTCTATAAAATGACATAATAACTTTCTCAGACGACATCACGATCTATGTGAACGATAAATAAATGAATAATAGAATTTTTGATAAAATATAATTTTGTTAACCGTAAGGAAGAACTTTAGAGATCATCGTCGGACATCTCCATTGACTCATCGATGTCGCTGCGCAGAATTTCCGACAGAGCATCGTCGCCGGAATCCCCAGCTACGGAAACATCGGAGGCTGTTGTGACTGTTGGCTCGTCCGTGGATGACTTGTACATTGAAAAAATATCCACATTTAAACATTAGGGATAAAATAAACTGTACATTTCTACAACATATATATGACACGTTACTTACTTGAGAGAAAATCTGTTGACCCTCCAAATTTTTATTGACAAGATTCCCCATCCAAAAAGCATCGGAGCTATTGTTAAAGACGAGCATACCCTTTACACGAAGCACCAATTTCTCGATTAATTGTTTAGCCAGTGGTACTATTTTAGCCAAAGTTATATCTTTCTTCTCGGCACAGTCGACACAGACCATATTCACATACCGCGTACCGCCTGAAATATAAAAAAAAACAGTAGTTCAGTTTTAAAAATAAGGACCTAAAAGTATTATAAAAACTGAGTGATTAAGAGATTAGTAATTGAAAAAATAACCAATTAATTAAGTGCACTTCTGCACGTAAGTGGCATTATAATTTTGTTTAAGGGCGGGGTAAGGGTTTTCACTTTCGAAAAATCGAATTTTTTTTGTCTTATCTTATTGTTTAACATTTCAAGAATATGTCCTTAAAATTTTAAACTGATCTAAGCAATATTCTTGAAGTTATTGTCTTATAAAAAAGATGTGTAGGTCACGTGCAAAAAAGAATGGGTAAACGTCTAAGTGATCTAGTAAATAAAACTGTAGAAAATAAAGTTGTAAAAACCGGAAAAAATGAAATGAGAGAAAAGAGGCTGAAGACATCGACAATGCCGCAGGAAGTCTGCTGTATGGAGCTGGAATCGATGATTCTGTGTAAGTTGGAAAAAAAATTTTTTTCTTCACTTTTTTATTTCATAAACTTTAGACGCGTTTTTCTCAAAACTACTTTTTCAAAGTCCGTGTTCACTGCCATTTAAAAACTACTTGACCGATTCATTTCAAACTTTGTACACATTTTCTACATATAAAATACCTCCCCCCAACGTTTAGTTAAATTTTTTTTTTTTTACATTAAGGGTGTTTCCCACGCACAAAATGGCGGAATTTTTCGTGGAAAATAACAGTTCACACTTTAGATGGCCGCCGAAAATTTTGAAATGAAAAAAAAAATGATCAGAGAACGTTGGGGGAAGATTTGATTATAATTCAACTAAATTTTCATGGTTTTTCATTTTCAGATAATTTCCGGCCGAGTTATAGTGAACACCGCAAATTGTTTTTTTTCCAAGACGTTCTGGGGGGATGCTCTGTTACGGGCTTATGCTTCAATATTTCTGCATGAAAAAATTACACAACATTGTCAAAAGTATGCTCAATAATATACAAAAGGTTCGAATAAAATTGCTCAATCCATATTTGAGAAAAAAAATCGCAAAAAAAGTGTTTTTTTTTACGCTGAAACCCTTACCCCTCACTTAAGAGAATTCTTTCGTATTACGTACATTGCATCATCTTCATTATTCCCGTAACGTCGTCAGTCTGAAAACGAAGATTTTGCTCCAGAATGGGCATTCCACTACCGAGATAGATCCTCAAGAGGGACGTCATCGATCGTAAAAATGGCAAAAGGACCGATCGCTGCGAACTTTTGCATATCTGGACGATTTTTTGAACGTTACGTCCGACCACTTGCCAAACTTTTATTCTCTCAGGATCTCTGAAAATTGATATCGTAATTATAGAAAAACGAAAGAGATGATACAAGAATCATAGGATATGAAAATAGTACGTTTTCGCCTCGTTTAAAGAGATCCTCACTCCACTGATCAAGCCCTCGAACAATTTTTGAAACATATGATGAAAAATTGTTCTTGTGATAGCGGGCAATCGTTCCAAACGATCTAGAGCTTTGTCGAATTTTGGTATTTCGTCGGGTAACCATTCCAGTACCGCGGTCACGGTTTCCAGAGGATTCGGCTCGTTCTGTATCCAATTGGTAAGAAAACCGACAACAGACGTTTTGTAGACGATCCCTGATGCTTTGTCATCCGGCCACTGAAGAGCCAAAAATCCTGAGGCCAGATTAGCTATTGGAAAATAATTGTATGGTAGTTAATTTTCCAAATACTCGAAACTGTTTAATGATCGTTGTTAATTAAAAATCATTGATTAACCTACCTTGTTTACTTTTGTACTGACGAGTAAATGTGTCGGAATGCTTCATCAATGATCGGCACATCGTCACGACACCAAAAGCCAGAGAGATATTCGTTGCTACGTCGCCCAGAGATTCGAAATACTTGTAGGATTCTGCGACCAATTCTTTCGACGAACGAAGCATCGAGTTCGATTTGTTTATCTGGCCAGCCAAAGTTCTCAGGCCATCTGGCAAGAAAGCGAACAACAAATAATTTCTCTCAATCCTTAAGAGACGAGATATCCGCGATGAAAAGTTTAAAAAAACACATCGTATCGATAATCTTTAGATTGATATATCAAAAACAGCTCAATGTTTTTTTTCAACTCTCAATTTTCATTAAGGTAGTGGTCTGGTAACTTGAGCCGATTTTCATGTCTTTTTGTAGGAAAATAAAAATGAATCGTTTTGGATATTTAAGATGTTTTTATTTACATATTAAAGATACAAAAAAAAATTTAATAGTTTATTATTATTATTATTGATCGAAGTTGGCACCTCGAAAAAAAAGCGCGTGGGTGGCCCCGGTGATTTTGGCTCTCGATGTTATCTGAAATCAAAAATTCTTGATAATTCTTAATCTATAGACATGTCATTCTGGTCGGAACGACTGAAGTTAAATTTCATGGATAAATAAAAAAATGGCGGACTTTGGAAAAAAAAAACTTTTTTCCAAAGTCCGCCATTTTGTTATTTATCCATGGAAAAAAAAAACTTTTTTCCAAAGTCCGCCATTTTGTTATTTATCCATGAAATTTAACTTCAGTAGTTCCGACCAGAATGACATGTCTATAGATTAAGAATTATCAAGAATTTTTTATTTCAGATGACATCAAGAGTCAAAATCACCGGGGCCACCCACGCGCTTTTTCTTCGAAGTGTAAACTTTGATCAATAATAATAATAATAATAAACTATAAAATTTTTTCAAAAAATTTTTTTTTCTATCTTTAATATGTAAATAAAAACATCCTAAATATCCAAAACGATTCATTTTTATCTTCCTAGAAAAAAACGCCCTCCAAAAAAGACATGAAAATCGGCTTAAGTTACCAGACTACTACCTTAAAATCTAACTTTTCCCAAAAAAATCCTCATTTTCCGTTACAGAATCATGAAACAACATACCACGCAACAACGAGTGATACTTTGGGCTCCTGAATCCCTTCCAATTGAATATCGTCGTCAGCAATGATAAAATTAATTCCACAGCATGCCGATTTTTAACATCATCCTGTTCTCTCAATTCCGTCACTATATCCTGCAGTTTGGAGCATATTTTTGGCAACAGATAAACCAAATCGCGTACAAGAGTTTCCGATGTTTCGCCACCGTCGACCATTCCCAGCAGTTCCTTGATGAGAAAGCAAATTTGAGCTTTAGAAATATTTTTCGGTGATTGAGTTATGTCTTGATCCATCTTGAGATCCAAAAGATCAACGACTTTCGCGTCGAAGCGTCGAAAATACGTGGGATTCTTGGTGCAAAGTGAAGAACCTATTTCCCAAGCTTCCCACTCGGGAACAACAAAGGTTTTGTCGCTGCTGGCTCGTTTGCCCTTTTTCGCAATTTTCTTCTCAACTTTGACGAAAGGCGGTGGTGGAAAAACATGAAAGTAACAAGGAGGCGGCTGATACCGTGCGTCTGATAGGGCAAGTTGCGTACTAAATTCAGCCTGCAGTGTCATTAAATTTTCCAATCTCTTGAGAACTTGTTCCTGCAAAATCGGATCTGTCTGCGAGACAAAACCGCTGATAAGCTCCCTGAACCAATTGATACTGCAAATCATAAGATCCAACGACGAAATTTCCGGCACTTCCATATCTCGTGGCGCTAACACAGGACATCCAAGTAGAACATTTATATCCTCGAGATCACCGTCGCTCAGACGCATGAAGCAAATTCGCAAAAGACGAAATAAAGCCGGTACAACAGAACCGTGCTTTCCGTCAGCAAAATTGATGACACATTTTTGTGGCTCACTCTCGGAATCGTTAAGACCAAATTTCGCTACTAACTCGCCACGATAATCGTTCAAATCGGTCATATACGTATTAACAAATTCGTCCTTAAAATCGTTGGTAATTTTTTTCAAAAATATCATGTCGATATCCTTCGTATCGGCTATAACACTGCCGATCTGATCGTAAAAGAGCGCCTGCGATCTCGGACACGTTTTCACACCGGTGCGTACTTTTGCAAAAAGATCCTCGGCAATTTGGCAGGATTCACGTTTACCGGCCAAATGTTTTATAGCCATTGCCGCGCCGAGAACTCCTTTGCATTTCGTCAATATTTTCGCGTCCGACAATTGTTTCTGCAGGAGAATAAAAAGATCGTCCTGCAGGGCTTCGGAATTTGGGTTACCGCTGGTACACAGTGCATAGAGTAAATCGCTCAGAGCTGCGACCTCTTGAAGATCAAAATTATCAATTTTTTCCAATAATATTCTCAAATGATTGCAGTGAGCTTGAAGGTATCTCATTTCATCCTCGTTCTCCGTCATTCTTCGTAATATTCCCACAGCACCTTTAGCCGTTTGATCGTTATTTCCCATTAGAAGTATTATTTTCTCGATTATCTCGCGTTGCTTGTGAGGTATATCGGACTGACTGACAAATTGATATCTGAACCATTCGCTCGCAAAATCTGTGTGCGATCGATCTTCCGATTTTAACAGATTACTTGCCAAATGAAGAGCGTCAAGTTGCAGTTCTTTCGCGACTTCCTTGTAATCTTGATACAACGAAGTCAACAAATTTATTTTGTAAAAGCCACTTTTTACGTGCTGCTTGAGTGTGGCTTCGGCATTTTTTTTACCCGATATCTCGGCATATACGAGCAAAAGCAAAATTAGATCCAGCGGTTTCGATGCTTCGTCCGTTCTTTTCAATACATTTCTCGCTGCTCTTAACATCTTCTTCGACAATAAAATGCTCATTCTCATCTCATTCACCAAGAGCATTTGATTCGTGAAATATTCGTCTTGCTTCTCACCGATCAGTGGCTGTAGATCCAATGATCTTAGTACCGACAATGTTTTCTCACAAATTTCGATGCTCGGACATTGGTAAAGAACGAATTTTGCCATTGCTGGCAATCGGTTAACTTCCAAATTATTTCTCAACATCTTGAGAATCTCGTCGCGCAGTTCCTCGAGATACTCTTTGCCGAGGGTTAAATTTGTCAAACAATCCAGTATTACCGTCGTTAAATCGACGTGCGCCTCCATAAGTTTGGCCAGTATTACCGCTATTGCGTGATGCTGACCGTCGATTATAACGTCCGGCAGGAAAAGCACGAGTTCACGCTGAAACCAAATTGGACAAGTTTCCAAGAGTTCCTCGAGTCGCATCGTCAGTGAATCCGTGTCAACGACCATTTCGAGAAAACGAAATTGTTGGAGCAATAGCGATGACCAGGGTATATCGTCCTTTGAATTTGCCATCAAAACACTCTCGTTGAGTTTTCGCAAGAGATGATCGGACACGGCTGTCTGTAGATTTGGCGTTTGTAGAAACATTCTAGTTAGAGAAACGTTGCTCCACGCGTTTGTAGACTGTTGATTGCTCGAAATCGTAACATCGTTTAGACTGTTTTTTAAATTTGTCTCGTCGTTTATATAAACTTTCCAGTGATCTACTATCTCGTCCGCTTTAAATCTACCAGTGGAAAATAGGCAAATCATTTTTTTCACTATCACGGAAGGTTCGTCATCTGGAAGAGACAAAATGAGAGATTGATAACCGAGGAGCGATGATTTTTTTCCTTTTTTTTCTTTTCTCATAGAGGAAAACTCTCTTTTTATGATTTTCATTTAAATATTCACGGCAGCCTGTTTAAAATGTTTCAAATAGTGAGAAGAATTACATTGGATATAAACAACAATAGAAAATTTAGGAAAAATGAATTTTTTACCATTTTTAGTGATTTTATGAAATTTTCAATTATCTGAAAAATCACTATTAACGCCATCAAATT
The DNA here is from genome assembly GCA_958009045.1 of Oxytorus armatus. NCBI lineage: Eukaryota > Metazoa > Arthropoda > Insecta > Hymenoptera > Ichneumonidae > Oxytorus > Oxytorus armatus. Next base: position 1,001,029 of record OY253751.1, on the reverse strand, counting down.
AATTAATGTAGTTTAAAAGTAACGAAGCTATGCGCAAACATTTTAACGCTAAAATTTGTTAAGGGCGGGGTAAGGGTTTTCACTTTCGAAAAATCGAATTTTTCTTTTGTCTTATCTTATTGTTTAACATTTCAAGAATATGTCCTTAAAATTTTAAATCGATCTAAGCAATATTCTTGAAGTTATTGTCTAATTAATCTCCTGGCCTTTAACGCTATACCTTAGTGTTCAAAACTTTAAAGCGTTTTCCTCACAACTCACGTTTTCAAAGTCGGTGTCCCTCGTAACTTGAAAACTACAGCACCGATCCCTTTGAAATTTTGAACACTAATGCTGTACATAATTTACGAGGTAACGCTGGAGAGTTTTTTTCAAATTTGCTAATAATTTTTATTTTACAATAACAAATTAACCGATTTTTTTCGTAAAAATCGCGTTTTTCCCTTCAAAATGTTCCAAAAAATTTTTAAATTGAAATTTCGAAAAACCCTCCCAGCGTTACCTGGGGAAAACTATTATCTAACAAATGAACTTTCATTTTTTCATTTTAGATGATCCAGCACCAAGTTATGAGGGACACCGCAATTCTACTTTTTTCCGAGACACGTTCGAATAATTGCTGCCATTGCCGTATTTTTTACTATTTCTTCGTGAAAATTTTATATAATATTCTTCGAATGTCATATTTTACTGTACCATTAGTTTTGATAAAGAGATTTTAACTGCATCGTCACAAAAAAATCACAAAAACATGCCTTTTTTTGTACGAATTAACCTTACCCCCCCCTTAAGTTAAAAAATAATAATGAATAATTCATATAATATTTAAACGGATGATCGACGTACCTAATTGATGAGGTCCATCATTCTGGCTCAAAGTGATTCCAGATCTTTTAAAAAAATCCTCCAATTTGTTGCGAGACGTTCCCTTCTCGGATAAAACTGGATTTTCCTGCAATTCAGTGGCTTTAATGGGCGAAGTTAATTTTTTGAGTATACTGCTGTTGCTCTCTCTCTGAGACTGTCTTCTCAACGAAAATTGCGAATTTCTTTCTAAAAGCCTAGAATTCTCCACCTTCTGACCGACGAGTCTAGGATCCACACGACTCAATTTTAATGGACTATTCTTTTCTGGAACATTTTCGTGATCACTCTCCGTGTCCGAGATTCTACTGGCGAATCTCTTTCGTTTATTCAGCAATTTTTCCCTCTGTGGTATTGCCACAACGGGTGGAACTTCCGCGTTTTCAATCACATTCAAGGATTGTACTCGTTTACCGAGAGGACTTGCGGCGGACTCTTTGGTGGTGGAAAGTTTTACAGGACTCGAAACATTCTCGATGATCTCGTTATCCGGATTTGATGTACTTGCTGTGGATCTTTTGGATCTTCGGAGTGTATTCGAGTTCCCATTAGGACCCGTTTTTGGCAAAGTTTTTGTTTCTTCGGTATTATCATTATTTTCTAATATATCCGAAACCGATCTTGTTTTTAGTCGCAGCATTTCGGAATTTGACAATTTTTGCGATCCTCTTAATGATGAGACTCGCGACGAGCCGGACAATGGTTCTTCGCCGTCTTTCGATGATATTTGCGATCCTGTCACTGTTTGGAAGCCTCTGTGCAAGGTACTTCGCGATTTTACTCTTCTTCTATCCATTCTCGTTGTTATTTTGATGATTCAAGATTTCTTATACTATCATACAATTTTTATAATGAAAAAAATTGCGAATTAACGAAGTCTCAGGAACACGTTCGCAACATTTGCCGGTCTCCTGATTATTGTGAAGATGCAGTATGTTTACAACTTGTTGATTCTTTGTTCAATGTTTCGAAAATTCCCCGTTCTCCGCGATCACGAAACCGGCGCTCGTTCTCTACAGTTTGTTTTTTTATCAATTGATTTTTCCCGGCGCACACAAAATGTTTACAATTTTATCGGAATTGGCTAAATAATGGAATACAGTAAAGTTTCAACAGCAAATGCAATGTTATGGCACGGAGGCAACTGGAGGCAACCGCACATGCACACAATTACGTTGCTTTTCTGAATAACTTCATTTTTAATAAAATATATTCATCGATAAGTAAGATATCGTACTTATTGACGAGTTTCTTCGCCGATAAGTACGATATTTTGTTTATTGTCTAGGCTACTTTATTAATAATGTCGATAGATCTATAAATTTTGTCGAATAGTATTTTAACAATATGCAACATTTGTTAGACTATTGCCTAACGGAGCAAAAGCGACCTATAACAATTTTATAACAAATTAGTACTTTACTACCTTGCTCTACAAACATATCGAGGGAATGTTCGAAAATTTTCAATTTATATGTTTACACATTTTTCGCGGTCTTATTCGATGGCGCGATGCGCAAAATCCAGGAGGTCAGATGATATCAAAATCGAAGGCGATAAATTTTCAGATCGCGTGTGTTTCTAAACATTCTACGGCACGTATATACTTGAACTGAAAAAAAATAACACAAAAGTAGGGAGGGAGATTAGAGTATGAAAGCGCGTAACGAATCGGTGGTTTTGGTGTATCGCGGTGTGATATATATATATTTCGCTGATATCTGACCGTGGAAGACGAGCCAAGTCATAATTTGTAACAACAAGGGTGCGTGTACTTTGCGCTCTCGTGACTATCTTCGTTTTTTTTTTTTCACGCTCTTCTTACACGATCAAATATTAAAATTGGATTGAATACATTTTCGTTGAGTTTTGTGCTTTTCCGATAAGAATGGCCGCCGTTCTTGGAAGAAAGCTCGGAATTTCGATGCCGGTGATCGGCAAAACGAAATTACCGATCTTTACGGCGAGCCGGTAAGTTCTTTGTGTTAAAAATTTTTTTTTTTTCCTTCCAAATGTTCTTTTTTTGAGGCGCGACGTTTCGCGATAACCAATTGACATTTTCGGTGATTTCGTAGATTCGTGGCAAGGTCATTGGAACGACGGAACAGCAGCAGCGAAGGATGGCTCAGTAAACTCGGTGTTAGAAAACTCGAACCAACCAAGGAATCGCACTCTCGTATGTTGTCCGATAAAGAAGTCATTTGGGCACTTCACACGCATAATATACGTCCCGATTCGATCGACAAGTATCTCAAGAATTAGTGAGTATATATATGTGCACCAGCAACCAGGCTCTTTTCGTATATAGAATAAATTGTCTCCGTTATACAGCTTTGTTCGCTCTCTGTGCCCTCAACTCGTTACGTGCATTTTCGTTATTCTCTTTGTAAACCTCACGACGAGATAAAATCTCTGAAAACTAAACACTTTTTTACTAGTACAAAAGTTTACATAGTTCAGGTAAAAAAAGCTGTACTTGCAAATTTGTATCGCAGCGAGGAGCATGTTAATCTCATTCATTCCAAGAAGTCGGATTTGAACTGCGAATTGGTCGCGTCGTGGAACGTCGAGGTCGGAGATTTGGATCAGGCTCTTCATCTCTGGCAATACACAGGAGGATACGAAAGAATCGATCATGGTCACGCCGTACTCAACAAAGATGAGGTAACTTTAGGTGCCTCTTTGCGCGAGAGAAAAATAAAAGAAGAAAATGAAAAATTGATAGAAAATTAATGAAATGTTAACTATAAATTCCATGATTTGCTCTTTTTTCGATGAATTCTAGTCACTGCTTACACTTCTTCAATCACCAGAAATCCTACAAAGAAAGACAAAATCTATTAAACGTTTGATCAAGTTTTGCCAAAAAGTGATTTTAAAAAAATACTAGTATTTGTGATTTTTTTGTTTCAGACTTATCAAAAATTACTCAGAGAAAGGGGCAATTACCTGAGATCTCGTCACTTGCAGTATCTCCTTGCATTCAGTTATTGGCCTCCTATCACGAAGAGAGACGGCAGCAATATATACGAGATTCGTAGTTACAGACTGCGACCTGGCACTATGATAGAATGGGGAAACAATTGGGCCAGAGCAATTAATTACAGGCGCAACAATGACGAGGCTTTTGCCGGTTATTTCTCGCAGATTGGACGTCTCTACAACGTTCATCACATCTGGTGTACGTATAGATCTTCTTAAGGGGGGGGGGGGGGGGGGGGGGGGGGTGTAAGGTTAATTCGTACAAAAAAGGCATGTTTTTGTGATTTTTTTGTGACGACGCAGTTAAAATCTCTTTATTAAAACTAATGGTACAGTAAAATATGACATTCGAAGAATATTATATAAATTTTTCACGAAGAAATATTAAAAAATACGGCAATGGCAGCAATTATTCGGACGTGTTTCGGAAAAAAAGTAGAATTGCGGTGTCCCTCATAACTTGGTGCTGGATCATCTGAAATGAAAAAATGAAAGTTCATTTGTCAGATAATAGTTTTCCCCAGGTAACGCTGGGAGGGTTTTTCGAAATTTCAATTTTTCAATTTTTTGGAACATTTTAAAGGGAAAAACGCGATTTTTATGAAAAAAAAAAAATCGCCTTTTTCCCTTCAAAATGTTCAAAAAAATTGAAAAATTGAAATTTCGAAAAACCCTCACAGCGTTACCTGAGGAAAACTATTATCTAACAAATGAACTTTCATTTTTTCATTTCAGATGATTTTTCCGAGACCCGTCCGAATAATTGCTGCGCCATTGCCGTATTTTTTAATATTTCTTCGTGAAAATTTTATATAATATTCTTCGAATGTCATATTTTACTGTACCATTAGTTTTAATAAAGAAATTTTAACTGCGTCGTCACAAAAAAAATCACAAAAACATGCCTTTTTTGTACGAATTAACCTCCCCCCCCCCTTAATTTGAGGCTTAAACGTGTGGAGCTGTCGAAAAAAAGACAAATGGATGATTAAACAACTCGTTGAAGATTATGCGCGACATTTGTTTCGACGTTACAATTTTTTTGCGCTATTACATGCAGAATTATCGATGGTTCTTTCGGAAAATGTTTACCAATTTTTGAAAAATTTTGCATCTACCCGTTTGTAGAAACGAAAATTTACCGTAGCCTGTCTTTTCACTCCAGGTTACAAGGATCTTCAATCGCGCAAGGAAACTCGTGAGAGCGCTTGGCGATCTCCGGGTTGGGACGAGTGTGTTGCTTATACCGTTCCACTGATAAGAGAGATGCACTGTCGCATACTGAGTCCAACTTCCTTTTCTCCTACGAAGTAAAAAAGTAAATATTTCTGCCGGATTATTTCGCGCATTTGTATATTGAGTGTCGCTCCATTGATAATCATGTAGGAATGATTGGATGTACCCGATACAACGTTAATCCATTTTTTTAATGTACAAAAGAACGTGAACTTGCAGGCATTTTGTTCTCATTATTAACATTTCCATGCGATAATTTTCCGTTCGTTTGCCATGTAACTGAGTTACCTACGCAATTGAAAATTGTTTTTTTTTTTTTAGAACGATATTATGAATTTTCATCAGTCGTGAATTCGCAACGACTGTGTTTATAGTATTGTACGAACTATACAAAGCTATATATTGTACGAAATATACAAAATTATACTAACATTTCGTTTGATCATTGACTTTAGGATCCATACGTCGTTCGAACGTTCCTTCGCCTAAAATATACTTAGTGTCCCGGATCAGAGTCGACACAATTCATAAGAGATCAATTAGGTTTTCACGTTTCTTTTTATTATCTAATCAGCACAGTGATTTTTTTTCCTTCGAACGAACGCGTAAGAGCTGCTCGCTGGCCAATCCTCATTCAGTTAAGATTCCGGAAGAGAAGCCCTCACAAAGCGTTCCGCTCATCATTGACCATTGGTCTTTTTTTGTTGTTAAAAAATGTATTTATACTCTACCTAAACTTAAAGATAAAAATAATTACCATAATAATCGTTATAATTATTAAGACCGATTACGAGTCAGTTTTTTTGTTTGCCTCAATAACGTGCGTTGCGCTTTCTCGATTGATTACTTGCTACAAAGGTATTGGTTTCTTTCTTTAGTTGAATTTTTTCTTTTTTTTTCTTCGTTTCTTTATGTATAATATATAATATATATTTGTATAATAATAATAATAATAATAATAATAATAATAGAGTATTCGTTCTATACTCGCGTGTACCTAGTTTCAATGTTATAATTGAGTACTTCTGCGTGAGCAAATTATTGACCACAGATCTTGGCTCACTGATATTCAATCCCCGAGACCCATTATGACTCGTCGCCGGGGAACACTTCAAAATTGCTTAATAAAACGCATCTTTTTTTTTTTCTGTTCCAAAACGGACACTTGTCCTTCGTAGTTTTTGTTTTTTTTTTCATATTTATTATACGATTAACTATATTACGCTCTTCTACGACATCTCGAAACATTTTACAAAAGACAAACGACACTCCATTCCCCCTTGTTTTTTTTTCCTTTTTTGTTGCTTTTACGAATGTATAGTTTAATTTCCTAATATATATGACAAAGTATGGAAGATCGTGGAACGCGGCGTGAAAAAAAAAACAAATAGAACGGAAATTACGAGACGGAACAAAACAGGGTATCTTTAGTCCGGTTTATGGACAAACGCGACTGATTCAAGAGAAACGGGAAAACAGATTCTATATGATCTTAATTTCACAATTGACAAATCGTCATTCGTCACCAAATGTAGATGTATAAAGGTGAAAGAGCGCGCGCGAGAGAGAGAGAGAGAATGATTCGATGCTCATGAGGAATAATTGGCAATATATAGATTTACAACGATGTACTTTTTGTTTGTATGTTTACGTGCTCTGATCCAAAGCACGACGTCGGCGATTTCAAAATTCTGTGTGCTTTTATCGAAATTAAAACTGTAGCACAAGCTTATTACACGATAATGCAAAAAAATATTACACCTACGAGGGTGAGAGAAAAAGCATAACGTCATTCGCGAAGTGGGAAATACTTTTTTTTTTTTTTTACTGTAGCGAAACAATAATGACGATTTGTTTAATTGCAAGCCCATATAAATATGTTCGAAGTATATTAGAGGGCCCATATTGCCCCCTCCTACCTCCAAAATATTTCTCAACTGATTACAGCCCCAAAATATCAGAAAAAAAGTTTTTAATCATTCAAAAGCTTACTTTCTCGATCATTGTATCTCCGCTACAGACTAGCAAATCTCGATTTTCATTTTTTTTGTTCGCGACCTTTCTACTTTTGGTTTTTTTTTTCGCCACAGACATTAAAATTCCAAGAATTGTTCATAAATATTGTTTTTTTTTTTTCCGTCTACAAAGATCTCTCACGGACTCGCTTAATTATATCTACAAATGCCGAAGCAATGAAAAACATTCATTCTCTAGAAATGATGTTTGGTGTATGTTATAGAACGATGATTGTGAAGATTTATTTATCCGAAATTAGTACTCAAGATAAAGTTTTGACGCCACTGTTTCGGTTACCGTGTCTCAGAGTACGATTTCGGATAAATTCAGATCGTAATACACGAACGCATCGATTAAGGTAGCTACAAAACTAAGTACCAGAAAAATGATAACTAATTTCATGAATGGGGTATTAGTCAAATGAGAAATCATTAAAAATGATTTTGCGATTAAATAATTATTATGACGTCATACATATTCGAAGTTGTGTCGATTAATTGAGAATAATTTGGAATAATTATTCTTTTACAAATGATTATCGATCTTTGGAACAATTATTCATCATTATTCTGATAGAAAATTATTTTTAATCATTTTTCATTCGAACGGTGCCCATATCACTGCTAGAACATTTGAAAATTGTTTTTTTTTACAAACTTGTATTGATAATCGATAGTAATGAAACTGTACTACAGTGTGTTCTTAGCGTCGAAAGTTAATTATACCGTTTTATGTTAATTTCTGAGGAAAGTGTAACTGATCAGAAATTAACTCAGGGAAATTGGAAAATTATTCGCTACTGATGACCTTGTATGCCAAGAACTCATGCTGTAATACAGGGCACACCGAATGACCGTCGACAGATCTATAGAAGTTTATAAAACTCTTTTTTTTTTAATTTAGCATTAATTTCTTACTAGTGCCACTACAGCAGCTGAGGTTGCTTCAAATACTGGCTTTTCGCTCAATCGCTTCATTCGTTACTTTTTTTGATCCTTTACGTTGTAGTTTTCAATTTTTTGTTTTTTTAAATATGTACACTTATCGTTCCACTACGAAGAAAGCGAGCCTCAGATGATTTTGACACTCTCGACCTGTAATCGTAGTTTTTTGTTCTTTTTTCCTTAATGCTTTCTGCGAGAGATTATATATATATATATATATATATATATATATATATATAATCGCACATTACGAATACCGAGATGTAATTTGAAAATGGCGCATAATGTATCTCGGATATTTATATTGATATTATATATAAAACGACGGTAAGGGTATTGCACTAGAGTTAATTGTATAAATGACCGTCTATTTCTCGTTTTAAAAAACGGTGTCAACTCTGCCGATTAATATCGACCGCGAAGCCCGTCTGTCCTCTCTCCTGTTAATCATTCGTGACCCAATCCCTCCCGAGTATAATCGAGAGATGAGGGTACCAGAGAAAGAGAAAGAAAGAGAGAGAGTGAGAGATAGAGGGAGAGAGATATATAGAGAGATTAGGTGCAAAACACATTGAAAGCCAAGGATCCGTCGGACTTATCACTTCGTCGATTTGACTTATTCGATATCACGTGTAAAACGATCCAACGTCCAAAAGGATCGTTTAAAAAAATATTATATATATATGTATATATATATATATATAGTTGTTCGAAAAGCCTGGCCATTTCGCTCGATTAAAATGTCACAATCAGCTGGCGTTCGATATTTAATAATTAATGAGAATGATAGAAGGATATATATATATATATATATATATATATATATATATATATATATATATATATATTATATAACAAAGAGAATTCTTTGAAAGACGCCCGGAAAGAAGAGAAAGAAAGCGGGAAATAAATGGGCAGGTCAAGGATGGGGTCTTTCACGTAATCGCTTTTTTGTTTTCCGTATGTTTTTTTTTTTCATTTTAAATGAGGTTTGTCCAGGAACGCGAGGATTCAACTAAAACGCGTTACCGTTTTGTCGTTCAAGCAAAATATCATTTGATAGATTCATATGAGAAACTGCGCGCGACTAGACCGAATACCTCTCACTTTTCGGTTTCCGATACAACAGCCATTCCCGACGAGCTCTTTTCTCTTTGTTAAAAAATTCTATATATGTATATTAAAAAAAAAAAAAAAAAAAAAAAAAAATCGAATTCGCAGGCTTTCAGAACTAGTTAAACGGGCTGTATAGAGCCTATATCGACGATTACGAACGAGGGTCGCGGAGCCTCGTCTCTCTCGTCAATTCGCGACGAATCCCAGGCGGACATACAATGTTACATTAACGAATATTAATATTAGAGACTATTAGGGGGAAATGACGTGGAGCTATTACTGTGAGCCAGACTCAACATTGAACCGCTGAGGCTCTCGTCGTCTGGATAAGACTCTTTCGATGCTTCGGCTATCGCCAGTGCGCTGAAACAATATTTTCAACATCGAGTTTCGTTTTTCATTTCTTCTGGAAAGTCAGCAATGAAATAGGCGGATTATCAAAATAATTAATAAACTCCCTGTTGGGTAACATTTAGAGTGCACTATAGCATGAAATAAAAAATATTTAATTGGACTATAAAAATTGAAATCTCATCATATATATGTAATTGGAAAATGAAATCTTGCCCTATTTTTGTTTTGTTCCGAAGCTTTGTTCGCTTTGAGCTCTACTTTCAGATTCCAGGAAATCGAATGGAAATTCGACTTAAAGTTATTGACAATTTCAACTATTAATCAATTCGCTTTTTTTATTAACAATTATATTAAATTGAACTCACCTAAATCCAATTCTCGCACTTTCCTCGTCAAACTGTTGTAATTCGCGCTCGTGCCGCTCGTGCAGTAAGCGTATTCGTTCGCTGCGCTCCTGTAGAAACTCCTGAGTCTCGAGTTCCATTTTTTGCTCGAGCAGTGCTCGCCTTACGGAAACGCGATCTTCCAATTCACGACGTTCACGATTTCTCTGCGCCTCGGCCTGCATTTTGTTTTTCGACTGATACGCCATCAAAATCTCCAACTCGTAGTCCAATCTCTCCTGTGGATTAATAAAAAAAAAAGGCCGGATTATATTCAGGCTTGAGAGAAGGAGAATTTAAATTGGTATTTTGAAATCTTCAATCGTCAATTTAGAAAAAAAAAATTTATCCTACAGCGAATTAATCAAAATTCTGTTTTGGCTGAGAATATATTACGTATGAAGGATCGTTAACGGCGAGGTAAGGGTTTTCACTTTCGAAAAATCGAATTTTTTTTGTCTTATCTTATTGTTTAACATTTCAAGAATATGTCCTTAAAATTTTAAACCGATCTAAGCAATATTCTTGAAGTTATTGTCTTATTAATCTCCTGGCCTTTAACGCTATACCTCTAACAGCTGCGGGCGGTCGGGCTAGCAGTGCAGCTGTCGAACAGGTATACAGTTTATTCATTGCTATTGTGTATACAGTATATATTGTATACTATACACTAGAATATTCTAAAAGAAGAAACGACCGAAGAAAGGAGCTGGAATCGATGATTCTGTGTAAGTTGGAAAAAAAAAAAATTTTCTTCACTTTTTTACTTCATAAACTTTAGACGCGTTTTTCTCAAAACTACTTTTTCAAAGTCCGTGTTCACTGCCATTTAAAAACTACTTGACCGATTCATTTCAAACTTTGTCACACATTTTCTGCATATAAAATACCTCCCCCCAACGTTTAGTTAATTTTTTTTTTTTCACATTAAGGGTGTTTCCCACTCACAAAATGGCGGAATTTTTCGTGGAAAATGACAGTTCACACTTTAGATGGCGGCCAAAAATGTTTAAATGAAAAAAAAAAATTATCAGAGAACGTTGGGGGAAAGATTTGATTATAATTTGACTAAATTTTCATGGTTTTTCATTTTCAGATAATTTTCGGCCGAGTTATAGTGAACACCGCAAATTGTTTTTTTTTTCCACGACGTTCCGGGGGAAGCTCTGTTACGGGCTTATGCTTCAATATTTCTGCATGAAAAAATTACGCAACATTGTCAAAAGTATGCTCAATAATGTACAAAAGGTTCGAATAAAATTGCTCAATCCATATTTGAGAAAAAAAATCGCAAAAAAAGTATTTTTTTTAACGCTGAAACCCTTACCCCTCCCTCAAGTGGAAATCAACAAAATGAAAATTGTTGAATGATAATTTTTTAATTTAATATAATGAATAGGATTCGTAAAAACTCACCTTCAAATGGTGACATTCTACCTCCTGCGACTCGTCCAGTCTGATGCTCTGTTTTTGCAACATCTCAGCAATACTCTGTTCGTACTGATCACCGAGAAGAGCCAGTTTTCGTCTCTGTTCCTCCTTCAATTTCTTGATAACAGATTTTTGTTCGTCCTTCGCTGTAGTTTGCAGTATTTGAGCCTTTAGAGCTTTGTACTGACGCGTCTGAATCTTACACGTTTCCCTGAATTGTTTGCGTATCTGCATTTCTTTTTGCTGCAATTCCATAGAAAAATCGTTGGAGAACGAGAAAACAAAATTTATCGAAGATCATAGAAAGCTCTAATGATTTATTGACCTTCAAACTCTTGGGTTGTTGTTTCAACTCGAGAGCGTGCTTTTTACGCAAATCTCGCTCGGCTCGCTGCATGTAATCCTGTTGATTGCAAAGCTCAGTTGCGTGCTGTCGTTGAACTTGATCCTCGCGCAACGAGTGAACAGCACGCTGTTGCCTGTACTCGAGTTCCTGCGTTTTCTCATGATGTCGTAGAAGCATTGCGTGAGCCTGTTCCAATTGTTGCTGTCTTTTGTTCAATTCCTGCATAATTTTGTGAATTTAAGAGAAATCACATTTGAGAAATGAAAAAAAAATAAACGAAGAGAATTTATAGGAAAAAAAAAAACGCGTACTTCACGAAGAAGCTCCTGCTCGAGATTGTGAAATATGAGCAATTTTTTTCTCCGAAACTTTCGAATCTCCAGATCGAGATATTCTCGTTGTCCCCGAGCGAGTCTTTGTTCCTCGTGCGCCTCCATCTGTCTTAGACAATCCTTCTGGCTCTGTAGAGTCGCGTCGCGCTGTCGTTTTGGCGTTACTTCGTCCTGCGATAATTCCTTCTTCCATTTTTCTTTGTATGCCTTTGGAGAGAAAAATGGACGGTAATCGAAGTGGGCACAAGTGAAATTTAATACTCATCGTACGTCCCACGCGCTTTGTTGCATCTCGCTTCGAACTTCGAGTATAATAATAATAATAATTGATTGGAAGGCAAACTATTTTCCGTGCGCATCGTAAATGTCGTGCACAATGTCGGAACATGCACGTGGGAGTACGAAGAAAAAGATTTAAAAAATAATGAACTGGTCGGGGGAAAAAAAGATAATTTCGTACTTTGTTACTGACGCTTTTCACTCGTGGCAATGAAAAAAAAGATGAAAAAAAAAGAACTATAAAGGGAAGTGAACCAATAAATATTTACGCACTTTGTACTCTCGTTTCTGTTGAGCCTCGAGAGCTTTACGATCGGCTTCCTGTCTGCTCGTTATCTCTTTGTGAAGCTTCTTCTCCGCGTTTTGATTCTGTTTCAACTTGCGCTCCAACTCTTGCAAGTGTCTGAGCTGAAGTTTCTCAAGCTCCTTACTGAATTGTTGAAGTAACGTCTCGTACTCTTTGTCCAATAGTTGTTTGTGGGATTCCACCTCCATTTTACAACGTTCCTCGAGTTTTACCTGAGAAAAGAATCGCAGCGAACGATAATTATCTATATGTACGTTAGATATTACGAATAAAAAATAAATTCGGTTAGAACTCGGGTAATGGCGATAAATGGTTAAAAAAATCTTTTTAATTACCAAAGCGCCCTGATGCTCTCTCCTCATTCTCTTGTAACCGCTCATCTGCTCGTGCATCTCCTCCTGCATGTGTTCCTTCTGTTGCTTCGTGACGATCGAGGTAGTTCGTATTGTGGCAAAATTATTGGCACCGTGCTCGAGTAAATTGGCCGTAACGCCAGCCGATATTTTGTGACGATTTCTCACGGAACCCGACGAATAATCATTCGCGTCCGCGTTCGGCAGTGGCAAGCTGTTTGTCGAGGAACTTTGCGAACTCGCCGATACACCCATTGAATGAATTGAGTGCTCGGATGTTATGGAATTACTCTTGCTACTGTCACCGCCCGTTTGCTCGTCCGGTGTATCTATACAAAAAATGAAATTAACCTTATTTTCCTTTAAAATTAATTATATAACTATTTATCTAAAAGATTTACAATTTTTTGCTTTTTTCCTTTAACCGGGGGGGGGGTAAGGTTTTTCACTTTCGAAAAATCGATTTTTTTTTGTCTCATCTTATTGTTTAACATTTCAAGAATATGTCCTTAAAATTTTAAACCGATCTAAGCAATATTCTTGAAGTTATTGTCTTATTAATCTCCTGGCCTTTAGGAGCGTTTTTCTCAAAACTACTTTCTCAAAGTCCGTGTTCACCGCCATTTAAAAACTACTTGACCGATTCATTTCAAACTTTGTACACATTTTCTACATACAAAATACCTCCCCCCAACGTTTAGTAAATTTTTTTTTTTTTTACATTAAGGGTGTTTCCCATCCACAAAATGGCGGAATTTTTCGTGGAAAATAACAGTTCACACTTTGGATGGCCGCGAAAAATTTTTAAATGAAAAAAAAAAATTATCAGAGAACGTTGGGGGGAAGATTTGATTATAATTTGACTAAATTTTCATGGTTTTTCATTTTCAGACAATTTCCGGCCGAGTTATAGTGAACACCGCAAATTGTTTTTTTTCCAAGACGTTCCGGGGGAAGCTCCGTTACGGGCTTATGCTTCAATATTTCTGCATGAAAAAATTACGCAACATTGTCAAAAGTATGCTCAATAATGTACAAAAGGTTCGAATAAAATTGCTCAATCCATATTTGAGAAAAAAAATCGCAAAAAAGTGTTTTTTTTTACGCTGAAACCCTTACCCCTCCCTTAATCCTACCAAATTAAATATTACTAACCGTCCGCATCTCCGACCGTACTCTCGGTCTCGCACGAATCGATCATCAGTATCTTCTTCATTTTACGATAATTCAAGTTATCCAATTCCCGCACAGCGGCTTTAGTTCTCTGTATGAGATCTATGAGAACTTGGGGCGAGCGTGTTCTCGTCACGAATTGATGCTAAATGAGAAATATAACGTAATGATAAATATTGCAATCAAATCGTTTGGATAGTTTGCCGGGATCTAAATGGCATCAGGGTTGAAAGTTGGAAAGGTGTATTATTTTTTTATATTGCGAAAAAAGAACGTATCGAAAATGGCAAACGTTAGATTATTTCTTATGATTGCCTGGTTATGTAAAAAATATCTAGATCTGAACCATTTGCTCACATGATCGTGGTAATATTTGCAATAAACTCTCGTTTTTTAATTTTTGATACGATTTTTTCTCTTTTGGGGGAAAAACAAAGAAATACTTACCGACAGTAATTTACCGGAAGACGGCCTCTCATTTGGACTCTTGGTGAGGCAAACCTCGACGAAGTGACCAAATACCGCAGTCCAATCCGGCGAGTTTAGAGTTGGCGTGTCGTTCTGAGCGATGTGATAAAGAGCACTCATGGCGTTCATATTGAAATAAGGAGGTTTTCTCTCCGCTTTAAATAACGACAGTTTAGTTTTTTTTATCCGAAATCAACTAGCGAAAAATAAATATTCTCGATGAAACGAAGGTTTTATTGCTTACCCAGCTCTATGCATGTGATACCTAGGGACCATACGTCGACTTTTCCATCGTACTGGCCCTCGTCCATCGCCAGTATAACTTCCGGTGCCATCCAATATGGAGTACCCACGAAACTATTCGCCGGACATTTTATACTAGCCGAGCCAAAATCCGCGAGTTTCACCGTACCGTTTTCGGTAAGCAAAATATTTCCGGCTTTAACATCTCGATGTATTCTACCGAGTGCATGAAGATAGTGCAAACCGCGCAAGACTCCCTCACATATTGCGGCTATCTCGTCCTCCTTCAATGGCCGTTTGTGCACCTCAATTATATCCGATGCCGAACCGAGACAATATTCCATAACCAACTGTGAAACCCAAAAGTCGAAAAATTTTTACGTATGTTAAAGAATAGAGGATTTTACCTGATTGTATTTAAACAAAATGAAATTATCCATTGGAAATTTAGAATTGCAGTTTCCGGAATCTAGTTAGAAATGAAATTTTATAATTTTTTCAAGCAACAATATTATTTATATTAGAAAATTTTCTGAACCATTCGTTCATTGCCGTCAGCCTTATAAAGTTTTTTCACAAAATTGTATAATTACCCAAGCGGTGTGATCTCTGAGATAACAGCCCTTATACTCGATAGTATTTGGATGATTGAGCTGTCTGAGAAATCGTATCTCCTTGAGAATATCCTGCCACTTCTCGACCGTTTGTTTCCCGAGATAGGACATTTTTTTGATAGCCACAATCTCTTTGGTGACCAAGCATCTCGCGTAGTAAACGGCGCCAAAGCTACCGTGTCCGATCTCGCGTAGATCCTCGAATATCTTCTCGGGATCATTCTTCTCGAATAATTCGGCAATCTCGGGATCTTTGAGGCTACCTGGCCTCGCAACGGTAGGCATTCTATCGTCACCCGAACGACCGGGATCCCCTCTTCTTCCTCCGACTTCCTCTCGTCTCGTTCTCAACTGTTCCTTCAACCTTATCGGTTTCAATGAACTGTTCGTCAGTCCATTGCTGACCTCGTTGCTTCGGTCACTGGAGAAAAGTACCGAAAAAAAAAACGATCGTTGAGAAATCGGCTGGACAAATCATGAAAATGTGCAATTTTGATTTTTAATAGAAAAACAATGGCAATTAGCGATCAGCGACGTGGCATAACGATGATTTAGGAGAAAAAAAGCTTGACGGTGCAAAAAAGTGCAAAAAAATGTATGGTTACACGATATATTCGTTCTAGCTGAATAAAATGTACCTACATAAGGTATATGTGCTTTTGATGATTGAAATATGTGTTTACGCATTACGTTCATGGAAATGGATCGAGAAATGCTTTAGCGCAATATATTCACTACAGATACGAAGAAACATGTTTATTCGAACTATATTAACCCTGTGTAGATACAAAAATAGTGTACAAACACAGCGAATTCTAAGAAAAACAATTCTGGTCAATTTTTGTCTCGATTTATTTCAAAATAAATTTCAATACACTATGAAACGTTCAATTTAACTCAGAGAACTTCGACGCAGCTCTGGATAGATAAAACGACATTCTTTTTTTTTGCTTCGATTCACAAAATATTTAAGAATGTTAAGAAATCATTAGAGCTTGAAAGTAGCTTATTTTTCTGTACTTAAAGCGGTTCCATACCGACCGAAAAGTCCAGAATAGATCAATCGAATAAACCTTATGACTCCCGTGATGAAACCTTCCGGCTAGATCCCAAAAGCACAAAAAAATGACGGATACCTCTGAAAGATCATTGACAAAACTTCGAACGAAAAAAGAAAAAAACACCAGAATTATTTTTCCAGCAGCATTCCCAGTGAGCATAGTTCATTAAAATTGTGCAGTTTTTGTTTATTGCTCACGTCATTCGCGCTAATGTGACACATATCCTCTAGCGCCAGAAGAAAAGGCTTGGCCGCGTAAATCACGGTCGAATATCCACGACAAAGAGAGAGAGAGAGAGTGAGATATCTCGAGTAAAAAAAAAACACACACAGAGGCTAAACGAATTTTTCTTATAAATGCCCGCTACAGAAGTCGCACACGCTCGGTTCTTTTATCACACTGAGAGTGTACAAAAAAAAAAAGAAAAGAATGAAAAATCGCGTGTTTTCGCCACAGGAGGAAGAGCATAAACCGAAGGCGTCGATTTCCTGGTTAAACTTTCAACCACTGAGACTTCGTGTACGCGCTAAAAAAAAGCTGTCGACACTGTTAACTTTGCGCGAAACACGAAAAGGACGAGAGAATGACAAAAAAGAAAGGACTACAAGGAATAATCTCGGATTTAATGTGAAAGAGGAGAGTCGAAAAAACAAAAAAAAAAAAAAAAAACTCTCTTTCCCTCGAGGAATAGAGAAATGCGGGTGTAAGGAGGGTTGGGTCTCGACCAGGAAAAGTGGGGTCGCGGGTCTCAGGGGCAGAGGGACAGTGAGGAAAGAGGCAAGGGAACGAAATATATTCGCTTGTGCGATGCGCCTATGTAGGTGGTACGTATCGCTTCGTTTTCCGTCGTGATTCTCTCTCTCTCCTCGTGACGGAGGGGCTCGGCCTTTATCGACCAGTAGCAGCAGCAGCAGCAGCACCATCAACGGTACACAGGACCGAAGAAAAATTCTCCTTCAAGCAAGAAAAAAAACAAAAGGAGCAGAATTTTAGAAAAATTTTCCTCTTCCATGTATTTCTTTCTTCTTTATTTTATCGAAGCGTTCCGTTTAAACAAAATTATCTCTCGAATTGACGAGTGAAAACAACAAATAAATAATAATATTCACCTCTAAAATGGCGAGGGTTGCACGGAGGCATGCGCGCGAGTCTCGAGGACAGCCGAAACTTGTGTTCACCACCGTTTTGTACTATCCTGCTTTCTACTTTTCTCTGTCCTTCTTTGTTTATCACGAAATAATAGACACGCTCGAAGTGATCACGACGGCATTAGTTAGCGATGTTTCTTATTTTTCTTCTCTCTTTCTCTCTGTTTCTCCCGTACGAAAACCTTCACGGGTCGGTCGAGGAGAGCGATCAGCAGCCAGCAGCAGCCCTATGCGTTTCCCCCGGAAAGTACACGCCCCGTGTCTCGCCGTGTGTCACGCACGCACGTCAAAAAAAAATCCTTCTCAAAGGGGATAAACCCGTACACGATTTCCTTTTGTAATCGTCTTCGTCAGTGGTGGTCAGCGGTGGTTTACACGCTGGACGGGACAGGCGGACAAACCGCAACACACCACAAACTTTACCAACGCCCCGGCCGCCCCGCTCCGCGCTAACGGAGAGAGAGAGAATTCGACACTTTCTTTTTTTTTTTTTCTCTTCTTCTCCTCGATGACTCTCTCTCTGGGAGAGAGAGGAGCGAATAATATTACAAGGCAGCAGGACGAAGAACCAAACCGGCTGCTGGGAATGCCCGTACGGTGGAACCGCCACGCGTCAATATTCGGTAACATTCAATCGAACTACGGTTGGCAATTTACCTACCGCGTCACACTAGCGCCATTTTTTCCAACCACCTCTCTCGCCCCATGGCTGCTCAACGAACGTAACACACACGACATTTGCATTGTTTTGATCGCGTTCTCTTCCGATGTTCTCGTTTTTTCCAGAAGTATTCTCGATCTTGGCAGGCTATTTCGTGATAAAGAGAACGGAGAAATTTTGGACACGGAGATGTCCGACGATACGAGAAGCAATGATGATAAAGTAAGGAAAATACTTAATTGTTGTTGTCACGAATATTTCTTGCATTGCCTTTGCACACGTATCGCTGTGTAAGAATACAATTATTTGGCATAGAAAGTAACAGTTGTTTATTGTTTCATTGGCCTCAGTAACAATGTAACTCTGTCTCTTATATTACCTGTTAAAACATTGTATTTCTTATATTTTATTATAAAAATTAAAATAAGAAATTATATGCAACATTTGGCCTTATCGATTCACTGAATAATTTATTTTCAAACCTCAGGTCACAGCGGGCTGTTAATTTTCTGAACATTTACCCGAAGCTAAGTTATCACCGTTAAAGATATTTCCTATGCCTGAATTTTGATCACATTTATCTAGCGAGCAATGCGCATCCGTCAAATGAAAAATCACTGAAATACTTTTTATAATAAATCTGTCTCTTATATTACCTGTTAAAACATTGTATTTCTTATATTTGATTATAAAAATTAAAATAAGAAATTATATGCAACATTTGGCCTTATTGATTCACTGAATAATTTATTTTCAAACCTCAGGTCACAGCGGGCTGTTAATTTTCTGAACATTTACCCGAAGCTAAGTTATTACCGTTAAAGATATTTCCTATGCCTGAATTTTGGTCAGATTTATTTAGCAAGCAATGTGCATCCGTCGAATGAAAAATCACTGAAATACTTTTTATAATAAATCTGTCTCTTATATTACCTGTTAAAACATTGTATTTCTTATATTTGATTATAAAAATTAAAATAAGAAATTATATGCAACATTTGGCCTTATCGATTCACTGAATAATTTATTTTCAAACCTCAGGTCACAGCGGGCTGTTAATTTTCTGAACATTTACATGAAGCAAAGTTATTACCGTTAAAGATATTTCCTATGCCTGAATTTTGGTCAGATTTATTTAGCGAGCAATGTGCATCCGTCAAATGAAAAATCACTGAAATACTTTTTATAATAAACTAGTTGACCCGACGGACGTTGTCTTGTCTGAGCTATGAATATTCTAACTGGAATAAATAATTTAAAAAAAATCATTTAAAAAACATAGTGTTTATTGTAACTGAAAATAAAAAATTGACTCCCTTAGTGTTTCTGTATAACCGTGTATACCGCGTGTTAGTCTAACAAAACTTACCAAAAATCGATATCAAATTAAACTTTTAATATAAGGCGAGATTGCGGTGAACTAACTACGATGAACAAACACTTCTCAAAAAACTCACTCGACAAACTCAAAACTGGATAAACGTTACGATCGAACAGACTGTGCATTACGAAATGAATAAATGAATTTTTTGATCGATAGATGCCGACCGATGCATCTATTAAATAACATTTGCTTCGCGCGAACTGTCGAACGTGCGAAGTTTAAATAGTCGTTAAGTTTTCTGAAATTTTTCCAATTTTCTGCGCAACTTTCTTAATTTTTCTTTCCGTAAGAACCTTCTACGAAGTATTAGAAAACTTAAAAAAAAAAGATGAATGAAATCGGTAAGTCGTTCTCAAGTTATGGCGCGACCAAGGGAAATAGGGATTTATTTTTATATATATAGATAATCGTGACTAATTGCTGTTCAAAATTTAGATAGTAATTTACAGTTAAAACTAATTTTCCATTTATATATGCCTGAGGAGTACGAAAGAGCGATTCTTTATATTTTCCTATACCATTACAGATGATACCAGTTGCGGTTGTAGTAACACCAGATTCGCCGAGAAAAGAAGTAAAATCAACGGCGGTCGTAAAATACTCTGCGGTGCAGACTCCAGCAACATTTGCCCGGTTACAATGCAACACGGATTTGAATCTTCCGCCGAGCAATTGGTTGAGCAGTTCGGCCGAGAGTTACGGATTACAGAGTGTTTGGTCGCACAGTACTGGTTTCTCAAGTTTTCGCATGGCTCACATGTTTCCCGATTGTGTCGGCGAGGTGGATGTAGTCTCGGACGCGGAAAATATCAAGAGACTACTGAAGATGCCTTACAATCATGGAGTAATATCGATGATGGTGCATCGGATCGAGAACACACTGTTACTGGATGATTTTGATATACAAAAGTATCTGTTGCGTCAGGCCGAGAGTGACTGGGAATGGCTGAAGAAATTTGTCTATGAGCATGTTTTTCAAAATACCAGCGACAAGGAAAAGAGACTATTCTACAAGTCAAACAGTCGATACGTTTTGCAACAAAAAAATTTAGTATCTAAGTTTTTGTATCACTCTCTAGTACTTGCTGATAACAAGGAAAAAGTAGAGACACCACCGTTGCCTCTGAGTACACTAGAGCCTGTATTGCCCGAACCAACGCTCGAGGAGAAACTTCCGGATCCCAATCAGAGTCATACTTTCGCGAGAAACGTCGTTTGGACCTTTGAAAATATACAGATGTTGATTGGCACTGATATGCCAATTTTCGGTGGTCAAACGCATCCCTGTATAAGTCTAAAACTTCGAGACGTTAGCAAACCGATAAATGTTCTAACTGGTATTGATTATTGGCTCGATAATCTAATGTGTAACGTGCCCGAGGTCGTAATGTGCTATCATCTGGATGGTATTGTGCAAAAGTACGAATTGATAAAGACCGAAGATTTGCCGAATTTGGACGACGCTAAATTCAGCCCCAAAGTCATCAGAGACGTTGCTCAGAATATTTTGAGCTTTTTGAAGAACAACGCGACGAAAGCCGGACATACGTATTGGCTTTTTAAAGGTAGCTGGGAAAGAGAACATTTATTTTTATCATTACGAAACAATAAATGTTTTATCGTCATAGAAAAATTGAAATCTTTCAGGGAAAAACGACGATGTCGTGAAGCTTTACGATCTTACGTCACTCTGCAGCGAATCCTCGGACGAGAAGGAACAAAATCCATTTACAATTCCCGTCGCTATGTTACTTTATCGAGTAGCGCGAAGCATGAAATACTCATCGGACGCTCGCAAGCAAGGAGGAACTATAAGAATGTTGTTGAAAAATTGTGTCGAACTGCTTGCCAAGGAAAATCATCCGCAGATCGTATCGTCGGCGCATTACATGTTATCGGATTTGTATGTACCGGCTGACACGGATCCGGCCAAACCCACGCTCGTCGAGCAAAATGACGACGAGTATGCGACGAGCGAGTGCGAAAGTAATCAGGAAAATCCCGATGTTAACGAAACAACGGATGGCGAAGTGAGCGCTGATGTGAAATCTTTGATGCTTGCACACGGTAAGTAAATTTTCAAAATTACACATTTCACAATGTCTCAGGCATAGAATTCCAGTTTCAGATTTTTATCACACAAACGGAGCATCGAAAATTTTCATTAAGGGAGGGGTAAGGGTTTCAGCGTAAAAAAAACACTTTTTTTGCGATTTTTTTTCTCAGATATGGATTGAGCAATTTTATTCGAATCTTTTGTACATTATTGAGCATACTTTTGACAATGTTGTGTAATTTTTTCATGCAGAAATATTGAAGCATAAGCCCGTAACAGAGCTTCCCCCAGAACGTCTTGGAAAAAAAACAATTTGCGGTGTTCGCTATAACTCGGCCGGAAATTATCTGAAAATGAAAAACCATGAAAATTTAGTCAAATTATAATCAAATCTTCCCCCCAACGTTCTCTGATAATTTTTTTTTTCATTAAAAAATTTTTGCCGGCCATCTAAAGTGTGAACTGTTATTTTCCACGAAAAATTCCGCCATTTTGTGGGTGGGAAACACCCTTAATGTAAAAAAAAAAAAATTTAACTAAACGTTGGGGGGAGGTATTTTATATGTAGAAAATGTTTACAAAGTTTGAAATGAATCGGTCAAGTAGTTTTTAAATGGCAGTGGACACGGCCTTTGAAAAAGTAGTTTTGAGAAAAACGCGTCTAAAGTTTATGAAGTAAAAAAGTGAAGAGAATTTTTTTTTTTTCCAACTTACACAGAATCATCGATTCCAGCTCCATACAGCAGACTTCCTGCGGCATTGTCGATGTCCTTCAGCCTCTTATCTCTCATTTCATTTTTTCCGGTTTTTACAACTTTATTTTCTACAGTTTTATTTACTAGAGCACGTAGACGTTTCCCCCATTCTTTTTTGCACGTGACCTACGCATCTTTTTTATAAGACAATAACTTCAAGAATATTGCTTAGATCGGTTTAAAATTTTAAGGACATATTCTTGAAATGTTAAACAATAAGATAAGACGAAGAAAAAAAAATTCGATTTTTCGAAAGTGAAAACCCTTACCCCGCCCTTAAATCTCACCTTTGGCTGAGCATTCCTTGAAATATCATTAATTTTCGTCTCTTTTATAGTACAAGAACAAACGGAATACGAGGGACACAAGTACAAACCACCATCGATAAGTGGAACGGTTGCCGATCGATGTCTAGCAGCTCTTGAGAATGTTTATCAGGGTCTCGAGTGCCTTAAGTATTTTCCATCCGCTAACACGTCCGAGGAAGAAACGAAGAACACGAGTGACGAGGAATCTGAGAAGACAAAATACGAAGAAGAAGTACAGAACGTAGCGAAACCGTTTCAAGCAATTCCGATGCCTTACGCTCCATTGAACAAATCAATGGACGATAATAAAAAAATTTCAACGAATAACAGTCCGAGCCACCAAAAAAAGAAAACAAAATCAAAGAGAAACAAAAAAATGGAAAAAAGTGCGTCCAAGGAGCCGGTTCTCCTGGATGACTCTCCTAAAGCTTTGCTATGCAAATCCAAGGTCAAAACACTGCCAACTTGGCAGGCGCCCAAGAAGAGCGATAACCTCAGTTGGAAAGCTCATTTAAAGACACTTTTGTACGAGAAAGCTTCGTTAATTTACGCCGTTCTTGCTGAGTACGAATATTCGAACAACGGCTACGGAGCCTCACTGAGATACATACTCGCTGTGTTACGTTGTCAGAGGATGCTCGAAGTTTTTTGTGCCATTAGAAACGACAAACTCATAAGTTACCTTCTCGGACGAGCGGGTGATTGTTGCTTCATGACCGTACAGGATTGGCGAAATATCGAAGATCACAAAAGGGCTTATGAGCAGAGAAACGAGAATGACGAAAAGATCGTCGAGGAGATATTGAACAATGAGGATTTGGACACGAGTGAGTATTTATAATATTACCCGATCTCTGTACTGTTTTATCAATTCTCTGAGGGGTTTTTTCTTTTTTTTTATTCAGACGGTGCCGAGTTGCTGCCGCAACAGTTTGAAAGTTTGGAGTCTACGATGATCGCGTCACTCAAGTGTTACGAGAAAGCTCTCGAGCTCGAGCCACCCGAGCTCGACAAGAACAATCTCGTTAGAAGATTGGGAAATATTGAGAATGAATTGGGCGTTCTTTATATGAATCAAGCCGGTGGTAAGTAACAAAAATCCATTGCATTTCATTGATTTCACTAAAAGCCTAAAATCCTAATTATTATTAATGTAATTTTTTTTCATTATTATTATAGCGAGGTATCAACAAGCCACCATGAAGAACGATGACTCAACGTCCGATGAATGCGAAGCCGATGTAACTTGTCTTCTCAAACGGTCTTTCGCGCATCTCGAATCCGGTCTAAAGGCTTTCGAGAACGTTCGTGACGAGGCGAATATCGCACTTTTGTACTCGAACACCGGTCGTTTGCTGCGTTTGCGAGCACATATGAACACAAAAAATGTATCTCAAGAGCGTCATTTCTACAACAAAGCATTGTCGAGTTATCAAAAAGCGTTGCAGGTTCTCGGAATGAGAAAAATTCATCCGGCTATATGGGACACTGTAACGTGGGATTTGTCGACTACACTCTATACCGTGGCTACTCTTCTTCAGGATTATCCGTCACCCGGAAATAAAGTATGTTTCACTTACCGACATCCTTTTACCGCGCGTAGATTTTACCGACACGAACAATGAGAGTGATGAGACGATGACTTTTTTTTTTAAATCTAATCAAGACCGAGGACGAGCTCGAGCGTGAAGTCGTCGAGGTTTTGCAAAAAGCCATCAAGCACTGCGACACCGAGACACCTGGACCACGTCAGCCGGTGTATCAATTTCGTGTCGCAACGATTCATCACAGGCTCGGCTCTTTGTATCATCGAGTATATCGAGAATTGAGAAGCGACGCTGACAATCCAAAACGTAAAAATTCCTTACAACTCAGCAAACTTTATTATATGAAAGCGGCGAAATTGTTACTTTCATTGGAACAACCGACGGAATTTTTGACCGTTCAGTTGGAGAGAGTCGCTCTGGCCGAGCATCAAGCAGAAAGTAAGTTCATTTTTTTTTTCATTATTGTTACCTTCATCTCCGTACATCAATAAACTCGAAAACAAATACCCAAATGTACTTCATTACGATTTTTTAACCTTATGCCTCAAATTTTCGTCATTCTCTTTTTACAGCCGCCACGAGTTTCAACAACAAACTAAAATACTATCAGAACGCTCTGGACCTGATTCTCCAGAGTCAGCCAATCGTCGCGGTACTTCGTGAAAAAACGGCAACTCCGGGCAAAATGATCGAGGACACGGACGGCAGTGGCAGCGAGACGATTGCTGCGGAGCGAAATTCTCTTGACATTGGTGATTCGTACGCCGAGGATCGTAAACAGGGAGAGGAAGAGGAGAAACTCGTAGTTCTGCTGGAGGAGAGATTGCAATTTTTGTTACGTTCTCTTATAAAATTGTGTCGCGGTAAAAACAACGAAAATTTCGACAAAACGATCTCACGTTTTTCCAGCAACTCGGAAAATCTCGAGAGTCTCTACAAACAGTGTTACAGCCTCAGTTTGCAACGTCATGTGCTCGTCGGCCCGTCTTTGCTCGCACACATTTCTGAAGTTTTGCGGGAGATCGATCGAAAGTTAAAACAGAGCTCGGAGTCTCGCTAGATGGAAAAAAGGTTGGTGAAAGAAAAAAAGAAAAATTCGAACGAGGTTTTTTCGAAAATTGTTATCGTTACTCCACTCGGAGGCATTTTTTACAAGTGAAGCGATGAACCTGTAAAAATAGCATCAACATTTTTTTTTTATGCAGCTGCTCGTCTCAAACATGTAAATAGTAAACCTGAAACTTTATGATACGCTTTAAATTATGTTTTAGTCGCGATTGCGACAATAAAATGCGTTTCTTCGTTTGATTTTACTTCCGTCGATTAATGCTGTTTGCTTCATCATGCAGGGAACTATGAAAAAGGGGAGAACTATCGGAAAACAATGTTGTACCTTTTAAACATTTGTTTTTGCGTTCTTTAAGGAAAGAAATTAAGAAAGTCAGCGAGAATTATGAGAGGAGCCGAACTACCGTGTTATCGATATAGTTAATTCGGCGGTAAAGTGATTGGATGCTCTATCCTCAACACGTAGTATATACAAGCGAAAATGTATATATCCTTCATACTCCGCCTGACTACGTGCGTATACGTTTCCCGCTCTACCGGTTGCAGTCAAAGTTTGGACTGCTTCGCTCGACCCGGTCCTCCGAGTCTCCTCTTCCCGTCCCGTGGAAATTGCATTTTCGCCAACTCGGCGGAATCGAGCCAAATGAAATTTGACCGAGGGGAAATGGGACTCGGGCGTTCGACTCGCGCGAAAATCCACTTCGTACGATCCGCACTGGCTATTGAATCGAAAGCCACGATGACAATGTACCGATACGGACTTAATCAACCGTGAGGCAACTTTTTCTATCGTTTACATTCGTTATCGACGAGCAGGAAAAGTTTGCTTTTTTGTGATCCTTGTAATCTCTCTTTTGGAAATCTATCTCAAAAATCTATCACTATTTTTTTTTTTTGGAAATGACGAAAGCCTATGAGAAATCAGACAGTTTTAAATCTCATAAAATTATGAATAACTTGTTCACTTGTAAATTCGACAATTAAAGAAGGATTGCTAGTTCTTTCTGGTACAGACTTATCAATCCATGAACAAAGGATTTATAGACGATTTAAATTATTTTAAATATGTACAGGCATGTTATTTGAACAAAATGCTCGAATAACCATGGTTCAGTTTCGATATTGAAAAATATGTGCTTTTTTACTTCAACATTGATTTGCGGGGAAAGTGAATAATCCTAGATTCTTTGAAACACGTAAAACATTAAGGGGAGGGATGTTCCCATCATTTTCAACTTGTCGGAAAAAAAAGATAGGGACTGTCTTAAGGGAGGGATAAGGGTTTCAGCGTAAAAAAAAACACTTTTTTTGCGATTTTTTTGCTCAAATATGGATTGAGCAATTTTATTCGAACCTTTTGTACATTATTGAGCATACTTTTGACAATGTTGTGTAATTTTTTCATGCAGAAATATCGAAGCATAAGCCCGTAACAGAGCTTCCCCCAGTACGTCTTGGAAAAAAAAACAATTTGCGGTGTTCACTATAACTCGGCCGGAAATTATCCGAAAATGAAAAACCATGAAAATTTAGTCAAATTATAATCAAATCTTCCCCCCAACGTTCTCTGATAATTTTCTTTTTCATTTCAACATTTTTGGCGGCCATCTAAAGTGTGAACTGTTATTTTCCACGAAAAATTCCGCCATTTTGTGGGTGGAAAACACCCTTGATGTAAAAAAAAAAATTTTACTAAACGTTGGGGGGAGGTATTTTATGTGTAGAAAATGTGTACAAAGTTTGAAATGAATCGGTCAAGTAGTTTTTAAATGGCAGTGAACACGGACTTTGAATAAGTAGTTTTGAGAAAAACGCGTCTAAAGTTTATGAAGTAAAGAAGTGAAGAAATTTTATTTTTTTTCCAACTTACACAGAATCATCGATTCCAGCTCGTTTCTTCTTTTAAAATATTGTAGTGTATAGTATACAGTATATACTATATACACAATAGCAATGAATAAACTGTATATCTGTTCGACAGTTGCACTGCTAGCCCGACCGCCCGCAGCTGTTAGAGGTATAGCGTTAAAGGCCAGGAGATTAATAAGACAATAACTTCAAGAATATTGCTTAGATCGGTTAAAGATTTTAAGGACATATTCTTGAAATGTTAAACAATAAGATAAGACAGAAAAAAAAAAATTCGATTTTTCGAAAGTGAAAACCCTTACCCCGCCCTTAATAATCTTTTAGTCATATGAGTTGAAGTATCAATTTTACGATTAATTAATTTTTTATTTGCCATTAATTCATAGTTTTAATTAATATTGTTCAAACGAAAATTTCAAACAAATGCCCAACTCTAGCTGTGACGGTTCCATGCTACGAGGGCAAATGTTGTCTCACTTCCTAATGAGGAAAGCGTCGAGGCAAATTTTCTCCACTAAGGTTTATATATATATATATATATATATATATATATATATACATATATACTAGAGTATGTATTTTGCTATATTCGACCTGGGTTTATATTGCAAGCTGCAATTCAGTAGAAGCTGCAATCAACGCCGACTGGACTGGCAAGGAAGAGGATGGTGGAAAGTCTCAATTTACTCAACTGAATAGTGGGTAGTAGTGATTTCAAGCGGGGGATTGAGCGAGTCGGTGAAAAAGTCAGTGAAGAGCTCTTCCGAATGGTGTGGTAATGTGGTTGTATACTTCAAAAGACAGAGAGAGAAAGAGAGCTAGAGTATCGGTAACTCGTTCTTGTCGTTTCTAGACGAGCCAATATTTTCTTCTTTAACGAGAACCTTCCTACCTCTGAGAAAATATTTTACCTCTCAAATAAAATCGTGTTTACATTTTCGGAAGGATCTCCTTCAGTTTGCCATGTTCCTGTAAATACCCCAGTTCGTTATCGATTGTGAATTATATTATTTAATAACCTTGGCCGAAGGGTTCTTGTACTTATGTTTTATGGAAAAAGTACAACGGATATTTTTTTCGTTGGTTTGAAAGTGATGGTAGGTCCACTTCACCGTGTGGCTATGTAATTTACTCTTACTGGAAGGGCCACAAATTTACAAGCATCTCGATGAATTAAAAATTTCTATTTTTTCTATAAATCAGTAAATTTAGATATCGATGAATTCTTACATAATTTTCTCAAATATGTCTTAGAAACTAATTCAATGTTCGCTTTTAATACATTTCCAAGGAGTTTTTGATATTAATAGTTTTGGAGTTATAAATTTCAAAATTTTACATTAAGAATTACGAAGTGGAATATAAAAATTTGTTTAGCATTTTTGGCTGCACAGTTTTTGGAGATTATGCGTTATATTTAAGACGAATGGTCCTATGAAATTGTCGATATATTGATTGAGTAATGAAATTCATATTTTCACAAATTTTATTTCAAACTGGAACAGAGACGCCAGCTAGCGTGAGGTTTATGTACTACAAGCCATCTATCGGGATTTGACTTTAACTTCCGGCCACGATTTTTTTATTGTTGCGTAATACTGTCATTAGTGGTGAAATGGCCGTTCGGAGAAGAAAAGCCGCAGCGAGCTGCGAGAATATACTTTAAAGGACGACGTTGAACGATGGATTTCTCGATGCAAACTTCTCGAAGTTTTAATGGACCTTACGAAGGTAAGAGGCTCTCGTTAGTCGTTACGCTACTTTGGGCAATATCAGCTTTGCTTCGCCTAACATCCGTTTAATGCATCTAATGTTCTACATTATTATTTCTTCGCTACTGCCACTAGTACGCAGCCAAAATGCAACCAAACAATTTTCCCACGTGTACGACACGAGTAGGGATTAGATAATAATTTTCTATCGTATGCAACGACATCGTGAAAAATAGGTGACTTATAATGCTCGATCGAAATGCAACTAGTTATTTTACAATTTAGAACGCGGGGTTAACCGCATTCCCGCCCCATTTGCATCTTTATGGGATATATATTCGATATCGGTGATATTTTCTTCGTCCGCTAGAGTGCGCCTCTAGGCTTCGCTGGGTAACGACTCTTTTGTAACTCAAATTCCCGTCACTTTGCATATCGGATACGGATCGTAATTGACGTATCAGTGGTGTTTGGGAACGCGTCAGTAAAACAAAAAAGGCTCGTTTCATTCTAAAATAAGTGCAGGAATGCGGGAGACGAAAGGAACTCGAAAAAGCCTCGTGTACTTGAGGGATTAAGGTAATGTGATAACCGATATATTCATCATTTTCATTCTCTTCGTAAATATCGTTTTTTTGTAAACTTCGTCTTTCTCTTCGGCAAACTCTGAGGCTAAGAGCCTACACCCGACCGAGGAGTGAGATAATTTACGAAGGTATGTAGTGTGGCTTCTCCCGTTGCGCGGCACAGCGGCAACTTCTTTATTAAAGCTTTTCCATCTTTGCTAGCGTCGTTTCGAGTATATAAGAACATTTAAGGTCAGTAATTTTTTTTGCTGGTTCTTTTTCTTTACCTCTTCCCACTTCTCGTTGCATCAGTGAATCGTCTCACCGTTGAGATTTTTTATAACTCGAATGGGCCTTACGGCTTCGTCTTGACACGTAGAATTGAAAGATGGTACGGTCAGGAAAATACAAAATGGCGGCGAATGAACCACGAGGAAAACAAAGAATGTTATCCGATGTTAATGGAAATTAATATTTGCAGGTTTTTGAGGTTACTGGATTTCGTGCGGAACGTTGAGTTTAATGGAATTCAAAATGGCGGCGTCAATGTGGATACCCAAATCGAAAAATGATGTGGTCTTTATGAAAATTGATATCTGAGGATAATTGACGTTGCTGAATTCGAATACAGGACCAAAATTCAAAATGGCGGGATACGTAAGGCCAACAATCTAGAAATCATTCGTTATCAACGACAATTAATATCTGTGCGTTAATGCTTCACAGTATTTTGGTACATACCTTTATCATAGTTCACTAATATATCTTCGACTTCTCTCTCTCTCTCTCTGTCGAACTTTCGTTCACGTTCGAAAGTAAAGAAAACGCGGAGCGTCGTCTTGTATATCGCGAAGGAAGATCGTGAATCGGCAAATTTTTTTTTCTTTTTTCCCCGCTTCTCGTGTAAGAAACAAAAGTCTAAGAGTCAAGGGATATAAGGTCACTCGTCGGATCGAGGACATAGACTTATCGAAAAACTATTGCGCCTGTCCCCTGCTCTTATTTCACGGAAAAACTTTGTCGTACTTGCCTCTCTGGTCATCGGTACATATACCTATATATGCAGGATAGAATATAGATGGAGTGGTGGCGCACCGAGTGGTCCATCAGGTCAGGAAGCATGGAGTGCTCGGAGAAAAGCTTTCGAAAAACTTTTTCACGTTGGTGCAACGGTCGTCGGGGATCGACAGTTTTGCCCGTGACCAACGTGAAGAATTCGGTGAGTGCCTCTGCAACGAGAGAAGGAGAGACGAGGAGGACAAAGAAAAAGAAAAACTTTATCACTTGTCAAAAAAAAAAAAAAAAAAAAAAAAAAAACTTGAGCCGTGATATTTTTTCACCGCTCCTGTTGGCTCTTTTTCTCGTATAACAATTTCAACGAATGCGCTTTAGTAACGAATCATTAGACATCGTAAATGATTATTTCGTTACCGAATAATATGCGATTGAAGCCATTGTCCATTGTTTTTTGTAACGAGCAAAGGAATTTAATTCGTTATTCATGATTTTGTTAATGGACGAATCTCGTTGCGTCGTATAACTCTCTTAAGGGAGGGGTAAGGGTTTCAGCGTTAAAAAAAAACACTTTTTTTGCGATTTTTTTTCTCAAATATGGACTGAGCAATTTTATTCGAACCTTTTGTACATTATTGTGCATACTTTTGACAATGTTGTGTAATTTTTTCATGCAGAAATATTGAAGCATAAGCCCGTAACGGAGCTTCCCCCAGAACGTCTTGGAAAAAAAAACTATTTGCGGTGTTGACTATAACTCGGCCGGAAATTATTTGAAAATAAAAAACCATGAAAATTTTTGGGGTCTTTGGACGGGAACCTTCCCTTAATCGTTTTATCTTTGATAAATCTTCAAAAATGACTTCACGAGAGTTCCCGAAAGTGATACGACTAGGCGTATGATCAGGCAAGTAGTTAGGTCGGTCAATAGTAGTGAGCTCCCGCTGCAAGTGGCAAAGCCAGCGCGCATATGGTCTGCAAAGGAGCAGAAAGTGAAGCATATTATGTATATATATATATATATATATATATGTATATACATATATCTATATAACATGTTTCAGAGAGGCATGAGATAGAAGTACGCGCGCGTGCTGGCCTGCGAGAGTGGCTGCTGCAGTAGCCCTACTCGTTCTCCACCTTATGCTGTACATATACATGTATACGAGTATCCTCTCGCGTAGCTCTATATACCGTACACGTATAATACTCTCTCGTCGAGAGGACTAAAGCTCAACCGGGCAGCAGCTTGAGCCTCGTGGAACCTCGAGGTTCCTGCAGCAGGAAGCTTAAAGCGGTAGACCGAGAGACAGATGTGTATTTAGAGAAAAAGAAAGAGAAAGATAATGATCATAATTTTCAACGTATTTGTCAAAATGTACTATTTTTTCGTTAAACGACATAAGAATTTGAAAAAGAAACATTTTTTTGATCAAATGGGAATGATAATACCAAGAAAGCACATATTATTGTATTATCATTTATATTTTTTAAACTTATACCTATAGTGTGCTACAGAAACGTGTTGTCACTAACAAATTGACTTTTTCTTCTTTAATTTTTTATCCATGAAGGAAATAGGAATATCCTTGTATTATCTTTATGAATATTCATTTTACTGACGAGTAAATGAGAATGAAAAAAATACATATAAAAAAAAACAATCTCTTATGTTCTCGCTTTCTTGTCTTCTCATATATTTTTCGATGAAAATGTAGTTTTCATGAAATTTTCAAGCAAAATTAGCTGTCTCTACTAGCCATCCCTTAGCTCAGACACTCAAAATACGAAGTTTAGTTGGGTTATTGTATTCGTTTAAGATAGAATAGAGCTCAAAATTGTAACGAGGCAATTACTAGAGTATTAGTACGACACGTCGAGAAACGAACGAATAGCGAGTGAGAACACGTAATATCACCGACGTGAAAACTACTTCGTGAGATGCTTACGATTTACCTGTTCGTGACCAGGAATTTGAGCAACGACTAAGTGATTGGGGTGGGTCTAAATTCTATGTTTCCCGCGTATATATATTTCGACCAACCGAGTGTTCGGCACGGTGACGCTAAAATACCAGTCATACCTTTATTACCCAATAAAACTGCAACGCCCTCTCGTATAACTTTGTCTCAGCATCGCTAGTTTCACCAAAGTGGCCTCTGTGTTCCTCGTGGATCTCTACCGAGAACGTGAGTCTCCGTTATCCCTCGCCATAGTCACATAATCTCTGTTACGAAAAAGAAAGTTCAATTCAAACACAAAATAACGAAAAAATCGAATCTTACAGTCACATTCGTTAAGGTAGTAGTCTGGTAACTTAAGGCCGTAGTCTGGTCTAGGGCGAGATTTTTGACGTCATTTTTAATGTGCAACAACGTTTGAACCGTTGAAGTTGTCTTGATGAAAATTTACACGTGCATTTCTTGATCCTTAGAGAATACTTGTACATTAAAAAAAAAAATTATTTTAAATATTTTCATGTAGTTTTTTGCCGTGTTGCAACATGGTGCGCCTCAATCGGCGCCCACTCTGGACGATGTTGTAGGCATCTGAAAAAAAAAATATATATATATTCTTAAGGGAGGGGTAAGGGTTTCAGCGTAAAAAAAAACACTTTTTTTGCGATTTTTTTTCTCAAATATGGATTGAGCAATTTTATTCGAACCTTTTGTACATTATTGAGCATACTTTTGACAATGTTGTGTAATTTTTTCATGCAGAAATATTGAAGCATAAGCCCGTAATAGAGTTTCCCCCGGAACGTCTTGGAAAAAAAAACAATTTGCGGTGTTCACTATAACTCGGCCGGAAATTATCTGAAAATGAAAAACCATGAAAATTTAGTCAAATTATAATCAAATCTTCCCCCCAACGTTTTCTGTTAATTTTTTTTTCATTTAAAAATTTTTGGCGGCCATCTAAAGTGTGAACTGTTATTTTCCACGAAAGATCCCGCCATTTTGTGGGTGGGAAACACCCTTAATGTAAAAAAAAAAAATTTAACTAAACGTTGGGGGGAGGTATTTTATATGTAGAAAATGTGTACAAGATTTGAAATGAATCGGTCAAGTAGTTTTTAAATGGCAGTGAACACGGACTTTGAAAAAGTAGTTTTGAGAAAAACGCGTCTAAAGTGCACTGCTAGCCCGACCGCCCGCAGCTGTTAGAGGTATAGCGTTAAAGGCCAGGAGATTAATAAGACAATAACTTCAAGAATATTGCTTAGATCGGTTTTACATTTTAAGGACGTATTCTTGAAATGTTAAACAATAAGATAAGACAAAAAAAAAATTCGATTTTTCGAAAGTAAAAACCCTTACCCCGCCCTTAATCTGTATGAGTATTCTGAGCACTGGTAGCAGAATTGGTACTTAAAAAAAATTTTTGACAAAATGGCGGCCTGTTGAACTTTCATTAATGATATTTCATTATTCGACGAGTTATAAAATGTCGGCAAAATTATTGTTCGACTCAATAAAAAAAATTTTTAAGTACCAATTCTGTTACCAGTGCTCAGAATACTCATACAGATTGAGAATATATATATATATATTTTTTTTTTCCGATGCATACAACATCGTCCAGAGTGGGCGCCGATTGAGGCGCACCATGTTGCAACAAGGCAAAAAACTACATGAAAATATTTGAAGTAATTTTTTTTTTTAATGTACAAGTATTCTCTAAGGATCAATACATGCACGTGTAAATTTTCATTAAGGCAACTTCAACGATTTAAACGTTATTGCACATTAGAAATGACGTCAAAAATCTCGCTCTAGACCAGACTACGGCCCTAAGCCGATTTTCATGTCCGTTTTGGAGGGCGTTTTTTTGTAGGAAAATAAAAATGAATCGTTTTGGATATTTAGCATGTTTTTATTTACATATTAAAGATACGAAAAAAAATTTGTTTGAAAAAATTTAATAGTTTATTATTATTATTATTATTGATCGAAGTTGGCACCTCGAAAAAAAAGCGCGTGGGTGGCCCCGGTGATTTTGGCTCTTCATGTTATCTGAAATAAAAAATTCTCGATTATTCTTAATCTATAGACATGTCATTCTGGTCGGAACTACTGAAGTCAAATTTCATGAATAAACAACAAAATGGCGGACTTTGGAAAAAAACGTCCTTTTCCATTTTGTTATCTATCCATGAAATTTAACTTCAGTAGTTCCTACCAGAATGACATGTCTATAGATTGAGAATTATCAAGAATTTTTTATTTCAGATAACATCAAGAGCCAAAATCGCCGGGGCCACCCACGCGCTTTTTTTTCGGGGTGCCAACTTCGATCAATAATAATAATAATAATAATAATAAACTATTAAATTTTTTCAAACAAATTTTTTTTTGTATCTTTAATATGTAAACAAAAACATCCTAAATATCCAAAACGATTCATTTTTTTTCCCTACAAAAAAGCGCCCTCCAAAAAAGACATAAAAATCGGCTTAATTTACCAGACTACTACCTCAAATCGAAAAAATAAACGTAAACTATCCAACGACTGAAACAACTCCGGTGACGTTAAAAAACCATTTGCTCGGGGTCCTCCGGAACTCCAACACGATTTGCAATCCCCTATAGGTACGATAATAAACTACAGACCGAGAGGTGGTGGTGGAAGGTAATTTTCTCGACGGAGGCATTACCCACGAATTTATGGGTTATTAATTTTGTACGAAGCTCGCGAGCGGAATCCTGAGAAAGTTCCATTCGCTCGTTTCTTACAGCTCGGACAAAATCGAATAGACCGCTAACATAGCGTATGTCGTACGAGAGAGAGCTCCTTGGTATCCAGCAATATGTCCATTACTCTTGTTCCCCAACGACGACGAGGATAAAGGGGGAGGCAGAAGAAATGCTAGAAAGTGAGAAGAACGAGGAAAAAGTCTTTGTGCATTTCCACTAGTCTTGGTCTCTTGATATTGCTTCTCGCGACCTCTTTACTGTCATTTCGGGCCTGACTCACTGCCATCATTGAAAATTGCGTCATTTTCACATTCAAGATCTGATTCCCACAAAAATTTAATTATTTTTTCGGTAGCTTTCTCGAAAATCTTTCAATACCAATTTTCATCAAAACTTCATCCAAATCGTCATCTTGCATTTTCGTCACTCGTCATCTCATTTTTTTAAATATCAACACACATATATACAGTCTCAATATACGAGGGGGGACCCAAAAAAAACGGGAATTGCGCTGCGGCGGGGAGGGAGAGTGGGGGAACCCATTGCTCGACCAGGTGTCCGTTGGGGACACGTCTCCTGAGTTAGTGTGCGGAGTTCCGTCGCCGTGAGTGCATCGGTTCGCCCGTGGGAATTTTTGTAGTGAAACAACTTTTTGCCATTTCGGCGAAAACGTGATGGCCGATTGTCGAGAGCAACGCGCGGCTGTGAAATTTTGTTTCCTGTTGGGGAAA
Source organism: Oxytorus armatus (assembly GCA_958009045.1). Taxonomy (NCBI): domain Eukaryota; kingdom Metazoa; phylum Arthropoda; class Insecta; order Hymenoptera; family Ichneumonidae; genus Oxytorus; species Oxytorus armatus. The sequence goes on along the minus strand of OY253751.1, from coordinate 965,011 downwards.
TCGGCCGCGGAAACTACCGTAATGCTTAAGACTGCTTATGGAGATGCTGCCCTAAATAAAACCAGAGTCTACGAGTGGTTTTCACGTTTTAAAAATGGAGAAATGTCAATCGAAGACCAACCCCGTTCGGGACGCCCCTCAACGTCAAGAAGTGACGAAAACGTCGACAAAATCAATGCTCCCATTCGTGAAGACCGTCGCCGAACCATTGATCAACTCTGTGAGATGTCTGGGATATCATGGAGTTCAATTCAGAGGATTTTATCCAAAGATTTGTATACGAGCAGAGTTGCAGCCAAATTTGTCCCTCGGCTTCTCACGGACGAGCAAAGGGAGCGTCGACTTCAGGCATGTTTTGAACTTCAAAATCAGCTCGAAGAGGACCCTGAATTTTTTTCCAAGGTGATTACCGGTGATGAATCGTCGTGCTATGGATACGACCCCGAAACAAAGCGGCAATCAAGCGTTTTGCCACTGTGGAGGAGGTAAAACAAAAATCGCTGGAAGGCCTAAAGAACATCCCGATAAGTGAATTTAAAAAATGTTTTGAACATTGGAAGGATCGTTTGCAGAGGTGCGTTGTGTTCAAAAGAGAACACTTTGAAGGTGATCAAAATTTGGTGTAAAAATATTAAAAAATAAAGAAATTATGACGAAATTCCCGTTTTTTTTGGGTCCCCCCTCGGTCGTAGATGTATATTTATAGTCGGGTAAGTTCTCGTGCCGTTTTGCGTAGCCGAGCATATCGGCTCACATTGGTTAACGAGCAACCCTTAAAAAGGGTGGCTTCCCTCTCAGCGAGAGTCTCGCGACGAGGGTTCGCTCGTACCACCGTGTGTACACGAGTCTTGTTGACCTTCCCTCCGGACCGTCCTTATCGGTAGACCCGGCTTTAGGGGATCATTACGCAATGGCGTTTGTCCTCATGGGTATAAAACGACCACCACCACTACCACCATTTTTTTATATTTTTTATTATCGAGAAAACACTCTGCCACTGGCGTAATCGACAAGCAAAAAGGGGGCTTGAAACGACAATATTAGTGAAGAATATTAGAGATTATGGGAAAGATGCTGTAAATCTTTTATTTTTTTTCTTCAATGGAAATCTCGAACGGGCATTCGTTCTTTTAGAGAAAAAATCGTTTCTAAAGATTGGTTGGTTAACGGTGCAGAATAAAATTTTTTTTTTGTCCTGCACTTTAAGAAGAGGGTCTTTGTCGTTGGTTTTTTCTCCAAATTTTTTTGCCCCTTGATTTCCGTTACCGTTGAAAAAAAAAACCATATCGGACTTTGGCAGTTTGTATAAATTTCCATTTCCGAGTCAAACGGGATTGAGACATTGAAATGGATAATGGTTGAAGGTTGGAAAACAGTTTGTACCTTCTAATGACTCTACTATCATCTGCATAGTCCGGCAAATGCTGTTTGTAGCGATACCCCGTAGGATCGTATAACCACGAAACGGACAACACACTGTTGGGACACATTTACTCTCTGTCTCTCTCTGACCATATATATTCCCGTATATCCTTTATTTCGAGGTAATGTCGCGTGATAACGATCCTACGGTCGTGTCGCATAGCCAAACGCAAACCGGTAGCGAGCCATCCCCTCGTTTCAACCCTTTATCGTTCCTCTCTCTCTCTCTCTATCTCTCGTTCCTCCCTCTGGCTAACTCTCTCTCTCTCTCTCATTCGTTGCACGATTAATGCAACGAGCATCCACCTTCTCGATGATGACCTCTGGTTGCGTCGGAGTACAGACCCATTGCAAGCTGGTTTTCCTTCTCCCTCTCTCGTCAACTACCCGAGGCCCATCCCGAGCCATCTCATTTGCATTCTCGAGTGGCCCCTCGAGCACGAACACATGCACTATCACACTTTTCATTACCACCGTATATACACATATAGTACAGTAACGTGTGCCCATTATGGGCAGTACGTAACTCCCGTTTGGTCCTATTCTATCAGAATTCATACATACAAATCTATATGTACATACCGACTGAGCAGAGGGACGTCTACGTACGGTCGTTCGGGCTTGTTACGACTAACGAGACTGAGAAAGAATTCATTGCGGGCTTGTTACGATGCTTTTTTTTTTTTTTTTTTTCGTTCAGAAAAGGTTACGGAAAATTTTCTGGATGAAACATTTCGTTTGAGTAATTTTTATATTTTATTGCTTTCGTATCTGTGCGAATAGGTAGTTGTTCAATTTTTCATAAAAATCGTACGATTCTTTGTTGTCCTGATTGGCAATATTGATTTCACCATTTTTAGTATCATCCAATTCAAATTTTCCTAGTTTAAGGTAGTCGTCTGGTAACTTAAGCCGATTTTCATGTCCTTTTTGGAGGGCGTTTTTTTGTAGGAAAATACAAATGAATCGTTTTGGATATTTAGGATGTTTTTATTTACATATTGAAGATACAAAAAAAATTTTTTTTTTTTTAATTTAATAGTTTATTATTATTATTATTATTGATCGAAGTTGGCACCTCGAAAAAAAGCGCGTGGGTGGCCCCGGTGATTTTGGAAAAAAAAGTTTTTTTTTCCAAAGTCCGCCATTTTGTTATTTATTCATGAAATTTAACTTCAGTAGTTCCGACCAGAATGACATGTCTATAGATTAAGAATTATCAAGAATTTTTGATTTCGGATAACATCAAGAGCCAAAATCACCGGGGCCACCCACGAGGATGTTGTTATTTACATATTAAAGATACAAAAAAAAATTTGTTTGAAAAAATTTAATAGTTTATTATTATTATTATTATTGATCGAATTTGGCACGTCGAAAAAAAGCACGTGGGTGGCCCCGGTGATTTTGACTCTTGATGTTATCTGAAATAAAAAATTCTTGATAATTCTTAATCTATAGACATGTCATTCTGGTCGGAACTACTGAAGTTAAATTTCATGGATAAATAACAAAATGGAAAAGGACGTTTTTTCCCAAAGTCCGCCATTTTGTTATTTATCCATGAAATTTAACTTCAGTAGTTCCGACCAGAATGACACGTCTATAGATTAAGAATTCTCAAGAATTTTTGATTTCGGATAACATCAAAAGCCAAAATCAGCGGGGCCACCCACGCGCTTTTTTTTTCGAGGTGCCAACTTCGATCAATAATAATAATGATAATAATAAACTATTAAATTTTTTCGAAAAATTTTTTTTTTGTATCTTTAATATGTAAATAAAAATATCCTAAATATCCAAAACGATTCATTCTTATTTCCCTACAAAAAAAACGCCCTCCAAAAAAGACATGAAAATCGGCTTAGGTTACCAGACTACTGCCTTAAGACCCTGAGTTGAATATTGAAGTGGATAGTTTGAAAAATATAATGAAAATCGTCAGGCGCGTTGGGTCGAATAAACATCTGTATGCAAAAAAAATTAATTTCCAGTCGCACAAACTAGAACATTATTATTTTCGTATAATTTCATTTTTTCCTCTTTCACACGCTAGCAAGCTCGATAGGGAATGCACTCGACGTATCGACGAGGAATAACCAAATAAATAATTCCCAGAACGAGAATACCGTAGTCTTGAACAATAAAAAGTAAAAAAAAAATCGTATCCGGGATTGTCTATTATCGAATAAAAATTGCGAGCATGTTCGTTTTTATTCTCGGCTTTCTCTTTTTCTCTTTCGAGACCCAGCGAGAGAGAAAGAGTACGTGACTTTGTGGACGAGCTTTCCGCAATTGAGAAAGGAATGCCCGTTGGGAGACTCGAGCGAAGTTCGCGAGTACTCGAAATCGAGAAATACCATCGAGTGAACGAGAAAAGCTATCTGGTTTGGCTCTCGAGGCAATTCGTGCGCGCGAATACCCGGGTACGTGAAGAGCAAAGCCGAAGGGACCGGGCAACGCGTGTACCAAATTAGCTCTCTCCTTTACATTTTTTACTTTTGTTGCGAATCTCTTTTCAATTCTACTCTGCCAATTTACAAGTACGGCTCGTCAAATAACGAAATATTAATTACAAAAAATGTATTCACAGACATTCGCAGACGAAAAAGAATTTTTTTCATAAATAAAATGTTATAAATGAATCGCTGAAAGAATCTTTCTCGTTTTTGCAATTGTCCAAACCAGCGATTATTCGAACAATTATTCTGAAAGTTCAAAATAAGAAAAGTAATTTTTTAAAATCACAAACTCATTCACAAATGCCACCCGAGGGGGATTTTGGATTCGAGTCAAAGTCATGGTCTTGGAGAAAATGATTTTTATCAGTCGCTAAACCACCTCCCAACTCCAACCCTCTATCCGTGACTTTGAGGTATCATTAAGCTCTGACAATGCCTTCCTCTCACTTTCTCCTTGGTCTCCGAGGGAGCATTGTGAGAGGCTCCGATATCGAGAGAAATGAGCCCTTCCCCCGTTCACCCACGCTTTACAATATAGCCTCCCTCCCTGTATATCGAGTGGCGGCAAACAAAAGGGCGTATCTACGACGATTTAACGCGCAAAGTCAATCGAGTTATACCGTTTCGTTTGCAAGCAAATCGTACGTAACATTTCGTTTCTCGCTATTCCCATTGGGGACACACCACACACGGAATACCGTGCCGGCGACAATCAAATTATCCCCCACGGGAGTATCTCTATTAGTATTGTTACGCGTCGAAACAAAAGGAAAATGTAAAATGGAACTCCCGCACACGCTCTGTCGCTTCTGTACACGCAAGTTTTTTTTTTATTATCTTTTCACCGATCCATAATCGTCATATACGAGCTCCTCTTTTACATTTTCCTTTTTTCCCTTTCCACATCTTTGTTTTGGCAGACATAACAGTTAGTTTAGGGTTAAAAGTACTTTTAGCACGCTCGAAATTTTCAAAAAGTCTGTTGGAAGGTAAATATTGCTTTTTTTTTTCTCGATTTTCGATTTTTTGGTACTTTTTTGGCCCGAAAATTTTCCTTTTTTTTGTATAATTCTTCTATTATTACTGGGAAAAAAATTCTCCATTTGCAGTTTATCTCCGTACCTGCTGCACTATTAAATAAAATTGGCTTTCTTTCCGTATCGCTCATGTCTATAAAGTTATCGCAAAAAAACAAGGTGTATGAATACATTTTTGACCCACTGTATGTGATAGCTGCGGGAGTTTTTTTCTTCTTTTTCCTGTATCATCGTGACTTTTTATCGAGGCCACACGAGTCGATCGAGACCGAGGAGTCTCTCGTTTGAGGGATACGATAGGAAGAGAGACGCGAGAGAGTTTCATACGTGAATAATGCTCTGCTATCAGATTAGCCGATGGCGTGCGTGACGGCAATGCCCCGGTTTCCCTTATAATCTATGTGTAGCGCATCATGACCGTACGGTACGTTGCCCTATATTACGACAAGATGACATATAACTACGATTTATTTCGCGTCATCTTGACCAACCTGTCTTAATCAATTTTCTATTAACAGCCAGTAAATACTTCGAGTATACGTAGAACGTTTCGTATCAGTCTAAAAGCCCAAATCTTCTATAAAAATCGCCAAACTTCGTTTTCACCCCCTTCCATCAGCTCTTGTTAATTTTTTGTCGGAAAAATTGTGTACAAAAGTGTGTACAAAAGTGTGTTCGCACACTATGCTCGTGAATATCCACCCAGATATGGATCACTATAAGGATATATACGAGCGAACGAAGGGGAGAGAGAAAAATGGCAGAGGAAAAAAAATTGCCCAGAAGAGACAGGAAGTTACGTTGAGAGGGGATGAGATAGTACACACACACACATTTACATATATAGTATACATATATGGTATGAGCTTGAGGGGGGAAAAAGTGGTGGTTTCTCGTTTATCCCCAGCAAACATGGCAAAAGATCGCACGAGCTTCTCCTACCCTCTATAGAATGGTAGAATTACAAAATATATAACTGTAGTACAAATACAAACCGCATATCCTCAGTAGCTCTGCCTTCGCACAAAAGCGTCTCGTTTCGCGTACTCGTACGTATACGCACACCCAACACAGGTTGAATATCGTTCCGAGAGGAAGAGAGAATTCTCTCTGGTGTAATCATCCGTGCGGTGTCCTTTATTTCGTGTTATAACGTCGACGACCATGCGAGAACAACAATCCACCCTTTTGGCTCCGCTCGTATTGTCCGACACATACGTGTAGTCAGGACTGTCGGAAAGCATAATCTTGGCTGAGGGACCACGGGAAAGGTATAAAAAAAGAAGGAACTTTATTTCTCGGGCGGATCTCGGTTTACTGAGAGGAAAAAAAGAAAGGATTTGTGAAAAAGAAAAAATGATGAGCTAACAATACAGACATTTTTGATTCGCTAGGTTTTACAGAATGGCTTTTCTTCGACGAAATAGCAAACTCGTGGATCATTTTTTGAAAATTCACCGAATGCAAAATTGTAGACTGGGATATTCGCTTTCTGTAAATCCAATCGTAGTATTTGAAAAAAATGCACGTACAATTAAGGGCAGGGTTCGATTTTTCACTTTCGAAAAAACGAATTTTTTTTCTTTGTCTTATCTTATTGTTTAACATTTCAAGAATATGTCCTTAAAATTTTAAACCGATCTATGCAATATTCTTGAAGTTATTGTCTAATTAATCTCATTGCCTTTAACGCTATACCTCTAACAGCTGCGGGACTTTTTTACTTCATAAACTTTAGACGCGTTTTTCTCAAAACTACTTTTTCAAAGTCCGTGTTCACTGCCATTTAAAAACTACTTGACCGATTCATTTCGAACTTTGTACACATTTTCTACATATAAAATACCTCCCCCCAACGTTTAGTTACATTTTTTTTTTTTACATTAAGGGTGTTTCCCACCCACAAAATGGCGGAATTTTTCGTGGAAAATAACAGTTCACACTTTGGATGGCCGGCAAAAATTGTTAAATGAAAAAAAAAATTATCAGAGAACGTTGGGGGGAAGATTTGATTATAATTTGACTAAATTTTCATGGTTTTTCATTTTCAGATAATTTCCGGCCGACTTATAGTGAACACCGCAAATTGTTTTTTTTCCAAGACGTTCTGGGGGAAGCTCCGTTACGGGCTTATGCTTCAATATTTCTGCATGAAAAAATTACACAACATTGTGAAAAGTATGCTCAATAATGTACAAAAGGTTCGAATAAAATTGCTCAATCCATATTTGAGAAAAAAAATCGCAAAAAAAGTGTTTTTTTTACGCTGAAACCCTTACCCCTCCCTTAAGAAAAAAACATTACACTCTGAGTATTTTCGAGGACTTTTTGAGAGTGTATACTCGAGGGTAAGTGGAATTAAGCGCTCGAGCACCGGCATTGGCTCTTGGTAAGAAACCTGGAATTTTCGTTTTCAAATGTTATGCAGACCAAAAAAAAAAAAACGATCGTAAAAACGTACGAACGTGATTTTCTCGATAGATTTTATTATGTAATATAAACTTATGTGTTATACATTGCTACATATTATTTGTTTTCCCCTTAAATTCTATATTGTGTCCTATGAGCTACCTTAAGGATTCGACTTAACATCTAGAATGCACAGATCTTGTACAGAATATATAATTTTTTTTCCATATTTTTATCCATTTTTTTTTCCCCATCATCATCGTTATCGTTAGTCTCATATTCGTATGTTACTTGCATTTTTTTTTCTCCCGTTCCAAAATCGTCATCGGGATCTCGTGTTTTTTTTCTTCCTGCCACAAGGTTTATCCGAATATGTTGTTCTCTACGTGACGAAATTAACGCAACTCCACCCCTCGCCTATCGTTTCAAATCTCCCGAAGGGATACTCACCCTTCTCACTGCCGGAAAGACAAAACTGTGTGGGTTATCTGTTTGACTGTGAGAAGCAAAGAGAGGCAAGAGCGTCACGTTGTACTATCTAATTTGTGAAACATTAATCTTAACACTGTTTGGATTGCCAAGACTTCGGTCCTTCCTCATTCGTCCCTCGTAACGCGACATTTACGGTCGATTGCTTCTTTTGTAGTATATTTTTCTCTTTTGTTTATACTTTGTTCTCTCGTGACCCTTGACAACGTTCTGTTTTTGTGCGAGATGTCTCTCGGGTCAATTTTTATACTCGCTCGTTCGTTAAGGGATAACACCACTGTGATCCCCTGTTTTTTTTTCACATTTTTCAAGAATTTTTTTTTGTGGGAAAAAAAAGAGATATTCGAAAAAATTTTTTGGGTTTTGTTCCTTGTTTATTAATGTATCAAAAAACATTTTTTTCACATTTTTCACGCCGCATGGTGGCGCTGGGGAAGCTCTCACGTCAGGTGCTGTCATTTCCGCGGCACGCAGCAGAACTCTCTTCAACGTCGATGAATTTAAAAAAAAATATAAAAAAAAAAATAGGCACGCCTTTGAAATTAAAGTTAATTTCAAAGGCGTGCCTATTTTTTTTAAAACAATATTTTTCCAAATCCCTGTGTACTTCTCTTCAAAATATCATATTATTAACGAAAACACTCGGTATTTTTTTTCAGATCGACGTTGAAGAGAGTTCTGCTGCGTGCCGCGGAAATGACAGCACCTGACGCGAGAGCTTCCCCAGCGCCACCATGCGGCGTGAAAAATGTGAAAAAAATGTTTTTTGATACATTAATAAACAAGGAACAAAACCCAACAAATTATTTCGAATATCTCTTTTTTTTCCCACAAAAAAAAATTCTTGAAAAATGTGAAAAAAAACAGGGGGTCACAGTGGTGTTCTCCCTTAATCAATTTCGATAAACGGCTCGATTGTACTCTCGGAACGGGAATGAACTTTTTTCTTGTATGGAGAGACTATTGGAAAATGATTTTCCAACGTAATAATTGAAAAGAATATATATTCTTTCGTGATTATCAGTATTTTGTGAATCCACATGTACCTCGTGTGTTGGAAAATTATTTTCAATGGTTTTCCATGACATTTATGTTCTTCCTGTCCTCTATCGGAATCAAATGATTAGCGTTTGTTTTATATTCACGTAAGAAGGACCGATACAATTCGCAACTCTTTTACAGACAATAATAATACGTCACCTATGAATTAGGATTTTCGTTACGATTAAAACGTTAATTATTAATTATTATCATTAAGATTTACGTCCTAAGATATAATACACTCACCTAACACGATAACACCTGATGATATTTCATTTTTTTCCCCCCTTTGTTTCCCTCTCTCTTCTTTGTCGTTCCCGTTATTTTGTGCTTTGCGTTTTTATTTTTCTTTTGTAAAAATTTCCATTCACTCGCGGCAAAAAGAAAGTGGGCACGAAGCGCGAGTAGCGAAAAAATGTGAGTTATAGAGAATTTTTCTTTTCAAAGGTTATTGAAAGGGTTGCGAGGGATTTAAGGGCCAATATACGTTTAAGCCTTTGTTGTTCTTCTTTTTGACAAAATCTTCGTTTCCAGTATGTTCGCGAGTCTTTAACGTCCGTTGTTTTTTGAACTCGCTGAACGGCGAAGGGAAATCTGGACTTTGATATTTTTGGGACTTTGAAAAGAAGAGAAAAAAATAATAATATTTCAAATATAAGATTTCACGCAACGCGATAACTTACTCGGATTGTCAAGAATTTAACATCGGTCGATGCTTTTTCGCCAAAAATCTCTTTGCGATCATTTAAAAAAATCTCGATAAGCCTCTTTTTCCAAACGCCATTTATATAGCGTTATAAACACGAATAAAAAAAAATGTTCGAGTACATCATCTTGTTACCAGCGAGAGAGTTTTTCACCAACAAAAAATGTTACCCTCATTTTTGTCGTCATTATCATGCATCCCATAACGCGACTCGAGAGTATCCTCGTGTTCTTCCATTCGCTGCTACAGTTTCCAAGAGACTTTATTTTTCTCTCCTTAACGGGTTCTCTTAGATTCACCACTGAAACAAATCGATCGACGATTTACCGGACTCGACGTTTGCCGGACAGGGACTCGCGCTGCCGCACCATTTCGTCTCTTTGAGGGGTGGACATGTTAGGCCACCTCTTCTCGGACTTAATCTGACCTTTCGCGTTCTCTGGGTCTCACCGACGCCGCAGCTACGACTGCAAGCGCTCCAGGGACCCCAGTCGTCGACCTTGCAGTCTCTCGGTGGACCTGGGTTGTAAAAAAAAAAACACGAGAGAGGGTAACGGAAGGAAAAAAAGTGAGAAGCTGTTAAATCTCGGTGTTAAAGCACGTGTCGTCGAGCGTGCCAAATAACGACGGGAGCCAAAGAGTTATAAAAGCCTTCAGAGCCCCATCTCTTTTTCAACCCTTTCTCCCTTGCGCTTTACTCTCTCTTTCTCTCTTTTCGCCTCTAGGGGTCGCGCTAGTTGAGCAAAAGAACTATTTTCACCCACTCTCTCTGCGCGAAAGGGCGCTGGCGCTAAATCGTTAGGTATTTCTGACAGCGTTCGATATGTAGTTAAACCGTTATATGGGCCAATATTTACTTTTATTGGTCAAAAGCACATTGCCACCTATGGAAATCGGTATATTCAGATGCGGGAATTCAATTTTCAAAATAAATGATTAATGGTAATCATTGAAAAAGATCACGTAGTTTATGATAATTTCCGGCGAGGTGTATTTTTTATTTAGTTTTTTTTTTATCAAGAATAATTCATGATAACGGTTTTGTAATGCCGAGTGATAGCTGATTATGTTCATTAAGGGGGGAAATAGGGTTAGACGGTTCAAAATATCGGTTTTTTTTTTATTTCATAAATTGTTAGTAAAACTATTGAAAAATATGTTCCCAAAATTTTAAATGAAAATTTCGACTCGTTCTATTGTTATAAGCCATTAAAGGGGGAAATAGGATTAGGACAGCGTTTTCTCAATGATTTTCATGAATTTTTTTATAGTACAAAAAATGAATATAATTTATTGAAACTTTGAGAATATTTTATACATATATTTAAGTATATACTATAAAATTTTTGAAGAATTTCCTTGAAAAACACCGAAGAAAATTTATGACTGCCTTGACTTTGTTTTTCTTGGTACTATTTTTTCAAACGCGTTTTTCTGAAAACGACTTTTTTTGAACTTGCGTACACGCTAGTTTGAAAAGTTTTCAACTAATCGTTTTGAAATTTGGCAATTACTTTCTTCATAGTATTGCGCTCTATATGAACCTAAAACCGGAATATTACCATTATTTGAAATAATTTTTTTTTTGCAAATAAAGTTGTAAAAAATGGCAAAAAGCATGTTTTTTTGTTTTGACCACTGTAAAAAATTCAATTTTCTATTTTTTTTATAGCATTTAGGTTCATATAGAAGAGAGACGTGTAATAAAAGTAAATTCCAACCTCGTTTGATTTCAGATGAAAATTGCGGCTTCCAGAATGTACGCAAAATGCTGAGTCCGATTGTGACCTGCAATATGGGGTCGCTAATATCTTCGGTGTTTTTCAAGGAAATTCATCAAAAATTTTATAGTATATACTTAAATATATGTATAAAATATTCTCAAAGTTTCAATAAATTATATTCATTTTTTATACTATAAAAAAATTCATGAAAATCATTGAGAAAATGCTGTCCTAACCCTATTTCCCCCATTAAGGCGGGAAAGAAAAATCGATTTTTTTTTATTTCATAAATTGTTAGTAAAACTATTGAAAAATATGTTCCCAAAATTTTAAATGAAAATTCCGACTCGTTTTATTGTTATAAGCCATTAAAGGGGGAAATAGGATTAGGACAGCGTTTTCTCAATGATTTTCATGAATTTTTTTATAGTATAAAAAATTAATATAATTTATTGAAACTTTGAGAATATTTTATACATATATTTAAGTATATACTATAAAATTTTTGAAGAATTTCCTTGAAAAACACCGAAGAAAATTTATGACTGCCTTGATTTTGTTTTTCTTGGTACTATTTTTTCAAACGCGTTTTTCCGAAAACGACTTTTTTTTAACTTGCGTACACGCTAGTTTGAAAAGTTTTCAACCAATCGTTTTGAAATTTGGCAGTTACTTTCTTCATAGTATTGCGCTCTATATGAACCTAAAATCGGAATATTACCATTATTTGAAATAATTTTTTTTTTGCAAATAAAGTTGTAAAAAATGGCAAAAAATCATGTTTTTTTGTTTTGACCACTGTAAAAAATTCAATTTTCTATTTTTTTTATAGCATTTAGGTTCATATAGAAGAGAGACGTATAATAAAAGTAAATTCCAACCCCGTTTGATTCCAGATGAAAATTGCGGCTTCCAGAATGTACGCAAAATGCTGACTCTGTGACCTGCAATATGGGGTCGCTAATATCTTCGGTGTTTTTCAAGGAAATTCTTCAAAAATTTTATAGTATATACTTAAATATATATATAAAATATTCTCAAAGTTTCAATAAATTATATTCATTTTTTATACTATGAAAAAATTCATGAAAATCATTGAGAAAACGCTAACCCTATTTCCCCCCTTGAAACATGCTGTTTGACCATTATTTCGTCACGAAAATGATTATCGTATGACATCGGTATATAAAAAGGAATATCGGAGCCGCTCCAATAGATTTTTCGGTAGCAAGATACTTTTGTTCAGTAGTGTACGTACAAAATGTGTATACAATAGCGTTTTCGTTCTATATACACGTAATATATAGTTATGTAGAATCGAATGCGCGCTGGTAACGTGTTAAAGTACATTATACCACATCCGGTGCTCCTCGATCAAACGAGCTTGCTCTTTACGGGGCCTCACCGTACAAATTCAAAGCTCTGGCGTGCTCAGAGAGCGAAAGAGTAAGAGAGAGAGGGGTAGAAGCGAAAGTGCGCGAGTTATTCCGCGCGTCGATGTTTTACCGTACGCCATTGCGCGGGAAAACCGGGCTAACCCGGAGAGCGAGAGAGTGAGAGAAAGGTGTACACGACCCTTTGATCGGTCACGCGAAAAATATGGCTATTGAACCGGCTTTCCCATTAACTCCCATAAATGAAAAAAATCTCTCTCCCTCTCTCGTTCTCGCAGCAGTATTTATAACGTTCTCGCTATCCTCGCGGGGGATGGTAGGGGTCGCAAGCTCTCGTTCCATCGTCTGACTGCCCGGCGTCGTTTGCCTCGTCGCCGCTGAAAGGGTTAATTGAAACTTTGTCCGTAGGGCGGTGCCATTGAGAGGGCAAAGATAAAACACACACGAGTGAGGGTAAAAAAAACTTTTTTTTTTGCCTTCATATTTTGTAAGCTCCCGTGTACAGAAAAAAGAGTGAGGAATTTCCGTATGCGGTAGAGAGAAAGAACGAGTAAAAATGTGGTTAAACATTGTAGCCCGAACTCGTTAGATAGACAAGGTCTTTGGTATTTTTAATTATTCAAGTGGACGTCAAGAGCAAACGGACAAATAGTCCGTTATGATTTAGAAATTACTTTTTTTTTGCTTCCTTCAATTTGCTTATTTTTTTATATTAATTATCACAGTAAAAAGATTATTTTCATGAGCTCCCCTTTTGTGCTGCGGAATTCAGACGAGAGGAACGAGGCCTAGTACAAAGGGTAGATTATACATTTGCGCTTGGATACTGAGAAAAATGATGAAAGTTAATTATTCAGGTCGAATTTGTTTGAAATAAATTAATGAACAGCCAAAAAAGTATGAATTAAAAGAGTGCAATTCATAAATGTACGATTGGTAGTTTGAGGGATTTATTAAGTTTTCATTTTCGATTTCAAATCGATCATATCGATTGTCATAAATATCGGATCCTTATTGGTTATCGAAGGAGAATCGTACAAAGTTTGATGAAACACGGTTCATCTATAATGACCATAATCGAGGAACAAACAGAGGAACAAACAGAGGAACAGAAAAAACAGGATCTCGATCTTTCCAATCTCTTCGAAGATAGTTAAATTTTTCAATATTTATTCCTATGATTTTTCTCAGCAATAAAAATATCGTTTGATTAAAAAAAAAGTAAAGAAAATACTAACGTGTTCTAAGATGTTTTCCCTTGGACTGCAATCTGTAATGTTTCATTCTGAGCCTGTGCTGATGCTTTTTCGTAACCACAGTCGTATTTGTCCACGCGTCACGATGGCTAAGTCCACTGGAATTCGTCGCATTACCGATTCTTCTCGGTAGGTCCTCGTAGTCCTCTCCTTTTCTGTGATAATTTGAGGACGAAGATGACGAGACTTTTTTACTCTCGTGTCTCGCTTTTTCATCGCTCAATCCCTCTCTGGAGTCTTCGCGCTGTTGAATTTGATTTATCGATTGTCGTACGGGATAGGGGACTGGAGTTACTTGTGAAAATTTCGATCTTGGCAAGGAATATGACGCCGTGATACTGTTAATTATCGCAGGTTTGTTGTTGTTATCCTCGTAAGGCTCGTCTGTCATTCCTCCTTGCTGACCACTTGTGGTTGTCCAGTACCTGAAAAACAAGCATCTCTTGATTTCTTTAATATAACGAGGGTAGATGAAAAAATAGTGACTACTAGTGAACATAAAACGGACGAAATATTCATATCCGTATTTTGAGAATTCAAAAGTTGAAACTCAGGAATAAACAAACATCGCGTCAATTTGATCACTTCCACTTCCATGAAAAATCACTTTTTGGACGATTTACAGCGGAATTTCGAGTTTGTCAAAGAAATGGCTACTGAATTAGTAATCAGCGAGTCAAAATACATCGATATAGCGTCCTAAAAGAAAATTAAAAAATTCAAAATTTTTTTGCATTTCGGCCAAAAAGAAGTGGCTTCACTAAAATCGCTGTAACGTTGCTTCCCGATGGAGTTGGAGCCCCACTCTGTGCTCATTCTTTTCGTGATCGAAAACCCTTTAAAATGGCGCTTGAATCATTGTGCTATCCTTATTTTTCGATTTTTCACAGATTTTTAAAGTCGGACCATCGATTTTTGCGAATTTCTCCATACATACCCCTTCTCATTTTTTTCGTCGATTTTCAACCTGCTCTCACGGCTACAATAATTGAGATATCGGGATGATCCAAAATGCATTCTCTAAGTCTACTCGAGACGTTTTGAAAACGCTCATCAAAACCCAAAATCGATGAAACGGGCGCCAAGTTATGACCATTTGAAATTTCGAGATTTTTAGGTTTCCGAAAAGGTGGGCAAAAAATTACAAAAAAATTTTTTTCTCTTTTTTTAATGTTTCGATACCCTATTCGATCGGAAATTTTCCGCTGATTACGAATAACACCGAGTTTTAGTCGAAATCTCAAAAAATCAATGTAAAAAAGGCGAAAAACGAAAAAAATCACTTTTTGGACGATTTTCAATGAAATTTCGAGTTTTTCAAAGAAATGGCTACTGAATTAGTAATCAGCGAGTCAAAATACATCGATATAGCGTCCTAAAAGAAAATTTAAAAATTCAAAATTTTTTTGCATTTCGGCCAAAAAGAAATGGCTTCACTAAAATCGCTGTAACGTTGCTTCCCTATGGAGTTGGAACCCCACTCTGTGCTCATTCTTTTCGTGATCGAAAACCCTTTAAAATGGCGCTTGAGTCATTGTGCTATCATTATTTTTCGATTTTTCACAGATTTTTAAAGTCGGACCATCGATTTTTGCGAATTTCTCCATACATACCCCTTCTCATTTTTTTCGTCGATTTTCAACCTGCTCTCACGGCTACAATAATTGAGATATCGGGATGATCCAAAATGCATTCTCTAAGTCTACTCGAGACGTTTTGAAAACGCTTATCAAAACCCAAAATCGATGAAACTGGCGCCAAGTTATGACCATTTGAAATTTCGAGATTTTTAGGTTTCCGAAAAGGTGGGCAAAAAATTACAAAAAAAATTTTTTCTCTTTTTTTAATGTTTCGATACCCTATTCGATCGGAAATTGTCCGCTGATTACGAATAACACCGAGTTTTAGTCGAAATCTCAAAAAATCAATGTGAAAAACGTGAAAATCGACAAAATCACGTTTTGGACCATGATCGGCAGGCCATTCGAGTCCTCGAGAAGGTAAATCACAATAGCTAACGTATATATCTCCCCACATTATATAAATATATCGCTGCCGCAGTGTACAAGAGTTGCGGAGGTCAGGGGTGTATAAGAGTTGGCGCGCGATGCGCACAGTATATATGTATACTCGTATATACTCTCCCTTTCTCTGTACAAATATATACGAGGAAAAAAAACAGAAAGAAAGAGAGAGAGAGAGAGAGATATCGTAAATTGAGAAATTTTATCCCCCCGCTTGTCAGTGACCAAGCGGCCAGTGTTGTACGAGAGTGAAGCCTCATCAACAAAACGGTGATGAGGCTATCTTTCTTTCACTCTCGCACACACTATCACGCTTGCTGCATATTGCTCAGAAACAATCGGTTCAAGGCTTCAATTGATTTTCCGCAGGTGTATCATTTCGAGGATCGAGTTTAACGCACGCCCGATATACCATCGGATAAGGATTTCGTCGTTGAAGCAGCCAATAACGCCATATAAGGGCGATAAACGCACGGCGGAACGCTATATACAGTATCAGATGCCACATACACGTGTGTACTGGTGCAAATAGAGCCAGGAGAAATATTGTAAAGATCGAGACTGAACGAGATTGAGAATAGGAGAAACGAAAAGTTCGAGGACATCGAGAAAGACACTTTCGACGTAGTATCTTATCCTTTGGATGTCTCAAGAGATAGATAAAAATCAGAGAGACATCGATACGCGCCGCTGTCCCAAGTTTGGGATATATCAATACGATAAGAACGAGAATCTATAGCCATTTCATACCCATAGATCTCTCTATTTCTCTACCCAGTTGCGTCTTTGTTCGAACGATTTCTTATCCACCATCAATTCTTCGTAACTTTCTCCACTGTCGCTTGGATAATCCGAAAAACTTTCTGTTCCACTCCAGTTTTTGAGATTTGTGCGAAATTTCAAACAAGAAGCTGCTTGAGTATAATACTTACGAGAACCAACATTATTTCACCACCATCGTAATATCACGAGCCCGAGAGTGACTGTTTTATTCCTTTTTTTACGTAAAATAATTAACGCAATATGACCCGTTTACGGGGATTGACTAAAACTGCTATTACCGCCAGAAATACCCCAATAAACCATATTCTGAGGATTCCACTTTTACATACAAATACAGTGGGTCAAAAAAGTATTCACACACCTTGTTTTCTTTGCGATAACTTTATAGACATAAGCGATACGCAAAGAAAGCCAATTTTATTTAATAGTACATCAGGTACAGAGATTTACTGCAAATGGAGAATTTTTTCCCAGGAATAATAGAAGAATTATGGCAAAAAAATGAAAATCTCGGGCAAAAAAAGTATTCATACACTTACGATTATAGTGAAAACCTACATCATCATAGTTGTCAATTATAACTAATATTTGATGTGCATCCCTTTTGCTTCGATTATCGCCTCGAGTCTCTTAGGCATAGATTCTACTAGTTTTTGCGTTGTTTCTTTTCCTATTTTCGTCCATTCTGTTAAAAGCACTCTTTGGAGATCGGATTTGTTTGTTTCGTCTGGCGGAAACCAAATACCGAGCTCCGGCAGAAAAATTTAATACCGACTGGAAAGCACGGCGGAGGAAGCGTCATGGTTTGGGGCTGTATGGGATATTATGGCGTTGGTAATCTGGCTTTTATAGATGGTACAATGAATGCCCAGAAGTATATCGACGTGTTGCGCAGCAATTTCAAAGCAAGTGTAGATAAAATAGGCCTGGATGGAAATTTCTACTTTCAACGAGATAACGACCCGAAACATACTGCCATGAAAACGTGGGAATGGTTACTCTATAATGTCCGCAAACAATTGATTACACCACCACAATCTCCGGACATCGATCCTATTGAACATTTATGGCACTTGGTGGATGTAGAAATTAGAAAAAGAAAAATAGCAAACAAATCCGATCTCCAAAGAGTGCTTTTAGAAGAATGGACGAAAATAGCAAAAGAAACAACGCAAAAGCTAGTAGAATCCATGCCTAAGAGACTCGAGGCGATTATTGAAGCAAAAGGGATGCACACCAAATATTAGTTACAATTAACAACTATGATGATGTAGGTTTTTACTATAATCGTAAGTGTACGAATACTTTTTTTGCCCGAAAATTTTCGTTTTTTTTTGCATAATTCTTCTATTATTCCTGGTAAAAAATTCTCCATTTGAAGTTTATCTCTGTACCTGATGTACTATTAAATAAAATTGGCTTTCTTTGAGTATCGCTTATGTCTATAAAGTTATCGCAAAAAAACAAGGTGTGGATACTTTTTTGACCCACTGTACATGCACTTGAATGGCGCGTTTATACTTGTCAAGTGTGTCGTACGAGCCAATATTTCGAACGACAACGGAGCGCTATCCATAGTTACAGGAAAACCGTTATAGAATATTCATACGCAAAGGAGAGCGAAAAATATATGACACAGTTGAAAACAGGAAGCGACTATGGAACGTGAGGCAAAGAAGGAGGCCAAAAAGGGCATATTTCAATCTCCTCGTACACAATGCCATGACGTTTCCTTTGAAGTTAACAAAGTACGACAAGTTTTTGCGGGTGCTTTTTCGGTGTTCCAACCACCATCTTCGGTAGTTTCACCCGAAACTTTCTATTTTCTTGTTCAATTGTTGGTTCAGAATAACTGGTAATCCCATCTCTTTCGGTCCCCTCGTTGCAAGAGGGAAACGAGTAGACAAAGTGAGAAATGCGTTCAGACAGATATATTCGTCTCATTCTTTGCTAGGCATCTCCGCATGTTATATGCACGAAATTATTCTCACAGGGGGATGCAAGTGCGATGTGATACGGTAAGGGAGAAACAGAATAGAGTAACAACGGGAGAGAAAAAGTTATGGTACTCGGATCGTCTCGAGAAGTGGCAAAAGACATTTTCATAAATGTCAAGAAGCGACCTCTTGTCTGGAGCCTCGCCTTCAGACCGAACATTTTGATATTTTCTTTGAAGGTTCGCGCAAGGCTCACGGAAGATAACTCTTGTGCGTGGCGAATGTCACAGTGACCCATAATAATCACGATGGAGAATATTAATATTCTTCAAGGTAGTAGTCTGGTAACTTAAGTGGATTTTCATGTCTTTTTTGGAGGGCGTTTTTTTTGTAGGAAAATAAAAATGAATCGTTTTGGATATTTAGGATATTTTTATTTACATATTAAAGATATAAAAACAAATTTTTTTGAAAAAATTTAATAGTTTATTATCATTATTATTGATCGAAGTTGGCACCTTGAAAAAAGGCGCGTGGGTGGCCCCGGTGATTTTGGCTCTTGATGTTATCTGAAATAAAAAATTCTTGATAATTCTTAATCTATAGACATGTCATTCTGGTCGTAACTACTGAAGTTAAATTTCATGGATAAATAACAAAATGGCGGACTTTGGAAAAGGACTTTTTTTTTCCAAAGTCCGCCATTTTGTTATTTATCCATGAAATTTAACTTCAGTAGTTACGACCAGAATGACATGTCTATAGATTAAGAATTATCAAGAATTTTTGATTTTCGATAACATCAAGAGCCAAAATCACCGGGGCCACCCACGCGCATTTTTCTCGAGGTGCCAACTTTGATCAATAATAATAATAATAATAAACTATTAAATTTAAAAAAATTTTTTTTTTTTGTATCTTTAATATGTAAATAAAAACATCCTAAATATCCAAAACGATTCATTTTTATTTTCCTACAAAAAAACGCCCTCCAAAAAAGACATGAAAATCGGCTTAAGTTACCAGACTAATACCTTAAAGAATAGTTCGCATCGTCGATGCGGAAAATATTGGTAGTTCCTAGGATCGTTTTTATTTCGGTTGTACGAGGATTATGAACAAATGATTCATACTTAACCCGTTACAATATTAATTTTCAAGCAATGGATTGCACCCAATTTTTATAACAAGCGTCGATTACGCAAAATATCAGACAGAATGTGTAAGGTGCGAAGGTAGTGCACTCCGGAAAGTAGAAAGTTAAAAAAGGTCGGGTCTAGTGATGGAAGGGTAGAATGGAGAAGCGGAAGTCAGTGAAGGCAGGAATGAAAGGAGAATATCTCTCAATCTCCCGCGGGGTACTATATGTTCGAGGGTTAAAGAAAGCGCCCGAAATGGCTGGCATTCCCATAAAAGTTAAGGAGAGAGCCCAAGGATACCGTGTGGTATACGTCGAGATATAACCTAGACGGTGTATCTCTCGCGAGCTTTCTCTCGTTGAATCCCTTACATATATAAATGGGACATTCGATGCCAGTGGGACCAATTTCTAAATGTGATTATCAACGCTGTTTTTCATTCTTGTATACTCAAACTCGATATACCCAATCTAGGGAAAGTACACAATTTTGGTGGGACTGGATTTTCAATTTTTCATAGGATATTCAAAAGAATGAAAAGCATTAATTTATCCTTAACCTCTTGTATTTTCGCTCAAATTCGCAGCCAGGTTCAGTTATCAATTTTGTTCCAGTTCAATTGACACTGACATGATATCCGAAAAATTAAGAAAATCTCTGTAATCAAATTCCGAATGTGGATCCATCGGTACGGAATTCCCGATATACAGGTGTCCCATATACACGTAGAGCTTTCTGGCTATGGATCTCAACAGTCTACCGGTCCTGCCGGAGGTGGAAAGAGACGGGAAAAGAGTCATTCTCCATTCTACTTTTTACCCTCCCTCCGCCCTTTTCTTCAAGAGTACCTATTTTTTTTTGTATAGCTCAGAGGGGCGTATATACCAGCGTACATAGCACATTTAAGGCGGTATTCATGACGACCGTTTGTAGGTTTTCGTAAAGCTTCTTCGCCCTTCAACGTAACACGTCTTTTTTATCCGCGGATGTGTTAGTGTCGAGGCACGATCATGAATACGGAACGAGAGTCAAACTCTTCGCGATATCTCAGTGGCGCGCATTGTCGAACGAATCTTTTAGTTTCCGAGCGTCCCGCTAGGTGTTGTGTCTCTGTCGTGTATCGTGAAAGGGATTGATGGCGTCTATCCTTTCTAACCAAACTTTGCTATAAACTACGGTGAGTGTTTCTCAATCTCTTTTCGCGGTTCTATCTCTCGTTCACAACTCTTTTTTTCTCCCTTTCTTTCTTAGTCGTTGCAGCGAATTTCTCCGTGTCACAAACGCCAAGAACGCGCAGTACCTTTTTTGTCTCTCTTTCTCAGCATCTTATTGCACCACAATTTTCATTCTATTTTTAGAAAAGCTCGCCCTAAAAATCTTGAAACCCTCTTGGACTTGTCGGGCATGTGGATTCTGTAAGAGTGGTTCTCGTCCTCGTGATGAGAGACGAGTATGCTCGAGTTTTAATATGCAGAGAGAGCTTCTTTATCTTTATCTCTCATGCGCGTTCTGTCTACTCTTTCCCGTATTTACTATCTCTTTTGCTCCGGTTCTTCGCGAGCTTCTACCTTATTAGTAGGAGTTCCAATTTAAAGCTAGAACGGGGACCGAGGGAAATTGTCAGGGTCTATCAGTAGCTTTGGAAGGTTTAAGGTAGTAGTCTGGTAACTTAAGCCGATTTTCATGTCTTTTTTGGAGGGCGTTTTTTTGTAGGAAAATAGAAATGGATCGTTTTGGATATTTAGGACGTTTTTATTTACATATTAAAGAAACAAAAAAAAATTGTTTTGAAAAAATTTAATAGTTTATTATTATTATTGATCGAAGTTGGCACCTCGAAAAAAAAGCGCGTGGGTGGCCCCGGTGATTTTGGCTCTTGATGTTATCTGAAATAAAAAATTCTTGACAATTCTTAATCTATAGACATGTCATTCTGGTCGGAACTACTGAAGTTAAATTTCATGGATAAATAACAAAATGGCGGACTTTGGAAAAAAACATCCTTTTTGAGAAAAAAAAACTTTTTTTTCCAAAGTCCGCCATTTTGTTATTTATCCATGAAATTTAACTTCAGTAGTTCCGACCAGAATGACATGTCTATAAATTAAGAATTATCAAGAATTTTTGATTTCAGATAACATCAAGAGCCAAAATCACCGGGGCCACCCACGCGCTTTTTTTTCGAGTTGCCAACTTCGATCAATAATAATAATAATAATAAACTATAAAATTTTTTGAAAACAATTTATTTTTGTATCTTTAATATGTAAATAAAAACATCCTAAATATCCAAAACGATTCATTTTTATTTTCCTACAAAAAAACGCCCTCCAAAAAAGACATGAAAATCGGCTTAAGTTACCAGACCACTACCTCAACGCGAGTACGGGGAGTTTTTTTTCGAGTGAAATCCCTGTCTCTCGGTTTTCTTCATAATCTGTTATGCACAGAATCGATCAATTTAGTGTATCGACTTTTTAGTGGACCCTTGATATTCGTAAATGGTGAAGAAGTACATAATCAATTTTCACTTGAAACGGCGGTTTTATTTCTATCCATTATTAGAATCGATTCGATAGCCGCCTCGGCGGCGAATTAACAAATTGAAAAGAATTATGGGTCAGCATTTAAGACGTTTACTTTAAAATTTTCCAATTTCGTCGTTGCTGATCGGAAAACCGATAGTAAGGCAAAAAAAAGTGGTTGAAAAACGAGATTGAAAATGGGTTTGTGACAGATATAAAAATTGCCCAATGATTATACTCTCTCTTTCTCTTTATATAGATATTTGATACCTGTATCTCTGGGTGTCCATTTCCCTCCGTTCTTCGGCGATTGCCTCGTTAAGTTCGCGATTCGGATCGATTCCCCGTGGTGTTGGGAGGCCAAGCTGTTGACTAACATTGCTAACGAATTCAATCTCAACGTCATCCTCGTGATACGTTTCCGTAAGGGTGTATTCTTTGAGCTGCAAGCATATCAATAAAAAACAAAAGTATATTTAAAAAATATTCAGATTGCAATGACATATGAGTTTGCGCGATTTTGGCAAAGACCAATGAATTCTTTGTCGTTGAAAGTGATTTCAAAGACACTCGAAATCCTTTCGTTCGTTACGTGAAACATTTAAACTTAATGAACGAAGTTGGCGACCATAATTCTATGTCGAATTAAAGTCAATGCCAATGGGAAGTCGAGATAAAAATATATAGGATGAAGAAGAAAAAAAAACGTAGATGGAGTTGAGCCCTTGCGATTAGTCACCGACCAGTTGGGGCTTGAGGCAAACGCTGTGGCATGGCGCCGAATTAAAGCCAACGTGACTCTATATATATGTACAAAGTTTTTTCTCCCTCGTTTCATCTCTTTCTCCAACTGCTGCTTAGCCACAGAAAGCTTTCTGCTCGCTTCGCTTTCGATTCTCCGAGGTCGCATTAAGGCTACCGACCGACATCAATTTGCTTGTTTCGAGTAGTTGAGGAGAACTCGGAGATCGCGTCGGGAAAGAAAGAAGCGCGAGACCACACAAAAGAGGTAGAAAAAAAATGAGGCTGTAGAGAAACGAATGGAGCACAGGGTTTGAGGTCAAAAGCGAGAAACGCTTTGCTGGATGTTGCAAAAAAAAATCGTAGGAAAACATTACCACTCGATTTTTTTCTCTTTCGTGGTACACGATTCATACGAGATCGCTTAAATAAAATGAAGCCAATTTTAAGATACATTTTTCATCGTCTTAGTAGCTTGAATAATCTATTTACGTACACAAATTTGATAAATATGATAAAAAATTTGAAACCTGGTCATTATTGAAATAGTCTCATTAATGCCGTATCAAATTTGTTTTGGTTATTTTTTTTACGACACTTTTCCTTCGCTTCACGTTATTTTTAAATGGCGATGGAATTTAATGAAATGGAGAACGAATGGAAATGTGTGAAAAATTCGGTTGAAAAGAGAGAGAGAGAGAACATTTGACGTTCGGGTGGTTTTCGGGACTCGTCCAATCGTAACTCGGGATTAAATTGCCAAGAGAAGTTCGGAGGGTGCTAATTAAGGCTCGATTAATCGACCACCACCATCGCCGCAATTGCACCGAGTCCAGGGCATCTTTGCACTCTATACATAGTGCAATATGGTAATTGCTATGCTATTTCCTCGCTACTATGCTGGAGTTTCGATCGATTAACTCTGTTCGATATCCGGTATGAGGTAACCACGTTGTGTTACGTGAGATCTGCATAACTCTTAAATGTTCAGAGTCTCTATTTCTCTCTTTCTCGCTCTCTCCATTCCTCTCTATTATAATATGGCAAATTGACAGAGGTAAGGAAGAGTGGCACTACGTCAATCAAAGTTTTTAATCATTCAAGAACCAGTATTTTTAACCATATTTGATGGAGCCCTTAAGGGTAGAAATAGGGTTAGGACAGCGTTTTCTCAATGATTTTCATGAATTTTTTTATAGTATAAAAAATGAATAGAATTTATTGAAACTTTGAGAATATCTTATACATATATTTAAGTATATACTATAAAATTTGTATACATATATTTAAGTATATACTATAAAATATTAGCGACCCCATATTGCAGGTCACAATCAGACTCAGCATTTTGCGTAAATTCTGGAAGCCGCAATTTTCATCTGAAATCAAACGAGGTTGGAATTTCCTTTTATTATATGTCTCTCTTCTATATGAACCTAAATGCTATCAAAAAAATAGAAAATTTAATTTTTTACAGGGGTCAAAACAAAAAAGCATGATTTTTTGCCATTTTTTACAACTTTATTTGCAAAAAAAAAATTATTTTAAATAATGATAATATTCCGATTTTAGATTCATATAGAGCGCAATACTATGCAGAAAGTAACTGCCAATTTTCAAAACGATTGGTTGAAAACTTTTCAAACTAGCGTGTACGCAAGTTAAAAAAAAGTCGTTCTCAGAAAAACGCGTTTGAAAAAATAGTACCAAGAAAAACAAGCAATATGGGGTCGCTAATATTTTATAGTATATACTTAAATATATGCATAAAAATTGTATAGTATATACTTAAATATATGTATGAAATATTCTCAAAGTTTCAATAAATTATATTCATTTTTTGTACTATAAAAAATTTCATGAAAATCATTGAGAAAACGCTGTCCTAACCCTATTTTCCGCGTTAATGGCTTATAACAATAGAACGAGTCGGAATTTTCATTAAGGGAGGGGTAAGGGTTTCAGCGTAAAAAAAACACTTTTTTTGCGATTCTTTGACCTCAAATATGGATTGAGAAATTTTATTCGAACCTTTTGTACATTATTGAGCATACTTTTGACAATGTTGTGTAATTTTTTCATGCAGAAATATTGAAGCATAAGCCCGTAACAGAGCTTCCCCCGGAACGTCTTGGAAAAAAAACAATTTGCGGTGTTCACTATAACTCGGCCGGATATTATCTGAAAATGAAAAACCATGAAAATTTAGTCAAATTATAATCAAATCTTCCCCCCAACGTTCTCTGATAATTTTTTTTTTTATTTAAAAATTTTTGGCGGCCATCCAAAGTGTGAACTGTTATTTTCCACGAAAAATTCCGCCATTTTGTGGGTGGGAAACACCCTTAATGTAAAAAAAAAAAATTTAACTAAACGTTGGGGGGAGGTATTTTATATGTAGAAAATGTGTACAAAGTTTGAAATGAATCGGTCAAGTAGTTTTTAAATGGCAGTGAACACGGACTTTGAAAAAGTAGTTTTAAGAAAAACGCGTCTAAAGTTTATGAAGTAAAAAAGTGAAGAAAAACATTTTTTTTTTCCAACTTACACAGAATCATCGACTCCAGCTCGTTTCTTCTTTTAAAATATTGTAGTGTATAGTGTACACTATATACTATATACACAATAGCAATGAATAAACTGTATAAATGTTCGACAGCTGTACTGCTAGCGCGACTGCCCGCAGCTGTTAGAGGTATAGCGTTAAAGGCCAGGAGATTAATAAGACAATAACTTCGAGAATATTGCTTAGATCGGTTTAAAATTTTAAGGACATATTCTTGAAATGTTAAACAATAAGATAAGACAAAAAAAAATCGATTTTTCGAAAGTGAAAACCCTTACCCCGCCCTTAAAAATTTTGGGAACATATTTTTCAATAGTTTTACTAACAATTTATGAAATAAAAAAAAATCGATTTTTCGAACCGTCTAACCCTATTTCCCCCCCTTAAAAGATTCTTAGTTACCTTTTTCGTCTCGTCGACTCGGAGTGAAATTCTCCCTATATCAAAAAGATCGATGGTAAGAGAGATCAGAAAAGCTATAGTCTGGTATTCAAACTCGAGTTTACTCGGTTCTTGCATTTTCCGCTATACTCCGGTATCTCGTTAGTCCGTGGTACGTCCACCGAGAGTCATTCGCGACGACGACGACGACGACGACCGAGTCTCAATATTGGGACATACGAGAGAGGCTTGGATCGATTAGATTCGAGGCTAGGCTCCGATATATAGCGCGAGAGAGTTACGTGGATGATGCTTAATTGATGGTAATCTCCAATTAACACTTCGACACCGCAGGCTCTACAAATGTGGCGGGTGGTTCTCCCTCCGAGATGCCATCGGCCTTTAATTATGTGAACGTGCTTCCGCGTCGCGTGTATATCCGGTTGACGCGTTCGCCTCAGGCGCGCACTCTCGTCCAATCTCGTATGCTTGTGTGGGTGTGTGTGTGTGTGTGTGTGTGTGTGTGTGTGTGTGTGTGTGTGTGTGTGTGTGTGTGTGGGTGTACCAAGATGTGTGGTATTAGACACGATCGTTGACTCTATCCACTAGTTTATGAGATTGATCGTGAAGAATTATAATAAAATGCAATCATTTTGATTACCATTTAATTACGATTGATTGGAAATACCAATGCTTCGGGAATAATAACGAAAAGTCCATCAATCATTTTTTAAAAAAATGTCATGGATCAATTGACAGTGATAAAAGATGGATGGTACTGCCATATATGTCAGTAACATGGAAAAATATTTGTAGCGATGGATTCGTATAAAATATCATGTACAGAATGCGGCGCGGGAGCTTCCTTATTTAAAACAATAATGAAACAAAAAGTATTGAAGATATCATTTTAATTTTTTTTTTTTACATAGCGGGTCATTTAAAGTTTTTTTTATTATTTTTTTGAAAGTGATATCTTGAAGGTGCCCACCGTTCTGCTCAATACATTGGGAGAGTCGAGATCTGAAGTTTTGGTCCACTTTGTCCACCATTTCCGTGTCGATCTTGGCGATAGCATCACGAATATTGTTCCTCAGCTCATCGAGGTCTTTCGGACCATTGGTATACACCAAGGATTTAAGATATCCCTATAAAAAAGAATCACAGGGTGCTAAATCTGGTCACTCTAAATCACCCCTTAGAGAGATAAGACGTTCGGGGAAGTGTTCACGCAAGAGAGACATGGAAATTCGTGACGTGTGAGCCGTAGCGCCATCTTGTTGAAATCATACATCCCCTACATCCATTTCTTCAAGTTCAGGAAGAAAAAAATTCTTTCACTATCTTGAGATAACGCTCAGAAGTGACTGTGACCGCCTTA
The DNA here is from genome assembly GCA_958009045.1 of Oxytorus armatus. Lineage (NCBI taxonomy): Eukaryota > Metazoa > Arthropoda > Insecta > Hymenoptera > Ichneumonidae > Oxytorus > Oxytorus armatus. Next base: position 937,594 of record OY253751.1, on the reverse strand, counting down.
TTGTTCTCTTAAAAAAAAACCATGGTCCAATAATGCCGATTCTGGATAACGCGCACCAAACACTCACACGTTCTGCATGTAGGGGTTGCTCATGAATTTTTCGGGGGTTCGTTCCACTCCAATAGCTGTCGCCAAGATCGACACAGAAATGCTGGACAAAGTGGACCAAGACTTCAGATTTCGACTCGCCCAATGTATTGAGCAGAACGGTGGCCACCTTCAAGATATCATTTTTTAAAAATAATAAAAAAAAACTTTAAATGTATCGCTATGTAAAAAAAAAAAATTAAAATGATATCTTCAATACTTTTTGTTTTATTATTGTTTTAAATAAGGAAGTTCCCGCGCCGCACCCTGTTTATGTCACATTGCGACTAGGTTTATTTTTATTCCGTTTCATCAAAGAAAAATTCATAATATTTGTCCGGTTATGACGAATGATACCTCAATTCAAACTGATCGTCACAAAAGTTTATTAAAAACGTTGAAATTACTTCATGAGTAAATGCACAAGAACGTCTGTATTAGCGGTACAGTCATCCCAAAAAAATGATGAGACAGATGCTGGCGCGAGGCTTTTGCGGAAGACATTTCAAAAATTACCGCGATATATAAGACACACCAGTGGCCTTAATATCCGGACTTTCGTGGGGGAAAAAAGGTACATTCGCGAAACTCGGGAGTTTTTATTTCTCTCACGGGAGAGGAGTACACGAGCGGTGGCACACCACCTCCTTTTTCTTCATTTCTTCATGTTTCGGAGGTCGGCAAAAGCTTCGAGCAATCTGAAGCCAAACTGCAGCTCAGCTACTCGATCCTCCGCGACCTCGCCGTCTTTTACCCAAACTTTTACATTCTTATGTACCTTTTCCACCGGTACATATATATCCACATAGAAGAAATGTGTATTCACGTAAAAAGCACATATACGATGGGGGACCCAAAAAAAACGGGAATTTCGTCATAATTTCTTTATTTTGTAATATTTTTAAACCAAATTTTCATCACCTTCAAAGTATTCTCCTTTGACCACAACGCACCTCTGCAAACGATCCTTCCAATGTTCAAAACATTTTTTAAATTCACTTATCGGGATGTTCTTTAGGCCTTCCAGCGATTTTTGTTTTACCTCCTCCACAGTGGCAAAACGCTTGATTGCTGCTTTGTTTCGGGGTCGTATCCGTAGCACCACGATTCGTCACCGGTAATCACCTTGGAAAAAAGTTCAGGGTCCTCTTCGAGCTGATTTTGAAGTTCAAAACATGCCCGAAGTCGACGCTCCCTTTGCTCGTCTGTGAGAAGGCGAGGGACAAATTTGGCTGCAACTCTGCTCGTGTGCAAATCTTTGGATAAAATCCTCTGAATTGAACTCCATGATATCCCAGACATCTCACAGAGTTGATCAATGGTTCGGCGACGGTCTTCACGAATGAGAGCATTGATTTCGTCGACGTTTTCGTCACTTCTTGACGTTGAGGGGCGTCCTGAACGGGGTTGGTTTTCAATTGACATTTCTCCATTTTTAAAACGTGAAAACCACTCGTACACTCTGGTTTTACTTAGGGCAGCATCTCCATAAGCAGTCTTAAGGGCGGGGTAAGGGTTTTCACTTTCGAAAAATCGGATTTTTTTTTGTCTTACCTTATTATTTAACATTCCAAGAATATGTCCTTAAAATTTTAAACCGATCTAAGCAATATTCTTGAAGTTATTGTCTTATTAATCTCCTGGCCTTTAACGCTATACCTCTAACAGCTGCGGGCGGTCGGGCTAGCAGTGCAGCTGTCGAACAGGTATACAGTTTATTCATTGCTATTGTGTATATAGTATATAGTGTATACTATACACTACAATATTTTAAAAGAAGAAACTGCTGTATGGAGCTGGAATCGATGATTCTGTGTAAGTTTGAAAAAAAAATGTTTTTCTTCACTTTTTTACTTCATAAACTTTGGACGCGTTTTTCTCAAAACTACTTTTTCAAAGTCCGTGTTCACTGCCATTTAAAAACTACTTGACCGATTCATTTCAAACATTGTACATATTTTCTACATATAAAATACCTCCCCCCAACGTTTAGTTAAATTTTTTTTTTTTACATTAAGGGTGTTTCCCACCCACAAAATGGCGGAATTTTTCGTGGAAAATAACAGTTCACACTTTAGATGGCCGCCAAAAATTTTTAAATGAAAAAAAAAATTATCAGAGAACGTTGGGGGGAAGATTTGATTATAATTTGACTAAATTTTCATGGTTTTTCATTTTCAGATAATTTCCGGCCGAGTTATAGTGAACACCGCAAATTGTTATTTTTCCAAGACGTTCTGGGGGAAGCTCTGTTACGGGCTTATGCTTCAATATTTCTGCATGAAAAAATTACACAACATTGTCAAAAGTATGCTCAATAATGTACAAAAGGTTCGAATAAAATTGCTCAATCCATATTTGAGAAAAAAAATCGCAAAAAAAGTGTTTTTTTTAACGCTGAAACCCTTACCCCTCCCTTAAACATAACAGTAGTTTCCGCGGCCGATTTCCCCAACAGGAAACAAAATTTCACAGCCGCGCGTTGCTCTCGACAATCGGCCATCACGTTTTCGCCGAAATGGAAAAAGTTGTTTCACTACAAAAATTCCCACGGGCGAACCGATGCACTCACGGCGACGGAACTTCGCACACTAACTCGGGAGACGTGTCCCCAACGGACACCTGGTCGAGCAATGGGTTCCCCCACTCTCCTTCCCCGCCGCAGCGCAATTCCCGTTTTTTTTGGGTCCCCCCTCGTATATAGACAATATATATTGAAAAACACATAAATATAAAAAGTAAATAGGGAATTTCATGGCGAATCGATAAATCTTTGTCTAATGGATATTTCAATTTCGTTACTGATGTTTTTTGTACTCTGCATAAAAAAAAAACGAATGACTATCACTTTATTAGATTGTTTTTTCGAAATTTTCGAGGATTGCCAAATATTTTTTAGCGATAGTGTACGTATAGAAAAAAATAAAATAAATAAAAATGTATATAGACAAAGACTGTACGTACGTGCGAAGTACAGACTCACGTACGTTTGTTACATATGTATACGGAACTCGCTACGTGCCAGACGATAAAGCTCACCCAAGAACGAAAAGAGAGAATGCACGCCACCAGAATCAAAAGTCTTACACGTGCTTTTCCCCCTTCGCACTCGTTTTTCTCTCGCCATTTATTTTTAACCTTTGTCTCTGTACTTGCTTTTTTTTTCTTTCCTTCTCTTTTTTCCGTTTCTTTTCCATGGTCCTTTTACACTTGTCCTCCGCCACGATTGTCATAAGTGATATGTTGGCGAGCGAATATACATATATCGTGTGTACGACGCACGTAGCAACCGCTTGCGGAAAGGTTAGAAAAAAAAAGAGAAACGCGTGTGTCGCTCGTTTCATTAACGAAGAAAAGCTAGAGTTCGTGACTCGTTTACGAGACGTTATAAAAATGTCGCGTTATTGAGGTTTTCCAGAATCTCACTTATTTTCCTCTCTCTCTTCCAATTTATCTTGTTTTTTATTCCTGTACATTGTAAAACGTATTATTTGAATTTTCATGCCTGATAAATGGTTTCAATTAGTGAATTTATGGTTGATCGATTAAATTGGATCGATTAAATGAAAAATTTCGTCGAATCATGCAAATAGATTTTTCTCGATGCCCTGGGCAATTTTTCGTCTCTATAAATGCTGGGAATTCAATGGCAAGAGGCACTGGCTAACGAAAAAAAAAAAGTCTTCGCTTTACTCTATTTTAAACTCTCGACAAAAATGTACAAACCGAAAACGAATCGCTCGTCCCTCTAAAACGGTTGTAGTATATCTATATACGTGTGTATAAAGTGGTTCAGTGAACAAAGGGTAGATGTAGAATGCAACGGGGAAATTCGGAAAATTTGCCTACGGTCTCACAGGCCTTCAGTCGGGTCCCTCTGTCGCTCTTTCTCTCGCTGCCTCTCCGGACCAGAGGAAAAGCGGTGGCGTTACAGAGCACTGGCAATCTCCAACGCCGCGTGTAAACGACACTCTCGTTCATTAGCACTCCGCGTGTAGCCCGAACGACCGCGCGCCTGGTCCGAATACCGGCCAGCCAGTGTGAGGGAGCTAGAGAAAGAAGGAGTTCATGCACGTGTATTGGCGCGTGTCCCCGCGTGAATTCGCCCGTGTCGCATGTGGAACGGTGTAAATTGCCGATGTATGTCTCTCTCTCTTTCTCTCTCTCCCTCTCTCAGCTACTCTTCATCGTTTATATATCTATACGTAGTATTTGCAGGGGAATGAGAAATAGATGGTAGATTGCACGACAGTGCAAATGGCCGTGAGCATATATGCAGCAATTAGATAGGCAGATAACTGAAAAAGTCCTGGGGCGAAAAGAAGGGGCATATTCATCGTTTCGATTAAAAAAAAAACGATTCGTAATGATTTTACAGTAAAATAATTATTATTTTAGTAATTATTATTAATAACTAGTAGTTCACCATAGCGATTTACTGTTTTGATAAGTGATTTTAATTTTTGATAACCATTTTTCAATAATTCGTATCAATTAGTCTTTCATTAATATTTACACTTATGAATTTCGATACGGGTCAAACGAATAGAAATCTTTCATATATATAGTGTTTGTATATAGTAATATACAGTAAGTCAAAAAAGTATTCATACACCTCGTTTTTTTGCGATAACTTTATAGACATAAGCGATACGCAAAGAAAGCCAATTTTATTTAACAGTACATCAGGTACAGAGATAAACTGCAAATGGAGAATTTCTTCCCAGGAATAATAGAAGAATTATGCAAAAAAAAACGAACATTTTCGAGCCAAAAAAGTATTCGTACACTTACGATTGAGCTGCTAAACCTCGATATTCACTCACGGACGGTCCGACCTCTGCGTACAATGTAAACGAGTCTTCGTTTACACAATGCTTTTGACCTATTCCATGCGGTAGTAGATCTTCAAGCTCTGAACAGACACGATGGCGAAGAAAAGCGAAATATCAATAACCATGCGAGATAGAGTGATTTTTCTTCGGAAACGCGGTGAAAGTTATCGAAAAATTAGTAAAGAACTAAATCTAAGTTTCGCAACAGTGCAATATATAATCAAAAAATACGAAAGAACAAACAGCACAGAAAATAACCCACGAACCGGTCGACCGAGAATACTAACGGTACGAAAGCGTCGGAGTATCGTTACAGAGGCTACAAAAAAACCGTTCACAAGTGCTCGCAGTTTAGCGAATGATGTCGCGTCAACATCGGGGAAGAGCGTGTGCCTCCAGACTATTCGAAACGTTTTGCATTCTGCCCAAATATACGGCGGAACTGCCCGCAAAAAAACCATTAATTAATAATATAAATCGAGAAAAACGTTTAGGTTTCGCAAAAACCTACGTAAAAAAATCTATAGAATTTTGGAAACGTGTCGTATTCTCGGATGAATCGAAGTTTAACATCTTCGGGTCCGATGGAAAAAAATTCATCTGGCGGAAACCAAATACCGAGCTGCAGCAGAAAAATTTAATATCGCCTGTAAAGCACCGCGGAGGAAGCGTCATGGTTTGGGGCTGTATGGGATATTATAGCGTTGGTAATCTGGCTTTTATAGATGGTACAATGAATGCCCAGAAGTATATCGACGTGTTGCGCAGCAATTTCAAAGCAAGTGTAGATAAAATGGGCCTGGATGGAAATTTCTACTTCCAACAAGATAACGACCCGAAACATACTGCCATGAAAACGAGGGAATGGTTACTCTATAATGTCCGCAAACAATTGATTACACCACCACAATCTCCGGCATCAATCCTATTGAAAATTTATGGCACTTGGTGGATGTACAAATTAGAAAAAGAAAAATAACAAACAAATCCGATCTCCAAAGAGTGCTTTTAGAAGAATGGACGAAAATAGCAAAAGAAACAACGCAAAAGCTAGTAGAATCCATGCCTAAGAGACTCAAGGCGACAATTGAAGCAAAAGGGATGCGCACCAAATATTAGTTATAATTAACAACTATGATGATGTAGGTTTTCACTATAATCGTAAGTGTATGAATACTTTTTTTGCCCGAAAATTTCCGTTTTTTTGGCATAATTCTTCTATTATTCCTGGGAAAAAATTCTCCATTTGCAGTTTATCTCTGCACCTGATGTACTATTAAATAAAATTGGCTTTCTTTGCGTATCGCTTATGTCTATAAAGTTATCGCAAAAAAACAAGGTGTATGAATACTTTTTTGACCCACCGTATATAGTGTTTGTTTATACTAATATATATTTAGTCATATCAAAGTTTTACGTGACAAGTCCATGGACGAAAGAAAGGAGGAAAATCTCAATATATATCGCAAGTAGTATAGATCGTTTTCGTTCAGCCGGTAGACTGAATCTCGTGTATTTACCGGCTAAACTTTCGACGAACTCGCGTAAATTTTGTCGTTTCGTGACTCACCTTCGCCTCTTCGGATCACCACTATTTTCCACTGCGAGTTTTCCGTTCGCGTCACTTTCACAAGCTTTAATTATAGTGTATATATGTATATCCAGTTTGGTGTATAAACTCCTTCTCTCACGTTCAGGGATTAATAGATCTGTCCGATCAGGCTTTAAGCTCCCGTCGGGTTGAATGTACGAGGGTGTTTTTTTTCCTCCCTGGATAGGCTAAAGATAAATAGGCGATACCTCACGATTGACGCTATAAATTCGTCACTGTAGCGTCTCCGAGGTTCGAAATTTCCACGAAGAAAAATTGCGAGTAAGGGTGAACGGGGTAGTGACGGATATCTAACGGTAACGTTAAAATTCACCGATACAATTTAACCGTTCGAATGTCCTCAAACTAAAAATGACTATTTGATGAGTTTTATTTAAATAATGTCGTTTAATAATTACTTAAAAAAAAAAACCAAGCGTTTCAGTATTCGGTCCAGTGCCCCGGTTGTGGGTAATCGCGAACACGCCATGGGATAGCTTTTCCCGTAATATTATAATTTAAGAAAGAGCAACGATTTTAGAAAGTTCTCGCATACAAAAATTCACTTAGACGAATCAAGTATTTAAATGATTTGCAAAACGGGAAAATCTACCGTCTACTCGAATTTTCACCTTGATTGAACCATCGTCGAAATTTCAATATTGAACGTTGAAAATGAAGAGAAATGAGAGAGGGTGCGTTCGTTAAGGGCCACGCCCTTCGTTTGATGCACTGGTCTCATTGTTAATAAACTGGCTTGCGCACAACGATATAGAGGGAAACGGGTGAAAACTAAAACTGATCGCGGAAACTGCCGTGAGGAAACCGGCGCACGATCGCGTTTTCATGTACCTGCGATCTATCGGCAGAGAATGAGAGTGAGAGAGATAGAGAGATACGCGAAAGTTTTCGAATTACAAGGCCATATATAGAAAGGTAGAACGAAGGGTTGAAGAGAGATAGAGAGAGAGAGAGAGAGAGAGTGATAGAACTGATAGAGATGCTATATAGCTCCGTGATTCGCGAATACCATCAACCGATTCGAATGGACAATCGAGACCTCCCGTAAATTCGTTTTCACGAGAGAGCCTCCCGGCAAAACGCTCCACCGATCAAATTTCTGGGTACAAAAAGAAAAAAAATTGTATGCTTCGATCGCGAGGCATCGATATAACAAAATAAAAAAGTTGCGGAGCAGACATAACGTTCAATCGTTTCAACGACCCGAAAACAACGAGGTACTAAAAATTTTCCCCTCTTTCGCCGCGTATCGCCCCTCTCTCTCTCTCTCTCTCTCTCTTTCTACAAGCTTCGCGATATATCGAAGACTCTCGTTTCCGCGAAGAGTTTTCGCTATTTCGTACTGAAATTCTCGGCACGATCTCCTCCTCTCGTTGCTCGCGATGTGTGTTTTATTTTTTCTGCAAGCTCGACGCTTCACTTCCGCTCGACCGCGTAGAGCTTGCGGTTTTTGCCGGCTCTTCGAACTCTGAGAGGGGGGAAAAGAGAAAAGTATACAATGTTCCTAGAGAGAAAGAGAGGGTACCAAAGGCAAACTAGCGTGGAAACCAGGAGGGAGCAGAGAGTGGTCAGTCCTATCGGGAATAGAATGTGTTACGTGTGTAATTCTAGCATTGGCGAGTTGGAACAGAGAGAGAGAGAGAGTGAGAGAGTCAGAGGGAAAAGGATAGAGAAACGCCACAAAACCACTCCTACATCACCTCGTGGTTTTGGTTATAGCGACGTGTTTGGTTTATTGCGAAAGAGGAAGAGAGAGAGAAAGAGCGCGGACGTATAGTTGCCATACGAGCAACGTCCAGTAAACCACTCCTCTGGAATATATTATCCCTTTCCTATTACTGCAGATATATTATCGCATATATAATAGTGAAGGTGAAGGTTGTCCAATGGCCCTTCTTCCTGTCTCGCATTCGAACGAAACGCTCGTATGTTTTATTCTACCTCTATTTCGCGTCGGTACTTTTTTTTTTGTTGCTTCTCCCTTTTCAGCTACAATAAGTCGGGAACAACGATGGACTCGGGCGAAACACAGAACGGAAGGGGAATTGCTGAACGAGGTTTATATATATTTGTATGAAGATGACTGGGGCGAAATGCAACGGTGGGGATCTCTTTCTCTACCGTTCAGAAATAGACAATATTCGAACGAAGAATCATTGAGCTTTTCTCACGAAACATTCGTGAATAATTCTTCACAAATAACATTGATAGTTATTATAAAAGAATAATTAGTCAAGAGGACTTTTAAACGTTCAACCCTTAGCTTGACATCTTTCGAACACCAAGATATAATTTCATCGTAGATTTGTGAAGCTTAAGGTAGTAATCTGGTAACTTAAGCCGATTTTCATGTCTTTTTTGGAGGGCGTTTTTTTGTAGGAAAATAAAAATGAATCCCTTTGGATATTTAGGATGTTTTTATTTACATATTAAAGATACAAAAAAAAATTTGTTTGAAAAAATTTAATAGTATATTATTATTATTATTATTGATCGAAGTTGGCACCTCGAAAAAAAAGAAAAGAATAACGAAATGGCGGACTTTGGAAAAAAAAGTTTTTTTCCAAAGTCCGCCATTTTGTTATTTATCCATGAAATTTAACTTCAGTAGTTCCGACCGGAATGACATGTCTATAGATTAAGAATTATCAAGAATTTTTGATTTCAGATAACATCAAGAGCCAAAATCACCGGGGCCACCCACGCGCTTTTTTTTCGAGGTGCCAACTTCGATTAATAATAATAATAATAATAAATTGTTAAATTTTTTCAAACAAATTTTTTTTTGGTATCTTTAATATGTAAATAAAAACATCCTAAATATCCAAAACGATTCATTTTTATTTTCCTACAAAAAAACGCCCTCCAAAAAAGACATGAAAATCGGCTCAAGTTACCAGACTACTACCTTAAACTGACGATTTAGATCGAGAAGATTATTTACTGTGTTATTAAGTAGTAAAAAGGATAATCATTATGCACACTCGTAAGTAGTTTAAGGATAAAAGTACCCGACGGTCAAAGGATTATAATTTATTCAACTTTAATGATCTCCATGAAAGATTTTACGAATATGTCTCCATTTGTATGTTAAACTTGGACCGAGCTTACGGGAAATCTCATAGTCTGGACATAAATTAACGCGGTAGTCTGGTCTAGAAATTTGAAAAAATCGATTTTTTTTTTTTTCATTTTCTTATTGCTTAGACCTTTCTTCATACGCTCCTGAAAACCGTTTATTGATATTTCAAAAATTAGCCGAAAAATAAAAATTCTAAGCAAGCCGCGCGCTCGGGTAGCGCGGCGCGCGCGCGACGGTATCAAAACTTTGAACGCGTTTATCTCAGAACTATGTTTTTCAAATCGGCGCCCACGATATCTCGATAACTAATGGACCGATCGAGCTCAAATTTTGCACGTACCTTAGGTAGCCTGTTTCTGAGGACTGGTAGCAGAATTGAGTCAATCAATAATTTTGCCGACATTTTATAACTCGTCGAATCCCCGAAAATGTATGAAATATCATTAATAAAAGTTCAACAGGCCGCTATTTTGTCAAAAATTTTTTTTAAGTACCAATTCTGCTACCAGTGCTCAGAATACTCATACAGATTGAGAATATATATATATATTTTTTTTTCAGATGCATACAACATCGTCCAGAGTGGGCGCCGATTTCGGCGCACCATGTTGCAACAAGGCAAAAAACTACATGAAAATATTTAAAATAATTTTTTTTTAATGTACAAGTATTCTCTAAGGATCAATAAATGCACGTGTAAATTTTCATCAAGACAACTTCAACGGTTTAAAAGTTATTGCACATTAGAAATGACGTCAAAAATCTCGGTCTAGATCAGACTACCGCCTTAAGCCAGAATCAAGTATCCCTAAAATCAAGTCACGTTATTAATTTATAGCTCGGAATTTTTCTTTTTAGAAAATTTCAATCTTAAAGAATTTTTATCTTGACGTTACTTAAAGGGCAACAATTTGTTTAATTTTCATTTTATGTTGTTTTTCACTCCACCCCATCGATGTAGCATATTTCCCCGGTATCGCTTTTATATTTATATGTAGAGCACGAAAGGCCGCGCGGTAAAAGGACGCTCGTAAATTTTCGACGAAGAGAGTGGGTGTCCGTTGAGACGATGTCGGAAGAGAAGGGAAGGAAAAAAAAACATCGTATGTGGGGTTGCTCGAGGGTAAGAGGAGAGACCAGTGATCGTGGGGTTCGATCGTAACTGGCTACTATCGCGCGATATAAATATACAGAGTTGCGGGATATGGCGGTGGCGGGCGCGACTAGTCTGTGGCTGCCCGAGGCCAAACGCCAGGGAAGAGAGGGAGGCGGCGAGAGAGAAGAAATTGTGGTTCTTTCCGCGGCGCGAGTATCAGAACCCTGTGGATATCTTGGCTACAAGCGGGAACGCGCGGCGAGCTCTTCCAGTCGATAAAGAATTAATCTCTTTCGTGTCCGTAGACGAGAAAGAGTTCTTCGTTCGCCGGCCAGTCCCCTCCGGCATTCGACGATGGATGGCTTTTTTTCACCCTCGATCGATATATAGAGATCTGATATTCTTTGGCAGCGTATATTGTATATACGGTACCAGCTATCATATTTTTTTGACTAATTTTCCGAAAAAATTTTTCTATTAAGGGGCAAATAGGGTTAGGCGGTTCAAAAAATCGATTTTTTTAAATTTCATACATTGTTAGTAAAACTATTGAAAAATATGTTCCCAAAATTGTAAATGAAAATTCCGACTCGTTCTATTGTTATAAACCATTAAGGGGGCAAATAGGTTTAGGACAGCGTTTTCTCAATAATTTTCATGAATTTTTTTATAGTATAAAAAATGAATATAATTTATTGAAACTTTGAGAATATTTTATACATATATTTAAGTATATATTATAAAATATTAGTGACCCCATATTGCTCGTTTTTCTTGGTACAATTTTTTCAAACGCGTTTTTCTGAAAACGACGTTTATTGAACTTGCGTACACGCTAGTTTAAAAAGTTTTCAACCAATCATTTTGAAAATTGGCAGTTACTTTCTTCATAGTATTGCGCTCTATATGAACCTAAAATCGGAATATTATCATTATTTAAAATAATTTTTTTTTGCAAATAAAGTTGTAAAAAATGGCAACAAATCATGCTTTTTTGTTTTAACCCCTGTAAAAAATTCAATTTTCTATTTTTTTGATAGCATTTAGGTTCATGTAGAAGAGAGACATATAATAAAAGTAAATTCCAACCTCGTTTGATTTCAGATGAAAATTGCGGCTTCCAGAATGTACGCAAAATGCTGAGTCTGATTGTGACCTGCAATATGGGGTCGCTAATATCTTCGGTGTTTTTCAAGGAAATTCTTCAAAAATGTTATAGTATATACTTAAATATATGTATAAAATATTCTCAAAGTTTCAATAAATTATATTCATTTTTCACTATAAAAAAATTCATGAAAATCATTGAGAAAACGCTGCCCTAACCCTATTTCCCCCCTTAATAATGATTCTATGACGAAGATCAATTAATGTCCGCCGATTTGTATAAAAAAGTTTAAAAACGTATGTAGCACTGATTTGACTCAATTGAATGGCCTGAGTTACCGTAATGGTCCTCATAAGGAATTATTACAGTAACTTTTAGAGATTGCTCGTATTTTTTTGTCCAATATCTCTCTTGCTCTCTTCCTCTATTTTTATTCATCCTCCAAGCGACCTCACCTGATGATTGGACTTTCTGGTAGAGGCTAACAGAGACAGAGTGAAAAATAACACGATTGAGAGATAGAATGATAATACGGGAGAGAGCGAGATCCCTGGTCAATGCCCCAGTGGTTAATCCGTCGATGGTCAGACAAGCATGACGAACCTGCGTAGATAGGATAACTATACATGTATGGGATACCCTGTTGGCGCTGGTATAGTAGTAGTCTAGTGACGTAATGAAGGGTCGTTCTGTGTGTACAAAGGAAGAGGAGACGACGAGTATAGAGAGAACTTCACGCGGCTTGCCAAGGGCGCGGCCAGACGTCCGCCAGTAGGTGCGTTCGAGTTTGGTCAGACTCGAAACTCGAACCGATCGTAATTACGCAGGTATAGTGTCAATATTTCTCTATCTACAGTTACCTCCGTCATGTGCATTATATCTTGCCCCTAGAATAACTCGTCTGTTTTTTTCTTTCACAAAGTGTACGAACTAACAAATTTATTTCGTCCCGAAATATAAATGGCTGACATTTTAATTCTTCTCGACATCTTTCCCAAATGCCAAGTTACGAACAATCAAAAACCACCGAATGATTTTTTGCGAATTTAACCGACCTTAGTTAGCTTCCCTAAAATACAATTATTACATTGTAATTGTAACAATATTATTTTATCGTCAAAATAATAATTGTTACAATGATGATAGTCGGATCTTGTTATTTGTAGTTTATGGAAAAGTTGTTGAAAAAAACAAGAGCAATAATAGCTCTGCTATATTGGATCATTCTCGATATTTCGGTACACAATAACGATGGGATCTATGTATACATATGTATAGAACCGATAGGAAAGCTCTCGGGTAATATCGGATCGTTGGAGCGTGTTCGCCACCTATCCTCCATTTCATCTAGCCGCGATACCGAGAATATAGGTATTAGACGCCGGTCAAATGGCTCCTTTAGTTCGATTACCAACGATTATCGATTCCGAGAGTTCGAGCTAGCGGTGTATACGTGCTCGAATTCTATGTTTCCCAATTCACAATCATTGCCTCTGGTACGATCTCTTCCTTTCATTCGTAATACACTAATATCTATAAATACGATATCACGATGGATAACAAATAAAAAATGTATACCGTATACATTGATAATTAATGTACATGTATAAAATTACGATTTTTCATGAATATTATACAAAAAAAATTACGTATTTATGTGGTTAAGTAATTATGCGATTACATTAATCTGGTTTTATTTAAGGGGGGAAATAGGGTTAGACGGTTCAAAAAAACGATTTTTTTTTAATTTCATAAATTGTTAGTAAAACTATTGAAAAATATATTCCCAAAATTTTAAATGAAAATTCCGACTCGTTCTATTGTTATAAGCCATTAAGGGGGGAAATAGGGTTAGGACAGCGTTTTCTCAATGATTTTCATGAATTTTTTTATAGTATAAAAAATGAATATAATTTATTGAAACTTTGAGAATATTTTATACATATATTTAAGTATATACTATAAAATTTTTATACATATATTTAAGTATATACTATAAAATATTAGCGACCCCATATTGCTTGTTTTTCTCGGTACTATTTTTTCAAACGCGTTTTTCTGAAAACGACTTTTTTTGAACTTGCGTACACGTTAGTTTGAAAAGTTTTCAACCAATCGTTTTGAAAATTGGCAGTTACTTTCTTCATAGTATTGCGCTCTATATGAACCTAAAATCGGAATATTATCATTATTTAAAATAATTTTTTTTTTGCAAATAAAGTTGTAAAAAATGGCAAAAAATCATGCTTTTTTGTTTTGATTCCTGTAAAAAATTCAATTTTCTATTTTTTTGATAGCATTTAGGTTCATATAGAAGAGAGACATATAATAAAAGTAAATTCCAACCTCGTTTGATTTCAGATGAAAATCGCGGCTTGCAGAATGTACGCAAAATGCTGAGTCTGATTGTGACCTGCAATATGGGGTCGCTAATATTTTATAGTATATACTTAAATATATGTATAAAATATTCTCAAAGTTTCAATAAATTATATTCATTTTTAATATTATAAAAAAATTCATGAAAATCATTGAGAAAACGCTGTCCTAACCCTATTTCCCCCCTTAAATAATAACAAAGTTTCAAAAAGTCAGCTCGATTGATAACTACCTAAATTACATGACGTATTTGCTATGCTTCATTTGTGTCATGTATCTTCGCTTCTGGATGATACAAATTGAAGACATTTTTATCAGAAACCTCTTTGATATTAAAAATAAATATCACAGTTAGTTTCGTTGAAAATTCAATCAACTGTAGATAATGAAAAATGTTTATTCAAATATACTTTTATTCCTGTTGCCGTACTCTTCTTCAATCGATAAATCAATTTCAAATGTACTACGTACGTTTGAAATTGATTTATCGTAAATATATATTTGAGGGAACGGCGACAACGACGAGACAATCAATCACGAGAAATTCATGAATATCCGCGACGATTATGCGTCAAGATAGACAACGAGATAATTTATCGCAATCTCTCATAAACGCATGCACGAGTCTATTCACGAAAAATGACACGATCACAATTATTGTTCTGTCAATTTATATTTTTTCTTACTAAAGGATTTTCAGTGATTTTTTTTACTCGAATAACTGCTCACTTCTCCACATTTTCCATAGTACCTGCATTAAAACCATGCATTTTTATCTAACGACCAAAACGATTTTCTAAAAAATCTTAACATTATTGTGAAATATTTTTTCACGTTGCTGTACAACGGACTAAAGAGGAAAAAAGACAAGAATAAAAAAAACAGTGAAATCACAACGTTATCGAATTTTTTCTGGATGCCCTATGTGATAAATGTTAGGGCATACAGTTCCTTATCGGCGGGGTCGGGGAGGGGGTTGACGTTGATACGAAAGTCTGCGCCCGAAGGCGACTAGGGCGGAGAGAGAAATGGATTTACCGACGTTAGGATCCCACTCCCGAACTAACGTTTTGGTGCTCTATTGCTTTCTCCTAATCTCGCTAATCCGTTGCGTCGAACCGTTTTCACCGAGTCCTTTCACTCCTGAGCCTCTTCGTACACGTATAACTCTCTTTATACTCTTCCACTGTTTTGTACGTTTATCCCATTGAAACGACGACGATATACCCACTAACTCGACGTTAACAGCCTGTCTTTTTCTCTATCGAGTCCGGTGGATCGCGTAGTCCCAGTGGTTACGTCCCTTTATCACGAATGATTCCATTACATCGCCCGCAACGCCTCTAAAATTGTTCTTTTCTTTCCTCACTCGATTTCCATCTCGCCCACTTCGTTTTTCAACCTTATCTACAGATTTCTCGCAATTTTCATTGTACATGCAGCGAGATTCTAAATCTTTGTTTATTTTTTAATCCTCGCACAACGAAAAGTGTGTCCATAAAGTCTAATGTCCGAAATGGGACACTGGCGATCCCAGAAACTGTTAGTTTCTGGGATCGCTCGGTGCCTCTATATCCGCTAGGGGAGGCTAGGGGGGAAATAGGGTTAGACGGTTCAAAAAATCGATTTTTTTTTATTTCTTAAATTGTTAGTAAAACTATTGAAACATATGTTCCCAAAATTTTAAATAAAAATTCTGACTCGGTCTATTGTTATAAGCCATTAAGGAGGGAAATAGGGTTAGGACAGCGTTGTTTCAATGATTTTTATGAATTTTTTTATAGTATAAAAAATGAATATACTTTATCGAAACTTTGAGAATATTTTATACATATATTTAAGTATATACTATAAAATTTTCAAAGAATTTCCTTGAAAAACACCGAAGATATTAGCGACCCCATATTGCAGGTCACAATCAGACTCAACATTTTGCGTTTTTTCAAACGCGTTTTTCTGAAAACGACTTTTTTTGAACTTGCGTACACGCTAGTTTGAAAAGTTTCCAACCAATCGTTTTGAAAATTGGCAGCTACTTTATTCATAGTATTGCGCTCTATATGAACCTAAAATCGGAATATTATCATTATTTAAAACAAATTTTTTGTGCAAATAAAGTTGTAAAAAATGGCAAAAAATCATGCTTTTTTGTTTTTACCCATGTAAACAATTCAATTTTCTATTTTCGCGATAGCATTTAGGTTCATATAGAAAGAGACACATAATAAAAGTAAATTCCAACCTCGTTTGATTTCAGATGAAAATTGCGGCTTCCAGAATGTACGCAAAATGCTGAGGCTGATTGAGACCTGCAATATGGGGTCGCTAATATCTTCGGTGTTTTTCAAGGAAATTCTTCAAACATTTTATAGTATATACTTAAATATATCTATAAAATATTCTCGAAGTTTCAATAAATTATATTCATTTTTTATACCATAAAAAAATTCATGAAAATCATTCAGAAAACGCTGTCCTAACCTTATTTCACCCCTTAATTGATATTTTTTGAATTATCCGTTTGTTCATTCTGTAACGTTTTGCAATCGATTTGCAAAACTTTACAGTTTGTTCAAAATTCGATAGAATTCAGCAAAGTAATTGTTGCTTTTTTCAATAACGTAAATTTTCACGACTAATGAACTTTTTTAATTACTCTGAACACTTTATCAGAAATCGTGTAAATCTTCTTCGAGGAGTTTAAAATATCGTTGGTTCGCTCGATTATTTAAAAAAAAAAGAAAAAAAAACCATCGAAGAGCGACACAGAATAACAGGAAGCTGTAAATTTCAACTCGGAAACTTTCAAATAATTAACTAACGTGCATGTCTGGCCACGACAGTTCCCTAACTACTGGGAGACGAGACGACGAGAGAACCGCCTGTACACATATATATATATTAGCTATGAGCTCACGGAAAGTCTATTCCGCCTCACAGGCCAGATTGCTTTTAATTTTGTCGACGTGACATAGTATATGCACGTTTAGAAAAGGAACAAGAAGAAGAATAATAAGAGGTACGGGAGTGAGAAGAGACAGAGAGAGAGTCGGGGGATCGATCGGTTCGCGACAAAAGTTTGGTAATTAAGTGGTCGAGGAAGTCTGCGTGGCCACAGGCTGATCGAGAGTTGGTCTACCCTCTTGCTAAATATTCAAGAGAGAAGGAGAGTTCCGAGACAGAAAAGACAGAAGGGCAGCTGTCGTTACTGAAAAAAAAAAGCTTTTAAACATTTTTCTTTCATAAGTATTTGTCATCCATTTAGTCTTTACTCCATAATGTAAAAATCCATACAGAGTGTTTTTTTTTGTTTTTTTGTCAGGTAACGAGAGATGCCCGTCTCTCTAAGAGAGAAAAATAGGGAGAGAGGAAAACGAACGGGAAATAGTTAATTAGCAAGTTAATACGAGCTGCTGTTTCTCGAATCTCGTTACCCAGGACGTCGTTGTCGCTTCCCCCCCCCCCCCCCCCCCCCCCAGGGATATCACTTCTAGATACGCACACAGCATCTTCCATGGCAATATTGCACCCCCGTCTTCCATCTTTATCTTCGTCTGAATCCCAGAGATGAAAATGTCGTCGCGATTCTCGTAAATAAGTATTGACGTTAGACGGAACGAGGCATAGAAGAAGCAAAGACGCTTCCCGGTAGCAGGGAAGCGTTCTATCGTGGAAAATGTATTTAGCCTCAGCGCTCGCTTCCAGAGAGAGAAAGACTCTCTTAGAGAGAACGAATGTATATAAGGGGGAGGAAAAGCTAGGGAAGAAAGGTGTCTCGCGACAAGGTAACTTTTCTCTGATCCACGTTCTGCACTCTGTATCTCTTTTCTTCCTGTATTTTATATTTATGTATACACGAGGCATTTCTCGGCAAATGGACCAAGAAATATTTTTCAATTCATATTCACTAATCATTAATTATGATTTTTTGTACTATATTTTTCAACTACCACCATCACAAAGGAGGCCTTGATTTCTTTTGATCTTTTTATAACTCTTCATCAAATAAAAATATTGTTATATCACACGCGATCAGGGTAAAAGCTGATACTGCACGAAACGTCCTATATAGATATATAGAGACGGGATATGGAAGATGCGAAAGTGGCCGACGAGAAAGTAGGGTCGCGACTAAGTAAATCGACACGGAAACTGGATTGTCAGGCGTTCGAGAAGACGGCAAGAGAAGACGTCTTTCCTTGCTTCCCCCTTTTTTTATCCCTCGTTGCTTTTACTATAGATATAGACATATATATATATAGTGAAACAGGCCACCCGAGAAAACACGGTTGGGCTTTGGCTGAGTGAGAGGATATTTCCGGGAAGCTTCTGTGCACAACGAGATTTTCTTGGGTGAGAGATAGATATACATATATACCGGATCAAAATTACCAGAGAAGAAATCTCGAGGAAGACTGTTGTGAAAGCGTAAACATCGAGCCCCGTACTATATTATTATTTTTATTATTATTATTTAGAGACTATTGAATACGATATTTTACGAGTTTCCTTTACAATGATTCTCGTCTCGTATTTCAATGAGTAAGATTTTCCATTCTATTTGAATAAATTAAAATCAAGGATTCATCACGTATACATTTCCGGCTAAAAATTATTAATTATTTTCTTACGAGATGAATTCACTGATTTTTCCGAAAACATATGAATATTGAAATGAATTTCTAAAGCCAATATTCTTTTGCACAATTATCGTAAAATATTAATTTATTTATAAAATGTACGAACCTTGGTGAATGTGAGAGTAGCGATTGGCGGAAGTCGAGGAAGATTCGGATAGTAAAAGCTTCCGGCCGGATGAGCCGGATAACGGGATGTTATTCTGTAAGCGATTCCCTGAGGTCGCGTTGGCCAATTGGCTGCGGTAAAGGTGAAACCGTTGTCGGTACCGCCGTCGAGGGGATCCAACTGTCGAATATCGGAAAATCGGAAAGGCCGTGGGAATTATCGAAATATAGAAGCAACTTTTTGCTGGAAAACATTAACGTCCTCGTTTACTTCGTTGCGATTATATCTGCGTGACATAATAGTCTCTGTACGGAACATTGTGCACTAACGATCGTAATAAAAAAAAATGTGAGTTGGACACTTGCCACAAGCTTCGACGGACATCGTTTTCTCAGTGATATTAAAAATAGTGGATTCAAGATTTTAATACATATAGATATGTATTTAGAAATGACGAGAGATGTTGCATAGAGCAGTCGATTAATTCATCAATTGAAGCATTAGTAATGAATTAATTGTTAGTTGATTACAAAGAAAACGTGATTAATCAATAGAAAGAGGTGTCGCAAAACAGAGTGTGATTTGTTAATAAATTATACGAAATAATTAATCTATTGGCAATAAAAAGAAAAAGATTAACGAATCAATTAATACTAATTACCTCAACGGTGACGGTATCGACCCAATTTCCCTCGACACAAAGTTGAAACGAATCAACCCCAACGAACCAATCGGGACTCGGATTTATTCTCGCCATTACGCTAACGAGACTGTGATTACCATCAAGAAATGCCCGTGCGATGCTGCTACCCTCGCCCTGTGGTACCGGCGGACCCGTAAATGAATTTAGTATATTCGGTGATTCACCGCCCGTATCGAGACCGTCAGTTCTTCCGGTCTCAACGTACTGCGTTCCTCCCGTTGTTAATCTCTCGCCTAGACGATACAGCGAGTACGTTGAATCGTGCGATCGACCTGAAATATAAAAATCAAAAAATTCTACGTTATTACAATAATAATCGCAAAACTTATGATTTTGTGATTTTCTGTCTGATCACTTGTTGCCTTATCCACTTGAGGATAAAGTTTTATTCGCTCCAATTGAACGAATTCAAGCATATTAAAAATGCTAATAACATTGATTTTGAATAATAATAATGTCAAAAAGTTGTTAATAAAATAAAGGAAAAAAAAATTGTTCAGCAAATCGTCAGAACACGTTTTCCTATCAAATTCTCCATTACACTTAGAAATGTTCAATATTAATTTTGACGGTAAGAGAAAAGTGAACGAAACATGTATATGTAATTAGAAAAATCAACGCATTCATTTAATAAGGAAAATAAACAAAGTTTTCTGACGATTTGTTAAACAAACTGTTTTCGACGACTTTGTTTAAAACATTTTCACATTGTTATTATTTTAAATCAATGCTCTTAGTATCTTTAATATCGTTAATTTTTTTGTTTGGACTTTTATCGCACAGCGGAGTATTAAAAATTCCCATCAAATCTCACATTTAACTGGGAATGTATACTTCAAACATCGTTAAGGAAATAGTTGCCAATTTTTATTGATTTTTAAACAGCACGCTGCATTAATATTTAACTTTTAACGGTCACCACTATGAATGCCCCATGATCAAAAATTCAAGTTCGTGCACTTGAATGAAGGAGAATAATGATTAGAGGGAGAAATTGCTCAAATGTAATACGAAATACCTCATATGTAGGAAATGAGCTCGTATCACCGTGTTATACTGTTTCGAGAGTAATTTTCGGAGGGGTTTGCTAGGAGCTCTGTGGAGGGCAAGCGAGCATAGTGAACGGAAGATTTCGTCCGGGTTCGCTTAAGGGGATCGTTAGCGATTCACCCCTTAGCTAGCTCGTCTCTCTCTCTCTCTCTCTCCTACAGTTCTCCTGTCCGGCAGGACCGGAAGCTGCGCGAGATAGTCGAATTAATGCGGACCCGAGGATTTATAGCCAATTAATGCACCACCACTCGAGTCTCTCCTCTCTCGCTGAAATAATTTATGGGTCTCGGGCCGAGGGCCAGAGGCCTGGTGAGCTCGTCGGTCGCTCCGCAGGAGGTACGCGAGGACAGAGGAAGAGAGAGATCAGTTGAGCGTCGAGGGAGAAGAGAGAAGGGTGAAAAAAAAATGCGAAGGGATGAGAAGAACGCGCGGTGGATGAAGTGCGCTTGAAAAATCGCATTCCCGCTCTTTGTCGCGCGGTCCCCGACAATCCCTATCCAAACGGTTCATCTTCACGGGCGATTTCATCGCTGACGCCGCAGACTGGATAAAAAAGGGTCGAGGTTTTTTTCTCAATAGAACGAACGAGAACCAGGGGTATGTGCATATATCCATTTCTCGGAAAAAAAGGGCGCAACTAACATGATTTGAGACTTAAAGTAATGACGGTTGCGCCCTTGTGGAAGCAGTCGATATATGTATTTCGTATAGGTATATATAATCATTGTCTACCGCGGGTGTGGTTTATATACGTTATTTTCACCCTTTCTCCCGATTCGTACGACGAATATATGACAAATAATACTTTCGAAGCTTTGCCCTTTCTGCGAATGCTAAAATTTATGAATATAAATTTTATTCTTTCATTTTTCATCTCTCGTTCTATCATTCGACCAACGTGCCTTCTCATTATGCGGTCTATTTAAGGCAGTAGTCTGGTAACTTAAGCCGATTTTCATGTCTTTTTTGGAGGGCGTTGTTTTGTAGGAAAATAAAAATGCATCGTTTTGGATATTTAGGATGTTTTTATTTACATATTGAAGATACAAAAAAAAAATTGTTTGAAAAAATTTAATAGTTTATTATTATTATTATTATTGATCGAAGTTGGCAACTCAAAGTTGGCAGCCCGGGTCCTAACTTTTTTTCTACCGAACCGATTGCATTCAAATTTTAACAGGCCACTCTACACACTTATAGTTCTCGTCGGAACCACCAAGAATTTTTTTCACCCCTAACTTTTTATTTTACAACCCCTTCTTTGCTAAAGTCCTTTTATTTTAGCAAAGAAGGGGTTGTAAAATAAAAAGTTAGGGGTGAAAAAATCTCTCGGTGATTCCGACGAGAATTATAAGTGTGTAGAGTAGCCTGTTAAAACTTGAAAGCAACCGGTTAGGTAGAAAAAAAGTTAGGACCCGGGCTGCCAACTTCGAGGTGCCAACTTCGATCAATAATAATAATAATAATAAACTATTAAGTTTGTTCAAAATTTTTTTTTTTGTATCTTTAATACGTAAATAAAAACATCCTGAATATGCAAAACGATTCATTTTTATTTTCCTACAAAAAAAAAGCCCTCCAAAAAAGACATGAAAATCGGCTTAATTTACCAGACTACTACCTTAATGATATCCAACGAAGGAAACATGAAGCTCGGTGCATTCATCCAAATTGTTGTTATATTTTTCATGAAAATTGTAACAGGTTGTTCTGCTTTTATTTTTAGTCATTCATTTTCGTTGCATTGCTAAATTCAACAAGCTGAGCGTTTGTTAAATTAACTTAAGGGTGGTAATAGGTTTAGGACAGCGTTTTCTCAATGATTTCCTTGAAAAACACCAAAGATATTAGCGACCCCATATTGCAGGTCACAATCAGACTCAGCATTTTACGTACATTCCGGAAGCCGCAATTTTCATCTGAAATCGAACGAGGTTGGAATTTACTTTTATTATATGTCTCTCTTCTATATAAACCTAAATGCTATCAAAAAAATAAAAAATTGAATTTTTTACAGGGGTCAAAACAAAAAAGCATGATTTTTTGCCATTTTTTACAACTTTATTTGCAAATAAATTATTTTAAATAATGATAATATTCCGATTTTAGGTTCATATAGAGCGCAATACTGTGAAGAAAGTAACTGCCAATTTGCAAAACGATTGGTTGAAAATTTTTCAAACTAGCGTGTACGCAAGTTCAAAAAAAGTCGTTTTCAGAAAAACGTGTTTGACAAAATAGTACCAAGGGGCCTGAAGAAGAGCTACTCACTTTAATGACTTATAACAATAGAACGAGTCGGAATTTTCATTTAAAATTTTGGGAACATATTTTTCAATAGTTTTACTAACAATTTATGAAAAAAAAAAAAAAATCGATTTTTTAAACCGTCCAACCCTATTTCCCCCCTTCAAGCATTACTGAAAATATAATAAACTTTATTTTAGTAATCCGAATTTCTTAATTTTGGGAATTTACATTTTACCCTCTATTAAAATACATACGTATGGACATTTAATTGGCTTTCCGTGAAAATTCGTTATCAGCTCGATGCACGAAACATGCAAACAGAGTTTCAACGTATATCGAGTTGGTCGAGAGAGAAAGAGAAGTTTGTCAGTCGACAGCGAGTAGAGAATTTGATATCCAATGAAGCTATATGTGTACACGAGGAGGAGGGACAAGGGCGGTGGGGTCGGTAGGGTTCATTTGTGCGGTATAGCCATTTTCTCGTCTGTAATGGGTTCGGAAGGGCAGAGACAGAGAGAGAGAGGGAGAGCGATAGCTAGAGAGTGGAGAGACGGACCCTGCAATCTCGGTGTACGCGAAAGAGACTTAATTAGTCGCAAAATTAGCGAGAACCGCAGGAACGAGGGTGGAAGAGTGTTGAACCGAGAGACGAAACGACCGAGAGCCAGTATGCGGTGGACACCGAGGGCGTATATGGTTTTTGACCCTTCACCAACCTCACGGTTCTCGTCATTCGCAAACGGCGACGGGGAAGCAGTATTAATTCAAACCCATTTCGAATTTCTCTCGTTCGTATTTTCCACTCAACTATTTCCCGTCGTTCATTCATTCTTTCTTTTTATATTTATCTTTCCCTGTACACTCTTCGCTGCTTCACCAGAATAACATAGAAACGTAACATTTTTTTCGATTTATTTACTTCTAGACCAAATTTCTGAGCTTTCGACAATAACTTGGCGTTATCGGTGATCAGCGGGAAATCAGCACGTGTAAATCGTCGAACTTGCGTTCAAAGGGTTATGTAAAAATGTGGAAAAATGTTTGCTCCTAGTTAGACAATCTGTAATAAATTTAAAAAAAATCATATTTTAACGAATCGAAGCAGGTTTTAAATCTTAAACTATTACGAAAATAATAAGTGGTTATAAGTTACACAAACAGCATAGTTACAGTTATTTTAGTGAAATCGATACTTTTGTCTAAAATGGAAAAGAAAACGTTAAATGTTTATTCGCGTTTATAACTAGCCCGTGTCTCGAAAATTCACAACCTTCGATAAAAAAAAATTTCCAAAATCGCGTTTTATCCACGACATGACGATATTATTTTATGTATATTTGGTTTTTTTTTTATGGAGGTCTTATATGTAAATTTTTATATAAACGACAGAGTGAGTCTGTTTGACGTACAATCTGAAAGAAAATTATAGTCAGGGAGAAGCGGAAAACGAATATACGAGGAGGAACATGAGTGTAAACGAGAAACGGAGGGGGGGGAATCCTCCGCCTATTCATATAGGATCTAGCTCGTTGCTCTATGTGCTCCGTGCTGGAAAAGTCTCGCAAACGCAATTATAAGACCGTTGGGGGTCCGTCAGCAGGACGCCATCAAATTGCCTTCGTTAATTAGATTAATTAATAACCTCTCTATATGTATATACGAGTATATATATATATGACTTTTTCCAAGAGATGTAATACACTAACGTCGTTTTATCGTCGTTCCCTTTTCGCTGATGGCCCGCCGTTCAATACCAGAAAATTCATTGCACATCAATTTGGCAATTGCCCTTAGTCCAATTGGCAAAACACATCACGAAGAAAAATATGAATGCAGATCGACAAAAATGTATTGGTGATTCATTTTCCGATCTTATTTCTGCTTAAGGGGGGAAATAGGGTCAGGACAGCGTTTTCTCAATGATTTTCATGCATTTTTTTATAGTATAAAAAATGAATATAATTTATTGAAAATTTAAGGCCGTAGTCTGGTCTAGAGCGAGATTTTTGACGTCATTTCTAATGTGCAGAAACGTTTAAACCGTTGAAGTTGTCTTGATGAAAATTTACACGTGCATTTATTGATCATTAGACAATACTTGTACATTAAAAAAAAAAATCATTTTAAATATTTTCATGTAGTTTTTTGCCTTGTTGCAACATGGTGCGCCGAAATCGGCGCCCACTCTGGACGATTTTTTCAGCATAAGTGAGGGACACAAGTACCGACCTAACGCCACAAAAAAATCGAATATCGAATATACGTAGCCCGCGGAAATTCAAAATTCGCGATACTTTTTGAACAGACCTCGTATATACTATAAAATTTGTATACATATATTTAAGTATATTCTATAAAATATTAGCGACCCCATATTGCAGGTCACAATCAGACTCAGCATTTTGCGTACATTCTGGAAGCCGCAATTTTCATCTGAAATCAAACGAGGTTGGAATTTACTTTTATTATATGTCTCTCTTCTATATGAACCTAAATGATATCAAAAAAATAAAAATAAAAATAAATAAATAAAATTAAAAAAAATACAAGTAGTCAAAACAAAAACGCATGATTTTTTGCCATTTTTTACAACTTTATTTGCAAAAAAAAATTATTTTAAATAATGATAATATTCCGGGTTTAGGTTCATATAGAGCGCAATACTATGAAGAAAGTAATTGCCAATTTTCAAAACGATTGGTTGAAAACTTTTCAAAGTAGCGTGTACGCAAGTTCAAAAAAAGTCGTTTTCACAAAAACGCGTTTGAAAAAATAGTACCAAGAAAAACAAGCAATATGGGGTTGCTAATATTGTATAGTATATACTTAAATATATGTATAAAAATTTTATAGTATATACTTTAATATATGTATAAAATATTCTCAAAGTTTCAATAAATTATATTCATTTTTTATACTATAAAAAAATTCATGAAAATCATTGAGAAAACGCTGTCCTAACCCTATTTCTCCCCTCAATGGCTCATAACAATAGAACGAGTCGGAATTTTCATTTAAAATTTTGGGAACATATTTTTCAATAGTTTTACTAACAATTTATGAAATAAAAAAAAAATCGATTTTTTGATCCGTCTAACGCTATTTCCTCCCTTAATGAATCTCGCTCGATATTAATTAATTATTTTTGCGAACGGAGCGTGGACGGTGCTCGATAAGAGAAACGAAATATTGTCTGCTGACACGGCGCTAGATAAATCACAAATATCACATTCCGTCGAAGGTATCAATTTGCAGCGAAATCCCTAACGACCGTTATTTCCTTTCATTTCCAGTAATGTCGTCCAGTAGGGTGATATTACTCTCGTTCTGGGAGATTAAAAAAAAATGCATATTCGACCAATTATCCATTGAAGCAATTTGACCCAGCATTATTACAATGCCCATTGTTCCGGTGGAGCAAAGCTCTCAGAAATTCGTGCATATAACTTATACAAAGACCAAAGTCGACACGACAAATATATAATTTGAGAAGGCTCCCCCCGTTCGGTTAGAATAATAATTTGCGGTAGACCCCGATTTATACGCACAAAAACCACCCCCTTTTCCATTCTCCGTGAGGTTTTACGATTTGTACGTATCGTATATAGGTATACGCACGCTCGCGGGCAAGCATAGCGAAAACCACCGAGTGAAATTCCCTTCAATTACGCGGGCGGCGAGAGAACGGTAACAAAGGAGACTTTGGCACAATATTGCTTGGCTGTAATTGGCAAAAGGGCCGTAGACGACGTCTTGGCCCCATGTTCTGTTCCACGTAGCCGTTCCTCAGCCAACACACCAAAAACCTCCCCTCGTCTCGTGACCTCACCCCCTCTAAGGAGAATGGAGCACCGAGCGAGACTAAGAACAAACATTTCCTCGCTACTTTAGGGGTGAGAGGATCGTACTCTCTCTCTTTCCTCTCGTCCTTTGCCCGCAAACACCTTAACAAATCGTTGAGCCACATCGAAGTCGCGTGGGAGTAAGATCGCTCCCTCAGTTGTTCTCTATACTCTGTGTTTATATATTATATATATGTATACGTTTAGTTAAAGCTGTGGAGTTTGATCGGAGAGGCCTCTTCGGAAAATTGGTAAATTTGCGAGTTCAAGAAGGGTGCGGCCTTGAAGTTCTTACTCGGGTTTTTTTTTACAATTCACTCGCGAAGTAATCGGTAATCAATATAGTGCTGATCGATCTCCATTGTTTTTTCTTATTTTGTGAGTGACGTCTCTGTTTCGAGCGGTTGTTGGAGCTAAATCGTCGGTATACTTCAGGATTGTCCAAATTCCAATATCAAAATAACGCATTATGTTCTTTTGGCAAAGCCGTAAAACACAATGAGGTTCCATTATTTATTAACAAAATAATGGACAACGACTCAAACTGTATTACCCATTAAGGGAGGAAATAGGGTTAGACGGTTCAAAAAATCGATTTTTTTTTTTTCTTAAATTGTTAGGAAAACTATTGAAAAATATGTTCCCAAAATTTTTAATGAAAATTCCGACTCGTTCTATTGTTATAAGCCATTGGAGTGAGTAGCTCTCCTTCAGGCCCCGAGCGTGCCACGTGTTTCAAACGCGTTTTTCTGAAAACGACTTTTTTTTAACTTGCGTACACGCCAGTTTGAAAAGTTTTCAACCAATCGTTATGAAAATTGGCAGTTACTTTCTTCATAGTATTGCGCTCTATATGAACCTAAAATCGGAATATTATCATTATTTAAAATAATTTTTTTTTTGCAAATAAAGTTGTAAAAAATGCCAAAGAATCATGCTGTTTTGTTTTGACCCCTGTGAAAAATTCAATATTCAATTTTTTTGATAGCATTTAGGTTCATATAGATGAGGGATATATAATAAAAGTAAATTCCAACCTCGTTTGATTTCCGATGAAAATTGCGGCTTCCAAAATGTACGCAAAATGCTGAGTCTTTTTTATTCTATAATATACGAGAGGTGACCCAAAAAAAACGGGAATTGCGCTGCGGCGGGGAGGGAGAGCTGGGGAACCCATTGCTCGACTAGGTGTCCGTTGGGGACACGTCTCCCGAGTTAGTGTGCGAAGTTCTGTCGCCGTGAGTGCATCGGTTCGCCTGTGGGAATTTTTGTAGTGAAACAACTTTTTCCATTTCGGCGGAAACGTGATGGTCGATTGTCGAGAGCAACGCGCGGCTGTGAAATTTTGTTTCCTGTTGGGGAAATCGGCCGCGGAAACTACTGTAATGCTTAAGACTGCTTATGGAGATGCTGCCTTAAGTAAAACCAGAGTCTACGAGTGGTTTTCACGTTTTAAAAATGGAGAAATGTCAATTGAAGACCAACCCCGTTCAGGACGCCCCTCAACGTCAAGAAGTGACGAAAACGTCGACAAAACCAATGCTCTCATTCGTGAAGACAGTCGCCGAACCATTGATCAACTCTGTGAGATGTCTGGGATATCATGGAGTTCAATTCAGAGGATTTTATCCAAAGATTTGCACATGAGCAGAGTTGCAAGCCAAATTTGTCCCTCGCCTTCCCACAGACGAGCAAATGGAGCGTCGACTTCGGGCATGTTTTGAACTTCAAAATCAGCTCGAAGAGGACCCTGAACTTTTTTCCAAGGTGATTACTGGTGATGAATCGTGGTGCTATGGATACGACCCCGAAACAAAGCAGCAATCAAGCGTTTTGCCACTGTGGAGGAGGTAAAACAAAAATCGCTGGAAGGCCTAAAGAACATCCCGATAAGTGAATTTAAAAAATGTTTTGAACATTGGAAGGATCGTTTGCAGAGGTGCGTTGTGGTCAAAGGAGAATACTTTGAAGGTGATAAAAATTTGGTGTAAAAATATTAAAAAATAAAGAAATTATGACGAAATTCCCGTTGTTTTTTGCGTCCCCCCTCGTATACTTAAATTTTATAGTATATAGTATATAGTATATATCAATTTTATGGTATATACTTAAATATATGTATAAAATATTCTCAAAGTGTCAATAAATTATATTCATTTTTTATACTATAAAAAAATTCATGAAAATCATTAAGAAAACGCTGTCCTAACCCTATTTCCTCCCCTAATGAAATAATTATGTTATTCGTTATTAATTACATTTTATATCAAGTAGATATTCTTTAGTCCAGTTCCAACCTGACTCGAATCCTTTTTCCCTCTTTAAAGTTCACTCCGAAGTCTCGAAACATCGGCACTTTGTGTACGTCTGGCGAATTGTTCGAAACTCGATTCCATTGTTGAGGGGATATTGTGCATGTGCATCAGGGAATAAGGTAAAATGACGACGTACCCGAAGTAGGCAAACTAGCGGAGTACCATAGCCAGTTTCGAATCCCTCCGGTTATTAGATTTGCCGTGAGAAACACGAGAATCGGAGGAACCGCGCGAAGAGCACGGAATTGGAAATTTCGCGATATCGTATATGTATATGTACGAATTCGAGAATCACGAATTCGTCTCCTCACCGTTTGGTGTGTGATCTGTAGTAGGACTCTAACCGAGTGAGTATACAGAGATTGTGGGATATAATCTTACTAGGAGTACGAGGCTTAAGAGGGGACAGGGAGTGAACCAGAGAGAGCGAGAGAGAGAGAGAGAGAGACGAAATTAGTTTGGGCGTGAGACGGTTTGTTGGTGCGCTTTGCGATCCAAAACTTGATACAACTTTGGACGGTAAAGTTGCCATTGGTTGAAAGCGAGACGTGAGACTCTCGGGCAGAGTGAGGCGGGGGACACACACTCGCTTCTCGATGTTAGCCCCCTGTACCCTTTATACCGTACAGTCTCGTCTCTTTAAGCAACAAACTGCGGCTGCTTTCGCGTCTCGCACTTTACCGTTGTATCCTACATACCTAATTTTGGTAAATATATAAACGCGTGTTGAAGTATATACCTTTAGGGTATATACGCAATACCGTGTTATCCAAGTTGGCTGGATCCGTGGCCTAACCATTTTTGGACAAAAGCCATGCGACTGAGGAATTAAGATCGGATATTAATTCACTGATAGGTTACTTACTATTGAAAGGTCGATAACGATTTAATTTAGTTAGACGGATTTAGTATATAGCGACATTTTTTCCTTCCATAAATGGCTGACGGATTAGCGATCAGCGGGTAAAAATACATCGCCATAGAGTCCTAAAAAAAATTTTTCTAATCCAAATTTTATTTGCGTTTTTATCGAAAAATTAGTGGATGCACTAAAATCGCTCCAATGTTATTGCCTCAGAAAGTTGGAACTCCATTCTATGCTCAGTTTTTTGGTAGCCGTTCAACCTTGAAAATCGTCCTTGAATCATTGAGCTACGATTTTTGTTTGTATTTTTTTACAGATTTTTAAAGTATGACCAACGTTTTTGGCGAATCGTTGGTGTTTTTTGTTTTTTCAATTGTAAAACGCAAGGGCACGAAGCTGTTCAGCTACCGTAACCTGTTAGTTACTATAAATACGATCGAGATGTTCAGAGTGAGTGGACACCGAATCATTGGAGTCGTCCCGAGAGGGAAAGAGCGAGTGAGGAATTTAGCCCCATTGACCAGCGAGGTCGAACAAGTGGCGCGTGTACTCCGAAACGTATAACGGTGGCGGCAAACAAACGAGCCTCTAACGAACTGCCGGTACGTGCAAACACGTATTATAGCAAAACCTCCGTTGGCAATCTCCCTCTGTTGCGATCGCACCCCCCTCATCCCTCCCCTCATTACCCCGTGGTCATTGCAGTTCGTTCGCTGTTCCAATGGAACACGTTATATCGCATCTATGCAAGCTGATGCTGGTGAACACGTACTACGTTTAAATGGCATGCATTAAGCCACCGCGTTTCTCGAAACGATCTCGCGAAATCTTCGTTCGCTTCCTCCATCTTTGCCCACAAAACAAACTAATAATTAATCTACGTACGATTGAGCTAAATCAAATTAAAGAATAGCCTACTAATTAGAATATTCCACTTCTTTTCTCTTTCAGACTTCTTTCAGGTTTCACACTTAATTAATAATTTTGTGTTTTTGTGTTTTGTGTTAGATTTTTTCTTCCGATCTTTTATGAAATATAGACGTTAAGTATGTTGTCCACTTGATAAAAAAATGTCGGTAAATTGTTAATTTGTACTTTGCGTCATAATTTTAAATTATGACGCAAAGTACAAATTAACAATTTACCGAGAATTTTTTATCAAGTGGATAACATACCTAACGTCTATATTTGATAAAAGATCGGAAGAAAAAATCTAACGAAGGGTTGAAACGTTGAGAACCGACGCGAAAGGTGTAACGGCGAAACGTTCGCGCCTCGTTAATCCATCGCGCGGTGATGGAATAGAGAGAAATAGTGGGAGAGATGAGAGAGCGAGGAAGAAAACGGAGCGTGAGATCGTCGGATTCCGGGAATCGCGGAAAGGTTCCGGGAATCTCGCACCCGCAGATTCCGAGTAGAAGCGAGGAGAAAAAAGACGTGCGCGCGTGTGTGCGATCTCGAAAAATCTCTGGCGAAGCCAAAGCGAGTGGGGGGGGGGGGGGGGGGGGGGGGCATAAAAAAGCGCGAAGACACGAGGCAAGGGTAGGAAAATGACTAAGGTTACGAGAGGACTCTAGGAGAAAGGAGAAGAAAAGGGAACGCGAAATAACGAACGAGAAGAACAAAAAAAGCAGGGCAAAGGGAGCCAGAGTCTCGTAGAGGAGAGGACAAAAGTGAGGTTGGAAGCTGTAAAAGAAGGACGGAGGAGGAAAGAGGCGGGGAAGACTTTGAAATGACGGGGTTGCTCTCAACGGTACTCTCTCGGCAACGTTACCCACTTATGCACGCCACATTTAACTCCATTCTCTGACTGCAACTGTGGGTTATATTCTCTCTATCTCTCTCTCTTTCGGGCTCTTCGTGGTGCTCGGAGGCCACCAAATACGTGTTCAGCACTCTTCGTATTCTCTATACATATAACAATGCTTTATAAAGATAAAAGGGCGTGCGGCGTTTGTTATAGCATAAATCTGATGCCCCTCTGGTGTCCGGGTACCGTTAAACATATGTAGGGGCTATTTCACCCAAAGCGGGAGGGCCAGGAGCATTTTTGAAAGTCCTTTAATTCTCTAAAGACGGCCCTAAATGAGAAAACTGATAAAGGCAGAGGTGAAAACAAGATGAGCCAACCCTTGTTTTCGTAATTTCTTTCTCTCCGAAAAGTTCCCTCTGCCAAATGTCCCACTGTAGATCGAACTCTCCATATACATCTATGTACAACAATGCGGGTACGTTTCAGAACCCTCGACGTATGCATCTGTGAAAATATGTACATCGGTTTTCACGTGGGGCACTCCATGCCAGATTAGCCACCTATAATTAAACAAAAATTTGGGATAGTTATAAGTGAATGGAATAATGTAAAAGACAATAATGATGAAAGAGACTTATTATGACACGTACTCCTGACATTTTTTTGCGTCAATGTCTAAAAATTGAGTCCCAAAAGAACTTCAGTCGTGATTTCAGTTGGTGAGTCCTGCAAAGTGAGACAATTCAACTTTAACCCCCTTTAAAGGAGTGTTTAAGCCAACCGTTAGTTTTGCTGCTACAGTACCATCAGACACAACTTTGAGTTAATTTGCTTCAAAGTGGGTTAAGGGAGGAAATAGGGTTAGACGGTTCAAAAAATCGATTTTTGTTTAATTTCATAAATTGTTAGTAAAACTATTGAAAAATATGTTCCCAAAATTTTAAATGAAAATTCCGACTCGTTCTATTGTTATAAGCCATTAAGGGGAGACATAGGGTGGGACAGCGTTTTCTCAATGATTTTCATGAATTTTTTTATAGTATAAAAAATGAATATAATTTATTGAAACTTTGAGAATATTTTGTACATATATTTAACTATATACTATAAAATTTTTTGAAAAATTTTTGAATTTCCTTGAAAAACACCGAAGATATTGGCGTCCCCATATTGCTTGTTTTTCTTGGTACTATTTTTTCAAACGCGTTTTTCTGAAAACGACTTTTTTTGAACTTACGTACACGCTAGTTTGAAAAGTTTTCAACCAATCGTTTTGAAAATTGGCAGTTACTTTCTTCATAGTATTGCGCTCTATATGAACCTAAAATCGGAATATTATCATGATTTAAAATAATTTTTTTTTGCAAATAAAGTTGTAAAAAATGGCAAAAAATCATGCTTTTTTTGTTTTGACCCCTGTAAAAAATTCAATTTTCTATTTTTTTGATAGCATTTAGGTTCATTTAGACGAGAGACATATAATAAAAGTAAATTCCAACATCGTTTGATTTCAGATGAAAATTGCGGCTTCCAGAATGTACGCAAAATGCTGAGTCTGATTGTAACCTCCAATATGGGGTCGCTAATATTTTCGGTGTTTTTCAAGGAAATTCTTCAAAAATTTTATAGTATACACTTAAATATGTGTATAAAATATTCTCAAAGTTTCAATAAATTATATTCATTTTTTATACTATGAAAAAATTCATGAAAATCATTGAGAAAACGCTGTCCTAACCATATTTCCTCCCTTAAAGACATGCCTTATTTTCAAGCACTCATCGGACAAAATTTCGACGATCGTATCTTTGGAAGTCTCGAGATTCGTTTTCCAAATCCTTCCGACAAATCGAATGTTCTTAAATTTAAAAGATAGTCCACGATGAGTTAACGTTTCATTTCATAAGTTTATTTTATTGATTTATAAAAATTGCCGGCAATTTTTTGCTTATGGGTGACTGTTGTAACATGGAACACCTCATGTATCTGATTGTACAAGGTATTGAGAGATTGTTCGTGTATGCGTACGTGT
Source organism: Oxytorus armatus (assembly GCA_958009045.1). Taxonomy (NCBI): domain Eukaryota; kingdom Metazoa; phylum Arthropoda; class Insecta; order Hymenoptera; family Ichneumonidae; genus Oxytorus; species Oxytorus armatus. The sequence goes on along the minus strand of OY253751.1, from coordinate 903,839 downwards.
ATTAGGCCCTTGCATTAGTATATAGTTATCACCCGTTTCTCGCGCTATATATTTGTCAGAGCTCTCCAGTGGTTTATACACGTTCGTACATACGCAAAGAGGAAGGAGAGAGTCTGTGTGACTTCGAGAGCGATAATGTAGGTATGTGGAGTATATATTCAGAGGCTTTTGGCATATGCATCGAGAGTTGCACTCTCGATGCATCAGCAGCGGTAAAACGACGGATGTGACGATGACTCACGTACGTAAACACAAAATTTGCCCAAATCGCGTGTCACATTCGGGTTATGCAAATATGAAAGAAAGCATTTTGTACAACAATAGGAGAATACATTTCCGGTATCTCCGTGAAATAAAATTTTCTAATCTTTCTGGAATTTTAGGGAGAAAAAAAAAACTTTATCGAGCAGTGGCATAGACATGCATCGATTTTCTTCGGTCAGAGATTACGTTACAAATAGATGAAACAAAAAGTACGTAAGTGATAAATATTGAAAGAATGTTAAAAATTATTTTCCGATATTATCCGAAAAAAGGAAATGGTATCAAGTTCAAACGGAGTAGAAATAAATAAAAATGTATTTTGTTTGTTTCAAATAGAATGTATCTAAATCCAATTACAACGTTCTAATTCTCCAAGAACAAAGTATGGAAGGCTGAAACATAAAAAAAAAGTGTATGTACGACAGAATGGCGGATGGAAAGATCGATTCAGAGTCACGGATAGGGTATCCTTTCATAGGCAAATATATCTAAATAAATGAGCTAATACGCGGCACAGGTGCAGAACGTGGAAAACACACCAGGAGCGTATTCGCAAATTCTGGAAATGCCAGGGGGTTTTCCACCGCAGGCATATATACATATGCTGCTGGCAAACGTTGGAGGGTGATTTCATGAACATGGGCGATGAAATTGCGTGTACGTGTCTCGAAGCTCAGAGCGTAAAGTTCGACGTGCATGTGTGTTTGTCCGGCGTTACAATTTTCCTTCGAAAATGAGAACATGAGGAGGATATAGGTTAACAATATAACACATTTCGAAAAGTTTTAATCTAAAAACGTATGTCTTCATCAATTCTAATATACAATTTTCATGTTTTAATTCATTTTTAGTAGGAGTTTGATTGGTAGTAGTCTGGTAACTTAAGCCGATTTTCATGTCTTTTTTGGAGGGCGTTTTTTTGTAGGAAAATAAAAATGAATCGTTTTGGATATTTCGGATGTTTTTATTTACATATTAAAGATACAAAAAAAAAATTTTTGAAAAAATGTAATAGTTTATTATTATTATTATTATTATTGATCGAAGTTGGCACCTCGAAAAAAAAGCGCGCGGGTTGCCCCGGTGATTTTGGCCTTTGGACTTTGGACTTTCGGACTTTGGAAAAAAAAACTTTTTTCCAAAGTCCGCCATTTTGTTATTAATCCATGAAATTTAACTTCAGTAGTTCCGACCGGAATGACATGTCTATAGATTAAAAATTATCAAGAATTTTTGATTTCAGATAACATCAAGAGCCAAAATCACCGGGGCCACCCACGCGCTTTTTTTTCGAGGTGCCAACTTCGATCAACAATAATAGTAATAATAAACTATTAAATTTTTTCAAACAATTTTTTTTTTGTATCTTTAATATGTAAATAAAAACATCCTAAATATCCAAAACGATTCATTTTTATTTTCCTAGAAAAAAAACGCCCTCCAAAAAAGACATGAAAATCGGCTTAAGTTACCAGACTACTACCTTAATGATTCTGAGATAGAATTTTTGTATAAATTTAATGAAGATTAAAGGACGGTAAATTGTAAAGCCGTACACATATTTTGAATAATTTTAGCTTTGAAAACATTTGTTTTTGTCGTATATTAAAAACCAAAATTAATTTAAGTCGAGTATCGATCCGTAGATCGCTTCTCGACTATGTCTGTAGCATAACTGAGAGCCGGGTTACACATACAAACGTGTGCAAACACCACAAGTACAGGCTTACACATGTCCTATCAGACGGCATTACAGTACCAACGTTCCTCAGGCTGTACTCCCCCCGCTTATGGCATCCCCTTTATGGCTTCTGGAAACCCGAGAGTCTCGAGTAATCTCTCGTGCACACTGTAAAGCCGAAACGCAAATGACTATATCTCTGTAGAATCGAGGAACAACGATATACATATATACAGACGTTAAAACAGAGATGCTGTTTTCTTCGCCTCGACTCCTCTCCTAGACGCATACACGAGAAGATCCCATTTACCCGATAACCTCGGGATTGCGAGGTAATTTCATCCATACACGAATTGACAATTTCCAATTTAGATAATTAATCTGCTGAATACCGAAACGATGCTTACTGTAAAAAATTCGAAACAAAAACGTTTTCCTCTTTGGATCCTTCCTCAATAACCTAAAAATATCAAATAGTAAAATGGGGTTACAAATAATGCAATGTTTTTACATTGCATTTTTTATATTGCGTTTTTATATTGCACAAATAATGCAATGTTTTTACATTGTATTATTTGTAACGCCATTTTAATATTTGATATTTTTAGGTTTATAAAAATATCAAATAGTAAAATGGGGTTACAAATATTGCAATATTTTTACATTGCATTTTTTATATTGCGTTTTTATATTGCACAAATAATGCAATGTTTTTACATTGCATTTTTTATATTGCGTTTTTATATTGCACAAATAATGCAATGTTTTTACATTGCATTATTAATAATGCACAAATAATGCCATGTTTTTACATTGCATTATTTGTAACGCCATTTTAATATTTGATATTTTTAGGTTTACCCCGTTAGGGTTACCCCGTTACTCCGTTTTTTATTCGAAATTTAATAATGCATTATTAATTATTCCGATAAGGGGTAATAGATTTTGAGTCATTACTCATTATTTTAATAAAGGGTAACTTTGATTAGACAAATTTCTCTCGGTGATAATAATACTTCCAATCAATTGAATAAAACGATTAATTCCGAGTTCGCGGCAATGTCTATCTTAGGGTGGGTCAAATAAAATGACTAATTTTTTTTTCCCTCGATATAATGAAAAATGTATTGTTTGGCATCTCAAAAAAAAAGCTCTGCAAGTATTAGCCCCTCATATCTAAATTAAGAGGTCCCTCATCGCAAATTTTTATTTCCCATTTAAATAATATGGGAAATTTTTTCTTTTGACTTTGGAATTTTATTAAACTTTAACCGTTAAAGTTAGAAGAGTTTTTTAGCACATTTTTGTAGAACATTTGATGCTTTACACAAAAGCTCTCTTGTGTCTAATCGATAAAGGTAACCGTACAAAAAATAATCGGTGATAATTAGCTCTGGATTCTCTCATATTTGTTTGAAAACAATTAGTAATATATTAGTAGTATATTAGTATATTAGTAATATATTAGTAGTAAATATTAGTAGCATATTTATTCATATTGATAACTAAAATTTTTTTAAATCTGAAATTTATGTACTAATAAACGAGATAAGTATAATCCAGAGCTAATTATCACCGATTATTTTTTGTACGGTTACTTTTATCGATTAGACACAAGAGAGCTTTTTTGTAGAGCATCGAATGTTCTACAAAAAGGTGCTAAAAGACTCTCCTAACATCAACGGTTTAAGTCTAATAAAATACCAAAGTTAAAAAAAAAATGTTTCCATGTTATTTAAATGGGAAATGAAAATTCGCGATCAGGGACCTTAATTTAAATATGAGTGGCTTATACTTGCAGAGCTTTTTTTTTGAGATGCCAAACAATACATTTTTCATTATATGGAGGAAAAAAAATAAATTAGTCATTTTATTTGACCCACCCTAGTCTATATACATGATACATCTATATGCATACATTAATTGAGATTCTCTCGGGTATGAACAATATTCGTGCGAGATGTCTCTCCGGCAAGGATTTGTGGTGTATAATAAATATAATGGTATATACAGACCAAAGGGGGTAGTGAGGAGTGAGACAAGGACTATAGAGTGGACCTGAGTTTCGTGCGTCTGGCATTTGCCTGGTACACGACTACCAGCCACAAGACACCGTCTAATTAATCGTCGTTCGGTAAGTTGCTGGACCGCAGAATCGCGTACGAGGAGATCCGGAGAATTTCGTGGTGAGACAACGACGACGACAGTCTCGCACTATTCGCCATTGGCTTCACTATATACGGAGTTAAAAATATGTCCGCGTATAGCCAGACATACAGTGCAGATATTCTAATTCACATCGCTTTACGCGTGAAACCGCCTGGGTTACTCTCTTTTGTTTTCTAGCAATCGATATTATGCGCGTATATTAGCGTTATTGGCATCCTTCGTACATCCTTATCGCCACGAAATAGCTGGTCACTTGTGCGATTTCGTTTGTGGATAAATATACAAAGACAATTCGCATTGCCAGGAACAGAAGGGATATCAGAAGGGAGGGAAGGGTTATACACGTGCGGTCTATTCAGCAGTTGGGCAATCCCTGAATGATGATTAAATCTGTGGTACGAGATTTTCGTCACGTTCCAATGGGATGGGGATGAAAAATGCTCCGGAAAGAAAGTTCCAGGGAGGCAACAAGGTGCAAGTTGAAAATTAATGAAGGTGATTGAAGATTAACAATTCCTCGGTGAGAACATTTTTTGAGGCGTTACTCATAACGATCATTATATATAATTTTGTCACACATCGTGTTTGTTAAATTGTAAAATAATTCCTACAATTTGAAATGTTCTATTTTACTCATTGTACCGATTTGAGAATTTTCCATAATTTGTTACCGTGTATAGGTAGTTGTTCATTGGCACTATCAAGTTGACATTGGTTTTAAAATATATATGTATATATTAGGGCGATTTTTTTTCGACTATTTTATTTTTTCAGTCCCCACCCGAAATTTTGTTGGATATGTCGAAAAAGAAATTCCCTGAAAGTTACAGCCCTTAATATTAATTCTAAGTACTTTCCCAAAGCGTGAGAAGATTTTCCATCTTAAATACACGTAAGTCGAATTTTTATTTTTTTTTCAAGTTTCTATAACTCAGCCGCATTTTATGCTATCATATTGTTCTTGGTTTCGATTTACTCGGAATAAAACAATCTAAAAAAGTGCCTTTTGCGGCGAAAGTGTAAATTGTACTAGTGAGTTGGTACGGGTCACTGAAGTTGATTGTTACCCAACATTCTCGTGTTTTTGCTGTTATCTCCGAAACAATTAACTTTACGAAAAAAATGTAAATGAAAAATTTGTTAGAAATTTAATTTCCTGCAAAAAAGGTTCTATCGACTCAATTGCTTAGATTAATATTTCTTGAGACATTGAACTTTAACTTATGAGTAGTATAAAATTTATAAAATATGAAATATTAAATAATTAAAAAAATAAAAAAATAAAAAAGTTTGATATCTCAAGAAATATTGATCTAAGTAATTGGGTCGATAGGACCTTTTTTGTAGGAAATTAAATTTCCAACAAACTTTTCATTTACATTGTTTTCGTAAAGTTAATTGTTTCGGAGATAACAGCAAAAAAACGAGAATTTTGGGTAAAAATCAACTTTAGTGACCCGTACCAACTCACCAGTACAATTTACACTTTCGCCGCAAAAGGCACTTTTTTAGATTGTTTTATTCCGAGTAAATCGAAACCAAGAGCAATATGATAGCATAAAATGCGGCTAAGTTTTAGAAATTTGAAGAAAAAAAAATTCGACTTACGTGTATTTTAGATGGAAAATCTTCTCACGCTTTGGGAAAGTACTTAGAATTAATATTAAGGGTTGTAACTTTCAGGGAATTTCTTTTTCGACATATCCAACAAAATTTCGGGTGGAAACGGAAAAAAAAAAAAAACAGTCGAAAAAAAACAATCGCCCTAATATATACACATTTAGTATAACACGTTTTCTCCGGTCGTTCGATAGCATGCCGCGCGGAAGTGATCGATTCGATGCGATACAACGACAAAGGAGTCTATATATAGAAATGTCTGTCGGAGTACACGGCGAGCTGTCGAGTGCCGGCACAGGGCATTTTAACAGAGGGTGAAGAGTAGAATATCCACCTCCTACTACGGGCATAGAGGGAGCAATCCCGAATATCAACAGCGGTACGCCTGTATTCATCGAATCCATTAATCGGGGCCGGACCGAGAGAGATCTGCATTTTGCCCCTACTTGCCGCGAGTTACGCAACGCTATTAAATTGCCGAAGCATGTAGCGCCTGTATATATTTATGAACGCGCAACGTCAAGCGACCGGACCGAAATACCGTGACGACTCAACTACTTATAAACGGACTCTGTCAGTTAGATAGTTTCGTAGTTAAGTTCTCTTACGGGCGACGCGCCAATTTTATCGCTGAGGAATAATGAAAAATTATTTTCATACGAATTCATTAAGTGCATACGATCGGGAAAAACACGTTATTGGAGATTTTTTTAATCGAAATCGAAATTCGAATTTCCGAGAAAATGACTAGGGGATTCGTGTATTGGAGGGTCAAGATTAAAATAGTGAAAAAAAAAATTCACCGACAGTCTTCTTTACTCGGAGAAAATGACTTTTTTTCTTTTCCATTATTATCCTCGGTGCTACTCCGCAACAACGCGTATTTATGACGACGTAGTTTAACTGCACGGTCACGAGGTACACGGTCTGTGTAGTCTGTCGCCTCGGGGGAGAGTCCAGCGACCTCGCGGTGCAACGCGCTCGCCTCGTCGTTTGGTCATTTTTTTTAACGAGTGCTGGCTACAACGGCGAGTAACGGGGACTGGCTACGCCTCGAAAATTTATTAGCTCTCCTCCGCGCGGCTTGCTGTTACCGCTGCGCTGCATCGACGTCGGCTGTGGTATGTTCGCATATAATACTGTACGAGAACTCGATGCATGTTTGGGTGTACGGAAACGTACGTATCGCGGGCGAGACGGGAGGGCGCGGAGTCGTATTTGCGAAATGTTTTTCCGCTCTCGGCTATGCCGGTACACCGCGAGCTTTTCGTATATAGAACAGCGATCTCTCGCTCTTCTATCGTAAATATCGATTAATCGATAGAAGCATAATTCGAGTATCGTTACAAACAGAGACAGTATCTCGTTCTGTCTCTCTCTCTCTCTATTTCTCTCTTTTGGCCGATAATAAACTATATTCCATATACAATCGATCATTTCCTACTGCAACTACGTTACCCCCGTTAAACACTCTATTCCTAGTAGTAACTTCCTAACAGATAGACAGATATACGTAGATATATCGAAATGCACTTCCATTTAATTACTATCTCTCTCGACCTATTTTCTAATCGATAATGAATGATGTATAACCACCCAATATGATATATAGCTACATATTAATCAATTTCGTAACGTAAATTGCCGACCTTTTATCCGAATTAAAAATGTATTTCTCAACTTCTCAATATACCCATCTTGTTTCGATGCTTTTCTTTATATAATCGTTAAGTGAGTCCTGTTTCCTCATAAAATAAGAAAAAAAATGGAGCCGTCATGGGACGCCTGGTAGATGTGAAACATCCAACATCTCTTGAGAATACCGTGTGGGATATATGGCGTGGAGAATTAAAAAAAAAATAACAAGAAAAGTAGCTTCTGATTTTCTTCGAACATTTTTATTTGGTTGCTTCATCTGTTACTTCGGTTATAGTAGCACTCGTTGCTGCGTTTGATTCGATGAAACTAACAATCTGTCGATGATAACTGAAGTATGAAATGAATGTTTTAGATGTCATGTTTTCAAGATATCTACAGAATACTGCATCTATAGTCGTGCCATACCTTGTAGTAGGCTCAATTGCGTGGTTCATGATCAACTGAAATTCATTTTGGAGAAAATTTATGAGTGACAATGATTCAGCTTTGGCAAAATTAACGTTGAAATCCCCTGCTAAAGTTAATGGAAGTTACTGTAGATTTGCTCCTAATAGCATTGAACCGGCTGGACTATATTTGAGTAAAAACCGTGTACAAATCGTATAATATTGTGAATTTTTTGGTTTCGAGAAATATATACAAAGATCATGACCAATTCCCTTCCATCCTCTATAACAATTTGTGCCGCACATAAATCGCTAATATCGTCTTGACCAAAACCAAGTTCCGTTACATTTCTCAACTTAACGATTACGCGAGATTTAATAACATCAAATGAATCTCTATTCTGATAAATAGCTGCACCACCAGCTCTAACATTATTGCGGTTGAAGTGGACAATATAATCAAAGTTGAGGATGTCGACGTTTTCTTCATTACCAAGTCATGTTTCACTCAATGATAAGAAATTACTATTTTTTAACGATCGAATCTTGTAGATCTGGGACATGCTTTCTGAGACATTGACAATTTAGCGTGAATAACGACAATCCCTTTCTTGATGTTATGAAATTTGATAGTAATCCTTGGAGTGTCTCGAGTCTATTGAACGATAATCTTTTAAATTCTTCATGCAACTCTACAACTGATGGATCAATTCGTCTACCGTGGTAGAATTTTAGATCATTATTACGTGTATATATGTATAAGCCTTCGATACTTGTTACTCGCGATAGGGCTACACATGTTAATTGTATAGAATGAGTTTTGTTATGTTCATAAACAATCTCGCTGTAAGACCCTTGATACTTATGGATAGTCATAGCACATCCAGGTATCAATGGGAAATGATTTCTTCTTGCAACGACCGTAGACGCGGCGTCGTTAGCGAGCGAAAGCCTATGAGAGTCGCGTCGTTCCGCTGGAATCTTCCCTGCAATTGGCTGTTGCGCAATCAACCTGTGCGCAGAGTTGAGTGGAGGGGAGCGTCACCACGACGTGCCATCGACGTACCCTATCGACCGATTTACTCCCAACGCGCGTAAAGATGTTTCACATAAAAAAAAACATATATTTCTGACATAGGCAGCGCAATACAATTTGTTTCAATCTAGTAACATTTACTGAAATAACAAATCCATTTTTCATTGTGTATGCTTCTAACCGGGATAAGAGGCGTGTGTTCTCCCCTGGGTATATATCGTCTACCACACATACACATATAACTACATCGTTACGTCGATCCCTAGTTGGAGTCAGAGGGGATAATGTTGACGCACTTTTGCCTTACGTGGCAAAGCCCTCGTTACGTATTCCTTTGGTAAGACCTGGAGTAGCAGCATCACTATCATGATTCGGTCTTTGGTTCTACGCTTCATCTTCCGCGCTGTAAGTCCACAGAGGAAGATAAGGGAGCTCCCGATTAATGGACGCTCCGCGCTTTGTGGGAGAAGGTGAATACCTAATTCTCATTTGAGTTACTACAGGAGGCGTGTGTATCGTCATCAATACTTACGCTGTCAACGTCGTTATACGCCATTAATCGGTAGAGCACTATCAGTTTGCAACGACAACCTTAGTTGATTATTGCTATCGATTTATCATTAGGGCAATATGTCTTGAACAGTTTTTATTCTACAAATTTGAAAATTTTAATACCGTTTCATTTTTCACCGCTCTCCACTGCTATATCGGACACTTTATCATAATCAATCGATTTGTAAATTAAAAAAATAAAAATAAAAAATATCTTATCTGAACAAACGTGCAGCGATCTCACACCTCGCGTGTAAGCTCGTACTCTTTGTTTTTTGGGTCTCTCGTGAAGCAACAATCTTTCAAAGCGTTTCTAGCACGCCCACGACGTACATTAAAAGCCATCTCCGTGTATAAACGGTAGCACACTGAGCTATAAGGTTGATGGTCGAGAAGGGAGAGGGTATAAGCGAAATGGGTGAGGGGTCGCAACTAGGGGTTAATGGTTGCGGGATTTTCGCTTTAACACGCTGGTGTATGCTCTGGTACCAACACTCGAACCAGCAAGAGAGAAAATCATTCGGTCTGCGGATTCTCGAAAGCTCTCTCCCTGGTGAATCAATGTAGAGGGTGACGTTTCTACGGTCTGGTCCTTCCTAAATCTCTCTCTCTCTCTATCTCTGTTGCTTTCCATTCTCATGTCCCTCGGCTATTGGCTACTATATCCAAGCACATTTCTCCGTACGTCCCGTCCACAGCTCAAAACAGTCTCATCCTCCATTGAGAGGGTTACCGTGAAACGCTACGTGGGTCTCTCTGATTCCACTGAAAGGTCTCCCCCCCGTCTCATGGAGAAGCCATTTGCCAAATGATTTTGCGCCGGAACGCTGACCAGTGCCGACGTGGAACGAGCAACGACCATTCCCATACAGTATGAACATTAGAGTGTGCCAGCCTACATCACGGCAGAGTACTTTCCGCGAGTATCGAATGGAGGGTGCAATAAAAGGGCGAGGCTTCGCTGCTCTCGCTTCCGAATTCACGATTCAATCTCTCATTCAATTAACGCTAATTTTGACGAGGGGATATAGCAGCCCGCTCGCCCAAACGTGAACTGAGATATTAATGTCCAACTCGCATACACATGGCGAATCGGATATAATATGTTTTGTCCCTCGTGCAGAGGCTCTTATTGCATGACCTGTTTTTTTCTTTTGAGGTACAAAAATTCTCGGCACGTTCAATTCTATATGATGATCACGTCTGTCTCGTATCTGAAGATCCACCAATGGAAGAAATAACCAAGTGGTATTCCATATGTGGGGTCTTCCTTGTCAAATCGATCACCGACAACTTATGAGTAATTTCCATTGATTGGACATTGGCAACAATGTTTCACGCTCATGTTTTGTCGACAGTTGGGTTGACAAGGTAGAAAATGCAAAAAGGTTTGAAGAAAGTGCTTTGAAATGGTTTAAAGTACGAGGGGGGACCAAAAAAAACGGGAATTGCGATGCGGCGGGGTGGGAGAGTCGGGGAACCCATTGCTCGACCAAGTGTCCGTTGGGGACACGTCTCCTGAGTTAGTGTGCGAAGTTCCGTCGCCGTGAGTGCATCGGTTCGCCCGTGGGAATTTTTGTAGTGAAACAACTTTTTCGCGGCTGTGAAATTTTGTTTCCTTCTGGGGAAATCGGCCGCGGAAACTACTGTAATGCTTAGGACTGCTTACGGAGATGTTGCCCTAAGTAAAACCAGAGTCTACGAGTGGTTTTCACGTTTTAAAAATGGAGAAATGTCAATTGAAGACCAACCGCGTTCAGGACGCCCCTCAACGTCAAGGAGTGGCGAAAACGTTGACAAATCAATGCTCTCATTCGTGAAGACCGTCGCCGAACCATTGATCAACTCTGTGAGATGTCTGGGATATCATGGAGTTGAATTCAGAGGATTTTATCCAAAGATTTGCACATGAGCAGAGTTGCAGCCAAATTTGTCCCTCGCCTTCTCACGGACGAGCAAAGGGAGCGTCGACTTCAGGCATGTTTTGAACTTCAAAATCAGCTGGAAGAGGACCCTGAACTTTTTTCCAAGGTGATTACTGGTGATGAATCGTGGTGCTATGGATACGACCCCGAAACAAAGCAGCAATCAAACGTTTTGCCACTGAGGAGGAGGTGAAACAAAAATCGCTGGCTAAAGAACATCCCGTTAAGTGAATTTAAAAAATGTTTTGAACATTGGAAGGATCGTTTGCAGAGGTGCATTGTGGTCGAAGGAGAATACTTTGAAGGTGATCAAAATTTGGTGTAAAAATATTTAAAAATAAAGAAATTATGACGAAATTCCCGTTTTTTTTGGGTCCCCCCTCGTAGACACATTGTGCAAGCTTTAGAGGGTGAAATTCCCCGTATATGAGTATATTGTAGGCAAGTAGTAATAACGAGGACAACGAAGGAGCTCTGGAGGTGGCGCGATAACGAGACTCACAACTGATGTGTGCCGATGAGAGTTGAAGAGACCCGTGAGAGTATGCACGGAGTATCTTTGCTCCTCAGGGGAACGAGAGTGTCGTTTGACCAGCCCGCTTGAGTTTTCGGACCTCTCGTACCGAGCATCTCGTTCGGGAAGCTGGCCCTCCTTCTACGAGTCTCTTATGCAACCGGCGATGGAAGAAATTGAGTTTACCGTCCGGAATGGAGGGTGGAGAAGGGCAAACGAAGAGCCAGAGAAAGACGTAGATTCGAGGAAAAGAAGGAAGGAAAAGGATAGAACATCCCTTCATCTTCTCTCCATCGAGTCCAGTCTCGGATAAAGTCAAAGTCGCCTTCTGCTAAGATGAAAAAAGAACACGCGTGTCAACTAGAGCGAAAAAGACGAGAGGTTGAAAGAAGAAGAGGAGTGTTACGGTTGACTTTGTTTTCTCTCAAGGCTCATCACGATCTTTCATCCTAGTTTCTCCATAGGTTACCCCAATCTTTTCTTTCTCCTCTTTCTACCAGCCATGAAAACTCTTGATCGTCATGCCCATAGCTCACTTCGTTACGCTCCTTTTTTTCTTTACGCCAACTATATGTATACCGGTCAATCTGGTTTCGTGACCCTTGCGTATGGAGCACAAAGCTTCTTCGAGCTCTTGGTGTATTATTTATTCAGAGCTCGACGGACGACGGTATACCGGACCCTGATACCGGTGAATGTTCTAACAAGCAGGAGGATTAACTGTCACTATAGTTTAGGACGTTATCACTGCAAACTAAGTCCCTATAAAAACTAGCCCTACAACTCTCCACATAGTGTAAAAAGTGAGGAAGGAAAATACGGTTTAAACTGATGGCTGATTCGAACCTAAACATTCTGAACTCTCTCATTGTTAGATCCAGTGAGGTCTAGTATTTCCTGAACGTTCTAATGTATAAGCATAACGTGCTATTGGGTTTTAACGTGCATTTTACTAATACTTTCACACTCAGCCTATTAATTCCCCGTTTAATCTATAATAATTTTTTTTTATATAGACCCACTAACGTACCATTGATACAATATAACGTGATAATCATGAATACCATGCGGGATTGTTATTATTATTATTATTATCACTGACTGCGTGTTTGGTCGTTAGAGCGCTCGACGATCGGAATTTCAATTCCACTTATGAATTTATGATTCGTAATTCTCGCATCGGCAATTGCGCATGCAATGATAACGTAAAATGTAGGCAGGAGAGAGAAGCAGAGACTGTAATTTATGCAACCCCGTGTGCTCGCGAGCGTGATCCCATTCCCAGTGGATAATTAAAACAGAGCTTTGTTACGGGGCGTATCAGGAGAGAATAGAAGGAGAGAGAGAGAATGAGGTATGACATGTGTGCAGGAATAACTGACACACTGCCTGAGATGAGCGGTCGGGGGAAGAAGTCTGTTTCGCGTGCTGCACTGTGGAGGAAAGCTCCGCGACCGTGATACGCAACTAGGGTAATCAGGCTTTTGTTCGCGCGTTAACGAGGTGTGGAGAGGAATCGTCGCGTTATACCCGTATACACATCAGAAATGTTTCACCACTGCTGGCATGACAACTCGTAAACATTAACTCGTACGAATACACGCGCGCGACACACCATAGCTTGATCGTTTATCCTTCTTCGCTCCACCACCACCCCCACCCCGTATATTTATACTTATGAGTCAGATACGAATGATGAGCGAAAATACGAGACAGCTACGATGACTGAATTCATACTCCATATACGAGGTCTGTTCAAAAAGTATCGCGAATTTTGAATTTCCGCGGGCTACGTATATACGGTTTTTGATTTTTTTGTGGCGTTAGATTGCTACTCGTGTCCCTCACTTATGCTGAAAAAATCGGACATTTTGAATGTTTAGTTAATTGTTGACAGCTGTTTTGGTTAGTGTTTTGGCTGGTCTTCGATTTTTGCCTATTCCAAAAAATGGATCAAAGAATCTGTATCAAATTTTGTGTGAAAAACAAAATTAAGTGCGCGGACGCATTCCGAATTTTGACTGTGGCATATGGCGAAGCTACTTTGGACCAAAGCAACGTTTATCGGTGGTACAAAATGTTCTCAGAGGGCCGAGAAGATGCGAACAACGAAATGCATTCCGGACGCCCGAGCATATCAACAACAAACGAAAACATTGATGAAGTGAAGAAAATAATATTGGCCAATCGTCGAATCACCGTTACAGAAGTTGCTGAGGAACCAAACATATCGATTGGCTCGTGCCATTCGATTTTTACCAATGATTTGGGCACGAGACTGGTCGCCGCAAAATTCGTGCCAAAATTGCTCAATTTCGAACAAACATAGTGTCGCTTTAACATTGCTAAGGAGCTGCTGGACTCGGTCCGCGACGACCCAAATTTGCTCCAGAGGGCTCATAACTGGTGACGAATCATGGGTTTATGGTTATGACGTGGAAACCAAAGGTCAATCATCGCAATGGAAGCTGCTTTTTTGGAATAGGCAAAAATCGAAGACAAGCCAAAACACGTCTAACCAAAACAGCTGTCAACAATTAACTAAACATTCAAAATGACCGATTTTTTCAGCATAAGTGAGGGACACGAGTACCAACCTAACGCCACGAAAAAATCGAAAATCGAATATACGTAGCCCGCGGAAATAAAAAATTCGCGATACTTTTTGAACAGACCTCCTACTCGGTCTACATACATCGCGAAATTTGATCCCAACTCGGGAGTCACTCATAATTCATCAGTAATTTGAAGTTTCTATAAAAAATCCGATAGCGCGGTGCCATAAAAGAAATCATTGGGACCGAGGATTAGCGAATAAATTTCATTGACTAGAAGTCTTTGAAAAATCAACTGTGCTAGAGGATGTGCCGAGGATGTGCGAATAAATTCCATTGACTAGAAGTATTTGAAAAATCAACTGTGCTAGAAGTATTTGAAAAATCCCGTAATAGAACAGTCAATATTTTCGTCTCTGTAAAATTTCCCTTCCGCAAAATGTCTACGAACTCTGAAAGAAATCTTACAACAAATTCATCTTTCCGTCATGGTTGAATAAAACTGAGGATAAAGGGGAGAAAAACATTTGTAACGCCCGATATAGCTATGAAGACGACGAATATAGGTTACATATGTAGTCGTGGTTGCGTATACAACGTCTCTCATCGCGCAATTTATAAATCTTGCTGAGTTGCGAGGGGATGACGAGAGGATCGAGGAGGGTTGAACCACAGAGAAGAGGGTATGAGATCTAACAAATCGCCATTGAAGGAAAAAAGCCCCGAACGCTCCGCTGCTTCTTGTTCTTTTTTTTTTTCCTCGACTCTCGTTTTCGTGATATGACTTCGCTTTTCTTCATCTTTTATCGTCGAGACATATAGTTATACGTTTTACCGCGAGAAAATCCAGACTGAAAGGGAATTCTCGTAACATCCACTTTGTCCCTTCTATTTCCACGAGCATCCTGTCGAAATATTGAGGAACTTTATACGCGTTTTTGTTGAAACAAAAAAAAACACGGAGCAAAAGTTTATCCTTTTTATCTCCATTAGCTCGAATCACTCTCGAAGTATTGTTTGTTGCATAATGAATGAACTAAGGACGGTTGATAAGGAAATCGAAGTTGCTAATGGCTCGATCGAAACTCGTGATTTTGTAATGGAATCTCACGCTGAATTTTTCAATTACGTAGATTTCAGGAACGGCAAAAGACGCTTAAGGGAGGAAATAGGGTTAGACGGTACAAAAAATCGATTTTTTTTTATTTCATAAATTGTTAGTAAAACTATTGAAAAATATGTTCCCAAAATTTTTAATGAAAATTCCGACTAGTTCTATTGTTATAAGCCATTAAGGGGGGAAATAGGGTTAGGACAGCATTTTCTCAATGATTTTCATGAATTTTTTTATAGTATAAAAAATGAATATAATTTATTGAAACTTTGAGAATATTTTATACATATATTTAAGTATATACTATAAAATTTTTGAAGAATTTCCCTGAAAAACACCGAAGAAAATTTATGACTGCCTTGACTCTGTTTTTCTTGGTACTATTTTTTCAAACGCGTTTTTCTGAAAAAAATTTTTTTTGTACTTGCGTACACGCTAGTTTGAAAAGTTTTCAACCAATCGTTTTGAAAATTGGCAGTTACTTTCTCCATAGTATTGCGCTCTATATGAACCTAAAATCGGAATATTATCATTATTGATGATCATCTTTTTTTGCAAATAAAGTTGTAAAAAATGTGCAAAAAATCATGCTTTTTTGTTTTGATCCCTGTAAAAAATTCATTTTCTATTTTTTTGATAGCATTTAGGTTCATATAGAAGAGAGACATATAATAAAAGTAAATTCCAACCTCGTTTCATTTCGGATGAAAATTACGGCTTCCAGAATGTACGCAAAATGCCGAGTCTGATTGTGACTTGCAATATGGGGTCGCTAATATCATCGGTGTTTTTCAAGGAAATTCTTCAGAAATTTTATAGTATATACTTAACTATATGTATAAAATATTCTCAAAGTTTCAATAAATTATATTCATTTCTTATACTATAAAAAAATTCATGAAAATCATTGAGAAAACGCTGTCCTAACCCTATTTCCCCCCTCAAGAAATTGTTTAATTTAAAACTTTTTAAATAAGAAATTGTTCCATTATAATTATTTTTCGTAAAGCTTGTTGCATGAGAAAGGAAAAAAAAATCGACAAACGGATGAATTATGATTGATGCGATAGGCATAAATGTTGATCGTCACAGATCACTTTAGGGATTATAAGAATAAAGGTAATCTCCCTATACCGCTTGGGAATCCGTGGCCAAATAATTTTGCGTAATCTTGACGGCAATCAACCCAGTGGCTCACTTGGGTTTTCTGTCGTTGATGGATAATTTATTCATCGAAAGATCAACGAATCACCCTCGGCGGTAGAGACCGAAAATACGAGTGTCCCGCGATCCCGCGATGATAGTACGGTGTACCCAAGCACCAAGTGTCTCGTGTCGTATATATACGAGGTATGTATAGCGATGGCAGGTCGTTTCGGCTATATGGTTGGTCGTCAGGGAGATCGGAGCCTTTGGATAAACCGCGTTGTGGCTGTTTATATATATATATATATATCGTAGAAGAGTGCGAGAGAGAAAGGATGCGAGAGAAGCAACGGACAAGCCGAAAATCCGCTAATAAATTCCAGCGGGGTACGCGCGCGAGAGCGAAACGAGCGAAGATCCGTGAGAGTGTGGATGCTGGAATGGAAGAGCGTGCCACCGCTACCACCGTCGGATTAGCGTGCTTGAGATTGAAGCATGAGAACGGAATGAAGAGGAGTGTGGCAGGGCGATCAGTGGCTTTCTCGGATTTCCCTCGCCGGTCACGCGGTGGATAACCCGCGCACCCGACGATCTACCGTAGTACGTACGTGATACATTTCTTTTTTGCTATTACTCGGTGCCCTTTTCCAATTTGTTCTAAAAGTTTTTGATGAAAGTTTTCGAGAGGTATAGATTACAAATCGACAATTGGCGGGAGGATAACTCGCACCATTTTCGAATCGATATTTTACCGATGAGAGTTGCAAACGCGCGAACATACACGAACAAGGATCGCCAGTCCCTCAACCGTTCAGCAAATTCCCCGATAATTGCTCTCTAATTTAGGGTTGCACCCTTCCTAGCAGCACCCTCTCCGATTCTCGTATTTCTCGAGCGAGGAATGCGGTTCAACACTTTCGGGAATGAAAAACATAGATAGCATCGAGCTCAAGGACCCATAAAAGGATGCTTCGTGCAAATTATTCGAGGGTGAGCGAGAGATCGAGGGGTGGATATATATCGTTGATGCAAAATCTGTGCTAATATAGATGATTGGACTACAGATTTCACGTTCATTTCAAAGTCCGATTTACAAGAAAGTATATATGTATTAGGGTGGGTCAAATAAAATGACTAATTTTTTTTTTACCTCGATATAATGAAAAATGTATTGTTTGCCATCTCAAAAAAAAACCCTCTGCAAGTATGAGCCCTACATATTTAAATTAAGAGGTCCCTCATCGCGAATTTTCATTTCCTATTTAAATAACATGGAAACATTTTTTTTTTTTTTTTAATTTTATTAGACTTAAACCGTTGATGTTAGAAGAGTCTTTTAGCACATTTTTGTTCAACATTTGATGCTCTACAAAAAAGCTCTCTTGCGTTTAATCGATAAAAGTAACCGTACAAAAAGAAATCGGTGATAATTACCTCTGGATTCTACTTATCTCGTTTATTAGTACATAAATTTCAAATAAAAAAAAAATTTAGTTATCAATATGAATAAATACTACTAATATATACTACTAATATATTACTAATATACTAATATACTACTAATATATTGCTAATTGTTTTCAAACAAATATGAGAGAATCCAGAGCTAATTATTACCGATTATTTTTTGTACGGTTACTTTTATCGATTAGAAAGAAGAGAGCTTTTTTGTAGAGCATCAAATGTTCTACAAAAATGTGCTAAAAAACTCTCGTAACATCAACGGTCTAATAAAATTCCAAAGTTAAAAAAAAATGTTTCCATGTTATTTAAATGGGAAATGAAAATTCGCGATGAGGGACCTCTTAATTTAAATATGAAGGGCTCATACTTGCGGAGGATTTTTTTGAGATGCCAAACGATACATTTTTCATTATATCGAGGAAAAAAAAAAAATTCCAAAGTTAAAAAAAAAATGTTTCCATGTTATTTAAGATAGTAATCTGGTAACTTAAGCCGATTTTCATGTCTTTTTTGCAGGGCGTTTTTTTGTAGGAAAATAAAAATGAATCGTTTCGAATATTTAGGTTGTTTTTATTTACATATTAAAGATACAAAAAAAAATTTTTTTGAAAAAATTTAATAGTTTACTATTATTATTATTATTGATCGAAGTTGGCACCTCGAAGTTGGCAGCCCGGGTCCTAACTTTTTTTCTACCGAGCCGATTGCTTTCAAATTTTAACAGGCTACGCTACAGTAGCCTGCCGTATTTTAACAGGCTAAAGTCCTTTTATTTTAGCAAAGAAGGGGTTGTAAAATAAAAAGTTAGGGGTGAAAAAATTTCTCTGTAGTTCCGACGAGAACTATAAGTGTGTAGAGTAGCCTGTTAAAATTTGAAAGCAATCGGTTCGGTAGAAAAAACGTTAGGACCCGGGCTGCCAACTTCGAGGTGCCAACTTCGATCAATAATAATAATAATAATAAACTATTAAATTATTTCAAACAAATTTTTTTTTGTATCTTTAATATGTAAATAAAAACATCCTAAATATCTAAAACGATTCATTTTTATTTTTCTACAAAAAAACGGCCTCCAAAAAAGACATGAAAATCGGCTTAAGTTACCAGACTACTACCTTAAATGGGAAATGAAAATTCGCGATGAGGGACCTCTTAATTTAAATACGAAGGGCTCATACTTGCAGAGGGTTTTTTTTTTTGAGATGCCAAACAATAAATTTTTCATTATATCGAGGAAAAAAAAATTAGTAATTTTATTTGACCCACCCTAATATATATATATATATATATATATCGTTTTGAAAAGTGTTCGACGAAACGGAGGGAGCCAAGAACCAGTGTAGCTTATAGAGAGATTTTACGAGACGAACAGTCTATCGAATGTACACGAGGTGGAATAAAATTTACGACAAGAAAATTCAGTGGTACAGCTCTCTGCCTCGTCAGACTCCCTTCGCGGATTCCACGGAGAGATTCATCATTGCGTATTCAAAGTGTCTGAGTGTTCGCCGTAACATAATATATTACGTGCCTATCATAAAAGCCAATGGCAAATCTAATAAAAGAGAATAGAATGATAATGATTGAAGGGTGAACCGTGTAGTTTAAAACCGATTCGTGACGGTAAAAAAGGGCTGGAATCAAAATGATTTAACACATAAAGCGTTGCGTATGGCATTTTATTTTCTAGCGCAACGTCGTACGGATACCGAGAACTCTCGTGCTCCAAGAGACCATGAGAAGCACTCTCGGAGTATAAGGTGCCGAAATAAGGAACGAAGAGAAAAGCGTTTGGCTTTAGTCGTACAAAAGCGAGAGAAGGGCGGTTCGCGTAGGCTTTCTATCCCCGCCGTTCAATTTTCCGGTGGGACGTGAAACGTGAGTGTATATATCTCAGCTAGGTCGATCGAAAAACCGGGAAATGACAAGATCCAGAGAGAGAGAGAAAGAGATAGAGAACCGCAGTAAAGAAGAAGTGTGCCCAGGGAAGAAAAACTGCCGGATTTCCCATGAGCGCACCGCAGCGGAGAAGATACACGAGCGAGGGAAGAGGAAGACGCAAAGGATGCCGAGGGGTGCGCCCTTCCGCGGAGCCAAAAACGCGAGGAGAATGCTTTCTTCGACCTCCGACAAAAGAGATTCCACCTGGTACTTTCAGCATCACCCCCCCCCCCCCCCCCCCGAACATATCCCTACTCTCCCTTCTTTATATATATTTTTATTTTCTCCTACATTTTCTTGTTCCCTATGTTGTACTCTGCTTCTGGCATACACTCCCTTCCATCTTTCCGCTCTTCGTTCCTGGAAGGCGCAGATAGAGGTTTTATATCGCGTTTACCCTCTCTTGAGAAAGAAGATCATGCGCGAAATTGACAATCCGGGATAGCGGATGTGGAATAACCGCTCGCGTGTATAGGAAGTGAAGAACGAAGAAAAAGAAGACAAAAGGCACGGATGAATGCATAATGGCATGAAAAAAAAGACATATGTATACGCCAAGAGTCACCCGAGACACGCGAGCAATAAAACGTCATATTTGATATTGTGCTTGCACAATAGGAAAAAAAAATGTCATTTCCTTTATATTGAAGTCCGCGAAAGGTCGAAATGATTCCTTTTCAACTTTGATAAAGTGTCGAGGACTTATTGAATAGAAAATCTTTCATTGACTATGAGCGAGGGAGCGCGAGTCGCCTAGTTCATTGAGGTAGTAGTCTGGTAACTTAAGCCGATTTTCATGTCTTTTTTGGAGGGCGTTTTTTTGTGGGAAAATAAAAATGAATCGTTTTGGATATTTAGGATGTTTTTATTTACATATTAAAGATACAAAAAAAAAAATTGTTGAAAAAATTTTATAGATTATTATTATTATTATTATTGATCGAAGTTAGCACCTCGGAAAAAAAAACGCGTGGGTGGCCCCGGTGATTTTGGCTCTTGATGTTATCTGAAATCAAAAATTCTTGATAATTCTTAATCTATAGACATGTCATTCTGGTCGGAACTACTTAAGTTAAATTTCATGGATAAATAACAAAATGGCGGACTTTGGAAAAAAGTTTTTTTTTCCAAAGTCTAAAGGCCAAAATCACCGGGGCAACCCACGCGCTTTTTTTTCGAGGTGCCAACTTCGATCACTAATAATAATAATAATAAACTATTGAATTATTTCAAAAAATTTTTTTTTTGTATATTTAATATGTAAATAAAAACATCCTAAATATCCAAAACGATTCATTTTTATTTTCCTACAAAAAAACGCCCTCCAAAAAAGACATGAAAATCGGCTTAAGTTACCAGACTACTACCTTGAAAACATTGATTGAACGCATTATTCGCTATTTTCTTTCCACCGATCCGAATGACACCACGACCGTCTATTCTGTGAGTGTATTGGAACGAAGATGCAAAAAAAAAGTTCCCCTGACTCGCGTGTCACAGACAGTTCCTTCCTGGACTCGATCAAACAAAGCCCGCCAGGCAAAAGAGAAACTCGCCGTCTCCGGCATTCGCTCTCTTCGCCAACTCTTCGTGTTTCATCTAGCGGTGACACCGATGTTTCCCTCGCAGTTTTTCTTTCTCTCGTCATTTTCAATTCTTTTCGCGAACCCTAGCGCGCGCGTCCAACGTCCGACGAGCGTGCCTCGCATAAGCTATTGCAATTCTTCAGCACGAATATTCTTTTGGGGAAGATTTTCCCTTCATCCCCAAGGTACTCGTTCTGTACGAGATAAATAAGAAGATGAGAGAGACTAAGGGAGCTCCTGTTTGCGGTTAAAAAATGATTCTACCGAGTGTAAGGTTCGAGGCTTTGTGAAACAAAAACTGGAAGCATATGTTTTCCAATGTAACCCGAACGACAGCGCCCTCTCTTCTACCAGAGATGATAAAAACTCTGAGGGGTTAACATGATCTTTTCCATGGCCACTCGTTTTTTTCCGGCTGCCAGAGAAAACTTTTCTCGGTGAGATTACAAGTGGCGCAGGGAGGGGGGGATATATGTGTTTCCAGAGCGAAGAAAACTGTGGCAAGACGCGTTCGTACGCGGAAACGAAACTCAAAACGGATGCCGACTACGAACAAACGTGCAAACGTTGCTCCGCACCGGTCGAGGTGAGACTTTATATCTCGCAACCGTAGCTATATACAACTTTATACTGGATATACTTACGGCTACCTGAGGCTATGGATGCTCCCTCCTCTATCCTCTATGTAGCCTGGCGTGCTTATACTTTTCGCCTATCATCTTTTTCTTCTTCCTACTCCTTACCATTGCCCCGAGGCAACGCTGTACGCTTCCGCGCAACCGTGTATCTACAGCCACTCGAGTACGAATCTTGGTTTTTCTCATATCTCGTATACCTATGTCACGCGGTTCGTATGTACTTATACCAGGGGTATAGATACACCGCAGAGCAATGTCGATGTAACGCGCGTTATTGCAGAGCCCGAGGGGTAGGTTTACCGGGGAACACGCCGACACACATATATACGAGGTCTGTTCAAAAAGTATCGCGAATTTTGCATTTCCGCGGGCTACGTATATTCGATTTTCGATTTTTTTGTGGCGTTAGGTTGGTACTCGTGTCCCTCACTTATGCTGAAAAAATCGGCCATTTTGAATGTTTAGTTTATTATTGACAGCTGTTTTGGTTAGACGCGTTTTGGCTTGTCTTCGATTTTTGCCTATTCCAAAAAAGCAGGTTCCATTGCGATGATTGAGCTTTGGTTTCCACGTCATAACCATAAACCCACGATTCGTCACCAGTTATGACCCACTGGAGCAAATTTGGGTCGTCGCGGACCGAGTCCAACAGCTCCTTAGCAGTATTAACGCGACACTGTTTTTGTTCGAAATTGAGCAATTTTGACACGAATTTCGCGGCGACCCGTCTCATGCCCAAATTATTGGTAAAAATCGAATAGCACGAGCCAATCGATATGTTTAGTTCCTCGGCAACTTCTCTAACGGTGATTCGACGATTGGCCAATATTATTTTCTTCATTTCATCAATGTTTTCGTCTGTTGTTGATGTGCTCGGGCGTCCGGAACGCATTTCGTTGTTCGCAATCTTCTCGGCCCTCTGAGAACATTTTGTACCACCGATAAACGTTGCTTTGGTCCAAGGTAGCTTCACCATATGCCACAGTCAACATTCGGAATGCGAGATTTTTGACGTCATTTCTAATGTGCAATAACGTTTAAACCGTTGAAGTTGTCTTGATGAAAATTTACACGTGCATTTATTGCTCCTTAGAGAATACTTGTACATTAAAAAAAAAATTATTTTAAATATTTTCATGTAGTTTTTTGCCTTGTTGCAATATGGTGCGCCGAAATCGGCGCCCACTCTGGACGATGTTGTATGCGTCTGAAAAAAAAAAATGTATATATATTCTCAATCTGTATGAGTATTCTGAGCACGGGTAGCAGAATTGGTACTTAAAAAAAATTTTTGACAAAATGGCGGCCTGTTGAACTTTCATTAATGATATTTCACACATTTTCGGGTATTCGACGAGTTATAAAATGTCGGTAAAATTTTTTTTCGACTCAATTCTGCTACCAGAACTCAGAAACAGGCTACCTAAGGTATGTGCAGAATTTGAGCTCGATCGGTCCATTAGTTATCGAAATATCGTGGGCGCCGATTTGAAAAACATAGTTCTGAGATAAACGCGTTCAAAGTTTTGACACCGTTGCGCGCGCGGCTTGCTTAAGATTTTTATTTCTCGGCTAATTTTCAAAATATCAATAAACGGTTTTCAGGAGCGTATGAACAAAGGTCTAAGGAATAAGAAAATGAAAAAAAAAAATCGATTTGTTCAAATTTCTAGACCAGACTACCGCGTTAATTTTCTTTTTCACACAAAATTTGATACAGATTCTTTGATCCATTTTTTTGGAATAGCCAAAAATCGAAGACAAGCCAAAACACGTCTAACCAAAACAGCTGTCAACAATTGACTAAACATTCAAAATGGCCGATTTTTTCAGCATAAGTGAGGGACACGAGTACCAACCTAGCGCCACAAAAAAATCGAAAATCGAATATACGTAGCCAGCGGAAATTCGAAATTCGCGATACTTTTTGAACAGACCTCGTATACACGAAGTTCTTGGCCCCATCGTGGCTCTACAGTTTGTACTCTGTATGTACGAAAAGCGCGGCGAGAAAAAAGAGAAACCTAGAAGAGAACCCATTTTCAAGTTATAGTTATATTAATACAGAAACATTCGGAAGAGCCAGGGAAAATTCGAGAGTGAGAATGAACTCGGAGGGAAAGCAGAAAGACCGGAAATGAATGCGTCGCCGCCAGAGGGCGCTCGAAGAGAAAGACAGTCGTTGCAAGAGACGCGTATTGTTTGGAAACTTTTCAGTTTTTTTTACGCATATATATATATATATATATATATCGACTAACGGCAAACAAAAAGGCGTAGCGTACGGAATTACACGGGTAAAAGTGATGTGGACTATGTCCTTCTATTCGCCAGTACTCGATATACACTCGTTCGCACTACTAGGAATGAAGAGAAGCCGAGGATGAGTTGGTGAAGTGGTCCAGAAGGAAAGAGGAAAGCCCGCGGCGAAATAATGCAAAAACTTTTTACCGGAGGGAAGCGAAACAGTAATCACTGTGGATATTTTGTTTTAATATATACACGTATACCGGAATGAAAAGTCGAGATCTGCCCTTGCCTGAGCAGAACGCCAGTTTCTTGGTTTACAAATGGGATAAATTAGAGGGTGATTGCTCCGACGATGTTTCACGAATGTTATCTTTCATAAGCGTCACGCTCATCAATGAACGTTTCGTTGCTCAAAGCACAGTCTCGGCGATTTAACGAAGTGCCAATTGTAGTAAAAAATATGTTCAATTGTACATGCATTAACTATTTACGAAGTTCACTGTTTCATTTGAATTTTAAATTTAATTGTATTCGTACGTTCATTAACGAGGACGTTACGCGCGTCACTCTTACATTTTGGTAAAAAAATAATCATTTTTAAAGTGAAGAAAGGCCTTTGCACCAAGTGTGTCAATCTGTGAGATTTATTTCGCGCGTTGAATTTTTCTGGTAGCTGCGAGTTCAATAAGGTGGACTCGTAGTTGAGAGACGATTGTACGGTGTGAGTTCTCATCCCTTAAGGGAGGAAATAGGGTTAGACGGTTCAAAAAATCGATTTTTTTTTTATTTCATAAATTGTTAGTAAAACTATCGAAAAATATGTTCCCAAAGTTTTAAATGAAAATTCCGACTCGTTCTATTGTTATAAGCCATTAACAGGGGAAATAGGGTTAAGACAGCGTTTTCTCAATGATTTTCATGAACTTCTTTATAGTATAAAAAAAATTTTTTTTTTGTATCTTTAATATGAAAATAAAAACATCCTAAATATCCAAAACGATTGATTTTTATTTTCCTAGAAAAAAATGCCCTCCAAAAAAGACATGAAAATCGGCTTAAGTTACCAAACTACTACCTTAAATATATGTATAAAAATGTTATAGTATATACTTAAATATATGTATAAAATATTCTCAAAGTTTCAATAAATTATATTCATTTTTTATACTATAAAAAAATTCATGAAAATCATTGAGAAAACGCTGTCCTAACCCTATTTCCCCCTTTAACAGCGGGTCTTTTCTCTTGCCCACTGTTAGAAACTTGCGAGCAATTGAAAAAACTTGGTAGTCGTACTTTACAGAGAAACCCCCCTGCCGGCAATATATATTTTTCAAGACCCTCGCGTTTCGTAACCAACTGTAGCAGACACCAGCTATTAAATACCCTGTAGTTACGAATGATTTCGTATTCTTTTTTCGATTATACCAGACATCAGAGTACAGTCAAAAAGAGCAGTTCTTTTTATAAATCATGTGAGATACTCGCATCACTTTATTTTTCATTCAAAGCAAATTGCTCAATGAATGGCGAAGAAATCTGATCGTCAATACGAAGAATAAAACAACCCATTTCCATTCAAATGGCTCTGTATCGTATACAACGATAGGAAAGACAAGGTAATCTTCCTGTCTAACAACCCATCTATAATACCCAGTCCTCGTCGAATTCGCATTCGCATCGATACGAATTCGCACGATAATGCAAACCACCTTTCCGTAAGAAAACGAGAAAGCAGACGTATCGAACGAGACTGCGTAACAGAGAAAAACAGAGCACAGTAAAAACGCATAGTCAATGACAGAATTTCTTTCCGCGAGCGCTTATTTTCGCGCATTCCCCATGATCCCCTTTCATTCTCTCTCCCTTGCTCTCGTTCGTGTCCCCGGTGAAAAATTCAAACTTATTCCTCGTAGCGAATGGTCACAGAGGGATGAGAAGACACATAGGATCTCGGGGACCCTTGGGTTTTTCTCCCTTTTGTTCGCCATCCAACGACTATCCGTCTTGGTAACCGATAAATTCATCCCCGGCATTTCCTCTGCAGGATCGACCGAACGATATGACCGAAAACCATCAGCGAAATGGTGTGATACGAAATGGTTAAAGTTTTCGTCTTTTTTTTTATATCTCGCGTATTAAGTTTTCCCTTCCTGAGATCGAGCAATATCGAGCCAATCCTACGACCGAGGGTTTGGTAATATATTTTCACGAACATAAGGGGTTTAAAAAAAACGCGAAGAATTCGCAATTAGGAAAGAAATAAAGAAAAGTTTCGGATCATTGGGTTAAAAAAAAAATCTAGGTCTCGCGAAATCTCTCTCCAATCTGTTACGGTTCGATGAAACCTTTCGCCGGCAATTAAAAGTTCATTTTTCACGTTGAAAAATGAATAAGGATTAAGCTCGAAGGAATAAGATCAGATACTTCCACGTCCGAGTGGCTTAACGCTGTCATGTTTCTATCGGTTAATTTAATTTACGAGAAAAGTGCGAGAGCCCCGGAGTTTGTATCTTAAAAAAAAAAAGGATCAACACCAATTTCTGATCCACCCACGTCTATTAAATCCAGCTCTACCGCACTATGGCAAATATTGTTATAACTTGAAGTACGCCTGAAAGTTAGTACGGGTTGTGTATTTTCTCTTGTAATGGTATATATATGTGTGTGTGCCCCGAAGTACGTTAGAGCTTAGTAGCGAACAAATTCTCTCAACCTTCTGACGACAATTACAAATTCCCTAGGGCATAGAGAGCTGGATGAGAGTAGAGGAGAAAGAGAAAGAGAGAGAGAGAGAGAGGGGAGAGAAAGGAGAAACTATACACTTTGGTAACGGAAAATAGTCGATAACAACAAGGAACAATAATGTGATGAGCATCAGAGTAGTAATCTTTGAGCCTTTCGTCTTCGTCTCTGTCCTTCTCTCTCTGACTCTGAACTCTGGTATATATTATCCTTACGCTCTGTTGAGTTTCTCCCTGTCATTCCTGTATCGGATCTTCCGACGTTCAGGGCCTCTAATTAATCATAGCTAAATTCCAACAGTGGTAAACACCACAGGATACTGTGCTCTGGAATATTTCAATATTGAAGATGAAAGTTTTTTTATTTTTGAATCATAATTTTTTTTAGCATAATACTGTATAGCATAAACGTGCCAGTAATGCAACATATATACAGTGGGTCAAAAAAGTATTCATACATCTTGTTTTTTTGCGATAACTTTGTAGACATAAGCGATACGCAAAGAAAGCCAATTTTATTTAATAGTACATCAGGTACAGAGATAACTGCAAATAGAGAATTTTTTCCCAGGAATAATGGAAGAATTATGGAAAAAAAACGAAAATTTTCGGGCCAAAAAGTATTCGTATACTTACGATTGAGCTGCTAAACCTCGATATTCAATCACGGACGGTCTGAGCTCTGCGTACAATGTAAACAAGTCTTTGTTTACACAATGGTTTTGACCTATTCCATGCGGTTGCGGTAGTAGATCTTCAAGCTCTGAACAGATATGATGGCAAAGAAAAGCGAAATATCAATATCCATGCGAGATAGAGTGATTTTTCTTCGGAAACGCGGTGAAAGTTATCGAAAAATGAGTAAAGAACTAAATCTAAGTTTCGCAACAGTGCAATATATAATAAAAAAATACGAAAGAACAAACAGCACAGAAAATAAGCCACGAACCGGTCGACCGAGAATACTAACGGTACGAGAGCGTCGGAGTATTGTTACAGAGGCTACAAAAAAACCGTTCACAAGTGCTCGCAGTTTACCGAATGATGTCGCGTCAACATCGGGGAAGAGCGTGTGTCCCCAGACTATTCGAAACGTTTTGCATTCTGCCCAAATATACGGCAGAACTGCCCGCAAAAAACCATTAAGGCAGTCGTCTGGTCTAGAGCGAGATTTTTGACGTCATTTCTAATGTGCAATAATGTTTAAACCGTTGAAGTTGTCTTGATGAAAATTTACACGTGCATTTATTGATCCTTAGAGAATACTTGTACATTCAAAAAAAAATTATTTTAAATATTTTCATGTAGTTTTTTGCCTTGTTGCAACATGGTGCACCGAAATCGGCGCCCACTCTGGACGATGTTGTATGCATCTGAAAAAAAAAATATATATATATTCTCAATCTGTATAAGTATTCTGAGCACTGGTAGCAGAATTGGTACTTAAAAAAATTTGTTGACAAAATGGCGGCCTGTTGAACTTTCATTATGATATTTCATACATACATTTCAAACATTTTCGTATTCGACGAGTTATAAAATGTCGGCAAAATTATTGTTCGACTCAATTCTGCTACCAGTGCTCAGAATACTCATACAGATTGAGAATATATGTATATATATTTTTTTTTTCAGATGCATACAACATCGTCCAGAGTGGGCGCCGATTTCGGCGCACCATGTTGCAACAAGGCAAAAAACTACATGAAAATATTTATAATCATTTTTTTTTAATGTACAAGTATTCTCTAAGGATCAATAAATGCACGTGTAAATTTTCATCAAGACAACTTCAACGGTTTAAACGTTATTGCACATTAGAAATGACGTCAAAAATCTCGCTCTAGATCAGACGACTGCCTTAATTAATAATATAAATCGAGAAACATGTTTAGGTTTCACAAAAACCTACGTAAAAAAATGTATAGAATTTTGGAAACGTGTCGTATTCTCGGATGAATCGAAGTTTAACATCTTCGGGTCCGATGGACAAAAATTCGTCTGGCGGAAACCAAATACCGAGCTCCAACAGAAAAATTTAATACCGACTGTAAAGCACGGCGGAGGAAGCGTCATGGTTTGGGGCTGTATGGGATATTATGGCGTTGGTAATCTGGCTTTTATAGATGGTACAATGAATGCCCAGAAGTATATCGACGTGTTGCGCAGCAATTTCAAAGCAAGTGTAGATAAAATGGGTCTGAATGGAAATGTCTGCTTCCAACAAGATAACGACCCGAAACATATTGCCATGAAAACGAGGGAATAGTTACTCTATAATGTCTGCAAACAATTGATTAACCACCACAATCTCCGAACATCAATCCTATTGAAAATTTATGGCACTTGGTGGATGTAGAAATTAGAAAAAGAAAAATAACAAACAAATTCGATCTCCAAAAAGTACTTTTAGAAGAATGGACGAAAATAGCAAAAGAAACAACGCAAAAGCTAGTAGAATCCATGCCTAAGAGACTCGAGGCGATAATTGAAGCAAAAGGGATGCACACGAAATATTAGTTATAATTAACAACTATGATGATGTAGGTTTTCACTATAATCGTAAGTGTATGAATACTTTTTTTGCCCGAAAATGTTCGTTTTTTTCGCATAATTCTTCTATTATTCCTGGGAAAAAATTCTCCATTTGCAGTTTATCTCTGCACCTGATGTACTATTAAATAAAATTGGCTGTCTTTGCGTACCGCTTATGTCTATAAAGTTATCGTAAAAAAACAAGGTGTATGAATACTTTTTTGACCCACTGTATATAGTATTAAGCTCTGTAACGATCGACAAAACTTAGTAATAGCCAAAACACCCTCGACCATTGTTATCGTTAACTATAGTTGTCGTATCGCCCAAGGTATGTGTTGTTTCTCGCACAAAGAGCAGGGGGCTCGAGAAGGGGTTGAAACACACAATGACATTGAAGGCTCGAGGCTGAGGGAATTGTCAAGGCACACAACGACAGTGTGTAAATTGAAACTGGTCATTTGTAAATCGACTCTCGGTGATCCTATATATAACGTTAGGTGTATGCATGTATTTATAAAAAATGAAACGCCGGAAATACGAAAGCTGTTCACCCGCGATACATATCCCTCCTTTTCCTCGCATCGACGACGTGGCGAGCGTGCCTCGAACCCTTAATATACACCCAACGCGGTTCGTCCTTTTCCCTTCCGTAGGGAAGGTAACCCCAGAACCAATGGATTCCTGCTTACCCAAGAGAACACATCGGGGAGCCACGAGAGTTTACGACAAAACACGATCGGGCGCTCTCACGTTGTCGCGAGAAATCTTGGACTTCTACGTCTCATACGAGATGGCTCGATTAGATTCGACGTTATTTCCACGATCGAGAAATTCGCGACTCTCGCGATTAATAATAATAGTAACGATGGCACTTCTTAAAAATCGTTACGAAAAATAAACTAACGATAAAGTAATTTAATATACTTTTGGTCGTGAGACTCGTTTCGCGTCGATAAACAAATTTTTCATTTTTTTAAAAGCCTCGGTAGAGAATTGGGGAGAGGGCTTGAGCTCAGCAATCGTCGAAAAATATGGAGATTCGAGTTCCTGTCGAGCTATTCTATCGAGAGCCCCTCTCGTTCTTTTCGACTATGGGAAATTGGAATAAATTTCACGAAGCTATTGCCACCGAAATATTTGGCATGTTTTTTTCTCCTCGCCCCCGTGCTTTCGTACGAAGGGGATGTGTGTGGAGTAAAGGGATGAAAATGTATGAAACGAACGCGCGAGAGAGATCAACATCGTATACCGCGCAGGGTCTCTGGAGTTTCCGCGCTCGAATTTTCTTCACGCCCTTTTCAGTAAACTCTCAGGGGTGCTATCGAGCACACAACATACACACAGACACACACACACGCGCGCGCTCGCACAAACACACGCACACATACCCTCCCTCATACATCCAGCATACTTTATAGAGGAAGGGACAAACCTTCCTTAACCTTTCTCACCTCATTTCGTCCCTCGGTTCACTGAATTCTCAGGCAGCAAAATTCCATTCTCCTCATTCGTTTTAATTCTCGCAAGTTTATGAAATTCCATCTTTTTCGAATCGATCTACATCAATTTCATATTATGCCACATTAGGGCGATTATTTTTTTTTTCGACTATTTTTTTTTCTCAGTCCCCACCTGAAGTTTTGTTGGATATGTCGAAAAACAAATTTCCTGAAAGTTACAGCCCTTAATATTAATTCTAAGTACTTTCCCTTAGCGTAAAAAGATTTGCCATCCAAAATGCACGTAAATCGAATTTTTTGTTTTTCAAAACTCTATAACTCAGCCGCATTTTATGCTATCATATTGTTCTTGGTTTCGATTTACTCATTCTCGTTTTTTTGCTGTTATCTCCGAAACAATTAACTTTACGAAAAAAATGTGAATGAAAAATTTATTGGAAATTTAATTTCCTACAAAAAAGGTCCTATAGATTCAATTGCTTAGATTAATATTTCTTGAGATATTGAACTTTAACTTATGAGTAGTATACAATTTTTACGGTTCATTCTTGAAAAAATAAAATAAAAATTTTATACTACTCATAAGTTAAAGTTCAATATCTCAAGAAATATTAATCTAAGCAATTGGTTCGATAGGACCTTTTTTTGTAGGAAATTGAATTTCCAACAAATTTTTCGTTCACATTTTTTTTGTAAAGTTAATTGTTTCGGAGATAAAAGCAAAAAAACGAGAATTTTGGGTAAAAATCAATTTTAGTGACCCGTACCAACTCACCAGTAAAATGTACACTTTCGCTGCAATAGGCACTCTTCTACATTGTTTTATTCTGAGTAAATCGAAACCAAGAACAATATGATAGCATAAAATGCGGCTGAGTTATAGAATTAAAAAAAAAAATCGATTTACGTGTATTTTAGATGGGAAATCTTTTCACGCTAAGGGAACGTACTTAGAATTAATATTAAGGACTGTAACTTTCAGGGAATTTGTTTTTCGACATATCCAACAAAATTTCAAGTGGGGACTGAGAAAAAAAAAAATAGTCGAAACAAAAAGTCGCCTTAATGCCACATACATTTCACAAAATAATGACAAAAGATATATTGCTAATTCGATAATTTAAAAAAAAGGCAACTTCCTTTTTATGCCCCTTTCATCTCTTGTTCTTAGTCGATGAAATCTTTAGGATGCCCTCGGTGACAAACGATTTGACTTTGTTTTCGCTTTTGAATCTCGTTGCAGGCGAATCGCATATAACTTTTGCCGGAGCTTTTGGGGCTATCCGTTTCGAGATCGAAGATCACAAGAAATCGGCACAGACCTAGAGGAAGAGAGAGAGAGAGAGGGGCAGAATACTGTGGTTTCGTGCGTGCCCAGCGCACGTCTTCCGGCCTCATGAATCATTCATCGACGAGCTCTTCCTCTGCCCACCCACGCACCCGTGTCCTTCCATCGAAATACAAGTATATATACGAGGGGGGACCCAAAAAAAACGGGAATTGCGCTGCAGCGGGGAGGGAGAGTGGGGGAACCCATTGCTCGACCAGGTGTCCGTTGGGGACACGTCTCCCGAGTTAGTGTGCGAAGTTCTGTCGCCGTGAGTGCATCGGTTCGCCCGTGGGAATTTTTGTAGTGAAACAACTTTTTCCATTTCGGCGAAAACATGATGGCCGATTGTCGAGAGCAACGCGCGGCTGTGAAATTTTGTTTCCTGTTGGGGAAATCGGCCGCGGAAACTACTGTAATGCTTGAGACTGCTTATGGAGATGCTGCCCTAGGTAAAACCAAAGTCTACGAATGGTTTTCACGTTTTAAAAATGGAAAAATGTCAATTGAAGACCAACCCCGTTCAGGACGCCCCTCAACGTCAAGAAGTGACGAAAACGTCGACAAAATCAATGCTCTCATTCGTGAAGACCGTCGCCGAACCATTGATCAACTCTGTGAGATGTCTGGAATATCATGGAGTTCAATTCAGAGGATTTTATCCAAAGATTTGCACATGAGCAGAGTTGCAGCCAAATTTGTCCCTGGCCTTCTCACAGACGAGCAAAGGGAGCGTCGACTTCAGGCATGTTTTGAACTTCAAAAT
Source organism: Oxytorus armatus (assembly GCA_958009045.1). Taxonomy (NCBI): domain Eukaryota; kingdom Metazoa; phylum Arthropoda; class Insecta; order Hymenoptera; family Ichneumonidae; genus Oxytorus; species Oxytorus armatus. Next base: position 870,504 of record OY253751.1, on the reverse strand, counting down.
TAGTTCGAAGAGGACCCTGAACTTTTTTCCAAGGTGATTACTGGTGATGAATCGTGGTGCTATGGATACGACCCCGAAACAAAGCAGCAACCAAGCGTTTTGCCACTGTGGAGGAGGTAAAATAAAAATCGCTGGAAGGCGTAAAGAACATCCCGATAAGTGAATTAAAAGAATGTTTTGAACATTGGAAGGATCGTTAGCAGAGGTGCGTTGTGGTCAAAGGAGAATACTTTGAAGGTGATCAAAATTTGGTGTGAAAATATTAAAAAATAAAGAAATTATGACGAAATTCCCGTTTTTTTTGGGTCCCCTCTCGTATATATATATTATAGACGATGCAGTATTGGAGCACCGTGGGGTTTAGCTTCTGTATTAGTGCTAATGTATGAGAACGCGGTCTCTCGCGGATTCAGCACGTTGTGGCGGCAAGCCTCTTCCGATCCGGCAGATATATATCTGCCGGGTTTCCGTTTTCCGTCGACTGCTCTCTCTCTCTCTCCTCGCCAAACCGCAACCGATTTACAACCTCGTTGGACATGTGGCGCGACCTGCGGACTTGGCTTTTCTACACAATCATTCGCGAATCACTAATATGTCCCCAATATTTATAGCGATTTTCATCCATATTTATTACATTTATTTGTGGCAAGTACACCGGAGAATCAATATATTCGTCGTTTGTTCTTTCGCCACTGTACCATAAAATGAAAAGTATCTAATCGCAAAATAAACAAGAGACAATTCAATCTAGAGGAATAATGATTTGTTTTTTTTCGACTCATTTCAATTGATATTGATCGCAACAACCGCCGAACGTTTCAGCCGCGATATACATACGCAACAAATCGGGAAATAGAAAGATCGAAGAAATGAGTATAACGTTGAACGAGGCGAGAGTGGACGAGGCGAGGGAAAAAGAAGAGTGAGGAAAAAGCCGTTCCGGATGGAAACTCGGTGTGTTCCTGTCCCGGAGAACGTCGCGTCGCGACATGGCGAGAAAATGAATAAAAAGGGATGAATTGTCTCGACTCTCAACCCCCGTCCCGTTTGTCCGAGAGAATGCGAGGTAGATGAGAAAGGAGCTTGGTGTAGGATAGATATGAGCATAGAAGGAGGGAAATAGAGATTACGTTGGTACAGCAAGCGTGGGAATGAGTCTCTCTGATCTATGCCTATATATATTTATATATATATGTCCCTCTCTCCCTGGAACACAGCTGAACCAGTTTCCTTTCAAGAGGGAATATAGAGCTCTCGCTCTTTTGCCCAGGATCCTCAATCCGAAGAGTTTCCGGTCAGTTGGTCGGTGAGCACGCCGGGACTAACGGAATCCCAAGGGATACCGGAAGCGACGGACCGAAAACTCCATTCCTCCTCCGGATCGCTATCCTTCTTTCATCCCCCTCCCCCCGCCCCTAATTCTCTCTCTTGATAGGTGTCTGTCTGATCCCTTCGTTTTTCTTTCAGCGAGGTACACTCTGTCACTGGGGTATCTGTCTCCGCTCGCTGCTTCAAAACGTTTCGTAAAGCACGTCCTATGTGTCCATTAACGAATCACTGATACCCCTACGTTTGAGCTCTTTCAGCATCGACAACTCGGACTTTCCGATATCAGGATCCAAATGAAAAAAAAAAAAAATGAATTAAAAAGAAGAAATCCTTGCCGATCCGTGCTCTCCAACGATCCTGAGCTTTTGAGTAAACACTCGTGTTTTTATCTCGTATAGCCGGCGGTGTTTGCGCTCGACGGAAAAGCTCTCTAACGTTACTTATTCCCTCAATTCCGATCAAAGTGGTGCGAATATCACGACTTCGTCAACCGATTTTTATCACTTCCAGTCTTTTTTTTGATGGATACAAGGTATACGACCAGTTAGAGAAAGGAGAGGGAGAGGATGTAGAGAGAGAATCCATTGGGAGGTGGAGGGAAAAAAAATTAGAAGGAATTATAGCCTCAAGTCTGATTCGATCGGTTACGATCCATCGACGGGTTATACTATTCTCGACGGGTAGGATTTCCCGGTTCGACGAGAGAGCAATCCTCATTTTTCTCCGCCGCAGCGTCGAGCTCTAGTGAGCGATAGATTCGCGTTCCCAAAGCTATGATATGTACGTATATATCTAGCCTTGATCTCTTTTTTCCTACGGGAGCGTACAATGAGTGAGAGAGCTTTCCAATGATACGAATTGCGCAGCAACGGAAGCACTAGTGCATGCGAAGAAAAAAAAAGTTCAACGTATCATCGCCACCTCTACACTCGTACACTTGATTAATCCTATACTGATTGGTCAATATTCGCGAGGGAGATCAACGATGCATCGTTTTTATTGTATAAAACGATTTTTCCTTCAATTTTTAACGATCAAATTATTTATTTGAGTTGAAACGTTGATTTAGTTGATTAAGTAAAAGCGCTAAAGTCTTATATATATAAGACCCTCGTATTATCTCTATCTCTCGTTACGCCAATTGATTATTGCGTTTTAAGGGCGGGATAAGGGTTTCCACGTTCGAAAAATCGAATTTTTTTTTTGTCCTATCTTATTGTTTAACATTTCAAGAATATGTTCTTAAAATTTTTAAACGATCTAAGCAATATACTTGAAGTTATTGTCTTATTAATCTCCTGGCCTTTAACGCTATACTTCTAACAGCTGCGGGCGGTCGGGCTAGCAGTGCACTTTAGACGCGTTTTTCTCAAAACTACTTTTTCAATGTCCGTGTTCACTGCCATTTAAAAACTACTTGACCGATTCATTTCAAACTTTGTACACATTTTCTACATATAAAATACCTCCCCCCAACGTTTAGTATAATTTTTTTTTTTTAGATTAAGGGTGTTTCTCACCCACAAAATGGCGGAATTTTCCGTGGAAAATAACACTTCACACTTTAGATGGCCGACAAAAATTATTAAATGAAAAAAAAAATTATCAGAGAACGTTGGGGGGAAGATTTGATTATAATTTGGCTAAATTTTCATGGTTTTTCATTTTCAGATAATTTCCGGCCGAATTATAGTGAACACCGCAAATTGTTTTTTTTCCAAGACGTTCTGGGGGAAGCTCTGTTACGGGCTTATCCTTCAATATTTCTGCATGAAAAAATTACATAACATTGTCAAAAGTATGCTCAATAATGTACAAAAGGTTCGAATAAAATTGCTCAATCCATATTTGAGAAAAAAAATCGCAAAAAAAGTGTTTTTTTTTTACGCTGAAACCCTTACCCCTCCCTTAATGGTTTACTGAATTACTGATTAAGAGAGATTGCGAAATTTCGTTGATCCATTACTTTGTTAATCAATTTTGCTACAATCGACCAGATTGTGATATTGATAAAAACGTATTTTCCAGTGATACGAATGGACGTAACGTCAGACGCACGCGTTTCTGGGCATACGAATCTCTTGTCTGAATTTTCGTTTTAGTAGATAACATTATCTGGGTCGGTGTCGGAACGTGTACCGCACTCCTCTATCTGTCGATCGTATATGCCACATCTTCCTATACAATCTCAAAATCCTTGAGCAGCTATAATCGGAACAGAATTCAGGGTACCCGAAGCAGCAGGAGGACAAACCGATGTTACTCCAATCTGCATGACAATCGGGAGCAGATACAGGGAGGGATGGAGAGACATGGAAGACTGTCGGATCTGTAGGTGCACCGAGACTAGACCGGTAACGGAATGGAGATAAATCGAATGGAGCAGCAGGAGAGAGAAGGCCAATATAGACAGATGCGGTGAATGGAGAAGACAAGTAGAGAGAGGGAGATTCGCATCAAGATAGAGAGACCACAGATTGATGCGGATTGATAGCTCTCTCCGAACTGATATATTATGTACTGTAGTGGGTTAATACACGTAAACCTATGTATACCTGCGACACAAGGTCCCCGTCAACACGCATTTAATAATTTGTTATCAAAGGGGATTTGAAAGATGATAATAACGAACAAATAATTTGGTAAAATCACAACTTCTCATCTTCAACCACCAAATCACCCCCGACTCACCTAGAATACATTTATTCAACGTAGAAATCTCACCATCTCCCATAGCAAAATACTTAGGAATACAAATAGACCAGAAGCTAAACTTAAACCACCATCTTCAACAATCCAAGATCAAACTAACAAACAGAGCCTCCCATTTCAGAAGCATCACATTCTCCGAGCAAAAAATTCGTACAAAACAAGTCGGGAAAATATATAAATGTATCTGTCGACCAATTATTGAATACGGGCATCCAATCTTTGTTAACTGCAGAGAAAACGCACTGAACAAAATTAGAACTGTATTAACACACGTATCAGAAACCCGACAAACCCTCTCTACAATCCGCGCAATTCACTTATATATGAAAAAAACAGGCATCACACCAATAACAACCAGAATACAGACCCCCTCACCGCAAAGTTTTCAATAGAACAACTGGATCATCTTAAACCATTACGAGGGGGGACTAAAAAAAACGGGAATTTCGTCATAATTTCTTTATTTTTTAATATTTTTACACCAAATTTTGATCACCTTCAAAGTATTCTCCTTCGACCACAAGGCACCTCTGCAAACGATCCTTCGAATGTTCAAAACATTTTTTAAATTCACTTATCGGGATGTTCTTTAGGCCTTCCAGCGATTTTTGTTTTACCTCCTCCATAGTGCCAAAACGCTTGATTGCTGCTTTGTTTCGGGGTCGTATCCATAGCACCACGATTCATCACCAGTAATCACCTTGGAAAAAAGTTCAGGGTCCTCTTCGAGCTGATTTTGAAGTTCAAAACATGCCTGAAGTCGACGCTCCCTTTGCTCGTCCGTGAGAAGGCGAGGGACAAATTTGGCTGCAACTCTGCTCATGTGCAAATCTTTGGATAAAATCCTCTGAATTGAACTCCATGATATCCCAGACATCTCACAGAGTTGATCAATGGTTCGGCGACGGTCTTCACGAATGAGAGCATTGATTTTGTCGACGTTTTCGTCACTTCTTGACGTTGAGGGGCGTCCTCAACCGGGTTGGTCTTCAATTGACATTTCTCCATTTTTAAAACGTGAAAACCACTCGTAGACTCTGGTTTTACTTAGGGCGGCATCTCCATAAGCAGTCTTAAGCATTACGGTAGTTTCCGCGGCCGATTTCCCCAACAGGAAACAAAATTTCACAGCCGCGCGTTGCTCTCGACAACTGGCCATCACGTTTTCGCCGAAATGGAAAAAGTTGTTTCACTACAAAAATTCCCACGGGCGCGAACCGATGCACTCACGGCGACAGAACTTCGCACACTAACTCAGGAGACGTGTCCCCAACGGACACCTAGTCGAGCAATGGGTTCCCCCACTCTTCCTCCCCGCTGCAGCGCAATTCCCGTTTTTTTTAGTCTCCCCTCGTATGTATACAACGACTACCGGACACCACACCGAAACACAAATTTCCGAAGCATACGATTTTCCAAAGCCTACAATACATGCACAACGTCAACCAATAATGCGCTCATTCAAAGTATAATACGAAAACCAAACTTTTATACACCTTGGACAATAATAAATTCCTAACCACACCTAAGAAAATCATAGGCTGAAGGACTTCGGTCGATGGCCTATTGCCATTTTATGTTTGTAACCATGTTTATATTTGTAACCGTGTTATATAACATTATGTCAATAAGCACATTTTACTACTACTACTAATTTGGTAAATTGATCGATTCGTCATCATTTTAATGTCAATATAAAAAGTATCGTCAAATGTCGAATCATGCATTTTATAAAAATGTTTATTGCTTAAGTTAACTTATCACTATAGTAAAACTGATTAAAATGACTACTAAATAAAAATGGGACAACTTAACTTTGTTAAAGCGCCATTGTCACATCAATGAGTAAAGTTCGTTGAATTTACGACGAAAGAATCAAGAATAAGAAAACGGATGATCGATTCCTCAACAAAACAAAAAAAGTATGATTTATGAAAACCACGATTAAGATTATATATGATACTTTTTCGAAACCCTGGGGCGCAAAACCCTGCGACGTTAGGGAAGTGTAAACATAACTCCATTTATCCCCTAGACAGAGGCCGCAGTCCGTGTCGTTATTTGTTCTTATCTGATATTAAAGCTCGCGGAACATGAAAAACTTGCGGACTCCCGCGCACCGGTCACGATCCAACTTTGATATTAATGACGCGTGAGTCGAACCGTAAAATAGAGAAACGGAGAAAGAGTCTCCTTGGCAGGGATTTATATACTCCGTGAACGAGCCGGCGTCAAGCCGACTTTGAGAAAGTGACGACCGCTCGACGACGCGAACGTCTCAGAGCTGATGATACTACAGCAAGGATCACAGACGGATAATAAAAAGGGTAAACATAGTACGAGGGAAAAAGAAGGGGAGAGGAATCTTTATTTTGCTGAAAAACTTTCGGTACACTTTAGTCCCGGAAGCTTCTTGGCAAACGATACCAAAATAAATAGGAAGAGCTCCTTTTTTTTTTACTCGGATAGAGACGATGAGGACCAAGTTTAGCAAAGTCAGTGTAGCAAAGAGAAAACTTCAAAGGGTAGTTTAACTTTCGGAGAAAACACGTTTGATTCCTTACCTTTCCGAAAAACTTTGACCATCTTAGCCCATGGAAAATCACCTTTATAAATATTTTATATATGCTTTTTAATCGGGCCTATATGAGAATTGTCGACTGCTCGGTATTAATAGAGCGCTTCTTACTAAACGCCCACAGTGAAACTATGTGGGCGACTGAGAGGGAAAGGGGAATACTGTGGAACAAGGCACGATGACTACGGATAGAGTTCAATATCGGCGGGAAATCGAGTCTGAGGATAATCAAAGTTCAACGACTGCTGATTATTTGCCAAGAAAGCTGGGACTCCCATATTCTCTGCCTCTCTCGTTGAATTCCACGATTAATATCAAGACAGAGAGAGAGAGAGAAAGTGAGGGGGCAGGGAGAATCTAGTACACATCGACGCTGCTTACGAAAACTAGCATGTTTCACATTTCTTACGAAAACAAGCACGATATCGGCGCGAAAAACTAGCATGTTTCGGCTTTTGCCACGAAAACTAGCACATTTCGATATTCGCCGCGAAAACTAGCATGTTTCGGACTTTACCACGAAAACTAGCAGGTTTCGACTTTCACCGCGAAAATTAGCACGTTTCAGTATCACTAGAAGTGTTTCTTATTTTTTACTCCACTTTTTAAATATCATTTTTTACTCCAAATTGACGAAATATTTATGCTTGTCATTCTATACTGTTTTATTTTTTGTTTGAATTTATTTCATAAATATTTTACTGTTCGAATTTTGGTCGGCAAATGCCTCGTCATTTTGGAGTAATAAAACCATGGTCAAAAAAATTAGAGAAAAGAAAATCGAAAATAATTGCAGTGTATGCAAAGTTAACAATGTCAGTTTTTTTCCCTCTTGCTACTTCGTCCAAAACCTGACATTTCTCGAGATATCTCAATCGATTGTTTTGAAGATTTTGTCAACTGTACTTTATACTTATACTGTACTTTATACTTTAGTCGTTAATCACTCCAAGATTGTGTTTTTTTTAATGAAATAAAAACACAATGAACGATTGTTCAGACTGTAAGTAGAATATACTTTTTATAAACAATAATTTTGTTCAATTCCATCGCTGACTCCGAAACTTGAAGTCATGAAAAATATCATTGATGAACAATTCTAGTTTTTGAGTGGTGGAATATTGCGTATCGTATTCGCAAATCGTATTTTCAATAATGTTATTATTTTTTTAATAGAAAACGAATATAAATGTTTAAGGGTGTACGGGCGATACACCCTTAATTTATTTCATTTATTCCTTGTTGTAGTGCTCCCGAAAAAATTTTTTAAACATTTGTGGAAGTTCTCAATCTTATTCAATTTAGTTCGGCAAATATACTACTTTTTCCAGTGCAAATCGAAATATGGTAGTTTTCGCGACGGAAACCGAAACATGCCACTTTTCGGGGCGGAAGCCGAATCATGCTAGTTTTCGCGATGAAAGCCGAAACATGCTAGTTTTCGCGTCGAATATCGAAACGTGTTGATTTTCGTGGTGGAATTCGAAACGTGTTAGTTTTCGTAAGAAATTTGAATCGTGCTACTTTTCGTAAGCAGCGTCGAAATAGTGAACGCGTGGTCCTGCGTACAACCGGGATGTTTCACAATCGGTAATAAACGCTCATGAAAGTGAGGCAGAGGGGCGTATGATACGATATAAATACATTTGCAAACATAAATATACAACGAGCAAATACACACGAACTGCACGGTCAAATCGCTTCGAGCATTCGTCGAGGGTTCTTACCCTGACATCGGCAATATCTCACGTCAAAGAGATTGAAATGACGAAAATATGATACGATTATCATGAAAATATTTGATACCTGGGGATTAACGAGATGGCAGATTTCGAATTCGACTAAAAATATCTCATTCTGTTTTCCAGCACATAATCATTCATATTATATTTATTATTATAATCCACACATCAAAGACTCACCCCGACCATCGATGACGGATATTCAAACAATCCAACACGAATCTGAACTTACCTGTAACAGAAAATATAATAAAATTTGAATTGGAATTAAAGCCGGGACATGAAGCATTTCAATTCACGAGTGATAAATACGTATAAAATAAAAGGGAGAAATATCACTGTATCGTTGTGATTATATATTTTGCCTTTCCATTAACGGTTCGGCGAATTTAATATCTATTCTAAAGAGAGATGTCGCTTTGCCCCGTATACAATACGATTTTGGTATAACAAACGCGTTTCCCCATGTTCCGCCGATGTACGATATTTCATCTATGATGATTGAGCGATTTTATTCTGTGCCTCTTTCACCGCTCTTGTCTAAAGCCGCATTCTCTCTGGATATACCGCACAAAACCCGCGTACGAATTATCGGCGATATTGAGTTATGGGGTTTGTTATAAAAATGAAAGTGTAAATAAAAAAATCAAAGGTTCGTCGATGAGTACGGAGGATGAATGTGAATCTGTAACAATGCATTTACCCGCGATTTTAGCTCGCGGCTGGACAAGCGACAGAGTTCAATAACGTTCGGGAGGGCTCTCCCCGAAGCAGGCAACGCCAGAGGGAACTCTATCGGTGGCGTTCCCATACTACTCGCTTGTTTCGCTCGTTACGAATACCTCTGGTCTACATTATTCAATAATTGAGTACATTTTTTCGAGCCGTTAATAGCTGGGAATATAGAGTTTGAAATTAACCCTACTACACTCGATGAATAATAACTCCGAATAGGTGCGGAGGGGTGTTATTGTAGCTCGAAAATTCATGGGCTTTACGGTAAATTGCGCGGGGCATAGACATCGTTGATTCCCCGCTGCTTCAGCGAAACCCTTTAAAATAAAACATTCAAAGGCAATTCCGTTGAATAATTTTTGTTCGTTTCGTTCGTAAAGTTACTAGCAGGTTATTGTATACAGTTCGGGAGAAGCTTCGTCGATTATTTGTGTTCTGACATTTAATTTTTGAACTTGCGACGAAAACTGGTTGTGATTTTCAATTAAGGCCGTAGTCTGGTCTAGAGCGAGATTTTTGACGTCATTTCTAATGTGCAATAACGTTTAAACCGTTGAAGTTGTCTTGATGAAAATTTACACGTGCATTTATTGATCCTTAGAGAATACTTGTACATTAAAAAAAAAAAATGATTTCAAATATTTTCATGTAGTTTTTTGCCTTGTTGCAACATGGTGCGCCGAAATCGGCGCCCACTCTAGACGATGTTGTATGCATCTGAAAAAAAAATATATATATTCTCAATCTGTATGAGTATTCTGAGCACTGGTAGCACAATTGGTACTTTAAAAAAATTTTTATTGAGTCGAACAATAATTTTGCCGACATTTTATAACTCGTCGAATACCCGAAAATGTATGAAATATCATTAATGAAAGTGCAACAGGCCCCTATTTTGTTAAAAATTTTTTTTGTAGGTAAAATAAATCACGTTTCCCTGAGGGATCAACCTTCGAGAAGTCGAGACTATCGAGACAGAGGTTATCGATTCTCTCTCTTATATTACCTCTCTTTCTCTTAGCCGGAAACAAGATATTCACGATACATACAGCGTCTTGTCTATCCGATCGTGTTTCAACGGTTCAACGATGTCTCCAGTCGGTGGATCCGTCACACGTTCCCCGGAGGAATATCGGGGTTGATGGAGATCACGAGCAAAAGGGAAAGAGACAGTGGGAAAAGGGAAGCCACAAATAGTTCCGGCGAGAAGCCGGATCTCGAGTGTCACGACCAGGAGAGTAATTGCCTTCCGGTTTGACGAAACGCATCTGTGGAAAGGAATAACTCTTTCTCCCTCAATCATATAATACCGTTCTCTCTCGGTCATAACAGCAATGCTTGTGCTTACTTTCTGTCCCTGACTCGATGTTTCAATCTACCTATATGCGTATCTTCGTGTTTGAACGGCGGCCCCGATGGTACGACGAGTACGACTAGCGTAAACTGACGTCCGTGGATGTTGATCGATCGATTCAAGGCCAAACAGGCGAGTTAGGAGTGTGAGAGCAATGGAGAGAGCCGGAATGCAAGCTGCGAAACGGGATACGGTCTTGCGTTTACTTCCAACGCCTTGCATTAATTAGTTTTACATCGATTTCGCTGTTTCAGGTATATGGCCACAATATAATACTTTCTAAAATTCATAGCAGCCGGTATACTGTATTTATCGATGAATTACAGTCAAAAGGGTACAATCCACATGACTTAACACGTAAAGTCACGAGAATTAAGCCCTTTGGCTTGCCGCAAATCGGGATATATATCTACATAATATACGCGATATAAACGAAATATCCAAAGTTGAGGCTTCGGCGATGCGTTAGTGCGTATATATTTTCGTAAGTTCACGGAAGAATGGTGTTCCTAAATGGACTTTCCCGTTTCCATTACCCTTTTGAGCAAACTCCTGAAAACAACTATATAATTATCGGGTTAAAGTTCAAAGCAGCCGGAAAACCGACGCCCGCTAAACGTCTCTGCTATTACCGTATATAACATGTACAAGCCCATTTTATTTCCAACGACAAGGACGAGAGTAACGATAAGGGGAATGGCTACAACAAATATTGTGAACCATCCGGAGCATTATACTAAATGGCGTACAGAATAAACACAAAATAATTAATCGAGTATCGAATGAAGAGTAGGGTATGTCTGTGCGCATGTATACGCGAACAGATATATACCGTCCAACAAACCCAACAAACATATACGAGGTCTGTTCAAAAAGTATCGCGAATTTTTAATTTCCGCGGGCTACGTATATTGGATTTTCGATTTTTTTGTGGCGTTAGGTTGGTACTCGTGTCCCTCACTTATGCTGAAAAAATCGGCCATTTTGAATGTTTAGTTAATTGTTGACAGCTGTTTTGGTTAGACGTATTTTGGCTTGTCTTCGATTTTTGCCTATTCCAAAAAATGGGTCAAAGAATCTGTATGAAATTTTGTGTGAAAAAGAAAATTAAGTGCGCGGACGCATTCCGAATGTTGACTGTGGCATATGGCGAAACTACCTTGGACCAAAGCAACGTTTATCGGTGGTACAAAATGTTCTCACGGGGCCGAGAAGATGCGAACAACGAAATGCGTTCCGGACGCTCGAGCACATTGAGGTAGTAGTCTGGTAACTTAAGCCGATTTTCATGTCTTTTTTGGAGGGCGTTTCTTTGTAGGAAAATAAAAATGAATCATTTTCCATATTTAGGATGTTTCTATTTACATATTAAAGATACAAAAAAAAATTTTTTTGAAAAAATTTAATAGTTTATTATCATTATTATTATTGATCAAAGTTGGCACCTCGTAAAAAAAGCGCGTGGGTGATCCCGGTGATTTTGGCTCTTGATGTTATCTGAAATCAAAAATTCTTGATAATTCTTAATCTATAGACATGTCATTCTGGTCGGAACTACTGAAGTTAAATTTCATCCCCCCGACGGGGGGGGGGGGGGGGGGGGGGGGTTGACGTCCCTCTGGAGGAATCCAGAGGGTCATAACTGGTGACGAATCATGGGTTTATGGTTATGACGTGGAAACCAAAGCTCAATCATCGCCATGGAAGCTGCTTTTTTGGAATAGGCAAAAATCGAAGACAAGCCAAAACACATCTAACCAAAACAGCCGTCAACAATTAACTAAACGTTAAAAATGGCCGATTTTTTCAGCATAAGTGAGGGACGCGAGTACCAACCTAACGCCACAAAAAAACCGAAAATCGAATATACGTAGCCCGCAGAAATTAAAAATTCGCGATACTTTTTGAACAGACCTCGTACGTTGCCTCCCTGCAATCGTGTTATCTGTATGAGCCAATTTATGCAGAGTCATTATTGAGATACCGAAGATACACTTTGTATTTATTTCTGTCGTATTTATTGCTTTTAGAACATCAACTGGATGACGATTATTTGTCCAATGAACCGTAAGCCTCGTCTATATAAACCGGAAGTTGGATATTATTATTGAATTATTATTCTAACAGAGGGCTGACGCGAGGGTCGTCCCGTTGCCGGGCTGGAAAAATTTATAATGGCTCGTTAACGCCACTTCCGGCCTCGCCCTGATCATTTATCTTTACCGACAAACTCTGCCAAGTTTTCTCGAAGCACAAGCACCCTCGCTCATTACATATATATATATATATATATATACATATACATATATCTCGCCCACTCTTTCCGACGTACTTGCTTTCGTCTTAACGAGCTTTCGCGTCATCGTTCGTTGCAATGGCGAAACTTTGGCCCTTTGGGGGATATATAGAGAGAGAGCGAGGGACAGAGGGCGTAGTGAGCTAAAACGAGCGACGAAGGATGAAAGACGAGGGAAAAAAATTAGTGGTTTGCTAGAAAACGAGAAGAGTGAGAAACATGAGTGAAGAAGGTTGGACTCATTCAAGAAAGAGTTGAAAAGAAAGCACGTCGAGCTCGCGCGCGTCGAGGTTGAAAAGTGGAAAAGGTCGATTGGCCGGAGTCTGCTTTACAGCGAGTCAAGATCACCTTTTCTCACTTTTGCACAGGCATGTATATACTTCCTTGGTCTCAAAGTACTCATTCATACTGTTCGGACGCCCCCCCACTTAAACTGGTTTCCCGGTGTCCGAGGATAGGAGGTCCTCGTCGCGTTTCTTTTCGTCACAAGTGTTTTACCCAACCTCGGGAAACGAAGAACAAAAGAACGAAAGAAGAAAGAACTTGTAGTTAACATCAGTGCTGGCAAAGTTAATTTTCATCGTTACCTGGGGTTCGTAAATACAAATAATAAATATTGTTAAGAATGATATTCTGCTGAAATAATCACGAAAAATTATTTTACAAATATGACATAATTTTCGTCTGTTTATCATCATTGTTACGCATTTGGAGTAATTGTTCGTAATTGTTACGTGAAAATAGTAATTCCAGTAGCATTTCCGAGTTTGAGGGTGTGGACTCTCGATTAACCGAGAATTCACATCGGATATACAGCCTTCCTGCTCAGGCGGCTCTTGTCCTTAACCCATTACCGAGGATCAGAGAGACATGCTTATAGGCCAACGTAACATATACCAACAGTGCGGTACCGTAGATCCTCTGTGGTTGCTACTTGCATAGCAACAGTATATATATATATATATATATATATATATATATATATGAAACACGAATGGACACTATCGCGCCGTCGACCCTCTCGCACATAGGGACTATACACACTTGGACGATTACCCTCTCGGTCGTATACAACTCACGCTCGAATAATCATGGCTCGGAAAGGACCAGTCAATGGGCAAGTTAATCCTTACTTGACAGAGCGTATTGTATAGAGTTTGAGACAACGAAGGGAAAAGATTGAGTTTGAGGACGTATAATATATAAATTACCGAAATACATTAGCGTGATGTTGAAGCAGGAAATGCGCCAGGAAAGCACAAGAGACAGCGGGTGACGAGTTCCCGATAGGATTTACGCTTTTGAAGGGGGAGGAGTTTCCCTGTTGCCTAATACTCGAGGTTGTCATATCTCCTTCTATCCGTAACTGGTGCCTAAATTAAGCTAAGCCCCTCGCGCGACGACGAGATCGTCGACTAGATACACGCGCCGCCACCGCAGTGAAAACAGCGAGGGTTCAGTCAGACCGTCGTTGCAAGCAAAGCTCTCGTAGTTACGAGACAACTCCATCCTGTCCTCTGTTACCCGAGCCCTTATGCCCTTCCCTTCCTGCTCATCTCTCAGACTATTTCACTTCGATAGTCGTACGTAACACACGACCGACTGCTTCCACGAGATATCATCCCTAAATTGCGAACTAGCACGTATTACTAAACTATATAGGTATAAATACATCAACGCGAAGGGCCTGAGACTAACGGAATACACGCTTAGAATATACATATGGGTATTGAATTGCTAGCAAACAAAAGGACGTAACTGAAACGGTTTGAGACTCGAAGAGATTTTAGTTGCGCCTGTTTGTTTCGGCGATCACTCGATATTTCCTGTGTTCAGCATCCTCAAACCCTTCGACTAGTCGTCCGACGGTAACCAGAAATCTTCCGCACATCTACACTACGACATCCACGATCTGCCGCTTCCGAGCATGATCACTGTGAGAGGTAGGATATGCTTTGAACGCCATTCGAGTGTCTACAATGCCAGCGACTTTCAAATATATCGGTATCGTTGCCGGTTTGTTACAAACAAAATTGATGGATGTTCAACTGGTCAAATTAGTGACGTTCATTTTTTCAAACTCTTTTACCGTAAAATAGTCACACTGGAGAGCGCGCCGAACGCTGGCAGCGTGCGGACGCGTCCGTGGGACGGCCGAGTGTTTAATTGTGGGAAAAAAGCATTTTTCGAGGAGACAAGTGGCAAAAAGTAGTGGAAAGTGACGAGATAAGGCCAGGGAAGAAGTGAAAGTGTTATCAATGGAAGAGGTGAAGAAACAGGAAAGGCAGGGTCCTCCCTGGTGAGCACGCTTCCTTGGAGGTTAAACACAGTGGATGGAAAAACAGCCTACGCAGTTAGCGGAGAAGGCGGTGAGAGAGCGAGAGAGACGGTAGATGGCAGAGCGGACGGAAGCCCGACGGTCGGCACTGTGAAAAGAAAGAGCGTCGAGGCATTATCACGAGAGTACACGAGATCACGTGGCGGAAATTTCAAAATTGGAAATCATAAATCTGGAATCGGGAACTTGGAAATGGGGAAGCTGGAAATCTGGAATTTGGACACTGAAAATCTGGAATTTGGACACCGGGGAATACGAAAACGGGAAACCTGAAAAACTGGAAAGTGGAAAATCAAAACATTGGGAAATCTGGAGAATGGAAATTTGGAGTCTCGTAAACTGGATGTGCGGAAATCTGGAAATTGGTAGGAATCTGAGATGGCGAAATCAGGGAATGTGGCAGCTTGGAGTGTGGCAAGCGGAAGAAATTGGGAAATCTGGAAACTGAAACTTGGAAAGGGGTAATGTGGAAAGTGAACACCTGGAAATTGGAAATGGGGAAGTTGGAAATTGGGGAACGGGAAACTAGGAATGTGGAATCTGAAAACTGGAAATGTGGAATTTGAGAACTGGAAAAAGTGAAAATTGGAAAATTGGCAAATCTGGAGAGTGCAAATGTGGAAACTCAAAAACTAGAGGTGCGGAAATCTGGAAATTGAAAAATTGGAAAATTGGAAATCTGGAAATCTGGAAATCTGGAAAAGAGTAATTAGAGGGGAGTGTTGGAGTTTCAAAACAGGAAATAAATGCGGAAATCGGAAATCCGAAACCTGGAATCGGGAACTCGGAAATGGGGAAGCTGGAAATTTGGAATTTGGACACGGGAAACCTGGAAAACTCGAAGGAATCTCGTAATCCGACGGTGCGGAAACCTGGAAATTGGAAGAGTGTAAATAGATATGTAAGAGAGGGATATGTATAGGGATGGGCACTGTAAAAACCCGAAAGGGTGTACATGTAATAAACTACTACTACTACTAGTCATTCTGGCATTGATTTATCGAACTTTGGATAAATTGACTGGTGAGAAAAGTGAAATTCGATGATTTATCCACGTACATATCCCGCGAGTTTTAAATAATGAGAACAATAATTTTTGAAAAACAAGTTCCTTTGTTAAATAATTCTCCGATTGATTCGAAAAAATTTGTTCATGGTAAATTTGAGCAATGCATATATTGCTCAGTCGATACACCAAAATGAATGATGGGTTCCATTTGTATGCGCAAAGTTCATATTAGTTATGCATCGTGTCCCTTCCTAACTGGCAGCATGTAACATTCTGATGCAGCGCCAGCAATTGCCCAGTGATTAATACGAATGCAATTGGGAGAGAGGAGACCCTGCTTCGATTGCCTGCGTTTACATGATCGCATCGAATCCCTCGGAAATCCCGGGGTTAGAGCAGACGCACCCCGCGGGCTTCGGTGTCCAGCGAGGGAAGGGAATGTCGGATAGGAACGGGGTGTATAATTTAAGCTCGTGTATCAATCGCCGTAGGGCGTCTGCGGAGTATAGGAAGGCTCGGGAGAAACGCGTTGGAGGCATGGACCGGGCAGAGAGCGCGAGGATGCGAGAGAACGCTGAGCGCCCATTCGAGTTTGGAAGGCCTAGGGGATGATTTCCCGACGGATCAGTTAGGCTTGTATATTATCCGGGGAGTACATGACCGCGTCGTATCAGCGACTATAACTATATAGCTAATTAAACATGGAACGACGTTTTGGAATAATTTACGCCGTTTCAAGATAATTTCTCTTCGACCTGATAATATTCGTTGATTTCATTAAAACGGTTAGGAATGAAACCTAGAATTAATAAATTGGTTACCGAATAAATTGATATACAATAACATATCATGAGATCAAATTTATAACAAAATTACTGAACAATTATCGTGACAAAATAAAAGATGCCCGATCATTATTATTTTATTCCATTTCGAGTTACTGATATATTAAATAATACAAGGGCGGCTCAGAGAGAACATGAAACAGAGAATGATATTCGAATACCGTTTCTTTTGCCTCTTTTCTGCTATTCCTCCTTTCTTCTGTAATATTCCCCCTCCGGCCCCCCTATCTAACTTCCCGTTTATCTGTCGATGGAAGAGAAGCTATCTTCGGCATATATTCTTGAGACTACAAGAAGAACTTTCCTCGAAGAAGAACGCCCTCCATTCAATTATCCATCGATCTATCAATCCATACGTCCGTCTCGGATTTCGCCATGCCAGGACTCCTTCAATCCGTTTATCCACGGAGGAAGGAAGAGGATTCCTGTCTCGCGTTTCCTACCTACTCTCTAGTCTTTTATCCTTTTATATTGTAGAGAGAAAAAGAGAGAAGGTAAAATGGTTGTTATTCCCACAGGGCGAGGGCAAAAGCTGCAACGTGCAAGAGGACGACGAGAGCGGAGAAGAGAACCAGCTAAAAGAGGATGAGAGGGATAACAGCTCATCGAACGCGAGCTGTTGGGAAGCCCCCTTCAGGAGGGGTAGTGGAGTTCCTGGAGTTCACGGGAGAGGAGTAAGGGACGTAGGAGGCGCCGAGCGAGATTGAGTTATCCGGGGTAGTCCGCCATATTGGGAGACACCGAAATTTAATAAAGCTGATTGGTAAATTGCCACAGAGACCCCGGGAGGAACGAGGAGAGGTTTCCAAAGGGAATATATAGAGAGGGATATAGAAGTCGGAGGTGGAAGTAGGACGACAGGGAGGGCTTGATACGAACTCTCGGGATGATACAAAGTAGCGTTCGGGAGTGCATGTGGTATTAGTGCATGTGGTATAGAGCAACACTGAGGGCACGAGAAAGTTTAGGTAGCACGATGCCCTCAAGTAGGTACACTCGACACTGAGGGATATGGTCGGTTTTCTCTCGGGAACAAAGTTATCGCTTTACGCTAGATGAATACTAAGAACGATATTAAGAATCCTGATAACGTGTATTAATGTAATACCAGTTGAGGCAATTCTATCTATTTATTGATATTAAATTATTTTATTATTTGTCATAGATCATTTACCTGCCATTAAAACACGTGGATAAAAATCATCAAAATCTAAAAAAATGATCTCCAATTTGCCGACGACACGGCCCTAGTAACACACCAACACAACCTAGAGGAAACAATAAATACACTTGAACAATCAGCAAATCGTATAACAGCATGGTTCAATAACAGGCGCCTAAAACCAAACCCGCAAAAATCACAACTTCTCATCTTCAACCACCGAATCACCCCCGACTCACCTAGAATATATTTATTCAACGTAGAAATCCCACCATCTCCCATAGCAAAATACCTAGGAATACAAATAAACCACTAGCTAAACTTCAACCACCATCTCCAACAATCCAAGATCAAACTAACAAACAGAGCCTCCCATTTCAGAAGCATCACATTCTCTAAGCAAAAAATTCGTACAAAACAAGTTGTGAAAATATATAAATGTATCTGTCGACCAATTATTGAATACGGGTATCCAATCTTTGTTAACTGCAGAGAAAACGCACTGAAAAAAAATTATCAGACCCTCACCGCAAAGTGTTCAATACAACAACTGGATCATCTTAAGGTAGTAGTCTGGTAACTTAAGCCGATTTTCATGTCTTTTTTGGAAGGCGTTTTTTTGTAGGAAAATAAAAATGAATCGTTTTGGATATTTAGGATGTTTTTATTTACATATTAAAGATACAAAAAAAAATTTTGTTGAAAAAATTGAATAGTTTATTATTATTATAATTATTGATTGAAGTTGGCATCTCGAAAAAAAAGTGCGGGGTGGCCCCGGTGATTTTGGCAAAAAAAACTTTTTTCCAAAGTCCGCCATTTTGTTATTTATCCATGAAATTTAACTTAAGTAGTTCCGACCAGAATGACATGTCTATAGATTGAGAATTATCAAGAATTTTTTATTTCAGATAACATCAAGAGCCAAAATCACCGGGGCCACCCACGCGCTTTTTTTTCGAGGTGCCAACTTCAATCAATCAATAATAATAATAATAAACTATTACATTTTTTCAAAAAAATTTTTTTTTGTATCTTTAATATGTAAATAAAAACATCCTAAATATCCAAAACGATTCATTTTTATTTTCCTACAAAAAAACGCCCTCCAAAAAAGACATGAAAATCGGCTTAAGTTACCAGACTACTACCTTGAACCATTATGTATACAACGACTACCGGACACCACACCGAAACACAAATTTCCGAAGCATACTATTTTCCAAAGCCTATAATACATGCACAACGTCTACCGATAATGCGCTCATTCAAAGTAGAATACAAAAACCAATCTTTTCTACACTTTAGACAATAAAAATTCCTAACCACACCCGAGAAAATCATAGCCTGAAGGACTTCGGTCGATGGCCTATTGGCATTTTATGTTTGTAACCATGTTTATATTTGTAACCGTGTTATATAACAGTATATCAATAAACACATTTTACTACTACTACTACTGATAAAGGCGAAATGGCGATTCGAGTGGTTATGCACATTGATGGATAAATAGATAACTCCGACATCTCGGAGTGTCGTAACACAAAAACCCAAGTATCGGGCTATAGCTGACTCAGGATTCAATCAAAGAAGACAAAAAGTCATACAAACGAATTATATATATAGAAACGATAGATATATATATAAATATATATAGAAAGAACAAAAGAGAACAAAGGGGGACACTGGATGAGGCACAAATGTGGGAAGAAAAACACAACTAGATAGCGAGGGTTGGGACACAGAGAACTGGGCCTCTCGCGTTCGTCAGAAGAACTGTATGTGGACGGGTAGAAAGAGCAAAAGAATAAAGCAAAACGGTACTCTCACACACGCCGAACGAGCCGATTGAGGCTAGGCACTTTTTGCCCTCAGTTTGCGACTCTTTTTTTTCTATTTATTTTTTTGTTCTATTTGAAGCACACGGTCGTTGCACACCTGCCACGAGCACGTGTGTAACCTCGACGAGCAACTTGATCAGGTTTCAGTGTACCTCTCTCCTTTCTCCCACACTCTCTATAGCTGGTATTTTTTTCCCCAGGTTTTTCTACTCTCTCGTCAAACGCGCCCTTGCTGGGGGGAAAAAAATGTGACGAGAGAGAATCGTGCAAAGGAACGGTGGCAAGAGTTGAACGGACCGAGCGAGAAAAAGTTTTTCCGGGGTATATATATACAGCGGGGTTAGGGATGGGGGAGGACAAGAGATAAAACAGCCACGCTGAATGCACCCGTCAAATTCACGTATTCGCGTCGATACGCCCTCGTCATCCCTTATCAACTCGGCTCGGCTTCGTGTTACTCCGCCACAATATCTATACACATTGGGATCTATACATAAATATACTATAAACATTAGCCTCTCGCGCTTCATGCTGTTCTCCGCAACTCGAATTTAGCTCGCGACCATCCACCGATTCGCCTCATGCTCTCGCGAATCTCGTGCTTTTGACGACGTCTGTATATTCCATTCATTTTATTCTGTGTAATATTTCTTGTTTTTTTTTTCCAGCCAGTCCGAACACATCGACCATAGTGGGACAAAAAAAATAACGATTTTCGTAGCTTTGCTTTTTTACCACGAGTTTTTGGTCAAGAAATTCAACACTCAATGGTGGATACAGCGCTGAATAATTGAATAAGGGAATTTCATAATATAGAATTATATTTTTATTTGATAAGTCGAAAAATCTACCATTAAATATGCTTCATCCAACGAAGGTTAAGGTAGTAGTCTGGTAACTTGAGCCGATTTTCATGTCTTTTTTGGAGGGCTTTTTTTTGTAGGAAAATAAAAATTAATTGTTTTGGATATATAGGATGTTTTTATTTACATATTAAAGATACAAAAAAAAAATTTTTTGAAAAAATTTAATAGTTTATTGTTATTATTATTATTGATCGAAGTTGGCACCTCGAAAAAAAAGCGCGTGGGTGGCCCCGGTGATTTTGGCTCTTGATCTTATCTGAAATCAAAAATTCTTGATAATTCTTAATCTATAGACATGTCATTCTGGTCGGAACTACTGAAGTTAAATTTCATGGATAAATAACAAAATGGCGGACTTTGAAAAAAAAATTTTTTTTTTTTTTTCAGTAGTTCCGACCAGAATGACATGTCTATAGATTAAGAATTATCAAGAATTTTTGATTTCAGATAACATCAAGAGCCAAAATCACCGGGGCCACCCACGCGCTTTTTTTTTCGAGGTGCCAACTTCGATCAATAATAATAATAATAATAGACTATTAAATTTTTTCGAAAAAATTTTTTTTTGTATCTTTAATATGTAAATAAAAACATCCTAAATATGCAAAACGATTCATTCTTATTTTCCTACAAAAGAACGCCCTCCTAAAAGACATGAAAATCGGCTTAAGTTACCAGACTACTACCTTAACAAAAGTCTGGAATACGTGTGGAAAGTTCAATATTTGGGTATGGCGTGGATTCCAGATAGGGAAAATAATAACAAAAAAAAAACCCGATTCTGAACTCGTTGTTCAGACACGAGTTATATAGTAAGATAAAAAAAAAGCTTTGCAAAACATGTATTATCCATCTCATGCACGAAGAAGGGAGCGCGATGAAGGATCGAGTGATGACGGTCGAGAGAAGACAAAATTTCTAGAGGGTACAAAAAAATGGTATACGCATCAAGAGGGAAGGTTTTTCCGAGAAAGGGATCGATGAGAGCCTGTTCGAGAATGTTTTTTTTTTTTTCATTCCTCCTCGCATTACGTACCAAACATCATCCGCAATCCTAGAGTCACAGACTCCCCTATAATATGTTATTTTATAGACACGTGAATCCATGGTGTGAACCAAGAATTTTTCCGCTTTTATACCGAAACGGAGGGAGGGCTCCGCACAGACTCTGAGTGGAAAAAAACGTTTCGGCTGGGATATAGAGCGAGAGGCTTTTCGAGCACCGAAGAAAATATTAGGGTCGTTCCAGTCAGGACCTTGCGTGCCTTGTGTATATATATTGTGTGTATATATTTGAAGAGCCCTCGGCTCTCGCTCTTGACAGTATCGAGAAGAATATTTACACCCCTTACTCTTTCGTACGGGGGTGGCAAAAGAGAGATCTGGAGTGTGTCTCATGAGCGTGTCCTCGTGTCAATATTCTGCCTCGAAATCTATTGCAATAACAACGTATCACTGTAGACGGTGAACCGAAAAAAATAAAAATGATTGTATTGGAATCAATTATATTTTTAGGTTACGAGTATATCAAATTTAATCTCGTAGTTCTGTAATATCATATTTATCCCGCCATTTTAAAATGCCCAATTTAACTTTCACTGGAATGGCTATTTGAAGTTCTTTGTTGAAGTAGAAATTTCAAGAGTTTCATGAAAGTCGGTTTATACGTTTATTACGAGTAGTGTTGATTATTTCCTACCCTTTCTCGGTGATAACTACTAAATACGCGATATAACCGACAAAGTTGTTGAATATTTATCGTCGATCGATCTCAAAGACGAGCTACCCGGCTCGGTTAATTCACCGAAACTTTGCCGCGCTCCGTGTCTTACAACGAGGGTTTGAATGTCGCCGCGTCTCGAAGCTCCTTCCCTACCTACTTCCAACCGCAAACTACTACTCTGGTTTAGCGATGGAATTTCTCCAAGACTCGAAACCTCCAAGATACCTCACGTATATAATGACCCTCAAGGTTCTCCGCGAGCGAGTATACTTTCGAACCGGTGCTGCTTGTGCTGCTGTAAGGTATACCACAGTGCAGAACAGGAGATCAACGAGAGCGGCACGACCGCTGCGCATTCTCACAGCAGTTTCCCAACTGGGTCGTGGCTTTTCTCTTTCAACCCTGCTCAGTCTTGCACCACCTCCACCTTCTCCGCAGCCTCCTTCTCTTTTATACGAATGTCTGATTGTGGGAGTATCCTGAGGAGAGTTCCTGTAATTCCTACATTGCTCTCTCACTCTCACGCGCACCGGCGAGCGATCCTGCGGATACGAGAAATCAGGATTCCGGATTACGAAGTTGCGCCACGGTCACTGCAGGAAGAAAGACGAGAGTATGGAAAGGGAACGGGGCTCGCGTTAGGAATGGAAACAGGGATGAGCCACCACTCTCTCGTTGGACTCTAAAGTTTCCAGCGAGCAAAGCTCTCGTGTCCGATCGAATAATGACCCTTACCACTGAATTCACGGGGATTATGGATGAACTTACTAACGGACGGTTTATTATGGAAAGTAAATTCGTAGCAGATCGATTCGAATGGAGAAAAAAAATCATTAAACATCATTCAAATAATACAAAAAAAAAGCGACCCTTACAGTAGTCGCATATGATGTGTAACATCTGACATCTCACCTTGGTAATAAGCAACACTAACATTATATTCCGAAAAAAATGATTCAGGTATTATTTGAAATGATTTTTTGTACCGAAGAATAATTCTTTTTAATGAAAATTGTATTTTATTTTCTTAACGCTAAGAGTAATGCAATTTGTTATTGGAGACAGTTATTTTTGTTCAATTTTGGGGAGAGCAGAGACATTTCATCGAAGTATCACATGCAGTCGCTGATGATGTAGACGAAGTAGGAGAAAATGGCAACGATGGCAATCGTAAAGTTGCACGACTGACAACCAGATTTGGTAAAGCGGTAGTTGGGTCGGCCGTTGACGTCTGTGAGAGAATTAAGTGCGCGTGCCCGAAAATCCCTGCTCCCTGAGTCGAATTATGCGCATTTTTTTTGGGTCTACCTTTCCGGTTTTTCATTTTTCCTCACGTTTTTTCTGCCGGTAATCTCGCATATATTCTGCCCTGGATTTACCCATCTCTGCAACTCACGAAATCATTAGAATTCAATTAGAATTATAAATATTTAAGAAATTATTAATATCAAAGAAATTATCCGTGTAATTAATTAATTTGTTTTTTTTTTATCAAAATAAAAAATATCAATTGAGCAGCGACAGAAATCAACCTCAAAATTTAAAAAAGCTAAATATTCAAATATTTATTCGAATAATTATTCATTATTACTCACTTGCATTTTTTATCCATGATCTGCACTTTTTTCAGACACATTATCAATAGTAAATACATTTATTAATATAGTTTACACATATAAATTAATTTATATAACGGCACAGTTTATACACAACACTGTATATTAAGCGCAGAGCTGATGCGTTCTTCTCTATTTCCCTTTCTCTTTCTCGTCGCACACGCACACGCTGTTGGCTGACAGTACCAACCTCTCGGAAAATGGGTTGGTACCATCTGACGGCCAAAGCTACCACCGCGCGCGCTCATTGGTCAAATCAAATAGCGCGCGCTTCTCGGGCTTCCTGTTACACACTTCCGTCTCTTTTCGCGAAATCAGTGCCACAGAAACCGAGCGGAAAGATATTACACATCAAAAATACATTCCCTCTTCTTCGTATAGCTTAGTGATATTTATAAAATAAAATTGGACGTGACTTTTACCGACTGAATTATGTACGTGTCCTTTCAACCAATAGACGGCCTACCGGCGTAATATTTTGCAATCGAGCGCTGCCTGCGACAAGATAAATATTCTCAAATATACCAAGGAGCCTCGTGAAACTAGAAGGAAGTGAAACAAGGCGAGTAACTTGCATGCGATTGTCGTACCGTCCAGTACCCTGTTCTACGTTCAGGTAATCCTATATAGCGAAATAGCGGATCGTATAAATGTGCTACTACTTTTCCATGGCTACGGTTCAATTCTTCATTCGTCGTTTTATCGCATGACCTCCGCTACGTATACACATATACTTACATATAGTTTATCTCGTGCTCGTTCGCCGGTGGATCGAGAATCATTCAATGAATAGTATATCGGAAACACGCCACGAACAGCTCGTTGAAACTCAGCCAGAGAATAGAGTCTCGTATCGATTATTCTTCGGGGAATAATAATATATTTAACGTACACGGAGTATTACACGTAAAAGTGGAATGATTTTTGACTGGATGAATTTTCGCTAGCCGTTTAATTCGTGAACGATACCTACGGAGAAGAGAAGACTCGTTACATCTTACTTTTAAGACGTCTTTTATGTACGATCGTTAGAAAATTATACGGCTTCTTTGAAAAGTTGCCTCTAATACGCATCCACTATAGAATTTTTTAAATTCATTCCATAACGTTATAAATAAACTTCTTGAGTATTTCTCGTAGATCATTTTTGTAATATTCTTTTCCGAGATAGAAAATCACCCGAGGGTGAAAAAAAACTGAGAAGAGGGAGAGGAGAGCAGCCAAGGTGTAATTCACGATGCAATAAAATATTAGAGAACAAACAGGGTGGGACGTTTATGGTCGGTTACCTGGCAGAGTTTCCTAGGGGCACATCTCGTACGACCGGGGAACTAGAAAGAGAGAAAGAGAGAGAGAGCGCGCGAATCGCGCTTGGGGTGACATGGTTGGCTATAAAATTCCTGTGGCATTAGTTACTTCGCGGTCATAAAAAATGTAAAACTCCATTGTCCCTATCAAGCCAGGGAGGATAGGTATAACGGAGGCCGGAGTGGTAAGCTCGTCGCCGATTTTATACATAGTTTCACGTCCGGATAGGTCACGTGGAGTCGCACTCGCAACGGCTTCTTGATAGCGTCTCTTTTCCACGCCGGAGTGTAAAGAACGGTAAAAAAAAGTATAGAAATTCTCTACACGAGTGAGACACGCGGTACACATTTTTTTTTATCATCGCACACACCCAGCTTTATTCTCGCACGCGACAACGAAGCTCTGATATTAAAAGAGAGAAAGGGAGAGAGAGAGAAAGAGAGAGAGAGAGAGAGAAAAGGCACACGATAAAATAAAATCCTATACATATCATAATGACGGTCAAACAACATTTGTTGGTTTTTTGATGACTTCGGCAATGACACGACGATATGGTCCAGTGAATTCTGCAGCTAGGTAAAAAATTTCAGAAATTTCAATCGAACAAAAGATGCCGGACGATTTTGTTTCAATTAGGTCTACTGATTCGGAAAGTTGAAATTTCCTTACTGGCCTTTAATTAGGGTCTTTTGAGAAAAAGCAGTAAATTCGAGTAGTAGGTCACCATCGTTTTGGTCTTTCCATTTTCTCTCGGCCTCTTTCGATTGAACGATAAAACTTGAAGTCGGAAAAGTTCTCCGGAAAGTTGTTCCGGAAAATTTCTATCAATAGGCTAATAATAAATGGTCACAATTTGTGCTCTCGCCTGCTTTTTCTCACTTTCAAAGCACTCGCTCCTTTTTCCTCACTAACCTGGATAAACATACGTAACCGAAATACGTAACCCCACCAACACACACTTTAAGGGGGGAAATAGGGTTAGACGGTTCAAAAAATCGATTTTTTTTTATTTCATAAATTGTCAGTAAAACTATTGGAAAACTATTGGGAATCTATTGGACTTTGTTCCCAAAATTTTAAATGAAAATTCCGACTCGTTCTATTGTTATAAGCCATTAAAGTGAGTAACTCTCCTTCAGGCCCCGAGCGCGCCCCGTGTTTCAAACGCGTTTTTCTGAAACCGACTTTTTTTTAACTTGCGTACACGCTAGTTTGAAAAGTTTTCAACCAATCATTTTGAGAATTGGCAGTTACTTTCTTCATAGTATTGCGCTCTCTATGAACCTAAAATCGGAATATTATAATTAGTGAAAATAATTTTTTTTTTTCAAATAAAGTTGTAAAAAATGGCAAAAAATCATGTCTTTTTGTTTTGACCCCTGTAAAAAATTCAATTTTCTATTTTTTTGATAGCATTTAGGTTCATATAGAAGAGAGACATATAATAAAAGTAAATTCCAACCTCGTTTGATTTCAGATGAAAATTGCGGCTTCCAGAATGTACGCAAAATGCTGAGTCTGATTGTGACCTGCAATATGGGGTCGCTAATATTTTCGGTGTTTTTCAAGGAAATTCTTCAAAAATTTTATAGTATATACTTAAATATACGTATAAAATATTCTCAAAGTTTCAATAAATTATATTCATTTTGTATACTATAAAAAAATTCATAAAAATCATTGAGAAAACGCTGTCCTAACCCTATTTCCCCCCGTTAAATCTCCCTGCTTTACGAAAGACGTACACACTCGATTCTACCAACTAAACAACTTTTTTCCGAAGCACAAAGTTCCAAGAAGTGCGCGCGAACCAAGTAGCACCCGTGGAATTCTCAAACTTCTCTTGGTGAGGTTGCCACACGCGTTTTCTTGCGAACCTGGTGAAGGTTGCTTTTCACGGAAAACTTTTCATTGAAACAGGAACCCGAGGTGGCGATAATCGTGTGTGAAAGAAAGAGAGAGAGGGAGAGAGAGAAAGGAAAACCGTCACGTGAAAACTTTAATTCCCGTAGACCGGGTGCATGCGCGTTTCTCTCTGGTCCCGCGTTCTGTCGCATTTGGTCTCGCTTCCGCGAGTCGTAGCTGCGGGTCCGCGCGCACCGCCAAGTTTCCTCGTTGAAAACGATGAGAGGATACTCGCGGCTGTGGAGAAATTGAAGCTTTAGCGTCGAGGGGCTTGGGTGGAGAGTTTCCGCAAGCTTCGAGCCGAGACCGGAAGACGCTAATTGACGTAACGAAATTAATAAGGAATTTACGAGGGAGGAAACTCGAGTCTGCTCCTCTACCCCCCAACCAAATTCTCTCTCTCTCTCTCGCATCCCCACCTTCGCGCTTTTCATGCTCTGATAATTTGATTAGGATCGCAGAAAGCGTATGGCTGTATTACAGCTTACAACGATTAAAGAGACGTCGGGCCTATGAATTGTCATTTTGTTTAGATGAATGGAAATATGACGATTCGATGTCGTTTGTTTGAAAAAAATCGACAGCCTTTTTTAGGAAGATGAAGAGTTTGTTTGCGCTTTATTAGCGTAATCCCTTCCAAGATTTTACCGCCTAACGTTTATCGTCGACTTTAACGAGCAAAAAAAGCTCAACGTAAAGGTTCTCTTCGGTAAAGATTATTACTACGATGGGGTTAAGCAAGATCAACTTCCCCAAATTGATTACTCGACGTGTCGAACTCGTCGATCGATCGAATTATCGTTTTAACGGAGGACTTGAAGAAACCGCATGAACGTTAGTTCTCTGGATCGAGAGAATGTTTTTTTTTCACGTGCCACAGAGAAAAAGAAAGGGAATCTTCCCTCTCTCGTTATCTGTCTCTTTTGCCTCTTCGCGTTGGCCGATCCAATTTCGTGGGGCTTAAATAATCCAGAGAAGAGAAGAGGAGAGAGCTGGCCATCTAGAACTCCGAGCGAACGACCCGGAGTAAATATCGTCGTGAATCATTCTCGGAGCTTGAGACTCTACAGGGAGTCAACCAACCTTGTCGTTGTCGTCGTTCTCAGCTCGATTACGTAACGTCTTGCAAATTTCCTGGGAGAGCATCAGAAGAAGACGAAAGGAGAGAAAGAGAGAGAGAGAGAGAGAGAGAGACTAAGTGAACTTTAGGTAGAGGTTGTTCTCGTATACGAGGTCTGTTCAAAAAGTGTCGCGAATTTTGAATTTTCGCGGGCTACGTATATTCGATTATCGATTTTTTTGTGGCGTTAGGTTGGTAATCATGTCCCTCGCTTATGCTGAAAAAATCGGCCAATTTGAATGTTTAGTTAATTGTTGACAGCTGTTTTGGTTAGCCGCGTTTTGGTTTGTGTTCGATTTTTGCCTATTCCAAAAAATGGATCAAAGAATCTGTATCAAATTTTGTGAGAAAAAGAAAATTAACGAGGTAGTCTGGTCTAGAAATTTGAAAAAATCGATTTTTTTTTCATTTCCTTATTCCTTAGACCTTTCTTCATACGCGCCTGAAAACCGTTTATTGATATTTCAAAAATTAGCCGAGAAATAAAAATTCTTAGCAAGCCGCGCGCTCAGGTAGCGCGGCGCGCGCGCGACGGTGTGAAAACTTTGAACGCGTTCATCTCAGAACTATGTTTTTCAATTCGGCGCCCACGATATCTCGATAACTAATGGACCGATCGAGCTCAAATTTTGCACGTACCTTATGTAGCCTGTTTCCGAGGACTGGTAGCAGAATTGAGTCGAACAATAATTTTTCCGACATTTTATAACTCGTGGAATACCCGAAAATGTATGAAATATCATTAATCAAAGTTCAACAGGCCGCCATTTTGTCAAACATTTTTTTTAAGTACCAATTCTGCTACCAGTGCTCAGAATACTCATACAGATTGAGAATATATATATATTTTTTTTTTCAGATGCATACAACATCGTCCAGAGTGGGCGCCGATTTCGGCGCACCAAGGCAAATGTTGCAACAAGGCAAAAAACTACATGAAAATATTTAAAATAATTTTTTTTTTTAATGTACAAATATTCTCTAAGAATCAATAAATGCACGTGTAAATTTTCATCAAGACAACTTCAACGGTTTAAACGTTATTGCACATTAGAAATGACGTCAAAAATCTCGCTCTAGACCAGACTACCGCCTTAACTAAACATTCAAAAAGGCCGATTTTTTCAGCATAAGTGAGGGCCACGAGTACCAACCTAACGCGACAAAAAAATCGAAAATCGAATATACGTAGCCCGCGAAAATTCAAAATTCGCGATACTTTTTGAACAGACCTCGTATATAGTTTCAGGATGGAAACGAGGCGGAAGGCGAGGGTAGGAGCGGCGAGCCTTTTCTTTTCACAAAAGTGTTCTCTACCTCGTACGATATATCTTACTCCAAATAAATATCTATAACTCTCTAAAAACTAACATCCATAAATTACGTGTTAGAATTCTCCCGGTAGGTTCTCTCATTCGGGTGTAAAAGAGATATGGACAAACGCGCGACCTCTTACGCCACACCACCCGAGCATCGAGACCCTCCCGTTGGCGAAACTCGGTCGTGCACGTGCTCTTCTCTCGCGCTCTCCATTCGTCTATCCGCGAGAGCTTTTACACGAGTAACTGGACATCCGTCTCCTTTCTTAACTTTCCATGCGTGTTTGTCCTTCGTTCTCATATTTTCCATTCGTTCTTCGTAATTTTCTCTCTCCGAACGCCGTCACTCTTTCTTTTCTCCCGTTCTCCGTATCCTACACACCATTCTCATTCATTTTACGGCTGGTATACGCTCACCTAGTTCACAAAAGCTTTGCGAAATCCCTTTTTTGTAGCAACGTTTTTTTTTTAATTCACCCTTTCGCGGATTACAGTGGTATTATGCGAAACGTGTGTTTCACATTTTATTCGAGAGTTTCGCCCGACAACTTTTTCATTTTTAAGTGATATTGATGCATAGCGAATAAAACGGGCGTTATATTGTAATAAGAGAGCTAAGGATATCGTCGAAAGATTCAACAAACCGTAACAGTACAAAAGGGAAGCCAAGCTTTTTAAAATTTCTTTTCCAGAATGATAAGAGCGGAGAAAACAGACGCGAAAGACCGCGTTTTGTACGCCAAGATTATTCGTTTCACGTCTTGCGAAATATAATTCTTCTAGCAATTTTTCTCCTCCGCCAAGCTCTCTCTTCTCAGGCATTTCACCTCTCGCGAGAGTTTTTCCCTCTCTCGTTCTACGATACTGTCTCTTTACCATCGAGAACGCCAGACCAGCTACAGCGTCGAGCTTATGGTAATATTATGTTTATGGAATTCGTGCTGGTACCGTTCTGGGATGCGTCTCCCCTTGATACTCTATACAGAAATAAAGAGAGAGAGAGAGAGAGAGAGCGAAAGTGTGAGAACTACTCTCCACTGACGCGAGATGGCGAACCAAGAAGTGGTGCCTCTTGTAACTCCAAATGCCAACAGTAGTATGGAAAGAGAGCGAAAAATGAAGAACGAGAAAAATAGTGCACGTTCTAAAAGTCAGAGAGACAGAGAGAGAGGAGGTCAAGGGTCTTGCACGATTGTCGCTCAGTGGAAACCTCGGCAATAAGGAACGTCATCTTGCACAAAGAGAGAAAGAGGCTAAAAAGTGGAAATGAAAGAGAAGTGGGTTATTGTCCCGCGACGAATCTTCTAGCCTTTTTCAAATCCACAATATGTGCCACATACCGCATTGCTATAACAATATTACGAGGTATGCACACGAGTTATACATTCACTCGTCGTATCTACGCTTTACGAAAAAAATGTAGCCCATAAAGAGTTCTTTTGAAGAGGTTGCATCAAAAGCATTCGTACCCAGCATTTATATTTGAGGAAAAGTAACAAAAAAAATTCGGATGTTCTAAAAAAGATGGTCTCAAAGAGCTTTTGTATCGTGTCGCTAATTGCTATCCCGTACCGCTAGCGTATTTGACAATGTTGCGAGGCAACGTGGCCTCATAAATTCACAGGTTGCATTTCCATTTATCGAAAAATTAAAAGAAAGCATAAAAATAAAAAAAATCCGCAAAACAATTATTCCTAACAGTTATCGTAACGTTAATTGCGGCGGGATCCTCTCGGCGGAATGACGAAACGAGCTCCCTTTGCTCGTTTGCTAGACTTTTTCTTTTTCCACCACTATATTTATAATGCTCTTCATCGGAATTCTAGTGACGAAAACGATCAGGGACAAAGAGAGGCTCGCGAAGATGAGGAGGAGAAAAACTAAATAATTCCAATTGTGCAAATAAATAGATATAAAGACAAAAAAAAATGAAACAATCAGTGAGAGCGTATTGCTTTTGCGATGAAAAATATTTGAAAGAGATATCTCGAAGGAAAAAAAAGAAGCGAGAGCTAAAGAAATTTTTTCATCTTTTTTATCTTCATTTTTTTTCTATAATTTATATTTTCTCTCGCTCCATTGTTTCTCATATTTCGCTTGGCTCTTATCCAGATGAATTGATGCGCTCCTGATCTACGTTTACAAAAAACTCGAGGATTTTCATCCAAGTCCCGGGGACACTCGAGAATTCTATTTCTCATTTATCCCTTGTATATGTACAGCAAGATCGAGAGGTGTTTTTCGAATGAGATTGAGGTTTCGAAATGACGAGAGAGATACAGAGAAACGGAGAGAGAGAGAGGGAAACGTGAAACTTTTTTTTTCCTGCAAGAGGAAGAAAAGAAGCACGGGAAGAAAACATCAACTCCACGATGAGATGATATATAGGCATTATATGGTGGCAGAAAGGGGCTCGTAAACGTGAGACGTGCGCTTGAAAATGCGAGAAATGAAGAAAAAAAGAAAAGGAAACGCACGAAGAACCGAGAGACGAGCAGCGAGGAAAAATCTCGGCCGTTCTCGTCAGTTATTACGACACCGGGAGGAGGGCACAATTATATTTGATGGACGATCTCACAGACTCCCAATATACTATCTACTCCTTCCTCTTGGAGCCCAATAACTCGCTCGAGGTGAAGGAGAAAAAAAATACTGTATATATATCAGGGCGATTTTTTTTTGTCGACTATTTTTTTTTCTCAGTCCCCACGTGAAATTTTGTTGGATATGTCGAAAAACAAATTCCCTGAAAGTTACAGCCCTTAATATTAATTCTAAGTACTTTCCCCTAGCGTGAAAAGACTTTCCATCTGAAATACACGTAAATCGAATTTTTTTTTTTTCAAAATTCTATAACTCAGCCGCATTTTATGCTATCATATTGTTCTTGGTTTCGATTTACTCGGAATAAAACAATCTAGAAAAGTGACTATTGCGGCGAAAGTGTAAATTGTACTGGTGAGTTGGTACGGGTCACTGAAGTGGATTTTTACTCGAAATTCTCGTTTTTTTGCTGTTATCTCCGAAACAATTAACTTTACGAAAAAAGTGTAAATGAAAAATTTGTTGGAAATTTAATTTCCTACAAAAAAGATCCCATCGACCCAATTGCTTGGATTAATATTTCTTGAGATATTGAACTTTAATGAGTAGTAGTAGTATGAGTAGTATAACATTTTTACGGTAATATAACGGTAATTTTTACGGTTTATATTAATCTAAGCAATTGGGTCGATAGAACCTTTTTTGTAGGAAATTGAATTTTCAAAAAATTTTTCATTTACATTTTTTTCGTAAAGTCAATTGTTTCGGAGATAACAGCAAAAAAACGATAATTTTGGGTAAAAATCAACTTCAGTGACCCGTACCAACTCACCAGTACAATTTACACTTTCCCCGCAATAGGCACTTTTCTAGATTGTTTTATTCTGAGTAAGTCGAAACCAAGAACAATATGATAGCATAAAATGCGGCTGAGTTATAGAATTTTGGAAAAAAAAAAAATTCGATTTACGTGTATTTTAGATGGAAAATCTTTTCACGCTGAGGGAAAGTACTTAGAATTAATATTAAGGGCTGTCAATTTCAGGGAATTTTTTTTTGACATATCCAACAAAATTTCAAGTGGAGACTGAGAAAAAAGAAATAGTCGACAAAAATCGCCCTAATATATATATATAAACTAGCAGAAGAATTCCCAGTGAAGAATATCGAGGGATGGTCAGCCGAGTGAAAAATTCAGCAAAACCAACGAAATGAGAATTCGGAGAAGAAACATAGGCATAGAAAAGATCCGAAATATCAATACTAAGTAAAAATGTTGACGATTGGAAACTGCTGTATTATTTGCTAATAATTTAATTAATAATCCTTCATGCTATGAGGAGCAAGTTTCTAAATGAAAATTGGGAAGTGGACCACCATTAGTCAGTAGACGAATAATGGAGAAAAAAAAATGAGACTGAGTCACTGAATGAGAAGTCATACATTTGCATAGCAAAAGAGGCGAGAGACGTAAGAGTCACTCAGCGTTCCGATATCTCTCGTCGAGAATCCAGGAAAGACACGAAAGTAAAGGCTGACTCCAATTTCGGTGGGCTCGACTAAACAAATGGGTCTTTCCAGCTACCTTTACTTTTCTACCGTTTTCGTTTATCTCACTCTTCCCACAACTCTACTTCCTATATTTCAGCCTCTCACCCATCTTCCACGAGCTCGAAAGATTCGTACTTTTCCCTCTAGTCCTGATGCATTCCCTCCTTCCGCAATTTGTACCGAGTTTGTATACAACCCGCCCAACGGGGGGTGGAGAAAAAGTACACTATTAAACTAAACCAGTTCGTTGTGAGGCCCCACTGCCGAGTTCGTGCTGAAAGTGTTGCCACACGCCATACTCCCTCCCTCCCCCAGGAGTTTAACGCATCGGACCTGATGAATAATTCATTTCATTTCCCGGGATTGCCGTTCGCAGATGAGAATCCGTGCGGGATGAGAGAGAGAGAGAGGGGGGAGAGAGAGAGAGAGAGAGAAAGTGAGGTGGGATGCAGATTTCATTCGTCGTTGACCCAGCAACGAATTTAACACCGAGCCACACTGGCTGGCTACCACGACCCTTTTCTCCTTCGCATCTCTCTCTCTCAATGGTCCTCCGGCGTTACGAGAGTGCGCTAACAATAACAATAATTGAACCGCTAATGGGTCAATAACCACCCTCCGCTACTCTCCACCTCTCCCCTCTTACTCCGCTCGTTTTAATTCGCCAAGATTGCGTCATTGTATGGATCTCACGATTGCTAGGCCGGAACGTACAGACTACCTATGTATACTTACGGGACATTCTCTACCAAATAGCCACAAATAATTTATTAGCAATTCAATATTTAGTAAAATAACTCGATAAAATTAGGAGTGTACAATTATCAAGAAAAAATAAACATATTCTGAGTTTCAATAAATTTTCATTTGAGAATTCAATTTTATATTATTCAACGTACTAACATTTTTCATATTCTCATTTGAACCCTGAAATTATTGTTTCAATTGTGGGCGGATGAATTGAAATGGTCCAACGATAAATTCAGCGAAATGCTTGAAAATTCAAAAATTCATATGTCGACAACCACTTGAGATAAAAATCTGAAATAAATCGTGGATCCTCAGTCCGTTTCGTTATCGAATAAAAAATCAGAAACAAAATCGAAAAACGAATGGTAAACGTTTTGTAGAAACGCTGTGGAATACCCGATATATACATGTACTGTGTACTCGGATAGAAGTGTTTTTAACGAATCGATTGAATAACTTTGTACTCACAAAATTTGCCACTTGTGTATGCACAAGTTAATTACATTGACAAGCAAATTTTCATGCATCCGCGATCTATAGAGAGAGAGAGCGAGAGAGAAGAAAAAATTGATTATTCATCCTGCCTGGCCACAGGGAATGAGAGAGGTGTTCGATCGACCGAATAAATCCGTTCAGCTGAACCTGAGAGAAAGAGAGAGAGAGAGAGAGAAATCGTACAGTCACGAATGCTCTCTCGGACTATTTATATGTATGCACGTATATGACTTTCGAAATTACTATACTGGGTGTCCGGAGGGCCACGATATACCTATGTGAATCAGATAAATGGAATTAGTTCAACTCCGATTCTGCTGTTGCTCTGCTTTTCCGACGACTATCTCATGAAGCACAGCACGTATAGGATATGGGATATACCACGCGAATAGGAACGTTTTTTAGACTGGTAAATTTTTGGAAGCTTTTTAAGCGGGAAAATAGGGTTAGACGGTTAAAAAAATCGATTTTTTTTAAATTTCATTGTTAGTAAAACTATTGCAAAATATGTTCCCAAAATTTTAAATGAAAATTCCGACTCGTTCTATTGTT
Organism: Oxytorus armatus; assembly: GCA_958009045.1. Lineage (NCBI taxonomy): Eukaryota > Metazoa > Arthropoda > Insecta > Hymenoptera > Ichneumonidae > Oxytorus > Oxytorus armatus. The sequence continues at coordinate 834,814 of OY253751.1, read as the reverse complement.
ATAAGCCATTAAGGGGGGAAATAGGGTTAGGACAGCGTTTTCTCAATGATTTTCATGAATTTTTTTATGATATAAAAAATGAATATAATTTATTGAAACTTTGAGAATATTTTATACATATATTTGAGTATATACTATAAAATTTTTGAAGAATTTCCTTGAAAAAACACCGAAGATATTAGCGACCGCATATTACAGGTCACAATCAGATTCAGCATTTTGCTATTTTTTCAAACGCGTTTTTCTGAAAACGACTTTTTTGAACTTGCGTACACGCTAGTTTGAAAAGTTTTCAACGAATCGTTTTGAAAATTGACAGTTACTTCCTTCATAGTATTGCGCTCTATATGAACCTAAAATCGGAATATTATCATTATTTAAAATAATTTTTTTTTTGCAAATAAAGTTGTAAAAAATGGCAAAAAATCATGCTTTTTTGTTTTGACCCGTGTAAAAAATTCAATTTTCTATTTTTTTGATAGCATTTAGGTTCATATAGAAGAGAGACATATAATAAAAGTAAATGCCAACCTCGTTTGATTTCAGATGAAAATTGCGGCTTCCAGAATGTACGTAAAATGCTGAGTCTGATTGTAACCTGCAATATGGGGTCGCTAATATCTTCGGTGTTTTTCAAGGAAATTCTTCAAAAATTTTATCGTATATACTTAAATATATGTATAAAGTATTCTCAAAGTTTCAATAAATTATATTCATTTTTTATACTATAAAAAAATTCATGAAAATCATTGAGAAAACGCTGTCCTAACCCTATTTCCCCCCCTTTTAATACGTGAACGATGGTCGCTGTAGAAAAATAAAGAAGTTTCGTAAATCTTATTTTTAATAGTGTTTTTTTTTCTAATTTCTGGTCGCGAAGACGAATTTCCTCGTTGGAAAACAATCGACTTTATGTGAAAGATCCCATAGGTGCTAACATCGCCGGCGTCAGATAAATGAAATTGGATAATCCTAGCTCACTACAACGTGACACACTACTCTTCCCTCTCTACGACATAATCGTAACGTCAAAATACGTCTCGCAGATAGAGTATCAGTGCTTGAGCCGTAAAAGTATTCTGATCTCGTCAATCCACGTCCAAATAAGCATCCAACAATATCTTTATGGTGACGATTCTGTTCCATCTTCCTTTTTCTTCTATCTCTAATCGGAATATCGCTGTTTGTCCGTTTTCCGGCGAGGAGGGAGGAGTCGAACGAGCTTTTACGAAAGAGGATTTTCTTTTACGTTTTTGCCTGGGAGCTAAAAGATCGAGATGGAAAGATGAGGCCGAAAGCAGCGTCAAGTGGGTGGATGGTCGGCAGTAATAATAAGGGTGATATTATGAGAACGATATCGAGGGTTGTTTTATATTAGGGGTAGTACAGGGAACAAATTGAATCTTATATGTCGTGAAAAAGAAAATTTCGACATCTCAGAGTCTTGTCGCTCGATCGGGAATGCGTGCAAATAGTTTCTTTTACCCCTCTTCGTACGTTCGACTCGTCGATAAATCGGCGACGAAGAGAAAATTAGGAAAAAGTATTTACACGCATTTTTTTATTGCTCGTTACCATTGTGAGAAAATGAATGCTCGATGAATCAATGTTTGGAAAAAAATACGTTGTAACATAAATTCGTTGCTGTCAAAACATATTTTTTTTCAATACAACACCGATATACATATTTGGCTATGCGTTATTTTTCCCACGAGAAAAATATCGAGATCGAGTGACAAATCGTCAACGTAGAAGGGGATGCAAGCTCTTTCGGGGATTACCATGAAAATAATTGGAAACGCGAGACGAAATCCCTCGAGGGATTGTAAACCAAGTATCATACGTTACTTTTTCACGTTATCCAGCCCGCGAGACGAAACCCCATGCGACATCCTTTCTTCGATGTGTCTATTAATCTCTCTCCGGATTGTACACAACGAGAAGGCTACGAAGAAGTGACATCGCGAATGGAGAAGGAGTGTCCCTTCATCGACTTTTTAAGACTGACAATTACTATCGAACAAATGGCTCTCGTTATAATTTCTCTCCATCGTTTATTCTCTCCGTATATTCTTTCCTTCGAGGGATAAATTTGCGTCAGACTGACGAGGTAATTGACAGCTTAACGTGACGTACGCTTCGCTGCGACGAATTGCATATTATATCAATTTTCAAACCCTCATCATTATTCCAAACGTTCAATATTTAATAATTATAAATATATTTATAAATTTTTGCGACAATGAAAAAGAGTTGAAGAATACAGCAACGAGAACAAATGAAACAATACAACTGGGCCTTTGACCAGCACATTTTCCATTCGAGTCAGTTTTTGTTGTTGTTGTTTTTTCCCTTCTTGTTGATGTTTTATTATTCTGGCGTGTGTGCTCGTCACGGGACGTTCTGCATCGCGAGTCATTGCAATCGAACGATGGGGCCTATTATTTTCCGATAAACTCCACTCTCGTCTTCTGTCTCTGTCTCTCAATGCGCGAATACAAACGATGAGGGGGTGGCGTAAAATGCGAAACGGCTGGCCGACTACTGGCTCGTGTCGAAATTGACGGATGGCCGAACGATATTTCGAATTCAACGTGCGCATTCACTCACTCTCTCGTTTGCCATCGCTTTAGCATTGTATACAGTCTATCTCTCCACTCTTCTCGCACTCTCTCTCACTGGAAGAGAACGGATGTCACTTGTCGCCGGCCAGCGGTGCACCTGGAAAACTCTGGTCAACTGGCAAGTGGCCCGAACGCATACGTGCATATCAACACACACTGACATAACATAGATACAAAATTCAACAACTATATGAAGAACCTTCAGGTCCACTCATCCCTTTCCATCCTATCCTATTTTTCGCCTCGTTCTACCCTTTTTTCACCCGTAAAACGGCGAATTTGATGATTTATTATAGCATACCAGCAGGTTGTTGTCACGCGCTTTGACTCTCGCATTTTCACACAACGAAAAAATCATCCAACTTTTTCGATTTTTTTACATTTGCACATTGTTGTCCACATTTTCACAGTAGCCATTTCCCTCAGAAACTCCAAATTTTCTTGAAAATTCGTGCAATAAGCTTAAAAAGTGATATTTTCGATTTTTACGTATTTCCCATTGATGTTTTGAGTTTTCGCCAAAAACTCGCTGTTATTCGTAATAAGCGGAAAATTTCCGATCGAATAGGCTATCAACACATTGAAAAAAGAGAAAAAATTATTTTGGTAATTTTTTGCCCACCTTTTCGAAAACCTAAAAATCTCGAAATTTCAAATGGTCATAACTTGGCTCCCGTTTCATCGATTTTGGGTTTTGACGAGCGTTTTCAAAACGTCTCGAGTAGACTTAGAGAATGCATTTTGGATCATCCCGATATCTCAATTATTGTAGCCGTGAGAGCAGGTTGAAAATCGGCGAAAGAAATGAGAAGGGGTATGTATGGAAAAATTCGCAAAAATCGATGGTCCGACTTTAAAAATCTGTGAAAAATCGAAAAATTATGATAGCACAATGATTCAAGGGCCATTTTAAAGGGTTTTCGATCACGAAAAGAATGAGCATAGAGTGGGGTTCCAACACCATCGGGAAGCAACGTTACAGCGATTTTAGTGAAGCCACTTCTTTTTGGCCCAAATGCAAAAAAATTTTGAATTTTAAAATTTTCTTTTAGGACGCTATATCGATGTATTTTGACTCGCTGATTACTAATACAGTACTCGTTACCTTGAGAAACTCGAAATTTCATTGAAAATCGTCCAAAAAGTGATTTTCTTCGTTTTTCGCCTTTTTCACATTGATATTTTGAGATTTCGATTAAAACTCGGTGTTATTCGTAATCAGCGGAAAATTTCCGATCGAATAGAGTATCGAAACATTTCAAAAAGAGAAAAAATTTTTTTGGTAATTTTTTGCCCACTTTTTCGACAATCTAAAAATCTTGAAATTTCAAATAGTCAAAACTTGGCTCCCGTTTCATCGATTTTGGGTTTTGACGAGCGTTTTCAAAACGTCTCGAGTAGACTTAGAGAATGCATTTTGGATCATCCCGATATCTCAATTATTGTAGCCATGAGAGCGGGTTGAAAATCGGCGAAAAAAATGAGAAGGGGTATGTATGGAAAAATTCGCAAAAATCGATGGTCCGACTTTAAAAATCTGTGAAAAATCGAAAAATTATGATAGCACAATGATTCAAGGGCCATTTTAAAGGGTTTTCGATCACGAAAATAATGAGCACAGAGTGGGGTTCCAACTCCATCGGAAAGCAACGTTACAGCAATTTTAGTGAAGTCACTTCTTTTTGGCCGAAATGCAAAAAAATTTTGAATTTTTAAATTTTCTTTTAGAACGCTATGTCGATGTATTTTGACTCGCTGATTACTAATTCAGTAGCCATTCCTTTGAAAAACTCGAAATTTCATTGAGAATCGTCCAAAAAGTGATTTTTCTCGTTTATCGCCTTTTTCACATTGATAATTTGAGATTTCGACTAAAACTCGGTGTTATTCGTAATCAGCGGAAAATTTCCGATCGAATAGGGTGTCGAAACATTGAAAAAAGAGAAAAAAATTTTTTTGTAATTTTTTGCCCACCTTTTCGAAAACCTAAAAATCTCGAAATTTCAAATGGTCATAACTTGCCTCCCGTTTGATCGATTTTGGGTTTTGACACGCGTTTTCAAAACGTCTGGAGCAGACTTAGAGAATGCATTTTGGATCATCCCGATATCTCAATTATTGTAGCCGTGAGAGCGGGTTGAAAATTGGCGAAAAAAATGAGAAGGGGTATGTATGGAAAAATTTGCAAAAATCGATGGTCCGACTTTAAAAATCTATGAAAAATCGAAAAATAATAATAGCACAATGATTCAAGCGCCACTTTAAAGGGTTTTCGATCACGAAAATAATGAGCACAGAGTGGGGTTCCAACTCCATCGGAAAGCAACGTTACAGCAATTTTAGTGAAGCCACTTCTTTTTGGCCGAAATGCAAAAAAATTTTGAATTTTTAAATTTTCTTTTAGAACGCTATGTCGATGTATTTTGACTCGCTGATTACTAATTCAGTAGCCATTCCTTTGAAAAACTCGAAATTTCATTGAGAATCGTCCAAAAAGTGATTTTTCTCGTTTATCGCCTTTTTCACATTGATAATTTGAGATTTCGACTAAAACTCGGTGTTATTCGTAATCAGCGGAAAATTTCCGATCGAATAGGGTGTCGAAACATTGAAAAAAGAGAAAAAAAATTTTTTGTAATTTTTTGCCCACCTTTTCGAAAACCTAAAAATCTCGAAATTTCAAATGGTCATAACTTGCCTCCCGTTTGATCGATTTTGGGTTTTGACAAGCGTTTTCAAAACGTCTCGAGTAGACTTAGAGAATGCATTTTGGACCATCCCGATATCTCAATTATTGTAGCCGTGAGAGCGGGTTGAAAATTGGCGAAAAAAATGAGAAGGGGTATGTATGGAGAAATTCGCAAAAATCGATGGTCCGACTTTAAAAATCTGTAAAAAATCGAAAAATAATGATAGCATAATGATTCAAGCGCCATTTTAAAGGGTTTTCGATCACGAAAAGAATGAGCACAGAGTGGGGTTCCAACTCCATCGGGAAACAACGTTACAGCAATTTTAGTGAAGCCACTTCTTTTTGGCCGAAATGCAAAAAAATTTTGAATTTTTTAATTTTCTTTTAGAACGCTATGTCGATGTATTTTGACTCGCTGATTACTAATTCAGTAGCCATTCCTTTGAAAAACTCGAAATTTCATTGAGAATCGTCCAAAAAGTGATTTTTCTCGTTTATCGCCTTTTTCACATTGATAATTTGAGATTTCGACTAAAACTCGGTGTTATTCGTAATCAGCGGAAAATTTCCGATCGAATAGGGTGTCGAAACATTGAAAAAAGAGAAAAAATTTTTTTGGTAATTTTTTGCCCACTTTTTCGAAAATCTAAAAATCTTGAAATTTCAAATAGTCAAAACTTGGCTCCCGTTTCATCGATTTTGGGTTTTGACGAGCGTTTTCAAAACGTCTCGAGTAGACTTAGAGAATGCATTTTGGATCATCCCGATATCTCAATTATTGTAGCCGTGAGAGCAGGTTGAAAATCGGCGAAAAAAATGAGAAGGGGTATGTATGGAAAAATTCGCAAAAATCGATGGTCCGACTTTAAAAATCTGTGAAAAATCGAAAAATTATGATAGCACAATGATTCAAGGGCCATTTTAAAGGGTTTTCGATCACGAAAAGAATGAGCATAGAGTGGGGTTCCAACACCATCGGGAAGCAACGTTACAGCGATTTTAGTGAAGCCACTTCTTTTTGGCCCAAATGCAAAAAAATTTTGAATTTTAAAATTTTCTTTTAGGACGCTATATCGATGTATTTTGACTCGCTGATTACTAATACAGTACTCGTTACCTTGAGAAACTCGAAATTTCATTGAAAATCGTCCAAAAAGTGATTTTCTTCGTTTTTCGCCTTTTTCACATTGATATTTTGAGATTTCGATTAAAACTCGGTGTTATTCGTAATCAGCGGAAAATTTCCGATCGAATAGAGTATCGAAACATTTCAAAAAGAGAAAAAATTTTTTTGGTAATTTTTTGCCCACTTTTTCGACAATCTAAAAATCTTGAAATTTCAAATAGTCAAAACTTGGCTCCCGTTTCATCGATTTTGGGTTTTGACGAGCGTTTTCAAAACGTCTCGAGTAGACTTAGAGAATGCATTTTGGATCATCCCGATATCTCAATTATTGTAGCCATGAGAGCGGGTTGAAAATCGGCGAAAAAAATGAGAAGGGGTATGTATGGAAAAATTCGCAAAAATCGATGGTCCGACTTTAAAAATCTGTGAAAAATCGAAAAATTATGATAGCACAATGATTCAAGGGCCATTTTAAAGGGTTTTCGATCACGAAAATAATGAGCACAGAGTGGGGTTCCAACTCCATCGGAAAGCAACGTTACAGCAATTTTAGTGAAGCCACTTCTTTTTGGCCGAAATGCAAAAAAATTTTGAATTTTTAAATTTTCTTTTAGAACGCTATGTCGATGTATTTTGACTCGCTGATTACTAATTCAGTAGCCATTCCTTTGAAAAACTCGAAATTTCATTGAGAATCGTCCAAAAAGTGATTTTTCTCGTTTATCGCCTTTTTCACATTGATAATTTGAGATTTCGACTAAAACTCGGTGTTATTCGTAATCAGCGGAAAATTTCCGATCGAATAGGGTGTCGAAACATTGAAAAAAGAGAAAAAAAATTTTTTGTAATTTTTTGCCCACCTTTTCGAAAACCTAAAAATCTCGAAATTTCAAATGGTCATAACTTGCCTCCCGTTTGATCGATTTTGGGTTTTGACACGCGTTTTCAAAACGTCTGGAGTAGACTTAGAGAATGCATTTTGGATCATCCCGATATCTCAATTATTGTAGCCGTGAGAGCGGGTTGAAAATTGGCGAAAAAAATGAGAAGGGGTATGTATGGAAAAATTTGCAAAAATCGATGGTCCGACTTTAAAAATCTATGAAAAATCGAAAAATAATAATAGCACAATGATTCAAGCGCCACTTTAAAGGGTTTTCGATCACGAAAATAATGAGCACAGAGTGGGGTTCCAACTCCATCGGAAAGCAACGTTACAGCAATTTTAGTGAAGCCACTTCTTTTTGGCCGAAATGCAAAAAAATTTTGAATTTTTAAATTTTCTTTTAGAACGCTATGTCGATGTATTTTGACTCGCTGATTACTAATTCAGTAGCCATTCCTTTGAAAAACTCGAAATTTCATTGAGAATCGTCCAAAAAGTGATTTTTCTCGTTTATCGCCTTTTTCACATTGATAATTTGAGATTTCGACTAAAACTCGGTGTTATTCGTAATCAGCGGAAAATTTCCGATCGAATAGGGTGTCGAAACATTGAAAAAAGAGAAAAAATTTTTTTGGTAATTTTTTGCCCACTTTTTCGAAAATCTAAAAATCTTGAAATTTCAAATAGTCAAAACTTGGCTCCCGTTTCATCGATTTTGGGTTTTGACGAGCGTTTTCAAAACGTCTCGAGTAGACTTAGAGAATGCATTTTGGATCATCCCGATATCTCAATTATTGTAGCCGTGAGAGCAGGTTGAAAATCGGCGAAAAAAATGAGAAGGGGTATGTATGGAAAAATTCGCAAAAATCGATGGTCCGACTTTAAAAATCTGTGAAAAATCGAAAAATTATGATAGCACAATGATTCAAGGGCCATTTTAAAGGGTTTTCGATCACGAAAATAATGAGCACAGAGTGGGGTTCCAACTCCATCGGAAAGCAACGTTACAGCAATTTTAGTGAAGTCACTTCTTTTTGGCCGAAATGCAAAAAAATTTTGAATTTTTAAATTTTCTTTTAGAACGCTATGTCGATGTATTTTGACTCGCTGATTACTAATTCAGTAGCCATTCCTTTGAAAAACTCGAAATTTCATTGAGAATCGTCCAAAAAGTGATTTTTCTCGTTTATCGCCTTTTTCACATTGATAATTTGAGATTTCGACTAAAACTCGGTGTTATTCGTAATCAGCGGAAAATTTCCGATCGAATAGGGTGTCGAAACATTGAAAAAAGAGAAAAAAATTTTTTTGTAATTTTTTGCCCACCTTTTCGAAAACCTAAAAATCTCGAAATTTCAAATGGTCATAACTTGCCTCCCGTTTGATCGATTTTGGGTTTTGACAAGCGTTTTCAAAACGTCTCGAGTAGACTTAGAGAATGCATTTTGGACCATCCCGATATCTCAATTATTGTAGCCGTGAGAGCGGGTTGAAAATTGGCGAAAAAAATGAGAAGGGGTATGTATGGAGAAATTCGCAAAAATCGATGGTCCGACTTTAAAAATCTGTAAAAAATCGAAAAATAATGATAGCATAATGATTCAAGCGCCATTTTAAAGGGTTTTCGATCACGAAAAGAATGAGCACAGAGTGGGGTTCCAACTCCATCGGGAAACAACGTTACAGCAATTTTAGTGAAGCCACTTCTTTTTGGCCGAAATGAAAAAAAATTTTGAATTTTTTAATTTTCTTTTAGAACGCTATGTCGATGTATTTTGACTCGCTGATTACTAATTCAGTAGCCATTTCTTTGAAAAACTCGAAATTTCATTGAGAATCGTCCAAAAAGTGATTTTCTTCGTTTTTCGCCTTTTTCACATTGATATTTTGAGATTTCGATTAAAACGCGGTGTTATTCGTAATCAGCGGAAAATTTCCGATCGAATAGAGTATCGAAACATTTCAAAAAGAGAAAAAATTTTTTTGGTAATTTTTTGCCCACTTTTTCGAAAATCTAAAAATCTTGAAATTTCAAATAGTCAAAACTTGGCTCCCGTTTCATCGATTTTGGGTTTTGACGAGCGTTTTCAAAACGTCTCGAGTAGACTTAGAGAATGCATTTTGGATCATCCCGATATCTCAATTATTGTAGCCGTGAGAGCAGGTTGAAAATCGGCGAAAAAAATGAGAAGGGGTATGTATGGAAAAATTCGCAAAAATCGATGGTCCGACTTTAAAAATCTGTGAAAAATCGAAAAATTATGATAGCACAATGATTCAAGGGCCATTTTAAAGGGTTTTCGATCACGAAAATAATGAGCACAGAGTGGGGTTCCAACTCCATCGGAAAGCAACGTTACAGCAATTTTAGTGAAGTCACTTCTTTTTGGCCGAAATGCAAAAAAATTTTGAATTTTTAAATTTTCTTTTAGAACGCTATGTCGATGTATTTTGACTCGCTGATTACTAATTCAGTAGCCATTCCTTTGAAAAACTCGAAATTTCATTGAGAATCGTCCAAAAAGTGATTTTTCTCGTTTATCGCCTTTTTCACATTGATAATTTGAGATTTCGACTAAAACTCGGTGTTATTCGTAATCAGCGGAAAATTTCCGATCGAATAGGGTGTCGAAACATTGAAAAAAGAGAAAAAAATTTTTTTGTAATTTTTTGCCCACCTTTTCGAAAACCTAAAAATCTCGAAATTTCAAATGGTCATAACTTGCCTCCCGTTTGATCGATTTTGGGTTTTGACACGCGTTTTCAAAACGTCTGGAGCAGACTTAGAGAATGCATTTTGGATCATCCCGATATCTCAATTATTGTAGCCGTGAGAGCGGGTTGAAAATTGGCGAAAAAAATGAGAAGGGGTATGTATGGAAAAATTTGCAAAAATCGATGGTCCGACTTTAAAAATCTATGAAAAATCGAAAAATAATAATAGCACAATGATTCAAGCGCCACTTTAAAGGGTTTTCGATCACGAAAATAATGAGCACAGAGTGGGGTTCCAACTCCATCGGAAAGCAACGTTACAGCAATTTTAGTGAAGCCACTTCTTTTTGGCCGAAATGCAAAAAAATTTTGAATTTTTAAATTTTCTTTTAGAACGCTATGTCGATGTATTTTGACTCGCTGATTACTAATTCAGTAGCCATTCCTTTGAAAAACTCGAAATTTCATTGAGAATCGTCCAAAAAGTGATTTTTCTCGTTTATCGCCTTTTTCACATTGATAATTTGAGATTTCGACTAAAACTCGGTGTTATTCGTAATCAGCGGAAAATTTCCGATCGAATAGGGTGTCGAAACATTGAAAAAAGAGAAAAAAAATTTTTTGTAATTTTTTGCCCACCTTTTCGAAAACCTAAAAATCTCGAAATTTCAAATGGTCATAACTTGCCTCCCGTTTGATCGATTTTGGGTTTTGACACGCGTTTTCAAAACGTCTGGAGTAGACTTAGAGAATGCATTTTGGATCATCCCGATATCTCAATTATTGTAGCCGTGAGAGCGGGTTGAAAATTGGCGAAAAAAATGAGAAGGGGTATGTATGGAAAAATTTGCAAAAATCGATGGTCCGACTTTAAAAATCTATGAAAAATCGAAAAATAATAATAGCACAATGATTCAAGCGCCACTTTAAAGGGTTTTCGATCACGAAAATAATGAGCACAGAGTGGGGTTCCAACTCCATCGGAAAGCAACGTTACAGCAATTTTAGTGAAGCCACTTCTTTTTGGCCGAAATGCAAAAAAATTTTGAATTTTTAAATTTTCTTTTAGAACGCTATGTCGATGTATTTTGACTCGCTGATTACTAATTCAGTAGCCATTCCTTTGAAAAACTCGAAATTTCATTGAGAATCGTCCAAAAAGTGATTTTTCTCGTTTATCGCCTTTTTCACATTGATAATTTGAGATTTCGACTAAAACTCGGTGTTATTCGTAATCAGCGGAAAATTTCCGATCGAATAGGGTGTCGAAACATTGAAAAAAGAGAAAAAATTTTTTTGGTAATTTTTTGCCCACTTTTTCGAAAATCTAAAAATCTTGAAATTTCAAATAGTCAAAACTTGGCTCCCGTTTCATCGATTTTGGGTTTTGACGAGCGTTTTCAAAACGTCTCGAGTAGACTTAGAGAATGCATTTTGGATCATCCCGATATCTCAATTATTGTAGCCGTGAGAGCAGGTTGAAAATCGGCGAAAAAAATGAGAAGGGGTATGTATGGAAAAATTCGCAAAAATCGATGGTCCGACTTTAAAAATCTGTGAAAAATCGAAAAATTATGATAGCACAATGATTCAAGGGCCATTTTAAAGGGTTTTCGATCACGAAAATAATGAGCACAGAGTGGGGTTCCAACTCCATCGGAAAGCAACGTTACAGCAATTTTAGTGAAGTCACTTCTTTTTGGCCGAAATGCAAAAAAATTTTGAATTTTTAAATTTTCTTTTAGAACGCTATGTCGATGTATTTTGACTCGCTGATTACTAATTCAGTAGCCATTCCTTTGAAAAACTCGAAATTTCATTGAGAATCGTCCAAAAAGTGATTTTTCTCGTTTATCGCCTTTTTCACATTGATAATTTGAGATTTCGACTAAAACTCGGTGTTATTCGTAATCAGCGGAAAATTTCCGATCGAATAGGGTGTCGAAACATTGAAAAAAGAGAAAAAAATTTTTTTGTAATTTTTTGCCCACCTTTTCGAAAACCTAAAAATCTCGAAATTTCAAATGGTCATAACTTGCCTCCCGTTTGATCGATTTTGGGTTTTGACAAGCGTTTTCAAAACGTCTCGAGTAGACTTAGAGAATGCATTTTGGACCATCCCGATATCTCAATTATTGTAGCCGTGAGAGCGGGTTGAAAATTGGCGAAAAAAATGAGAAGGGGTATGTATGGAGAAATTCGCAAAAATCGATGGTCCGACTTTAAAAATCTGTAAAAAATCGAAAAATAATGATAGCATAATGATTCAAGCGCCATTTTAAAGGGTTTTCGATCACGAAAAGAATGAGCACAGAGTGGGGTTCCAACTCCATCGGGAAACAACGTTACAGCAATTTTAGTGAAGCCACTTCTTTTTGGCCGAAATGAAAAAAAATTTTGAATTTTTTAATTTTCTTTTAGAACGCTATGTCGATGTATTTTGACTCGCTGATTACTAATTCAGTAGCCATTTCTTTGAAAAACTCGAAATTTCATTGAGAATCGTCCAAAAAGTGATTTTCTTCGTTTTTCGCCTTTTTCACATTGATATTTTGAGATTTCGATTAAAACGCGGTGTTATTCGTAATCAGCGGAAAATTTCCGATCGAATAGAGTATCGAAACATTTCAAAAAGAGAAAAAATTTTTTTGGTAATTTTTTGCCCACTTTTTCGAAAATCTAAAAATCTTGAAATTTCAAATAGTCAAAACTTGGCTCCCGTTTCATCGATTTTGGGTTTTGACGAGCGTTTTCAAAACGTCTCGAGTAGACTTAGAGAATGCATTTTGGATCATCCCGATATCTCAATTATTGTAGCCGTGAGAGCAGGTTGAAAATCGGCGAAAAAAATGAGAAGGGGTATGTATGGAAAAATTCGCAAAAATCGATGGTCCGACTTTAAAAATCTGTGAAAAATCGAAAAATTATGATAGCACAATGATTCAAGGGCCATTTTAAAGGGTTTTCGATCACGAAAATAATGAGCACAGAGTGGGGTTCCAACTCCATCGGAAAGCAACGTTACAGCAATTTTAGTGAAGTCACTTCTTTTTGGCCGAAATGCAAAAAAATTTTGAATTTTTAAATTTTCTTTTAGAACGCTATGTCGATGTATTTTGACTCGCTGATTACTAATTCAGTAGCCATTCCTTTGAAAAACTCGAAATTTCATTGAGAATCGTCCAAAAAGTGATTTTTCTCGTTTATCGCCTTTTTCACATTGATAATTTGAGATTTCGACTAAAACTCGGTGTTATTCGTAATCAGCGGAAAATTTCCGATCGAATAGGGTGTCGAAACATTGAAAAAAGAGAAAAAAATTTTTTTGTAATTTTTTGCCCACCTTTTCGAAAACCTAAAAATCTCGAAATTTCAAATGGTCATAACTTGCCTCCCGTTTGATCGATTTTGGGTTTTGACACGCGTTTTCAAAACGTCTGGAGCAGACTTAGAGAATGCATTTTGGATCATCCCGATATCTCAATTATTGTAGCCGTGAGAGCGGGTTGAAAATTGGCGAAAAAAATGAGAAGGGGTATGTATGGAAAAATTTGCAAAAATCGATGGTCCGACTTTAAAAATCTATGAAAAATCGAAAAATAATAATAGCACAATGATTCAAGCGCCACTTTAAAGGGTTTTCGATCACGAAAATAATGAGCACAGAGTGGGGTTCCAACTCCATCGGAAAGCAACGTTACAGCAATTTTAGTGAAGCCACTTCTTTTTGGCCGAAATGCAAAAAAATTTTGAATTTTTAAATTTTCTTTTAGAACGCTATGTCGATGTATTTTGACTCGCTGATTACTAATTCAGTAGCCATTCCTTTGAAAAACTCGAAATTTCATTGAGAATCGTCCAAAAAGTGATTTTTCTCGTTTATCGCCTTTTTCACATTGATAATTTGAGATTTCGACTAAAACTCGGTGTTATTCGTAATCAGCGGAAAATTTCCGATCGAATAGGGTGTCGAAACATTGAAAAAAGAGAAAAAAAATTTTTTGTAATTTTTTGCCCACCTTTTCGAAAACCTAAAAATCTCGAAATTTCAAATGGTCATAACTTGCCTCCCGTTTGATCGATTTTGGGTTTTGACACGCGTTTTCAAAACGTCTGGAGTAGACTTAGAGAATGCATTTTGGATCATCCCGATATCTCAATTATTGTAGCCGTGAGAGCGGGTTGAAAATTGGCGAAAAAAATGAGAAGGGGTATGTATGGAAAAATTTGCAAAAATCGATGGTCCGACTTTAAAAATCTATGAAAAATCGAAAAATAATAATAGCACAATGATTCAAGCGCCACTTTAAAGGGTTTTCGATCACGAAAATAATGAGCACAGAGTGGGGTTCCAACTCCATCGGAAAGCAACGTTACAGCAATTTTAGTGAAGCCACTTCTTTTTGGCCGAAATGCAAAAAAATTTTGAATTTTTAAATTTTCTTTTAGAACGCTATGTCGATGTATTTTGACTCGCTGATTACTAATTCAGTAGCCATTCCTTTGAAAAACTCGAAATTTCATTGAGAATCGTCCAAAAAGTGATTTTTCTCGTTTATCGCCTTTTTCACATTGATAATTTGAGATTTCGACTAAAACTCGGTGTTATTCGTAATCAGCGGAAAATTTCCGATCGAATAGGGTGTCGAAACATTGAAAAAAGAGAAAAAATTTTTTTGGTAATTTTTTGCCCACTTTTTCGAAAATCTAAAAATCTTGAAATTTCAAATAGTCAAAACTTGGCTCCCGTTTCATCGATTTTGGGTTTTGACGAGCGTTTTCAAAACGTCTCGAGTAGACTTAGAGAATGCATTTTGGATCATCCCGATATCTCAATTATTGTAGCCGTGAGAGCAGGTTGAAAATCGGCGAAAAAAATGAGAAGGGGTATGTATGGAAAAATTCGCAAAAATCGATGGTCCGACTTTAAAAATCTGTGAAAAATCGAAAAATTATGATAGCACAATGATTCAAGGGCCATTTTAAAGGGTTTTCGATCACGAAAATAATGAGCACAGAGTGGGGTTCCAACTCCATCGGAAAGCAACGTTACAGCAATTTTAGTGAAGTCACTTCTTTTTGGCCGAAATGCAAAAAAATTTTGAATTTTTAAATTTTCTTTTAGAACGCTATGTCGATGTATTTTGACTCGCTGATTACTAATTCAGTAGCCATTCCTTTGAAAAACTCGAAATTTCATTGAGAATCGTCCAAAAAGTGATTTTTCTCGTTTATCGCCTTTTTCACATTGATAATTTGAGATTTCGACTAAAACTCGGTGTTATTCGTAATCAGCGGAAAATTTCCGATCGAATAGGGTGTCGAAACATTGAAAAAAGAGAAAAAAATTTTTTTGTAATTTTTTGCCCACCTTTTCGAAAACCTAAAAATCTCGAAATTTCAAATGGTCATAACTTGCCTCCCGTTTGATCGATTTTGGGTTTTGACAAGCGTTTTCAAAACGTCTCGAGTAGACTTAGAGAATGCATTTTGGACCATCCCGATATCTCAATTATTGTAGCCGTGAGAGCGGGTTGAAAATTGGCGAAAAAAATGAGAAGGGGTATGTATGGAGAAATTCGCAAAAATCGATGGTCCGACTTTAAAAATCTGTAAAAAATCGAAAAATAATGATAGCATAATGATTCAAGCGCCATTTTAAAGGGTTTTCGATCACGAAAAGAATGAGCACAGAGTGGGGTTCCAACTCCATCGGGAAACAACGTTACAGCAATTTTAGTGAAGCCACTTCTTTTTGGCCGAAATGAAAAAAAATTTTGAATTTTTTAATTTTCTTTTAGAACGCTATGTCGATGTATTTTGACTCGCTGATTACTAATTCAGTAGCCATTTCTTTGAAAAACTCGAAATTTCATTGAGAATCGTCCAAAAAGTGATTTTCTTCGTTTTTCGCCTTTTTCACATTGATATTTTGAGATTTCGATTAAAACGCGGTGTTATTCGTAATCAGCGGAAAATTTCCGATCGAATAGAGTATCGAAACATTTCAAAAAGAGAAAAAATTTTTTTGGTAATTTTTTGCCCACTTTTTCGAAAATCTAAAAATCTTGAAATTTCAAATAGTCAAAACTTGGCTCCCGTTTCATCGATTTTGGGTTTTGACGAGCGTTTTCAAAACGTCTCGAGTAGACTTAGAGAATGCATTTTGGATCATCCCGATATCTCAATTATTGTAGCCGTGAGAGCAGGTTGAAAATCGGCGAAAAAAATGAGAAGGGGTATGTATGGAAAAATTCGCAAAAATCGATGGTCCGACTTTAAAAATCTGTGAAAAATCGAAAAATTATGATAGCACAATGATTCAAGGGCCATTTTAAAGGGTTTTCGATCACGAAAATAATGAGCACAGAGTGGGGTTCCAACTCCATCGGAAAGCAACGTTACAGCAATTTTAGTGAAGTCACTTCTTTTTGGCCGAAATGCAAAAAAATTTTGAATTTTTAAATTTTCTTTTAGAACGCTATGTCGATGTATTTTGACTCGCTGATTACTAATTCAGTAGCCATTCCTTTGAAAAACTCGAAATTTCATTGAGAATCGTCCAAAAAGTGATTTTTCTCGTTTATCGCCTTTTTCACATTGATAATTTGAGATTTCGACTAAAACTCGGTGTTATTCGTAATCAGCGGAAAATTTCCGATCGAATAGGGTGTCGAAACATTGAAAAAAGAGAAAAAAATTTTTTTGTAATTTTTTGCCCACCTTTTCGAAAACCTAAAAATCTCGAAATTTCAAATGGTCATAACTTGCCTCCCGTTTGATCGATTTTGGGTTTTGACACGCGTTTTCAAAACGTCTGGAGCAGACTTAGAGAATGCATTTTGGATCATCCCGATATCTCAATTATTGTAGCCGTGAGAGCGGGTTGAAAATTGGCGAAAAAAATGAGAAGGGGTATGTATGGAAAAATTTGCAAAAATCGATGGTCCGACTTTAAAAATCTATGAAAAATCGAAAAATAATAATAGCACAATGATTCAAGCGCCACTTTAAAGGGTTTTCGATCACGAAAATAATGAGCACAGAGTGGGGTTCCAACTCCATCGGAAAGCAACGTTACAGCAATTTTAGTGAAGCCACTTCTTTTTGGCCGAAATGCAAAAAAATTTTGAATTTTTAAATTTTCTTTTAGAACGCTATGTCGATGTATTTTGACTCGCTGATTACTAATTCAGTAGCCATTCCTTTGAAAAACTCGAAATTTCATTGAGAATCGTCCAAAAAGTGATTTTTCTCGTTTATCGCCTTTTTCACATTGATAATTTGAGATTTCGACTAAAACTCGGTGTTATTCGTAATCAGCGGAAAATTTCCGATCGAATAGGGTGTCGAAACATTGAAAAAAGAGAAAAAAAATTTTTTGTAATTTTTTGCCCACCTTTTCGAAAACCTAAAAATCTCGAAATTTCAAATGGTCATAACTTGCCTCCCGTTTGATCGATTTTGGGTTTTGACACGCGTTTTCAAAACGTCTGGAGTAGACTTAGAGAATGCATTTTGGATCATCCCGATATCTCAATTATTGTAGCCGTGAGAGCGGGTTGAAAATTGGCGAAAAAAATGAGAAGGGGTATGTATGGAAAAATTTGCAAAAATCGATGGTCCGACTTTAAAAATCTATGAAAAATCGAAAAATAATAATAGCACAATGATTCAAGCGCCACTTTAAAGGGTTTTCGATCACGAAAATAATGAGCACAGAGTGGGGTTCCAACTCCATCGGAAAGCAACGTTACAGCAATTTTAGTGAAGCCACTTCTTTTTGGCCGAAATGCAAAAAAATTTTGAATTTTTAAATTTTCTTTTAGAACGCTATGTCGATGTATTTTGACTCGCTGATTACTAATTCAGTAGCCATTCCTTTGAAAAACTCGAAATTTCATTGAGAATCGTCCAAAAAGTGATTTTTCTCGTTTATCGCCTTTTTCACATTGATAATTTGAGATTTCGACTAAAACTCGGTGTTATTCGTAATCAGCGGAAAATTTCCGATCGAATAGGGTGTCGAAACATTGAAAAAAGAGAAAAAATTTTTTTGGTAATTTTTTGCCCACTTTTTCGAAAATCTAAAAATCTTGAAATTTCAAATAGTCAAAACTTGGCTCCCGTTTCATCGATTTTGGGTTTTGACGAGCGTTTTCAAAACGTCTCGAGTAGACTTAGAGAATGCATTTTGGATCATCCCGATATCTCAATTATTGTAGCCGTGAGAGCAGGTTGAAAATCGGCGAAAAAAATGAGAAGGGGTATGTATGGAAAAATTCGCAAAAATCGATGGTCCGACTTTAAAAATCTGTGAAAAATCGAAAAATTATGATAGCACAATGATTCAAGGGCCATTTTAAAGGGTTTTCGATCACGAAAATAATGAGCACAGAGTGGGGTTCCAACTCCATCGGAAAGCAACGTTACAGCAATTTTAGTGAAGTCACTTCTTTTTGGCCGAAATGCAAAAAAATTTTGAATTTTTAAATTTTCTTTTAGAACGCTATGTCGATGTATTTTGACTCGCTGATTACTAATTCAGTAGCCATTCCTTTGAAAAACTCGAAATTTCATTGAGAATCGTCCAAAAAGTGATTTTTCTCGTTTATCGCCTTTTTCACATTGATAATTTGAGATTTCGACTAAAACTCGGTGTTATTCGTAATCAGCGGAAAATTTCCGATCGAATAGGGTGTCGAAACATTGAAAAAAGAGAAAAAAATTTTTTTGTAATTTTTTGCCCACCTTTTCGAAAACCTAAAAATCTCGAAATTTCAAATGGTCATAACTTGCCTCCCGTTTGATCGATTTTGGGTTTTGACAAGCGTTTTCAAAACGTCTCGAGTAGACTTAGAGAATGCATTTTGGACCATCCCGATATCTCAATTATTGTAGCCGTGAGAGCGGGTTGAAAATTGGCGAAAAAAATGAGAAGGGGTATGTATGGAGAAATTCGCAAAAATCGATGGTCCGACTTTAAAAATCTGTAAAAAATCGAAAAATAATGATAGCATAATGATTCAAGCGCCATTTTAAAGGGTTTTCGATCACGAAAAGAATGAGCACAGAGTGGGGTTCCAACTCCATCGGGAAACAACGTTACAGCAATTTTAGTGAAGCCACTTCTTTTTGGCCGAAATGAAAAAAAATTTTGAATTTTTTAATTTTCTTTTAGAACGCTATGTCGATGTATTTTGACTCGCTGATTACTAATTCAGTAGCCATTTCTTTGAAAAACTCGAAATTTCATTGAGAATCGTCCAAAAAGTGATTTTCTTCGTTTTTCGCCTTTTTCACATTGATATTTTGAGATTTCGATTAAAACGCGGTGTTATTCGTAATCAGCGGAAAATTTCCGATCGAATAGAGTATCGAAACATTTCAAAAAGAGAAAAAATTTTTTTGGTAATTTTTTGCCCACTTTTTCGAAAATCTAAAAATCTTGAAATTTCAAATAGTCAAAACTTGGCTCCCGTTTCATCGATTTTGGGTTTTGACGAGCGTTTTCAAAACGTCTCGAGTAGACTTAGAGAATGCATTTTGGATCATCCCGATATCTCAATTATTGTAGCCGTGAGAGCAGGTTGAAAATCGGCGAAAAAAATGAGAAGGGGTATGTATGGAAAAATTCGCAAAAATCGATGGTCCGACTTTAAAAATCTGTGAAAAATCGAAAAATTATGATAGCACAATGATTCAAGGGCCATTTTAAAGGGTTTTCGATCACGAAAATAATGAGCACAGAGTGGGGTTCCAACTCCATCGGAAAGCAACGTTACAGCAATTTTAGTGAAGTCACTTCTTTTTGGCCGAAATGCAAAAAAATTTTGAATTTTTAAATTTTCTTTTAGAACGCTATGTCGATGTATTTTGACTCGCTGATTACTAATTCAGTAGCCATTCCTTTGAAAAACTCGAAATTTCATTGAGAATCGTCCAAAAAGTGATTTTTCTCGTTTATCGCCTTTTTCACATTGATAATTTGAGATTTCGACTAAAACTCGGTGTTATTCGTAATCAGCGGAAAATTTCCGATCGAATAGGGTGTCGAAACATTGAAAAAAGAGAAAAAAATTTTTTTGTAATTTTTTGCCCACCTTTTCGAAAACCTAAAAATCTCGAAATTTCAAATGGTCATAACTTGCCTCCCGTTTGATCGATTTTGGGTTTTGACACGCGTTTTCAAAACGTCTGGAGCAGACTTAGAGAATGCATTTTGGATCATCCCGATATCTCAATTATTGTAGCCGTGAGAGCGGGTTGAAAATTGGCGAAAAAAATGAGAAGGGGTATGTATGGAAAAATTTGCAAAAATCGATGGTCCGACTTTAAAAATCTATGAAAAATCGAAAAATAATAATAGCACAATGATTCAAGCGCCACTTTAAAGGGTTTTCGATCACGAAAATAATGAGCACAGAGTGGGGTTCCAACTCCATCGGAAAGCAACGTTACAGCAATTTTAGTGAAGCCACTTCTTTTTGGCCGAAATGCAAAAAAATTTTGAATTTTTAAATTTTCTTTTAGAACGCTATGTCGATGTATTTTGACTCGCTGATTACTAATTCAGTAGCCATTCCTTTGAAAAACTCGAAATTTCATTGAGAATCGTCCAAAAAGTGATTTTTCTCGTTTATCGCCTTTTTCACATTGATAATTTGAGATTTCGACTAAAACTCGGTGTTATTCGTAATCAGCGGAAAATTTCCGATCGAATAGGGTGTCGAAACATTGAAAAAAGAGAAAAAAAATTTTTTGTAATTTTTTGCCCACCTTTTCGAAAACCTAAAAATCTCGAAATTTCAAATGGTCATAACTTGCCTCCCGTTTGATCGATTTTGGGTTTTGACACGCGTTTTCAAAACGTCTGGAGTAGACTTAGAGAATGCATTTTGGATCATCCCGATATCTCAATTATTGTAGCCGTGAGAGCGGGTTGAAAATTGGCGAAAAAAATGAGAAGGGGTATGTATGGAAAAATTTGCAAAAATCGATGGTCCGACTTTAAAAATCTATGAAAAATCGAAAAATAATAATAGCACAATGATTCAAGCGCCACTTTAAAGGGTTTTCGATCACGAAAATAATGAGCACAGAGTGGGGTTCCAACTCCATCGGAAAGCAACGTTACAGCAATTTTAGTGAAGCCACTTCTTTTTGGCCGAAATGCAAAAAAATTTTGAATTTTTAAATTTTCTTTTAGAACGCTATGTCGATGTATTTTGACTCGCTGATTACTAATTCAGTAGCCATTCCTTTGAAAAACTCGAAATTTCATTGAGAATCGTCCAAAAAGTGATTTTTCTCGTTTATCGCCTTTTTCACATTGATAATTTGAGATTTCGACTAAAACTCGGTGTTATTCGTAATCAGCGGAAAATTTCCGATCGAATAGGGTGTCGAAACATTGAAAAAAGAGAAAAAATTTTTTTGGTAATTTTTTGCCCACTTTTTCGAAAATCTAAAAATCTTGAAATTTCAAATAGTCAAAACTTGGCTCCCGTTTCATCGATTTTGGGTTTTGACGAGCGTTTTCAAAACGTCTCGAGTAGACTTAGAGAATGCATTTTGGATCATCCCGATATCTCAATTATTGTAGCCGTGAGAGCAGGTTGAAAATCGGCGAAAAAAATGAGAAGGGGTATGTATGGAAAAATTCGCAAAAATCGATGGTCCGACTTTAAAAATCTGTGAAAAATCGAAAAATTATGATAGCACAATGATTCAAGGGCCATTTTAAAGGGTTTTCGATCACGAAAATAATGAGCACAGAGTGGGGTTCCAACTCCATCGGAAAGCAACGTTACAGCAATTTTAGTGAAGTCACTTCTTTTTGGCCGAAATGCAAAAAAATTTTGAATTTTTAAATTTTCTTTTAGAACGCTATGTCGATGTATTTTGACTCGCTGATTACTAATTCAGTAGCCATTCCTTTGAAAAACTCGAAATTTCATTGAGAATCGTCCAAAAAGTGATTTTTCTCGTTTATCGCCTTTTTCACATTGATAATTTGAGATTTCGACTAAAACTCGGTGTTATTCGTAATCAGCGGAAAATTTCCGATCGAATAGGGTGTCGAAACATTGAAAAAAGAGAAAAAAATTTTTTTGTAATTTTTTGCCCACCTTTTCGAAAACCTAAAAATCTCGAAATTTCAAATGGTCATAACTTGCCTCCCGTTTGATCGATTTTGGGTTTTGACACGCGTTTTCAAAACGTCTGGAGTAGACTTAGAGAATGCATTTTGGATCATCCCGATATCTCAATTATTGTAGCCGTGAGAGCGGGTTGAAAATTGGCGAAAAAAATGAGAAGGGGTATGTATGGAGAAATTCGCAAAAGTCGATGGTCCGACTTGTAAAATCTGTGAAAAATCGAAAAATAATGATAGCATAATGATTTAAGCGCCATTTTAAAGGGTTTTCGATCACGAAAAGAATGAGCACAGAGTGGGGTTCCAACTCCATCGGGAAACAACGTTACAGCAATTTTAGTGAAGCCACTTCTTTTTGGCCCAGATGCAAAAAAATTTTGAATTTTAAAATTTTCTTTTAGGACGCTATATCGATGTATTTTGACTCGCTGATTACTAATTCAGTACCCGTTTCCTTGAGAAACTCGAAATTTCATTGAAAATCGTAAAAAAAGTTTATTTTTCCCCAGACATAAAATTATTTAATTTTAATAACCGTTTATTTCAATAAACTTAATGATTTCGATAAATTTAATATCTATTTCATGACTCAAGCGAGAGAGGAATGTATACAATTATTATTTTTGGCACAGAGTTCAACAATTATGACATAAATTCGAATGTATGAAACGTTCTCATGCCATAAGTCAACGAGAACTCGAAAGAGGTTAAATCTCTGCGATGCGAGTCTTTATTCGTGGAAAACTCAGCCGTGTGTCGTGTCATAAAAAATCAGCATTTGCTCTAGAACGTTAAGGGAGGAACGACGAAATGCAGGGGTCGTAGAAAATTACGTTGTGAAACGTGTACAGTACGATCTAGAAAAGCATCTTTGGCATCCTCTTTATAGATTTTACAATATATAGCTGCATAATCAATACCCCAGTGTGTAAAGACGAATAACTCTATCTTGTTCAGGCCATCGATCGTAAATCCCAAAGATGTTTCTCCCGCTCTCTTCTCCGTCGAAGCTTTTGCCCTTTTCCTCCTCGCTCCCTCTCACCCTCTCTGTTATTCTCTCCGAAGCTTCTAAAGTTACTCGACGAACGAAATTTTCAAAGGGGGCCGACAACGCGACGGCTGGTACCCGTTACCACGAGCTGTCCTCCTTCCCTTAAAATGTTCACCGGTCTTTCCACCTTTCACGGTTTCCTCTTGTCTTCTCCATCCTTACGTTCACTCTCGTCCATCATTAATTAACGCTAACTACGTCTAACCAAGCTCTATTAAACTGGCACCACCGTTTTTTTTAAGCTGAGCCAAAAAAAATATTTTGTCTTTATGTAAAGTAGCCTGTAATTATCGCTCGAAATTTATAAAAATTTCTCCAATGGTTCGTATGATTCACGTATAAATTTTCACGAAATTCGCCGGTTAATATTTCACGTACTGGGCCATGTTTTGAACCCACATCTTCTCCTTTCCTACACATCATTGACCTTTTAGTTGTCACTATGGCCGGATTCGAATGATCCAGAAAGAGAGAGAATGGTATGCGTACGCTTGAGCACCATTTCGCAACGAAATTGTGACCATATACATGCGGGGGGTGAACCGTAGATACGCTCTCGCAACGAACGACAAGCGGATGGACAAACGGACGGACAGTGGGGTTACCATGCTCGTCACTATGTGCGAATCAGAGTTTACCATCGGAGGAGAGGAGACCGAAGCGTATCATTGAAAAGCAATAACAATTGGCCTTCTACCGGAACCGGAAACGGACGTGACATCAACGGGCGCGCAATTTGCCTCTCTGGACGGTTCGACACGAGAAATTGGTTCGTTGACTTTTTCTCTTGAATCGAAACTCTGCGCACTTTACACGCATATACGACACTATTTCTCTATTAATTCTGCCTGATACTATCCATTTCATCAACGATCGGTTCGTGTTTCAGAGTATAATGAATAATCGAAGAGCCAATGACACTGTAACTGCTCGATATTTTATTGAAACAAGTTTACTTCACTCGTGAGAATTTATCAATCACATTGGAACTATTGAAAAATGACATATAGGTAAAAATATATTCTTATCGTCATTTACGGTTGGGAGATAGCGACGAAATAAGTTATTCGTTGAAAAAAAAAAGTTCTCGTCGTTGTAATTTCGTCGATGAAACCTCTCGACTTTGGAACTTCTCATTCCTTGTTCGAAAAGCTGAGTGGCTCTGATAAAGTACGCGCGGAAGAGAGAAAACTGTGCCACCGCGGTTCGAGCACAAACTTCCATTTTCGAAAAACAACCTTTCAATTCGTACTGGCGAACACAACTCCACCGGCCATGTTGCTTTGCCTTTCGCCACACGATTTCAATAACCTAAAGTAGACCCATTTCCGAAATTGGAATTCACCTCGATCCACCTTTTTTTCTGCCAGACCGATAGTTTTGCCATTATTATACACAGCCGCTCTTTCACCCTTCCACCCTTCCATTTAATAACTATCGATGCTTTTTCGACGGCTATATAGACTACACGATTTTGTGCCAACGTATCGCTATGCATCTCTCAATACGCAGCATTGTACCATCCGGCGTCAATCTTTTTTCTCGTTCTCCCGGATAATTCCGATTGATCGAAGCCAGATGTACGAAGAATTCGCGATATGCAGAGTGCCCCATCAAAGGGGCGAGAGAAAATTGAGAAATGTTAAGAACATGGTAATAATGCCGCTTATAAAAGAGAAAAGTGCGGATAAGTATTCAAACAAAAGTTTCGCATATCGGAGGCTGATTCACGTCGGATATTGATCACGAATAACACCGCTTTTAGTCGAAATCTCAATATTTCAATGAGAAAAAGGGGAAAAACGATGAAAATCACTTTTTCGACGATTTTCAATGAAATTTCGAGTTTCTCAAGGAAACGGATACTGAATTAGTAATCAGCGAGTTAAAATACTTCGATATAGCGTCGCAAAAGAAAATTTAAAGAATTCAACATTTTTTTGCATTTCGTCGGAAAAGAAGTGGCTTCACTAAAACCGCTGTAACGTTGCTTCACGATGGAGTTGAAACCCCACTCTGTGCTCATTCTTTCCGTGCTCGAAAACCCTTTAAAATGGCGCTTGAATCGTTGTGCTTTCATTATTTTTCGATTTTTCACAGATTTTTAAAGTCGGCGTCAATCTTTTCTTCGTTCTCCCGGAAAATTCCGATTGATCAAAGCCAGATGTACGAAGAATTCGTGATATACAGAGTGCCCATCAAAGGGGCGAGAGAAAATTGAGAAATTTCAAGAACATGATAATAATGCCGCTTATAAAAGAGAAAAGTGCGGATAACTATTCAAACAAAAGTTTCGCATATCGGAGGCTGATTCACGTCGGATATTTCGCTGTAAAAGTTGAACAATTTCGCGAAGACGAGATTATACGAGTATACATTTGAGCCCAACGTGAAATACTGAACGATCGTCCAAGGAATCCTGTAGATTTTCCAGATACCTTATAATGGAAAATTTCTACGAGAAGGGAAAAAGGATGATCGAGAATTGTTTGGAAATTAATTAAAAACAACTTTCAATGGTTCTCCAATCGGGTCCGGACATTCGAAATTCCTCTACAAATTTTCCTCGCGTATCACGCGCAATTTTGAATAACGGATCGCGTATTCCAGGCTGAAAATAACCGTGAAAAGCGGTTTCAAATATTGAATTATTATTTTTAAAAATGTATTTTGAATAAACTTTGTTTGTCCGCTATGAAAATTTATTTAAATCAAATAAATCCATTTTTCTTGATGTAAGCACGAGAAACTGTATCCGGGGTGCGTGAAGGGAGTGAAAAAGGTTGAAGCGGCTTTTCAAAAAGGCTAATCCGGGTTTTCACGAGTACGGTTGTACAGAGTCGACTCTCGATTCCGTGGCGCAAGAAGAAAAATGAGAGCGCGAGAGAAGCGGCAGGAGACGAGATTATCCTCGCGAGTAGAGGAGCAGATGCCGTTAAATATATATATGAATTCAGAGCGAATGCGGATAGACGAAGAGGGCTGAATTTGAGAGCGTAAAGACGCGAAGAAAATCAGGAGTGGCGAATATCCGAGCGAGAGCAGCGCGGGAGGAGAAAAAAAAATGTTCTCCCAGAGGAGAGTTGGTCGTAAAAGCGAGAATGCGAAGGGCGAAAAATTCTTCGCTGGCCAATTCGACTCTGTGTTGGAAAAAAGACTGAGAAAGGGGGATCGTACGAGAGGGAGTAACGTCTGAGAATTCCCGAGGAAGAACACTGAAATTTCTCGAGATATTTTCTCGTCGGATGCCCGGTAAAAGAAACAATAGATATCCGTTAGTACGTTTCGACTCCAAGTAGGCAAAAGGCCGTAAGCTCACGTAACTTAACGCTTCCAGTTGTTTGGAGCGCGTATAGTTATGGATATTGAGTCGTGTATGGGGACATAACGTTTCTGATCAAAGTCATTTTTCAAAAACGTGTAATCCGCCACCAGTTGCTTCGAAAGAGGAGGTACATTTTAAAAGGGGGGCACCGCAAACAAAAGCGAATTTGGGAAGTCTTTTTTTTCTTATGGTAGTAGTCTGGTAACTTAAGCCGATTTTCATGTCTTTTTTGGAGGGCGTTTTTTTGTAGGAAAATAAAAATGAATCGTTTTAGATATTTAGGATGTTTTTATTTACATATTAAAGATACAAAAAAAAATTTTGTTGAAAAAATTCAATAGTTTATTATTATTATTATTATTGATCGAAGTTGGCACCTCGAAGTTGGCAGCCTAACTTTTTTTCTACCGAACTGATTGCTCTCAAATTTTAACAGGCTACTCTACACACTTATAGTTCTCGTCGGAACCACCGAGAAATTTTTTCACCCCTAACTTTTTATTTTACAACCCCTTCTTTGCTAAAGTCCTATTATTTTAGTAAAGAAGGGGTTGTAAAATAAAAAGTTAGGGGTGAAAAAATTTCTCGGTGGTTCCGACGAGAACTATAAGTGTGTAGAGTAGCCTGTTAAAATTTGAGATCAATCGGTTCGGTAGAAAAAAAGTTAGGCTGCCAACTTCGAGGTGCCAACTTCGATCAATAATAATAATAATAATAAACTATAAAATTTTTTCAAAAAATTTTTTTTTTGTATCTTTAATATGTAAATAAAAACATCCTAAATATCCAAAACGATTCATTTTTATTTTCCTACAAAAAAACGCCCTCCAAAAAAGACATGAAAATCGGCTTAAGTTACCAGACTACTACCTTAAATTTCAATTGGACGTTATCAAAAACTTCCTTCGATCAGGAATTTCTCCAAATCATGTGAAATACCTTACATACAGCTTGTGATCAATAAAAATGGTAGCTAGTCCGATAGGATCAAGGAAATCCAAGGTAGCACTGAGACAGGACCAAAAGTGGAGACTTTTATATATAGAGGTACATCTTACTTTACCCTGTTCTCGTTCTCTCGCTCGATTCTACTCACAGTCAGAGAATTCTACGGTATGTACGGAGAATGCCCCAGAGAGAGTGAGTGAGAGATAGAGTACTTTTTTACAGTTGCGTTAAAAAAAAGGGTAGTAGAGATAAGACGAGAATGGAGGAAACGCGCTCGGGATCGTCTGAGCCAATCAGTGTCTGGCACGAAGCTTTTCGTACTCTCATCTGCACTTTCCGAGTCTCAATGCCGGAAAATCCCCAGAATAGAAATAACACAATAAGCAACGTATGATTTTATTTCGCACATTGTACAGATATACCGAACGAAGAAAACACAGAGAGAGAACAAAAAATGAAAGGATGATCCATTGAAGAGCCCCGGAGAAAAATGTTCACTAACACGTGTCTATTGGTCCAAATAAATTTTGATTATTTACCCAATAAATGTATTTCAATTTAAATAAACTTTTATTTAAATGAAACGAAATAGTTATTCGGCAAGCTAATTAACGTTACAAAATTTATTTATCGTGTGTTATGGATATTCACGTTCTTACTTCGTGTGTGCATACAGGTAAGGATTTAACGAGTTTTATGATTATTTCGAGTTGCCGAGAACCATTTAAGCATTGTTCGCCTCGTGACATGAATATAAAAGTTAGCCTTCGAGGCAATACGAGGTCTGTTAAAAAAGTATCGCGAATTTTGAATTTCCGCGGGCTACGTACCCGTGTAAAAAAAATTGAGTCTACATTAAGTCTTTCGAGTGGTCTACGAAAAGTCTCCCTATTGGAACAAATGCAGCCTTGAATGTAGATTTCTGACTCAGTGATTAAATCCATTATAAGTCTATGAAAGTCTATATCTCTCAATAGTGTATGATACGTTCCACATTGAATTTACTGTAAGTCTACAGGATGTCTATGTCCGACTCTTCGAGCAGACATGCACCGAAATGCATTCCGGAACGCATTTCGTTGTCCGCATCTTCTCGGCCCTCTGAGAACATTTTGTACCACCGATAAACGTTGCTCTGGTTCAAGATAGCTTCACCATATGCCACAGTCCAACATTCGGAATGCGTCCGCGCACTTAATTTTCTTTTTCACACAAAATTTCATACAGATTCTTTGATCCATTTTTTTGGAATAGGCAAAAATCGAAGACAAGCCCAAAACACGTCTAACCAAAACAGCTGTCAACAATTAACTAAACATTCAAAACGGCCGATTTTTTCAGCATAAGTGAGGGACACGAGTACCAACCTAACGCCACAAAAAAAATCGAAAATCGAATATACGTAGCCCGCGGAAATTCAAAATTCGCGATACTTTTTGAACAGACCTCGTATATAAGTAATGATGTAGTGTGGTTTGGCCCGAGGTTCATGTCGGCTGAATAAATTCCCATGGAGTTTGAAAAAAATAAATAAAACCTCCTGGAGTCAACGAAATATTGAGGGCAAGGAGTTTGCTCGTGGTCGTGAACAAGGGAGAAAAAGAGACAGAGAGAGAGGGAATGGGGAATTATCCTCCCGGACGTGGTTCGCCCCGTAATCGAATGATATTCAAATTTAAATGCTCCGCGCAATAAAGTGTTTAAGACTTTTAAACTTTATTTGACTTTCAAAGTGGCACGTTACTTTCTCACTCGTGCCTTCATCTTTGTCGTTTCTCCACTCGACCCTTCAGCTCCTTCGGGAGAGTCCAAAAGCTCGGAGAGTATCAGAGAAGGAGAGAGAGAGCGCGCGTATGACTCCGATTACCATCACCCTTTCCACGCATCAGCGCGTCACCTCCTACTACCTTGCACCCCTTACCATTACTACCGTATAAACCTGAACATCATCACTAGGAGACGAAACTCCCATCAGACTTAATTTCCCCTTTCGACGTCCTACTGGGAAATTCGGCGGGTTCCACTGCTCTCCCTATATACCCATCCAGTTAATGCTCGAGTATAAACGTGTATATATTTTGTAAACCAGAGTAGGTCTCGCCTCATCCAAATCTTTCATTAATGAAATAGCCCGCTCGCGATCGTCCAACATCATCAGAGTTTGGGCCGTCGAGTAATTACGTGTTGAATGATTACGTAAATTTCAAGCGGTGAAACGAATGACAATTGCATGGAGCCATATGAATAAATGCAGGTTTGCGATGATTTCAAGTTTGTAATATCGAATAAAAATTAAAATGCTCGCACGTGTGAAATGAGCGTTGAATAAATAAATAAATTCTTTTCACCTCTATATAATAGGGTACGTTCTGATCATTTACAAGCACTATTTATAGCGATTTATTATGAAATAAGTACGAAATTCGAACCAAATCTGATTGCTATTGGTCAATTCAGAAGTACGTGTACGAACAATGTTTAGAATTGAAATAAACTTTCTCCGCGTCGAATATATTTCCCTCGCAATATAAATATCCCAGTAGTTCCGTCCTCCGCGGAAATATTCGTATATTTATTCCGTAAAATGTCACACCCACGCTTCCGGAGAGTAATAACAGCGAGGGTAAATGCGCAGTGTGCGACGATGCACCGACAGAAAGATAGAAAAAAAAAGGGAGAGGAAACACTAAAAGACGCAGTCACAATAATTTCGAGAGGAAAATCCAATTTTGCACGCGCCTTTCGCCGTCGCAACATCGCCCTTTCCACTCGGTTACCCTTTTTCCCCAACTACCCCTCCGTCCCTTTTTCTCTTTTTCTTTTTCTCTCGCCCCCTCTCTGTCGTTCTAGCAGGGTGTCTAGACAAATCCGTGCATTGCATGCTCATATATTATTCTAGCCTCGTAAAATAAATGGTTATATCAGAGAGAAGAAAAGAGAGAGAGAGGATAAAGCGATGAAGGGGGTGAGAAAGGCAAAACTCCGGCAAAGGTCGACGAGAAAAAAAAATGAGAAAAAATCGGCCGGAAGAGCCTCCGCGGGCGAGTCATAGAGCGCTAGAAGAATCGCTGGTGGATGCCACCCATTTTCTCCGGATTTTCACGATTTTCCTTATTTCGGGGTAGTTGGAGCTCGGAGATCTCCGACTCGTCCGTTTCTCTTCTCGCGCTCTCTTTATCTCGCTCTCTGGACTCTCCGCCCAAGACCAAACGTAAAAGCGAGGAGGGAATGCCTCGAGGTAATGCAGTTCTTGGGTAATAACCGGGACGAATAAAAAGAAAGGTGAGCTCTCTCCCAGAAAGAAGCGACTCCATAGAGTGCTGGTGCCATTCCCTACTCTCTCTCTCTCCCTCACTCTTTCTCCCTTTCTACTACGTGGTTCCGGTACCTCTATACAGTTACTTCGTTGAACCTATGTACCATTTTCCCGGAGAAATTCAGAAAAATTCGTACAAACTATATTGCTCTCGGCCTCTTTCGACTTTTTATACTCTTCTGGTGTGCTTGATTAAGCCGAAAATGCTTTTTCCTCTGTCTCTCTTCTATATGCATCTACTCACTCAGCTCGTTTCGACGTGGAAAATATTCGTGGAAAAACCAAATGAAAAAAAAAGTGGAAACATCCACAGTGAAGAATTCTTTATCCCGTCATGCTCGGCACAGACCCCTCAGAGTGCAAAATAAAGAGAACGTGGATAACTAGAGGAAAAAAAAAAGAAAGACGGACACGGAACGAGGATACGAAATTGCAAGACTCTCTAATCGTCCTAAAGACAAATAAATCGTCAAGAGAAATGTGGTCGCGTTATATATTTGTCTTTCTCCCCTACTCTCTCTCTCTGTGGTAAATGTACTCGATTCCGCTTGTACCAACTGGAATGAAATTCTTTCGTTATTTTTCTTCGCCGCGTACAAGAGACAATCTGTTAAGGATACCTCGCCCATACGGTTGGAATTAAAAGTTAAATTCGTCTGAAAGTTAAGAAGGAGTCGAAACTTTTGGATATTTTTTCGTAGATCTTAGACTTTATTTAATTTGTTGAAGTTTCAACGGTATATTTGGAAATCGAAAGAAAAATGTTCAAATATATCAAAGATTCAATTGCATAATAAATTAATTTTTCTGATAATTTGGTAAGGAACCTTTTTTTTTTACAGTTTTATTAACTTATTTTTCGACAATAATATTGTTTCAAGTCGACGCTGTTAAGGTAGTAGTCTGGTAACTTAAGCCGATTTTCATGTCTTTTTTGGAGGGCGTTTTTTTGTAGAAAAATAAAAATGAATCGTATTGGATATTTAGGATGTTTTTATTTACATATTGAAGATACAAAAAAAAATTTTTTGAAAAAATTTAATAGTTCATTATTATTATTATTATTGATCGCAGTTGGCACCTCGAAAAAAAAGCGCGTGGGTGGCCCCCGTTGATTTTGGCTCTTGATGTTATCTGAAATAAAAAATTCTTGATAATTCTTTCCAAAGTCCGGCATTTTGTGATTTATCCATGAAATTTAACTTCAGTAGTTCCGACCAGAATGACATGTCTATAGATTAAGAATTATCAAGAATTTTTTATTTCAGATAACATCAAGAGCCAAAATCACAGGGCCACCCACGCGATTTTTTTTCAAGGTGCCAACTTCGATCAATAATAATAATAATAATAAACTATTGAATTTTTTCAAAAAATTTTTTTTTTGTATCTTTAATATGTAAATAAAAACATCCTAAATATCCAAAACGATTCATTTTTATTTTCCTACAAAAAAACGCCCTCCAAATAAGACATGAAAATCGGCTCAAGTTACCAGACTACTACCGTAAATATCGTTGATTCTTTTCAGATTCTGTATCTCACTGCAATATTCTTATCAAATTTTATTTTCAGTCGTGATTGCACAAGCGTAAGCATCCTCAATGAGGCACGATAGACGAGAGAAAGAAAAAAGGGGGGAATTGTGGTTTGACAAATTATAATCTCTTTTTATATACCATATGTACATATAAGCTTTGCATTCTTTCCGCATGGGCTCCGGGAATTGTTCACCCACGGCAATGTTTTTCCAATGCTCTAGGGAAAACCGAAAAAGGTCGCGATGCCGCGCAATAAACTCTCGAGACCCCGCGTCGCGAGAGAAAATAGAAAATGAGGAAGAGAAAAATAACGCGAGCATTAAAATGGACAGGCGTGAAGGGAAAAGAGAGAGAGAGAGAGAGAGAGGCTTGGAAGAAGATACGAGATGAGGGCCAGAGTGTATATTTCTATATACGCGCGATTCTCTCGGCACACGCTTGATTAAGCCACAAATGGTTCCGCGTAAATCTGCCAGCGGGACTTGGCTCAGCGGTGAAGGAAAAAGAAGAGAATGAAAAAAGAAAGGGATCGACGAAACGAATTGAAATACCACCTGAGGCAACTACTACGTCCAACAACGTGGCTAAACAAACCACATCGGAATAAAATACTCGTAACCACGACAATAAGATGGAAATACTAAAAGTATTAGGATTAAATTGCATTTATGAAAAATATCAATAAATACAATCTAACAATAGAATAGATTTCAAAAAATATATTTCTATAATTCTCTATGAATCAGCCGAAAGTCTATTTTCGAAAGCTCGTTTTATATGATGGAAAATAATCTCTCAAATCACCCAAATCAATTATTCATAACCGTCATCGTGAAAAAAAAACCGTACCAACCGCAGCTCGATGAAAATTCTCCATTCCGGTGTAAATGTACAATTTGTGTAACATCGCCGGGGAATACAAAAAGAAAAACAAAAATTTCATCTCTGGTTAAATTTTCCAAATATTTTTGAGTTCTTCGTGCTTCGCGTTCCGATGTTTTTGTTTTTTCAGATCGGTGTACATTTCTCTCGTACGAAAATAATCGCCCGACCAGGCCACTCCAATATCCACAAACGAGCTTTGTAAATACAATTTTTATTTCAACGAGTCGATTTTCGTGATAACGGTGATTAGATTTTCCGAAAAAAAAACTTGATTTAACGGATGATCGAACTAACGAAACGAATTTCCGATTTAAAAGTACGTTCTATCGATTTTCTGTGATAGAGTTTATTATTAAGACTATCGGGTTGGCGCGGAAGCCAATTTCGTGATGCTCCATTGCTCACGAGAACAGATCATTTACCCGTGTGTGTATAAAAGCGTTGATGGTTATACGAGACCATGGAATAAGGACAGAGAAGAAGAGCAGTTACCAAGAGCTTTTATTAGCAATATCCCACGGATCGATCGATGTTGAATTCGACATAACGACGTTTTGCGCCGTGAAGTAGCGTTACATCGACCTCACGGATTAATATGAAAGAGGGGTAGTACTAAATATAGAAAAGTTACGGTATATGCCCATCGCGTACATATTTTTCGACTTGTAAACGTTAAAAGGCCGTAAATTTCAAATTCTTCAGCGTATGGAACAATTTCATGCACGTCCTTTTAACGGTTAACAGCCGATGTTAGGTAAACAATTCAGAATTTCCTCCATATGCTCCGAGTACGAGGTCTGTTCA
Source organism: Oxytorus armatus (assembly GCA_958009045.1). Lineage (NCBI taxonomy): Eukaryota > Metazoa > Arthropoda > Insecta > Hymenoptera > Ichneumonidae > Oxytorus > Oxytorus armatus. The sequence goes on along the minus strand of OY253751.1, from coordinate 800,741 downwards.
AGAAGTATCGCAAATTTTGAATTTCCGCGGACTACGTATATTCGATTTTCGATTTTTTTTGTGGCGTTAGGTTGGTACTCGTGTCCCTCACTTATGCTGAAAAAATCGGCCATTTTGAATGTAAATTGTTGACAGCTGTTTTGGTTAGACGTGTTTTGGCTTTTCTTCGATTTTCGCCTATTCTAAAAAAGCAACTTCCATTGCGATGATTGAGCTTTGGTTTCCACGTCATAACCATAAAGCCATGATTCGTCACAAGTTATGACCCTCTGGAGCAAATTTGGGTCGTCGCGGACCGAGTCCAACGGCTCCTTAGCAACGTTAACGCGACACTGTTTTTCTTCGAAATTGAGCAATTTTGGCACGAATTTCGCGGCGACCAGGCTCATGCCCAAATCATTGGTAAAAATCGAGTAGCACGAGCCAATCGATATGTTTAGTTCCTCGGCAGCTTCTCTAACGATGATTCGACGATTGGCCAATATTATTTTCTTCGCTTCATCAATGTTTTCGTCTGTTGTTGATGTGCTCGGGTGTCCGGAACGCATTTCGTTGTTCGCATCTTCTCGGCCCTCTGAGAACATTTTGTACCATCGATAAACGTTGCTTTGGTCCAAGGTAGCTTCACCATATGCCACAGTCAACATTCGGAATGCGTCCGCGCACTTAATTTTTTTTTTCACACAAAATTTGACGCAGATTCTTTGATTCATTTTTTGGAATAGGCAAAAATCGAAGACAAGCCAAAACACGTCTAACCAAAACAGCTGTCAACAATTAACTAAACATTCAAAATTGCCGATTTTTTCAGCATAAGTAAGGGACACGAGTACCAACCTAACGCGACAAAAAAATCGAAAATCGAATATACGTAGCCCGCGGAAATTCAAAATTCGCGATACTTTTTTAACAGACCTCGTACATCGATATAATATGCTTAGGGTATATGATTATGGAAATAGCACGTAGTGTGTGTGTGCGGATACCGCCCGTGACAATTACAATTTATATATCAGCTAGTATAACCGCTACGCAAGAAAAATTGTATTCCGAGAGAGGTAAGGCAGTATATTTATGCAAGGAATCTTGAGTGTATTAATAAAAAGATTGATGTAGTGTGTTTTATATATAGAGAAATCGCCGATCGCAGATTAAAGGCTCCTCGGATACTATCTAACGCCGATCATTCTCCGAAATTTTGAGAAAGACGACGAACTACAAAAACATAAGCGATATAAAGTTAAAATATTCTGAATGGATGAGAGTGTGCGTGCGTTTATCGTTTAAAATAAAAGGTGTACATCGATATGAAAATATATGTGATTGGTTTATATGAAATAATCCTAGAATAAATTTAAAGTAATAATACGCGTCGTCCTAAGTGAAAAACAGTATTGTTACATGATCGAACGAATACCAGCTTCATTACAGCGAGCTTTACATTTTTCATCGTTCGTTTCACCGTCCAGAGTTCCGAAACGCTCTCAAAAATGAAAAATATACATAGAGATGGGAACAAACAAACTAATTGATTTAAAACAAACATCTCTAAATGACAGAAGTTAATTTCTAAATTCTAAATGATGCATTTAATGATTTAACGACCAACATCATAGATTTAATGCCTGAATAGTTAAAAATAAATAAATTAGCCATTATTATTTTATCATTTTGACCATTTTAAATTTTTTCTTATGCCAGTCGGCGCTTTCGTTAAGGGGAGAAATAAGATGAAGTTTACTTTGCGAAAGAGCTAGTAAAAAAAAATATATAAAAAATCGGTAATCGAGTTAGCCACGAACTGGAAGCACCAGGAAAATGGATACTGCAGGTCATGGCATATATACCGAAGAGGATTTCCCGCTTGGCCCCGTTTTACCGTTGTTTAGCAATACGATATCATATCCTGGTGTATATAGGTATGTCGTGAAAAGAAAAAGATGTTTTCATCGTTCTTGTTAATTCAACGCGATATTAGCTATTAAGAATATAGGCGGAGGTTGATGAATCTAGACGGGCTGTCGCGTTCGGTAACCTCGTGGTTAACTGACCAGAGGACATACATACACATGTAGGTATAATAAAAATAAACGCAGAAAGAAAGTTCTGTTGTATCACATACAGAACAGAAAAGTTTCAGGATTCTGTACTTTCGCCTCTGTAACTACTGGCCTGGCTGCACGCCTGACAAAAATATAACTTTCCATCTCTCTGTCATTTCGCCCTTCCTTTTTTCCCCATACGGTGCTCAAGACCACCCCTAGCTCAAACGTTAGTTTTGCAATTTAATTACGGGACCATGTTTCATCATTTTATTTATAAATAAATATCGAAGCTGCGGATGCTACGGAAGTTAGGTTACCTAAGCGTAGTGCGAGTAGGGAGTGATAGGAGGGAAATTGGGAAACTTCATACGTAAAAAACCCGCAAGGGTATACGTTGAAATACACAATAATAAAAAATTTAATAACACAAAAAAAAAATTGAATGACGATAAAAAAAAACAAATAAAATCACGACGAATAAAAATAAAGTAAATCAAACAGTTAGATTCGGTAATAAGGCCTTTTTGGTTACTCTCTTTATATAAATGTGAGTAAAAAGGATATTACGTTTTTAGCTGATGTCGTAAAGAATAGAGACACAGCTGGTGAAATTCTGTATGGTCAACTCGACCCTACGGCCCCTCGGTTTACCATATGTCTTTTTTTTCGCAGAGGGTTCAACCAAATTCATTCGATCTCCAACCCCTCCGAGGTCATTCCTTTTTTGTTGCCCTTCGAGCTTTTCGGCGTTTAACTCGCGCTCTCTTGCTCGCCCCACTCTCGTCTCGCTATTTATTCTCTCTTTTAGATATACCGGTGCGACCCGATGCTAAAACGATGCCGAGCACGCGGTGTTGACCTCGGGAAAACTTATACGGATCACCGAGGTTCGGAGCAGGGAAAACTCCTTTCGCGTCGGATCTAATAGTCCGGCTATGCCTTACCGATGTACTACGTTAATGTCACGAAAATCAACGATCGTGAACTAGCCTGAAAGTTTGGAGGGCTGTAAAAACTTAGAGAGAGAAAGAGACACTTACATCGCACGTGCTACTTCAAACAGTAGAAATGTTGCAATAAGAGGGCTCTAACGAAAGCCTGGATTCTCACTTCACATCTCTCGCTCTCTCTTTCTCTTGTTTCGAGAGATTAGACCCTTGAAAACCACGACGACGACGACGACGACGACGACGACCAGCAGGATACTCGACCCAGTAGAGCGTCCACGAGGGGTTGAACAGCAAGAGGGACGCGTCGTCGTGGTCGTTGGCATCGACACATATGCACACACACACATTCTGCGTCTTCAGGCTCGTCAATACCAGGGCGTTAGTACGGGCAGAAACTCGCGAGAAAGCGAGAACTGGACTGTAAACGAATTTTCCAGAGGGATGTGCAGAGAGCCAACCGTCAACGAGAATCAGCGAGAGGAAAAGGGGCTTCCGGGAGGTTGACTCGAGCGATATTCCTGGATGATGTTGACCCAGAGAGATGGATAGCGGAAGACGGAATGAGAGAATGAGAGGGATAGAGAGAGAGGGAGAGAGAGGACCAATCTCAAAGCTCAGTATTTACAGAACAAAGTGCTTTTTGGGACATTCACGCATCCAGATATATGATCTAAAAAATCGTCGTGTTGAATAAACAAAATTGATGTAATGATATGCTGACCTGTAATTATTAAAAATGCATGTAGTCGGAAGGAGTAAGATAAATGATTTATCGTGAAACCGATATTCATTGATTATTCAAACAGTACGAAACGAGAAACGGGGGAATAGTGAGCGAAGCAAATTATTCAACATACCTCCTGTACTTTCTGTTCCATTTTTTCACGAAAATAGACACATTGGTAGCGTGAATGTTTCGTGAATTAAATACAGAGAACCTGAGACAACCTGGTAGTTCGTTTTGGCGCGTGACTGATGATAAACCCACCTGTGTAATAATCAATTCTCGGAGATTCCCGAAATCTCGTTAAGGGGGGGAAATAGGGTTAGACGGTTCAAAAAATCGATTTTTTTTTTATTTGATAAATTGTTAGTAAAACTATTGAAAAATATGTTCCCAAAATTTTAAATGAAAATTCCGACTCGTTCTATTGTTATAAGCCATTAAGCGGGGAAATAGGGTTAGGACAGCGTTTTCTCAATGATTTTCATGAATTTTTTTATGGTATAAAAAATGAATATAATTTATTGAAACTTTGAGAATATTTTATACATATATTTAAGTATATACTATAAAATTTTTGAAGAATTTCCTTGAAAAACACCGAAGAAAATTTATGACTGCCTTGACTTTGTTTTTCTTGGTACTATTTTTTCAAACGCGTTTTTCTGAAAACGACTTTTTTTTTAACTTGCGTACACGCTAGTTTGAAAAGTTTTCAACCAATCGTTTTGAAAATTGGCAGTTACATTCTTCATAGTATTGCGCTCTATATGAACCTAAAATCGGAATATTATCATTATTTAAAATAATTTTTTTTTTTGCAAATAAAGTTGTAAAAAATGGGAAAAAAATATGCTTTTTTGTTGTAACCCCTGTAAAAAGTTCTATTTTCTATTTTTTTTTATAGCATTTAGGTTCATATAGAAGAGAGACATATAATAAAAGTAAATTCCAACCTCGTTTGACTTCAATGAAAATTGCGGCTTCCAGAATGTACGCAAAATGCTGAGTCTGATTGTTACCTGCAATATGGGGTCGCTAATATTTTATAGTATATACTTAAATATATGTATAAAATATTCTCGAAGTTTCAATAAATTATATTCATTTTTTATACTATAAAAAAATTCATGAAAATCATTGAGAAAACGCTGTCCTAACCCTATTTCCCCCGTTAAGCTATATTACCGATCTTTTTAAATTAATAAATTAATAAAAAACCATCGTTGAAACGTCAACCAAACATATATTTCTCGCGCGCTTGTACATGCCTTTTTTTAAGCTCGAACTGGTTCGGCAGAATTGTATATAGAAGTGAGAGGGTGTATGTGCGGAGCGGATGAGTTTCGCGTTATATCCTCAAACCGCGTGGCTCAAACTTAGCGCATCGTAGCCACCTAGAACCCAGTAGTGTCGGAGATAGCACACCAGAGCTTATATAAATTCGGCCAAAGTTCTCGTCGTTCTCGCGAATCGCGAGACGAAAGCTCACCTCCCCCCCCCCCCCCCCCGAGTTGCAGCTTTCGTCGTCGTCAGAGCTTAAAGATCACTCGAGAAGCGAGAGAGCATCGCGAGTGTCGCTCATGTGCGGTTAAGGGGGTAAATAGGGTTAGACGGTTCAAATAATCGATTTTTTTTTAATTTCATAAATTGTTATTAAAACTATTGAAAAATATGTTCCCAAAATTTTAAATGAAAATTCCGACTCGTTCTATTGTTATAAGCCATTAAAGTGAGTAGCTCTCATTCAAGCCCCGAGCTCGCCACGTGTATAACCGAGCGGTCACTATTTTTTCAAACGCGTTTTTCTGAAAACGACTTTTTTTGAACTTGCGTACACGCGAGTTTGAAAATTTTTCAACCAATCGTTCTGAAAATTGGCAGTTACTTTCTTCATAGTATTGCGCTCTATATGAACCTCAAATCGGAATATTATCATTATTGAAAATAATTTTTTTTGCAAATAAAGTTTTAAAAAATGGCGAAAAATCATGCTTTTTTGTTTTGACCCCTGTAAAAAATTCAATTTTCTATTTTTTTGATAGCATTTAGGTTCATATAGAAGAGAGACATATAATAAAAGTAAATTCCAATCTCGTTTGATTTCAGATGAAAATTGCGGCTTTCAGAATGTACGCAAAATGCTGAGTCTGATTGTGACCTGCAATATGGGGTCGCTAATATCCCCAGTGTTTTTCAAGAAAATTCTTCAAAAAATTTATAGTATATACTTAAATATATGTATAAAATATTCTCAAAGTTTCAATGAATTATATTCATTTTTTATACTATAAAAAAATTCATGAAATTCATTGAGAAAACGCTGTCCTAACCCTATTTCCCTCCTTAAATACAACGTACACGAGAAAAAAAATTGTAATTCCCAAATTTGAATAAATTTTTATTTCAATAAAACGGATTGTAGTTTTTTCAGAAACAAATTCACTTGTTGAAATTTTATTATAGTCAAATAAATTTGAGTTATTAGGGATGTTTCGTGTATACAGAAAAAAGTGAAATTTCTTACAAATAACAGCAATGCCAAAAAGTTGAATGATCTTTCAAACAATTTTATAAAGAATTTTCCGTATTATCATTATGCAAAGTCCATGTTCTTAGGGTCTTCAATATACTTGATTTTTTTAAAGATTTTCATCATCCTTAATTTCTCAAATATTAAATATTGTCGTCGCAACTCGAGAGAAAATAAGCTATGATGTATAAGCTTAATTTTGATATAACAGGGCTTCTTTTAAAACGCCCTTTCTCTCCCGCCTCAAGCTCCGTCTTGGGTATTTCTTAAGGGAGGTCATACGGCTCAGATTCAATGAGGCTTTGGCTCAACGGGACAAAGTCAGATAACCGCATACTGTTGGCAGACATGTCAACAGTTCTGAATGAAGATTCTGGTTAACTGGCAAGCTTGTTTGTTGGCCTCTCTTGGCCCATATTGCTGGCAATACGACACCTTCCCAGCCTGCAGCTAAACTCTCTTGTACACAGAGTGCATTCACAAGCTTCGGAGCATATGGCGCGAGTGAGGCGGACCGAGTTGTCTGTATTCTCGCGGTTACTCTTGGATATATCTCTCGACACTATCCGTGACATAAATGAACGAGCAGACGAGTAACTCGGCCAAACTGTCAAACCACACTGAATCTCCGAAAAAGATGATCAATTTCGAGGATATAGACGCGTGGAATTAAGGTAATAGTCTGGTAACTTAAGCCGATTTTCATGTCTTTTTTGGAGGACGTTTTTTTGTAGGAAAATAAAAATGAATCGTTTTGGATATTTAGGATGTTTTTATCTACATATTAAAGATACAAAAAAAAAAATGTTTGAAAAAATTGAATAGTTCATTATTATTATTATTATTGATCGAAGTTGGCACCTCGAAAAAAAAGTGCGTGGGTGGCCCCGGTGATTTTGGAGAAAAAAAACTTTTTTTTCCAAAGTCCGCCATTCTGTTATTTATCCATAAAATTTAACTTCAGTAGTTCCGACCAGAGCGACATGTCTATAGATTAAGAATTATCAAGAATTTTTTATTTCAGATAACATCAAGAGCCAAAATCACCGGGGCCATCCACGCGCTCTTTCTTCGAGGTGCCAACTTCGATCAATAATAATAATAATAAACTATTAAATTTTTTCAAAAAAATTTTTTTTTGTATCCACAATATGTAAATAAAAACATCCTAAATATCCAAAACGATTCATTTTTATTTTCCTACAAAAAAACGCCCTCCAAAAAAGACATGAAAACCGGCTTAAGTTACCAGACTACTACCTTAAAAAAAAGACACTTAAATGATGCACGTGCAATGAGAAGTGATTTTTTTCTATGGTCGTAATTAATGTCACCCGAATGAAACAGAGAAATTTAAAAAAATATAAAATCTCACAACAATCAGCAAATCGCATAACAGCATGGTTCAATAACTGTCGCCTAAAACCAAACCGGTAAAAATCACAACTTTTCATCTTCAACCACCAAATCAGCCCCGACTCACCTAGAATACATTTATTCGACGTAGAAATCTCACCATCTCCCATAGCAAAATACCTAGGAATACAAATAGACCACAAGCTAAACTTCAACCACGATCTCCAACAATCCAAGATCGAACTAACAAACAGAACCTCCCATTTCAGAAGCATCACATTCTCTGCAAAAAATTCGTCACATTCTGCACAAGCAAAAAATTCGTACAAAACAAGTCGGGGAAATTTACAAATGTATCTGTCGACCAATTATTAAATACGGACATCCAGTCTTTGTTAACTGCAGAGATAACGCACTGAAACAAATTAAAACTGCAGAAACCAGTGCACTCCGACGTCTCACACGTATCATAAACCCGACAAACCCTCTCTACAATCCGCGCAATTCACTTATATATGAAAAAACAGGCATTACACCAATAACAACCAGAATACAGACCCTCACCTCAAAGTTTTCAATAGAACAACTGGATCATCTTAAACCATTATGTATACAACGACTACCGGACATCACAACGAAAAACAAATTTCCGAAGCATACTATTTTCCAAAACCTTCGATACATGCACAACGTCAACCGATAATGCGCTCATTCGTAGTATAATACAAAAACCAAACTTTTATACACTTTGTACAATAAAAATTGCTAACCACACCTAAGAAAATCATGGACTGAAGGACTTCGGTCGATGGCCTATTGGCATTTTTTGTTGGTAACCATGTTTATATTTGTAACCGTGTTATATAACTTTATGTCAATAAATACATTTTACTACTACTACTACTACTACTATAAAATCTCTTTCGAAATAAAATTGATTTTCCTCACCAACTTCTCCTGTAATTCTTCGCGAAATAGTAGGCAATAAACTTTCAACGCCGTTCCTAATAAACAATGATAATGCTCATTGGCCGGAAGTAGCGAGGTAAATTTTGCCAAAGTACCAGTTACAAGTTAATGCTCTTGCTTCGTACAAATTATTAAACTAAACTGCACCTGCATAACCTACAGAGCCTTGCCCCTTAGTTCCAGTTTCCTCTTCTACGAACCTCTATCCCTATCTTTCTCGCGCCTCTTCGTTGTTTCACCGTCGGTTATGCGTAACGTATATCTCGAGTGTTAACCCCAAAATAGCCCAGATATAGACGGCGTACATACACCATAGGAGAACAAGGTATAATGCACAACTTGGCAGAGTATCTGTTTTTGCCTCGCTGCGTCGAAATAGAAGTTAAAATGCTTGAGAGAAAGAGAAAAAGAGCGCGAGCATGACAATAACGCATCGTTAACGTGACTTCTGTTGTTTCGTAAATAAAACTTTGCGCGGCTACCGTTACAACAACGAGAGATATGCTTTCCAAAAAATAACAAATGAGAATGAAATTTGTATATTTTTCCGGTATAAGAGCGCGGTGTATAAAATGCGAAATGGTAGCGGGTTAACCAAAAGTTTTGGTTTATAATTTTTACCACTCTGCAGATATATCTACCCGGATATAGAGGTGAAAGAAAATGGAGCGAAAAAAAACAAAATAGATGAGAGATAGAGTAAAATGCGAGGAGAGGGAAAAAAAGTATGAGAAGAGATGGTGGACGAGGGGAATTTAAATTTTTCCGGATTCGTCGGTGAGTCTAACGACTTTCTTAACGACCCTCTCGGTGGCACCGCCGTTCTCTCTCGTACTCTTCATCCTCGTACGTTTTTCTACGACCAGGAAGAAATATAGAGAGGCAGAACGAACGGTTTGAACGATTGTATATTCCGTAGATCTCGCACTCCAGTATGAGGAGATCCACGCTCTTGTCAGCTATTCGAGTTTTACATTTGAGGTCTGTTAAAAAAGTATCGCGAATTTTGAATTTCCGCAACCTACGTATATTCGATTTTCGATTTTTTCGTGGCGTTAGGTTGGTACCCGTGTCCCTCACTTATGCTGAAAAAATCGGCCATTTTGAATGTTTAGTTAATTGTTGACAGCTGTTTTGGTTAGACGTGTTTTGGCTTGTCTTCGAATTTTTGCCTATTCCAAAAAATGGATCAAAGAATCTGTACCAAATTTTGTGTGAAAAACAAAAGTAAGAGCGCGGACGCATTCCGAATGTTGACTGTGGCATATGGTGAAGCTACCTTGGACCAGAGCAACGTTTATCGGTGGTACAAATGGTTCTCAGAGGGCCGAGAAGATGCGAACAACGAGATGCGTTCCGGACGCCCGAGCACATCAACAACAGACGAAAACATTGATGAAGTGAAGAAGATAATATTGGCCAATCGTCGAATCACCGTTAGAGAAGTTGCTGAGGAACTAAAACATATCGATTGGCTCGTGCTATTCGATTTTTACCAATGATTTGGGCACGAGACGGGTCGCCGCAAAATTCGTGCCAAAATTGCTCAATTTCGAACGAAAAACAGTGTCGCGTTAACATTGCTAAGGAGCCGTTGGACTCGGTCCACGACGACCCAAATTTGCTCCAGAGGGTCATAACCGGTGACGAATCATGGGTTTGTGGTTACGACGTGGAAACCAAAGCTCAATCATCGCAATGGAAGCTGCTTTTTTGGAATAGGCAAAAATCGAAGACAAGCCAAAACACGTCTAACCAAAACAGCTGTCAACAATTAACTAAACATTCAAAATGCCCGATTTTTTCAGCATAAGTGAGGGACACGAGTACCAACCTAACGCCACAAAAAAATCGAAAATCGATTATACGTAGCCCGCGGAAATTCAAAATTCGCGATACTTTTTGAACAGACCTCGTAGATAATCTACAAAGTAGATTGGAAAAAGACGAGCATTTTATGTTTTTTTTTTTTTGCATTTTCGCGTAAAATTCATCTGAGATAAATAAACTCCAGCTACTCGTTTATGTTTCGATGACTGACACGTTTAGCTTAGATAAAAATAAGAAAGGGAATCGATCGACGAAAAACTCACGCCTTTCTAAACTATTTTTTTTAATTATCAACTGCGGATTCTATTTATGTGGGTCAAGTATTCGGCATCTCTGAGCTTTGCGACAGGTTTTCTCTCTCTCTCTCTCTCTCTCTTTGTTCTCTTTCGTACAACGCTCACGTTGATTTCATACTTTTACTTGTACACACATACACACATTTTGTTTTTCTCTGTTAAACAGCAAAAGCTTTTCGCGCGTGTACCAGCAGTACCATTACATCCAAGTGGCATTCTTCGCGGACGTATATACAAGCTCGACGCTGTTCCAAACTTTTCGCACCCTTCCGAGATATCCCGGGGGCGATTACAGAAAGAGAGAGAGAGAGAGAGAAAGAGAGACCTCGGGGAGGATGAAAAAGGGTTCGAGAAAATTTATGCAGGAAATCCGTGGAATTCGTTGGCTCGTGCTTACTGGTTTTCTGGCTGCTGTACTTGGATTGCGCTTGCGAGATTTACAAAACGTCGATCCTTTATTCCGGGCTCTATAAATAGCGTCAGTAAAAAAGTTGTACCACGCTATACTGATTTACAATCCTTTTCTCGTGCATTCCAAAGTTTTTCAACCTTCGCAGAAAAATACAAGGTATTTTAACCTCCTTTTTTAATGTAAATAATTGTTTAAATCAAGAAACTAATAAATTCACTTTTTATTCTTTAACTTCGCTGTTTTTTTATTGTCTTTATCACTATGGCTATACGGGGGGCAGGGGGAGGGGACTATTATCACGCGTGCACCTATTCTCATCCCGTTCAACAGGCACACAGTGGGAAAATTCAAATTGCCATGGAAAACTATTATTCCCGTTCAAAAATATTTATACCGCGATGATATATTATTCCATTTGGGACACTGGTCGCTGGAAGTGTTTGCATACGAACATTTTTATTCGTACTCTCTTTATGCTCTCGCCCTCTCTCTCTCTCTCTCTCTCTTTATTCCCTTCCGTGAATGAAAATCTCTTTGAATATTCGTTACCACACGAGCTCCGGACACGATTCGTTATCAACCCGCACGTTCTGTTCTTCTCTCTCTCGCCTCTACTAATGCTCTATATATATATATGACACTTTTGTATATCATGGACCCAATAGCAGACATCTCATTCGCACCGAAGATTCGTTAGTCCGAATTCCCCGGCACAATTTCCGTGGGCGGAGAGATTCCATTATTTGCGTCGCTATACGAGCGAGAATTATTTGCAGCAAAAGTTCATACGTGTACCACCTCCTGGTATTTTATTCAGAATTTATGATGAATATGAAAAAAAAAAAATCCTTTTTTCTTCTCTCACGAGTGGTGAAATAATTCATGAATAATGCAACAGCCGTCCGGATTCAGTGATGTTAATGAAATTAACTCCGGGACATCTGTCGGAAAACGTAGAACGTTATATTATTTTAATCCTTCTGTGCGTTGAGTCGAGGGGATTCAATTTTTGTTATCATAAAATAATTAATCGTACAGTGGGTCAAAAAAGTATTCATACACCTTACTTTTTTGCGATAACTTTATAGACATAAGCGATACGCAAAGAAAGCCAATTTTATTTAATGGTACATCAGGTGCAGAGATAAACTGCAAATGGAAAATTTTTTCCCAGGGATAATAGAAGAATTAAGCCAAAAAAACGAAAATTTTCGGGCAAAAAAAAGTATTCATACACCTACGGTTAAAGTGAAAACCTACATCATCATAGTTGTTAATTATAACTAATATTTGGTGCGCATCCCTTTTGCTTCGATTATCGTCTCGAATCTCTTAGGCATGGATTCTACTAGCTTTTGCGTTGTTTCTTTTGCTATTTTCGTCCATTCTTCTAAAAGCACTCTTTGGAGATCGAATTTGTTTGTTATTTTTCTTTTTCTAATTTCTACATCCACCAAGTGCCATACATTTTCAATAGGATTGATGTCCGGAGATTGTGGTGGTGTAATCAATTGTTTGCGGACATTATAGAGTAACCTTTCCCTCGTTATCATGGCGGTATGTTTCGGTTCGTTATCTTGTTGGAAGTAGAAATTTCCATCCAGGCCCATTTTATCTACACTTGCTTTGAAATTGCTGCGCAACACGTCGATATACTTCCGGGCATTCATTGTACCATCTATAAAAGCCAGATTACCAACGCCATAATATCCCATACAGCCCCAAACCATGACGCTTCCTCCGCCGTGCTTTACAGTCGGAATTAAATTTTTCTGCTGGAGCTCGGTATTTGGTTTCCGCCAGACGAATTTTTTTCCATCGGACCCGAAGATGTTAAACTTCGATTCATCCGAGAATACGACACGTTTCCAAAATTCTATAGATTTTTTTACGTAGGTTTTTGCGAAACCTAAAAGTTTTTCTCGATTTATATTATTAATTAATGGTTTTTTGCGGGCATGTAAAACGTTTCGAATAGTCCGGGGACACACGCTCTTCCCCGATGTTGACGCTACATCTTTCGCTAAACTGCGAGCACTTGTGAACCGCTTTTTTTGTAGCCTCTGTAACGATACTCCGACGCTCTCGTACCGTTAGTATTCTCGGTCGACCGGTTCGTGGCTTATTTTCTGTGCTGATTCTTCTTTCGTATTTTTTTATTATCTATTGCACCGTTGCGAAACTTAGATTTAGTTCTTTACTAATTTTTCGATAACTTTCACCGCGTTTCCGAAGAAAAATCACTCTATCTCGCATGGATATTGATATTTCGCTTTTCTTTGCCATCGTGTCTGTTCAGAGCTTGAAGATCTGCTACCGCATGGAATAGGTCAAAACCATTGTGTAAACGAAGATTTGTTTACATTGTACGCAGAGGTCAGACCGTCCGTGAGTGAATATCGAGGTTTAGCAGCTCAATCGTAAGTGTACGAATACTTTTTTGGCCCGAAAATTTTCGTTTTTATTTGCATAATTCTTCTATTATTGCTGGGAAAAAATTCTCCATTTTCAGTTTATCTCCAAATATTAGTTGTAATTAACAACTATGATGATGTAGGTTTTCACTATAATCGTAAGTGTATGAATACTTTTCTTACCCGAAAATTTTCGTTTTATTTGCATAATTTTTCTATTATTCCTGGGAAAAAAATCTCCATTTGCAGTTTATCTCTGTACCTGATGTACTATTAAATAAAATTGGCTTTCTTTGCGTATCGCTTACGTGTATAAAGTTATCGCAAAAAAAACAAGGTGTATGAATACTTTTTTGACCCACTGTACATACTTTTTGATATCCTTACGTGGCAATAATTTAACTGTGATATCGACTGAGAGAGAATTTTACGGGTTATTAAAATAGCTGACCGTCTATGCGAGTGGAAGTAACGAATATATATAGAGGCTGTGAGGTAAATGAGATTGATAAGGGATGTCGGGGTATATTGGGCGCGTTTTTATTAGGCAACTTTGGTCATAAACGGAAAAGCTCGCTACTCGACTCGATACATATTACGTATTTATGGCTTCAACTATAGCGGGCTCGGAAAAATCGTAGAGGAATAAATTGAGTAATTTTCTCGCGGAAATATGCAAGACAGGATGGAACCCCCCTCCTCCCGACAAACTTTAAATGTAGAGAAACTACGTCGTGTTTGTGGATGAGTAAATTTTCGTTTCTACTTTTTCCATTCATTTGACCGAACGGGAAAAAAAGTGGAAAACGAAGATTTACTTTAAAAAATGAGTTAGATTTGTGGTATTACGGCGAGTGAGTGGCGGAAGGGATGAGGGACCGAAGCGAAAGTTCTGGCGTCGAAACATAGTCGGAGAGACTTTAATTGGCAAACAGTGATACAGTACAGTTGGAGAGAAAGCGTCAAAGGACGAGAAACTGGCTCACGAAACCAAAGAGTACATTCGTGCGGGAGTTCGGGCAGCGTTCGTGCCCCAGTAATTTACGAAAAGTTTGAACATAGCCGCGGGTATTGAGTTACGGGAAGGGCTTAATGGAACGAAGCTTGACTGTCAAGAATATGCACTGGAATATCGTATAACCAAAAATATTCAAGAATTTTTTCGGAACATATTGTGTAATAATCGAATTAGAACCTTTTTTCGAACAATCAAGGGATAACACCACTGTGAACCCCTGTTTTTTTTCACATTTTTCAAGAATTTTTTTTTGTGGGAAAAAGAAGAGATATTCGAAAAATTTTTTTGCGTTTTGTTCCTTGTTTATTAATGTAAATTTTTCGAATTTCTCTTTTTTTTCCCACAAAAAAAAATTCTTGAAAAATGTGAAAAAAACCGGGGGTCACAGAGGTGTTATCCCTTAAAGAAAGACTGCGTAGTAATTGCATGATTATTGTTAAATAAATTCTTCGTATTATTATACGTCTCTCCGTGCACATACTCTCTGAATTTGTATTCAATTTTATCGGAAGGATTAATTATTTCGAATGGAATAATCATTGATTTCGTTAAAAAATAATCTTCAATGTTGTTTTCATTATAATTCTGTCTATCCGCTCATTGTCTCGATTATTTATCTACCTATTGCAATATCATTCAAGCCACTACTCATTGTTCTACCTATTTCTCTGTCTCCTACCATTGTCCAATGCCCTTGAGGTCGTACGTCGTTGACTCGACTCGGGAAATAAAGAAATTGAGACACGTGACATTCGGGCATGGAATTGGAGTTGAATTTCTCGTATCACTCGGAGGTCTCTCGTGTCGTATCTTCCAGCTGCTATCTCCCTGAGGCCATAGCCGAATTTACGAGCGGCTCGCATTTATACCACTACGACGACGCCGACGACAAGGAGAGCAACGCGCGGTCGAGTAAGCCGATTCGCTCACGTAAATCACAGAACCCTCGCAAAGGTTCATCTCTCTTTCTCTCTCTCTCTCTCTGTCTCTCTCTCTCTTCCTCTTGCACGTACACATTCGAGCAGAGAGATCGTACGCTTTGTCCATGTCCTAGTTTATTCCATATATATGTAGTACACAGAGAGGGACAACAGGGAGAAATCAGAACTTCCTCTTTTTCGTCGAGAGACGAAAGAGAGTAAGCTAGATAGAGGCAAGAGACGTGACGGCGATGATGAAAACAAAAGCACGGTACACTCGCTTGTTATACACGAAAGTTCCTTATCGACACGTCATTAAAACTGTACGTGGGGTTTGTAACTCGTGAGGGAAATAGTAGAATCAGACACCAGACTTTTGTAAAATATCTCGTACGTAAAGAAAGTTGTCTTCATCAAAAGGTAGTAGAGATTATTTCACGTGATCTTAGGAGCAAATAAATTCGTCAACGCTGGCTGGACGAAAGACAATGAAATGTGGGGAATCTTTAAATAAAGTTTTAGGAAGATTTTTGTCAATTCAACCCGTCAAAGATGTTCTGGATCAAGAATCGTCTCGTTCTACTTGAAATACTCTGCCGAATATATATACATATATATACGAATTTAATTTCCTACAAAAAAGGTCCTATCGACCCAATTGTTTAGATTGATATTTCTTGAGATTTTGAACTTTTTTTATTTTTTATTTTTTTTATTATTTAATATTCCATATTTTATTAATTTTATACTACTCATAAGTTAAAGTTCAATATCTCAAGAAATATTAATCTAAGCAATTGGATCGATAAAACCTTTTTTGTAGGAAATTAAATTTCCAACAAATTTTTTATTAACATTTTGTTCGTAAAGTTAATTTTTTCGGAGATAACAGCAAAAAAACGAGAATTTTGGGTAAAAATCAACTTCAGTGACCCGTACTAACTCACCAGTACAATTTACACTTTCACCGCAAAAGGCACTTTTTTAGATTGTTTTATTCTGAGCAAATCGAAACCAAGAACAATATGATAGCATAAAATGCGGCTGAGTTATAGAAATTTGAAAAAAAAAAAAATCGATTTACGTGTATTTTAGATGGAAAATCTTCTCACGCTTTGGGAAAGTACTTAGAATTAATATTAAGGGCTGTAACTTTCAGGGAATTTCTTTTTCGACATATCCAACAAAATTTCGAGTGGGGACTGAAAAAAAAAATAGTCGAAAAAGAAAAAATCGCCCTAATATACATACACGCATATTTGCGTTTTTTGCTTTGAATTTTTTACCGCAATTCGTGCTTGCATTACGTGAAAAGACACGGCTATGTCGGAGAACGTAAACAACACGCGTTGACGTGGCTTTCTCTGTACATCTTTGAAGAGAGAAATAGAGTCTTTATAATAGGGATTACGAAGCACCTGCTTCGAGAGATAAACGAGCAAGTGCAGAGTTGCTAAGCGTACCGCGAGAAAGGAGACCAGGCGTGTATACATAGTTTAGTTTAACCAAGAGGGCGAGGAAGATGCGGATGAAAGGAGAGAGAGTGAGAGACATAGAGAGAAAGAGATGAAGCGCGAAATATCTAGAGACTCTTGGATGAAATGGAGAAAAGGACTTCGGAGAAGGTAATGGGGTTGCGTAAAATCTGAGGGTCGTAAAGGGATGCTGCAGAGATATGGAAATGGGGACTCAAATAGAAGAGAGAGATAGAGACAGATGAAAAATAGCCCTGCGAGTGTATAGCAAAACGTGCATATAAAAGCGGTAAGAGATGAACCGAGATATTTCAAGATATGTGTACTGCGAGCCTTTGGCCCCGGGGCAACTTTGGATCAACATACGAACATTACGGATCTATACACGCGAGTATCCGTAGTTTTCTCGCTATATAGGTATACGTGCTATTTTACGGACAGTGGGGCATTATCTTTGGACGAGGTAACGGAGAATTTGAAAAACGGGATTAAACTAAATATCAACCACTAAAATAATATTTGAAAAGACTCTTTTCTTAAATTGGTACACCAGCACATTATCGAAGTCAAATTGACTTGAAATATTTTATAAACTCATCAAAATTTATCTAATATCAAACGGGGTTCGCGTACAAAGTAATTAACAAACATTCCCAGCAATGATTTCGTAAATTTTACGGTACAATCTTTTTTTTTTGAGCACAATCGATACCGGAGACTCTTGCAATAAAATCGTACAAAAGTATAGAGTCAATTTTGTGAAATACTTTACTGACGCCTGAATTTCGTTTCGCACTCCTTCCCCAAAATATCATTGCACAAAATATCGTTCAAATTTACCTGAAATACCCTGTATATATACGTAGACACTCAAGGAAAACCAGGGAAGAGAACGGGGAGGCAAACCCACGAAGGTGCGAGTTTATTTATACGGAAAGCTTGATTGTGTATATGGCACGTAGCTCCCAAACGGAATATCTCGTGGCTTATGCTACGTAAGATATATGCTCCGGTAGGACTTATGCTCGCGCGAGATTCCGGCCGGAAAACCACGACGAAAGGGCTTTCATCGGATGGAAGTTGAAGAAAAAAACCTGCCGCGCAAAGGTGGTTAAAAGGGGATGTAAGGATTTCGTTAGCAATGACCGCGGAGCAAAGACTGAGCCAACTGGAACGTGAAAACCCGTTAAGGGGGGAAACAGGGTTGGACGGTTCAAAAAATCGATTTTTTTTTAATTTCATAAATTGTTGGTAAAACTATTGAAAAATATGTTCCGAAAATTTTTAATGAAAATTCCGACTCGTTCTATTGTTATAAGCCATTAAGAGAGGAAATAGGGTTAGGACAGCGTTTTCTCAATAATTTTCATGAATTTTTTTATAGTATAAAAAATGAATATAATTTATTGAAACTTTGAGAATATTTTATACATATATTTAAGTATATACTATAAAATTTTTGAAGAATTTTCTTGAAAAACACCGAAGAAAATTTATGACTGTCTTGACTTTGTTTTTCTTGGTACTATTTTTTCAAACGCGTTTTTCTGAAATCGACTCTTCTTGAACTTGCGTACACGCTAGTTTGAAAAGTTTTCGACCAATCGTTTTGAAAATTGGCAGTTACTTTCTTCATAGTATTGCGCTCTATATGAACCTAAAATCGGAATATTATCATTATTAGAAATAATTTTTTTTTTGCAAATAAAGTTGTAAAAAATGGCAAACAATCATGCTTTTTTGTTTTTACCCCTGTAAAAAATTCAATTTTCTATTTTTTTTATAGCATTTAGGTTCATATAGAAGAGAGACATATAATAAAAGTAAATTTCAACCTCGTTTGATTTCAGATGAAAATTGCGGCTTCCAGAATGTACGCAAAATGCTGAGTCTTTTTTATTTTATAGTATATAGTATATACTTAAATATATGTATAAAATATTCTCAGTTTCAATAAATTATATTCATTTTTTATACTATAAAAAAATTCATGAAAATCATTGAGAAAACGCTGTCCTAACCCTATTTACTCCCTTAATGCGTGTTCCATGTGTATTTTCGCGAAACGCACTGGTGCATAGGGCTACGTTTCACTCGTGTATATGCCAAAACGATTTTTTACCTCAAAACCTTGATGCTTATGGATCGCATCAAATTCGATTCAATGCCAATTTTCGTACAACACAATTGAAAATAAAGAAGAAAGTTTGAGGGCGTTAAAATCCTTTCAACCGTGCGTCCACGTACCGACGATTTTTAAATCGAAAGATCTACATGGCACTCTCGATCGCGTTCTACATTCACGACTATTTCGTCGTTCGTATATGTATATATATATAAATGCGCGGTACGTGTTAACGAAGGTATTCTCCTGTCGTGTATTCGCGAATTTTACTCGTCCGTTCGACGAGGCGAGCGAGGGCTCTCGATATTGCGTCGAACTCTGTTTCATCGATCACCGCAGCTGCACACGTTGTACATATAGACGTCTAACCGTGCGAGAGAGAGAGGCAAATGCAATCGTACGTGGGACACGTAATAGCAGGTACATATACGTAACAGTACTCTGTACCGTTGTACAGAGCTTGTATACGAGTACCGAAGCTCTCGAGATTGTAGACAGAACGCCATCACCCTCCATCCCCTTTCGTACCCATCAACCCCCCGCCGAAACTCTCCAAAGAGCGACGTCCGGCGTCCCTGTGGGAGAGTTACGAATGCTGTAGAGGAACGGGGAAAATTCTACACGTGGGAAGCGTATATACAACGTCCGAGCGCGAATTCATTCGCGAATGAATTCGACGTAACGAGGCACCCGAGCGACGTTCATGAAAACCACTATTCCCTCCCGTAGATATTCCGTAGTGCTCTACGGAACACGATATATATAGTTCACGTTTACTACGGCACGGTGCGTCTAGTTTGTCGTATTTTTTTTTCGAGTACACTCGGACCATATGCCACAATACTGCAATGAATATCGTACCGTCCGAATGGGAGATAGGTGCATCGAGTATAATGCAGAATCTCCCGTCACCATTCTACGCGTTTCCGAACATTTTACATATTGGCCTACGTGGTTTTCCTCGAAACCTTCGAATAACGCTGGGAAAGCGCGAAAAATAGAAAAAATGTGTAAAAATGTGTGGGCTCGAAACAACCGATCTGTAATACGAGGGGAGACCCAAAAAAAACGGGAATTGCACTGCGGCGGGAAGGGAGAGTGGGAGAACCCATTGCCCGACCAGGTGTCCGTTGGGGACACGTCTCCTGAGTTAGTGTGCGAAGTTCCGTCGCCGTGAGTGAATCGGTTCGCCCGTGGGAATTTTTTGTAGCGGAACAACTTTTTCCACTTCGTCGAAAACGTGACGGCCGATTGTCGAGAGCAACGCGCGGCTGTGAAATTTTGTTTCCTGTTGGGAAAATCGGCCGCGGAAACTACTGTAATGCTTGAGACTGCTTATGGAGATGCTGCCCTAAGTAAAACCAGAGTCTACGAGTGGTTTTCACGTTTTAAAAATGGAGAAATGTCAATTGAAGACCAACCCAGTTCAGGACGTCCCTCAACGTCAAGAAGTGACGAAAACGTCGACAAAATCAATGCTCTCGTTCGTGAAGACCGTCGCCGAACCATTGATCAACTCTGTGAGATGTCTGGGATATCATGGAGTTCAATTGAGAGGATTTTATCCAAAGATTTGCACATGAGCAGAGTTGCAGCCAAATTTGTCCCTCGCCTTCTCACGGACGAGCAAAGGGAGCGTCGACTTCAGGCATGTTTTGAACTTCAAAATCAGCTCGAAGAGGACCCTGAACTTTTTTCCAAGGTGATTACCGGTGATGAATCGTGGTGCTATGGATACGACCCCGAAACAAAGCAGCAATCAAGCGTTTTGCCACTGTGGAGGAGGTAAAACCAAAATCGCTGGAAGGCCTAAAGAACATCCCGATAAGTGAATTTATAAAATGTTTCGAACATTGGAAGGATCGTTTGCAGAGGTGCGTTGTGGTCAAAGGAGAATACTTTGAAGGTGATCAAAATTTGGTGTAAAAATAA
The DNA here is from genome assembly GCA_958009045.1 of Oxytorus armatus. Classification (NCBI taxonomy): domain Eukaryota; kingdom Metazoa; phylum Arthropoda; class Insecta; order Hymenoptera; family Ichneumonidae; genus Oxytorus; species Oxytorus armatus. The sequence goes on along the minus strand of OY253751.1, from coordinate 779,742 downwards.
TAAAAAATAAAGAAATCATGACGAAATTCCCGTTTTTTTGGGTCCCCCCTCGTATACCGCTGGTATACACTAATATACAGAGTCTCTAATATCAGCAAAGCATTTTTATCGGGTTCCAGGCTTGTCGTGATTGATGCGCAGTAGTAACGGCGAGTATACACTCGAACGGACGAGAAACGTGCGCGTCTAACTCTCGTTCAACGGGGGACTCCGAGAGCTCTAATCTGCATCGTTAAATACCCCTCGTAGTTTATCCCTATCCAACGAGCAGCCGAGAAGGCGCTCTGGGGCTTCACTCACCTCTGGAGAGAGAGAAAATGCAGCCAGTAATACTGACGCGGTATACGCGGTGATGGCACCGCCACCGAGAGCGCAAACGTTGTCACCCATTTCATATATATATATATATATATATTAGGGTGGTTCTTAATTTGGTGATGTTGGAAATTCTTTGGTATTGCTCCTCAAAAGTAATCAACATATCTAGAAAAAAAAATGGGCGCAAGCGGAACTTTGTCCAATAATTCTAACCCACCGCACCGAGCTGTCGAATTTTTATATGAAAAAATGCATGCATTCAAAATTTTGTTAAGAAAATTGTTTATTATTTCAAAACTATTTATGATAAAAGAATTTTATATAGCGTTTTTGTAGGAAATATAATGCTCTACCAAACAGGTATCTTGTGAAATTCTCGTGAATTTAATATTTATCACGTAATTAGCAAAAAACTGTCATCATTTATTCCAAAAGTCGATCATTATGGTCGAAACAGGAGTTTGACGTCGAATAGCTGCAATTTATTTTTGGTATGTATATAAGATTATGAAGAAATACGTAGCGCACTCAACAATGAAATGTAAACAATATTCAAATTTTCAATTTTATCAATTTTATTGTGAATTATAATGAATGATGTCATATATTTTAAAAATCAACTTACAATAATGAATTACATCGGTTGGAGCAAAGTTGCTTTGTTAATATCAGGATATTTTTTTTAATATTCTTCAATTATTTGTACAATGAATTGTTTCTGATCTTCATCATAAGTGAGACGATCATTGTTCTCTGTAATAAGTTTCACTCCTCTTTCTGCAACATCGTTAATCACTTCAATTCCTTTAACTATTTTTAAGCCTTGTAAATAATTTTCATTAGATATCCTTCGCTCACATCAATATCAAAAAATGAGGAGTTGATTTCAAATCTTTCGAAAAAAGCCATCGATTTTGAACTGATAAAGAAATCAATGTCCTTATCGATCAAAGAAGAAAAATTCATCATGAATGATAATAAAATTGATAAAATTGAAAATTTAAATATCGTTCACATACAGTTATTGAGTGCACTACGTATCTCTTCATATTTCTAATTGCATATGAAGAATACGTTGCAGTTTTTCGACGTCCAACTCCTGTTTTGGCCATAATGATGGTCTTTTGGAATAAATGATGAGAGTTTTCTGCTAATAACGTGATAAATATTACACAAGAATGAACGTGATTTACAAGAATTTTACAAGATACCTTTTTTGTAGAGCATTAAGTTTCCTATAAAAACACAATATAAACATTTTTTTATCATGAATAGTTTTGAAATAATAAACAATTTTCTTAACGAAATTTTGAATGCATGCATTTTTTCATATAAAAATTCGACAGCTCGGTGGGGTGGGTTAGAATTATTGGACAAAGTTCCGCTTGCGCCCATTTTTTTTTCTGGATATGTTGATTACTTTCAAGGAACAATACCAAAGAATTTCCAACATCACCAAATTTAGAACCACCCTAATATATATAGTTTTGTCTCTTGTGAAATCCTTGGGGAACAGGAGCGCCAAGCATTTAAAAGCCTCGTGCGCCAACCACCCTACCTACAGAACCTTCAACTATTGCGTTCCAAAGCACCCTCTCTCTCTCTTTCTCTTCGTCGTCGTTAAGGGATTTCGCTATCTCGCCGCGAGCTTGGGAAACGCCAGGTCTCACCGAATTAGCCGTGCAACGAGAGGCTCGATGAAACTACCCCTCTCCCTCTCTATCTCTCTCTCTCTCTCTCTCTTTTGCAATGCGAGCGGTTTAATCGGAATGTTATCGGGAGGTGGATTAGTACCAGTCTCTGAAACGAACGAACCAACGATTTTCGGTACGTCGAACTGTCTGCCTAACGCTATCTCCGTTCGTACACATATACCTTCTCCTACTTCTTCCCCAGGGAGGCCATTTTGTCTGACGATTTTCGCCACGATCGTACCCGAACGTAAGCTGATATGATGGCAACTTAAAAATTCATGTGAAAAGTTACTCCGACGATGCTGGAGTACACTTTTATTGACCGATGTCAAAGGCAAAGTGTCAGAGAGGACGATAAACGATATAATAAGAGTGAATGAAGAACGAAAGGTGAGATTGAGATTTTTTTCTTTAGATATTTCAGAATCGTCTTTGTGGTTACGAGGAGAGCTTTACTGTCGGGTCATAAGGGAAACTATATACCCTCGTGGCGTTGAGTACTCTTTCTGGTTTAAACTATAAAAAGCTGGCCTTATAAAGCGTTCTCGTTTCTTTTCACTTTCACGCCGTTCCTTTGCGACAAAGAGAAGAGTTATTATTTGGTGTAAAAAAAGCCTCTTGCGACGGAGGAATCTTTTCAACACGAAAAAACGTGCACAGTGAAAGGAAATTGTGCCCCTCATTCTTTTTACAATGCACTTTTTTTCGATGACGCTGGAACGATTACCGGAAAAAACAACAAAAAATAACTAACTTATTTGGATCAAATAAAAAATGATTTAAAAGATGAAATCAAATATATGTTATTTGAGTAGATAATGTATTTTTTACTCGAACATTTTTACTTCCGCTCGACTCATTCCCTTGCTCCATTTTTATGGTGTTCTATCACTCGTTTATACACCCTGTCGTATTTTATATTTTCGTCCTGGAATATCTCTTAATCATCTCGCCGATTCCGCGCTATCTCGATTTATTTTCCTCGCTCGCTGTGTGGCGATCGTTTTCTCTCACTCTCTCCCATCGAACCACCTTTTTTCCGATCCTTACACAGCGCTCGATCCACGGCGGAGTCTACTACCCGCTACAGCGATATTAAAATTAATGACGCGCGAATCGCCATTCGTTTTTTTTTTTTTTTTTTTTTTTTAAGTAATGAGGACGACGATTACGAATGGCTGGAGACGGCATGGTCCTTCAATCATTTCTTCGTCTCCCACCGCTACTCGAGAAATTCTCGAGCGAAGGTAATTTATCGCAAAAGTCATTTGTCGTATATGCATCCACTCTCGATCCGTAGATGAATGCAGGGTTGAAGAAAAAAATACGGATTACGTCAGAGATTTGTCACATTAATCGTCGATATATTTTGGATATGATTTCGCTTCACTCATTCCCCCGTTTCACAGCTCGAATGAATTCATTAGTACAAAAAATAATAACTCCATAATGTTCTATTTGAACCGTCCCTTAATCCCTGAATGACGCACATAGTAAAACAACATTGGAGTTTGATGACGGATCTGTGCAAGAGGGATGAGAAAAGATACTTTATAACGCCACATTAACCGGCAATCGTCTTTCCCGGAGATACTCCGTTGGTGTAACGTTGTACGAAGGGCTCTGGGTGATCCTCCGAATCTTCCGGAGTGTTTTTGCCTTCGGGCATCTCACTTTGCCTCCGTATACTCTCGCGTTATGCCCTCACCCCTTTCGACGAGCGACAACCCGCAAGCTTTAACTCTTCTTCAGGAAAGAGTGGCGATGAAACTTTTAATTGCCCAACGGCTGAGTGTAGCCTTATTGAGTCTATCTACTACCGAAGTAACACTATATAAGTATGTATATATGGGAATAGTTATATCGTCGAAATATAGGTATATTAACGTGGATAGAAAAGCTGGAGAGTTGTCGAGTGCCTTTGAGACTATAGACATAAAACAGTGTCTCTAGTACCGAGACCCTTGACTCTCTATGTTAGGGGTGTTATTCAAGTTGAAATTCAAACGGTATAATCTGAGTTTTCACAACGAAAGTGAAGAAAAAATCTTTTTTAAAGTTAGAATGCAATCAATTAAGGGGGGAAATAGGGTTAGACGGTTATAAAAATCGATTTTTTTTTATTTCATAAATTGTTGGTAAAACTATTGAAAAATATGTTCCCAAAATTTTAAATTAAAATTCAGACTCGTTCTATTGTTATAAGCCATTGAGGGGGGAAATAGGTTTAGGACAGCGTTTTCTCGATGATTTTCATGAATTTTTCTATAGTATAAAAAATGAATATAATTTATTGAAACTTTGAGAATATTTTATACATATATTCAAGTATATACTATAAAATTTTTGAAGAATTTCCTTGAAAAACACCGAAGAAAATTTACGACTGCCTTGACTTTGTTTTTCTTGGTACTATTTTTTCAAACGCGTTTTTCTGAAAACGACTTTTTTTGAACTTGCGTACACGCTAGTTCGAAAAGTTTTCAACCAATCGTTTTGAAAATTGGCAGTTACTTTCTTCATAGTATTGCGCTCTATATGAATCTAAAATCGGAATATTATCATTATTTGAAATAATTTTTTTTTTGCAAATAAAGTTGCAAAAAATGGCAAAAAATCATGCTTTTTTGTTTAGACCCCTGTAAAAAATTCAATTTTCTATTTTTTTGATAGCATTTAGGTTCATATAGAAGAGAGACATATAATAAAAGTAAATTCCAACTTCGTTTGATTTCAGATGAAAATTGGGGCTTACAGAATGTACGGAAAATGCTGAGCCTGATTGTGACCTGCAATATGGGGTCGCTAATATCCTCGGTGTTTTTCAAGGAATTTCTTCAAAAATTTTATAGTATATACTTAAATATATGTATAAAATATCCTCAAAGTTTCAATAAATTATATTCATTCTTTATACTGTAAAAAAATTCATGAAAATCATTGAGAAAACGCTGTCCTAACCCTATTTTCACCTTTAAGTTCCCGTTTTTTTAAAATACAAAATAGCTTTCTGCAATGTTTATCGATAAAAATGGTTTATCAAACCACCTTGAATCAGTGAAACGTCGTAATAAATCGAAATTTATAATCTTTAGAAATAATCGTGAAATGTCCATTATCATACTTTTTGATACCACACGAAAATATCGAGCAAAATATGTTTTCGATCAATCATTTAGTCATTAAAAAATTACACAACTCTACTTCACGAAATACTTATTAACTGTCCAAAAATATTGTTCTCGCTCTGGCCGCTTGGAGAAATGAACATAGAGCTTTGAATAATGAATTAAGCAGAAAGAAATGAACTTAACTAAAATATATTCGCGACAAACGACAATCCGATTCTGTGGTTTGTACGAATGTAAGGTACTGCGGGCGGGAAAAGGGAGATGATCCAGCGTGGGGATGAAAAAAAGTCGTGAGAGAACAACGAGTTGAAAAGGAAAAAGCGTGAGAGCGTATGGGCCAGTGTTACAAATTTTCTAACACATATATAAATCGAATGAAGGAAGGACACAGCGTGCGCTTTCTTCGAGAAGGAAGTTAAGTTATCAAAGGCACTTTGCATAATTTATCCGGCGGCCTCCCAAGCAGAACGTACGATCCACTCAGGCATATATATATATATATATATACGTACCATAAGTACCATCACTGTAGACTACCGAGATCACCGTGATTATTTTTAAAGTGTATTAAAAAATTATGATAACGAGACAAAAATGGTCTAGACGTTACTGCGCGTAAGTCGAGTGTATACTCGGTAAACGAGAGAAAGAAAAAGAAGAAGAGGAAGTGAAAAAACGAAGCAAAAACTAGCTGAAATTGACTGGGAATAGCGAATGTTATAGCGGTTGACTCTAATATCTATAATTATGTGAGCATGATAGAAAAATCCGCGAAACAAGGGGAGTTTGAGCACGCGGGAAGAGACAATTTGCATGATAAATTTATTCTCTTATTTCCTCAAAATTCTCGACTAACTTCCCACAGCATGACTTCAACGAAGTCAAACATACATCGTACATTATCGTCTCGAAATAAGTTTAACAGAATTTCGATTGATACCAGGAAAATTTGTTTATCGTGATCGTTTAAAATTTTGTATGACTCTCGAGAGTTTAAAGAAATAATATAAATCCCCCCCGGTCCCATCCATAATTTGAACCAACCAAAAGTACACTTTCAAAAGTTTAACGGCCAGTTTAAATAACAGAAACGGTAAAGTTTCTGTTATGCACAGCAATCCTTATTCGCACTACCGCGAGTTCTCATCCGTCTTTGCGTAAACAATTAATATCGCTGTACCAGAAAAAAAGAAGAGTGAAAATATCTCAAAGAGATGTAAAAAAAATATAAATATTTGATTTAGCGATTCTATTAGAAAGTTATTTTTAACGATTTTTCATTCAAAGAATGGTCATCCCTATTGGTTCAAGCTAAGTAAAGACGTACCAGACGTTATTTATTATTATCATTATTATTTGTGTAAGGGAAAGTTTTTGTAAAACGCGTCAGTGTTGCAGACGTTCACTAGACTTGAGGAGGAGGAAAGATGAGAACAGGAAGCGCACAGAGAGAGAGAACGGAGGCACAACGATTCCCTGGAGGAATGGATAATGCTTTCGTACTTTCGAGGACCAGAGAGTGTTTACGCGGAGACTCTCGTTGAAACGTTAAGAGAGAAATTCCACACAATGAGGGCGAGGGGGTGCTGGAAGAGGGTCTGGAGCGTAGGAGAAACACGAGAGAAAGAGGGACCTGGAGCGAAGCATTGGTGAAGCTCGCGAGAGTCTCGCGGGATTTTCCGCGGAATCTTAACTACCCTTCTTGCCATTCTCCCGCATTGCGCTCAAAAGGAGGGGGAAAGAAAGAGAGAGAGAGAGAGGGAGAGATAGAGAGGGATCTGATCGTTCCATCTCTTACCGTGCGAACTTCTATACTCCTGGTATATAAGCCTCGGTCCTCTCAAATATGTAGCTGATGGGTAGTAGTTAAAGCCAGTAAGTACACGGACGACGGGCTACTTCTCTCTTTCGCAAATCTACGAGTTTGCTGTCTGCTCTCTATAACGCGAGCAAATGTCCTCGACGTATGCTCGTGTGCACGTGGGACAAAACAATATTAAGATGTCTGATCACCAACGGGGGACAGAGACTCTTTTAGAGCTCTACGATCGTCAAGCTCACTGTATAGAAGTTATAACCTTTCAAAATTAGATTCAATAGGAATTTTAGTAAATAGCATATTAAATAAATAATAATGCCAAAATGATATTGATAAAGTAACTGCCGGGGGGGTCCATTTAATTGTTAAACTATTGCCGTGTATTAAGACTGTAAAGTTCGGAAATATATTTGTCCACTATATCGACGCTGCTCAACGAAAACTAACATGTTTCAGATTTCTTACGAAAACAAGCACGATTGATATCTGCGCGAAAACTAGCATGTTTCGGCTTTTACCACGAAAACTAGCGGGTTTCGACTTTCACCGCGAAAATTAGCACGTTTCAGTATCACCGGAAGTGTTTCTCATTTTTTACTCCACGTTTTTTGAACATCCTTTTTTACTCCAAATTGACGAATATTTTACTGTTTCAATTTTGGTTTGCTAGGCTTATCATAAGATGGCAAACAGCAAATGCCTCGTCATTTTGGAGTAAAAAAATCATGGTCAAAAAAATTAGAGAAAAGAAAATCGAAAACAATTGTGGTGTATGCAAAGTTAACAATGTCAGTTTTTTCCCCTCTTGCTACTTCGTCCAAGACCTGACATTTCTCGAGATATCTCAATCGATTGTTTTGAAGATTTTGTCAACTGTACTTTATACTTATACTGTACTTTATACTTTAGTCGTTGATCACTCCAACATTGTGTTTTTTTTAATGCAATAAAAACAAAATAAACGAATCTTCAGACTGTAAGTAGAATATATTTTTAATCAACAATAATTTTGTTCAATTCCATCGCTGGCTCCGAAACTTGAAGTCATGAAAAATATCATTGATGAACAATTTTAGTTTTTGAGTGGTGGAATATTGCGTATCGTATTTGCGAATCGTGTTTTCAATAATGTTATTATTTTTTTAATAGAAAACGAATATAAATGTTTAAGGGTGTACGGGCGATACACCCTCAATGGTTTTTCATTTATTCCTTATAGTGCTCGCGAAAAAATTATTAAAACATTTGTGAAAGTTCTGAATCTTATTCGATTTAGTTCGGTAAATATACTACTTTTTCCAGTGCCAATCGAAATATGCTAGTTTTCGCGGCGGAAACCGAAACACGCCACTTTTCGCGGCAGAAGCCGAATCACGCTAGTTTTCGCGATGAAAGCCGAAACATGCTAGTTTTCGCGTCGAATATCGAAACGTGTTGATTTTCGTGGTGGAATTCGAAACGCGTTAGTTTTCGTAAGAAATTTGAATCGTGCTGCTTTTCGTAAGCAGCGTCGATATGGAATCCGAAAGCACATATTTCAAGAACCCAAAATAAACAAAATTATGCAATATTTACTTTACTAAAACAATGAAGATTCAAAATTCGTGAAATTACATCTCGCACTTCATTGAATCTAATTTCTGGAGAAGATTGTTAAACTTTTTCAAGTAGTTCCTTACAAGTCGAAAATAGCTACCGTATAAAATCTGCTTATCAGTTTTATCGTATAAAATAAAACGTACACGATAAAAATAAAGTTTCATTTAATTGCTACTTCGAAACTATCGCCGTAACCTGATAAACGTAATTTCGTCGACTTAAGATACTTTTAATTTACTATTTCCTCGAAAAGTCATCAAGCAATTTCTATACTTCGTGAATCTACCGCAAATGAATAAATAACAGGCACATTCCATGCAACAACTTTTACACTTTCGAAATTCTCGAGATTAATTTCAACGATCAACGTTTACGACTTCGTACAACATATCGAACAGAAGAATTGACCTCTCCCCGGAAGACTGAGAAATCAAAATGAAAACGAGCGCGCGAACCTTAACGGGTCGCAGCAACGATTACTCGGTGTGCCACTATCTTCTTCCCGCTATTCGTTCCATTACGCGGCGGTCCGCGATAAAAACGGAATTTAAATTCACCGGTAATTTCGGAAGTTGCGGTAACGACCGTTCACACCACTGCTATATAACCTCGCTTCTCATGATGAGCCCTTTTTTTTCCTACGAACATTTTCTCAGCTCACTCTCTTCTCTTCGGGAACGAGATTTTACAACTTTTTCTTTCTCTCCTCTCACCGCGAACGCGAACGAATTTTGCACTTCAGATTCCACGTTATTCAGATGTTCTTATGATATTTTTATCTTAACGATGTCAATTTAATGATAATTGTGTGTGAAACAAATTCTAATTGTTCACTACTTTTTGCGATTCATCCGATTATTTTTATTTTGCGTAAAAAAAATTCACGTTGAAAATTGCAAACGAATGTTCGGATCGGTATGGAAAAAATTGTAAGAGGAGTTATATTTTTTTAACACATATTTTTGCCGTCCTCCTCTCATAAATAATATTAGAATTTGTTATTTATTAAAGGAACGAGCAAACCGACCACCGCAATTCTCACTAAGGGAAAACTGATAGAAATAAAAAAGCGGAACATTTTTCAGCGTCCTAGCTCTACGAGTAAGGGTAGAAAAAGTGAAAGAAACGCGACTCAGTGAGCAGACGCTTGTGTATCAACCGGTAGAGCTGCACAACGTACTTTTTTTTGATAGATCGCTCGATCTGTCACGAGAGCAAGAGCCCTACCAGAGTTATCGCGTATGTGTGCGTGTGGGAGGGTCTCTCGTCTAGTTTCTCCTCCCGTTTCGACCTCTTGGACCGCATATGTATACGGGACATTCCATCTCAAATTGGGAACACGTTAAGGGTTAGACACGAATAGGGTTAGACGGTTCAAAAAATTGATTTTTTTTAAATTTCATCAATTGTTAATAAAACTATTGAAAAATATGTTCCCAAAATTTTTCAATGAAAATTCCGACTCGTTCTATTGTTATAAGCCATTAAGAGGGGAAATAGGGTTAGGACGGCGTTTTCTCAATGATTTTCATGCATTTTTTTATAGTATAAAAAATGAATATAATTTATTGAAACTTTGAGAATATTTTATACATAAATTTAAGTATATACTATAAAATTTTTGAAGAATTTCCTTGAAAAACACCGAGGATATTAGCGACCCCATATTGCAGGTCACAATCAGACTCAGCATTTTGCGTACATTCTGGAAGCCGCAATTTTCATCTGAAATCAATCGAGGTTGAAATTCACTTTTATTATATGTCTCTCTTCTATATGAACCTAAATGCTATCGAAAAAATAGAAAATTGAATTTTTTACAGGGGTCAAAACAAAAAAGCATGATTTTTTGCCGTTTTTTACAACTTCATTTGCAAAAAAAAATTATTTTAAATAATGATAATATTCCGATTTTAGGTTCATATAGAGTGCAATACTATGAAGAAAGTAACTGCCAATTTTCAAAACGATTGGTTGAAAACTTTTCAAACTAGCGTGTACGCAAGTTCAAAAAAGAAAATCCAGACTGAAAGGGAATTCTCGTAACATCCACTTTGTCCCTTCTATTTCCACGAGCATTCTGTCGAAATATTGAGGAACTTTATACGCGTTTTTATTGAAATAAAAAAAAAAAACGGAGCAAAAGTTTATCCTTTTTATCTCCATTAGCTCGAATCACACTCGAAGTATTGTTTGTTGCATAATGAATGACGTAAGAACGGTTGATAAGGAAATCGAAGTTGCCAATGGCTCGATCGGAACTCGTGATTTTGTAATGGAATCTCACGCTGAATTTTTCAATTACGTAGATTTCAGGAACGGCAAAAGACGCTTGAGGGAGGAAATAGGGTTAGACGGTTCAAAAAATCGATTTTTTTTTTATTTCCTAAATTGTTAGTAAAACGATTGAAAAATATGTTCCCAAAATTTTAAATGAAAATTCCGACTCGTTCTATTGTTATAAGCCATTGAGGGGGGAAATAGGTTTAGGACAGCGTTTTCTCAATGATTTTTATGAATTTTTTTATAGTATAAAAAATGAATATAATTTATTGAAACTTTGAGAATATTTTATACATATATTTGAGTATATACTATAAAATTTTTGAAGAATTTCCTCGAAAAACACCGAAGAAAATTTATGACTGCCGCGACTTTGTTTTTCTTGGTACTATTTTTTCAAACGCGTTTTTCCGAAAACGACTTTTTCGAACTTGCGTACACGCTAGTTCGAAAATTTTTCAACCAATCGTTTTGAAAATTGGCAGTTACTTTCTTCATAGTATTGCGCTCTATATGAACCTAAAATCGGAATATTATCATTATTTTAAATAATTTTTATTTGCAAATAAAGTTGTAAAAAATGGCAAAAAATCATGCTTTTTTGTTTTGGCCCCTGTAAAAAATTCAATTTTCTATTTTTTTGATAGCATTCAGGTTCATATAGAAGAGAGACATATAATAAAAGTAAATTCCAACCTCGTTTGATTTCAGATGAAAATGGCGGCTTCCAGAATGTACGCAAAATGCTGAGTCTGATTGTGACCTGCAATATGGGGTCGCTAATATCCCCGGTGTTTTTCAAGAAAATTCTTCAAAAATTGTATAGCATATACTTAAATATATGTATAAAATATTCTCAAAGTTTCAATAAATTATATTCATTTTTTATACTATAAAAAAATTCATGAAAATCATTGAGAAAACGCTGTCCTAACCCTATTTCCCTCCTTAATAAACAGAAATTTAGAATCTGCGTATATCCTGACAAAAAAAAATGGTAAGGATGATTTTGACAAAATAAGCATGTTCCAAGTCAGAATTTATTACTATATATCGTTTCACGTACTTGCGAAAGCTCCAAAGCACTAATGAATGATTTGCCATAAAACGCCCGATATACCGAGAGGGGTAGAGAGGGTGAATCGCCCTCGCAATAACCACGAGGAGCAAATGCGGCGGTACGAAACGCAATAACCAGTATACAAGCTCCCCATCACGTACGATATACACGTCGTAGCATCAACTTTGTACACGTAGGCGTGTTTCAACCTTCCCTCAGAATTCTCTCTCTCCCACAACACGCGGAATATTATTTATTTTCTCGTCCGTTAATAAATGTATATTTGTTCCCCGCGATCCTTCATCCTGTTTCTCTCGCGAAGGGGAAACCTGTTTCGCCCCTTTCGTCGGATCTTGCGCCCCTTAACTAACCACCCTTGGCTCCTCAATCTCCGTTATTCCTCGAACCCGCGGCAAACGATGTTTTCATCATTATACTTTTGCATTCCATTATTGTACTTTTTACTTATTGTTTTACAAACAGTTGATTAATCGGTGTAGATTTTTTTTCGCATCCCATTATTGTTTCGTTTTTTATAATTACAAGGGCGGGGGCGCGTTGATTAATCGGTGATGAAAAAAAAAAGAATTGTGTCCCTTACGTAAAAACGTATAAACAATGAGCCCGTTCGCGCATACTTTCATCGTCGACTGCCTCTTTTTATATCGTGTAGCTTTTTGTTTTCTCTTCAACGCCAACGCGAGAGAATTCAACTGATTCGCGATATTTTATTCTCAAAGAAAAGAAAATTTTTCACCAGAGACAGAAAGATAAAAGGGCGGCTTGAATGAGGGAAGAGACGAAGGCTCTTCTCTAATTTCCCATTCGTTGACGCTTCGCTGGTTAAGAAAACAGAGCGAAGAAAATCGCGCTTTACTCGTGCGACTCTCCTTATTCTCGCGTGCGAGGGCACACCAGACGCCGTGGTAGGATGTTATATATCACTAGAGAAAAGAGGCGGATGACTATATAGGTGGGAGGCGGAGAGTGGAAACGCTGCCGCGAGCTCGCGCGAAGCTACGATTTGAATAATTTCACGGGAAATTACCGTCGTGACACTGGTTGCTTCGGGGAATGAAAATGTGTCTGTATGGGTGCGTGTGAAAATCTTTCTATATCACTCTCATGCGCGAGAAGCAAAGGCGAAGAATCGACTTTTTTTTTAACAAATGTCAAAAAAATTTCCTCTTATTTTTCTAAAATTTCGAACAAATATGACGCTCGAGGGAATTTTTGTCTTTATGAATAAAAAATTTGTCTACATGAAACGAATGACGTATTAATCGACTCTCATTTCGATTATTATTAATCATTAATTGTCAATTACAATGTTAAATACAGAGTAGCGTATAGAAGTGGGAGAATTAAAGTCTCCGTAAATTTAATTGTTTCGAAAGTCAAACGAAAGTGGTAGGAAAAGTAATAAAATGAAAAGCTGTTTGAACAAAGTGAACCTCTGGTTATTTCGAGAGAAAGGGAAGAGAGCTTTCGCTTCGTTCTCATTTATACCGCTAATCCTGAAAACCGCTGAGTGCTCTCTGTTTTCTTTTACTCCGACTACGACTATGATCGCGACGACGCTGATTCTCCTCAGGGTATTTTCGCTCCCGGTTTATAGTTTCGACGATATAATTTCTATATATGCATCGACTATACGTGACGCTACGTCATAACGACTTTCGTTACTTGTTCTCTTTGTCTTCGTGCCTATGGTAATTAAGTACCCGGGTAGAATTTAAAAAAAAAATGTCACTAATGTGAAAGGAAAAGTTTTTTTCTAAAATCTTTCGACGATGTAAAATAAATGTTTATTTATTATTATAAATGTCCAATTCAGCAAAATACTTGTTAAAGTTAAATTCACTTTTTTGTCAGTGTCAGACTGAGAATTTTTATCTTCTGATCATACAATTCTCCACAAAAACTTTATTACATTTCTTTCACAATATGCAACAAGACATTTTTCAGAATTAATTTAACTCTTCTCTCCGCTACGGTCATTTTGAGAAATTTGACCTGCAAACAGATTAAATTTCTAAATAAAATTCAATATCCACCGAATTCGCATGAAAACTTTCTCAATCTCCATTATTCATTTCAAACTAACAAGTACAAAGTAATTCAAGATTGTCGCTGGTAAACGATGCCGATACAACTTGGAGAGAAACGTGCCTTTATCAACTAAAATTTGATACACGAGAATAGTCGAAAAAGAGGGCGAGCCACGTACGCATCAGAAGAATAAGAGAAATGAATATGAGATTGAGAGACGGAGGGAGAGAGAGAACAAAAGAACGCGTACTCCGTGGAAATTGGAGGGTGAGAATTCACGAAGGATGTAGTACGAACGAGAATAGGGTAAAAGTTGCGAAATAAAGAGAGCGAGAAAGAAAAGAAAAAAAAAGAGAAAAGGGAAACCGCCGAACATCCAAAGAATCTCGAGGATTTTCGAATAGGGCAGATAGGATGCGAATTCGCGAGGAGAGAATGAAAAGTGAAGGGGGATGAAGAGAATCGCAGCAATGCCGGAGACAATGAGAAAGAGAGAAAGATATAAAGGGAGAGATAGAGAGAGAGAATGAAGGATGAGAAGGAAAAGCGAGAAACGTGCACAATCCCAGAGTTCAGTGAGCGCGAAGAGATGGAGCAGAGCGTGGGTGGAGTTGCGTTTATTAAATCAACAAAAGCCCCGAGGGGTAGGGGGGATGAGAATTGGGTAGGGGCGAAAATGGAGTGAGACAAACAGCCAGAGGTTTATATTCCATGGGGCCAAGAGAACATCAGCCCCTGAAGCGAGAAAGGGAAAGCCAGTGTATGGAGAGAGGTAAACGCAGGGAAAGTATACGTTATGACGAGACACAAACTCGATATATAAACGCGCTGTGAACGGGCAGAATAGTGGTACACGTGAAATATAGATAAACCAAGATGAAAATGTGCGCCAAATAATTTTTATGTCAATATTTCAATTGATTTATTTTTGCCGAGAGAAAAAAAAAACGAGCACTCTAGTGAATCAAGTAATATTTTAATAATATAAATTCATCATTTTACGCTCTCTCGTTACCCAAAATTGTCATTTTTGCGAAAATTCGATGTAAAAAACATAGAATATGGATGTGGGATGATCTCCTTAAGGGGGGAAATAGGATTAGACGGTTCAAATAATCGATTTTTTTTTTTTTTCATAAATTGTTAGTGAAACTATTGAAAAATATGTTCCTAAAATTTTAAATGAAAATTCCGACTCTTTCTATTGTTATAAGCCATTAAGGGGGGAAATAGGGTTAGGACAGCGTTTTCTCAATGATTTTCATGAATTTTTTTATAGTATAAAAAATGAATATAATTTATTGAAACTTTGAGAATATTTTATACATATATTTAAGTGTATATTATCAAATTTTTAAAGAATTTCCTTGAAAAACACCGCAGATATTAGCGACCCCAGAATGCAGCTTCCAGAATGTACGCAAAATGCTAAGTCTGATTGTGACCTGCAATATGGGGTCGCTAATATTTTATAGTATATACTCAAATATATTTATAAAATATTCTCAAAGTTTCAATAAATTATATTCATTTTTTACACTAGAAAAAAATTCATGAAAATCTTTGAGAAAACGCTGTCCTAACCCTATTACCTCCCTTAATTGGGACTCGCTGTCCCTCTCTCTTTCTCGAGCTCTTCTGAATAAATACAATACAATCGCGTGGTTCTCGAGTCGAATGATTAATGCTACATGCCATATTTCATGAATATATAATGTTGAAAAAAAAAAAAAGAAAAACAAAAAACAAAACGCAGTTCTCTCCACACTCAGGTGGTTTTTTAGATCGTCACTGCGGAAGCGCTATTCGCGATTCTTTTCCATTCTGGGATTCTCTTTCGAGTCTCTGAGTCAACCCCTTTCACTCTTTCGCTTTGCAAGACCGCGATGTATATATAGATATAGCAGAGACGAGGGCCATGCTCTACATGTAGACCTGATAAAAAGCTCGGGAGTTTCTTTATGTATATACGTTTGTGCACTCTAAAAAAAGCTCTTTCGCTGTACGAGAGACCCTCTTTCCCTGTATGGTCCTCCCATTGCTCTCGGCGAGAGAAGAAACTATATATGTATGTGTGTATATATATGTATATACATCAGAGGTGGGCGAGAGAGAGAGAGGGGAGGAAAAAGCGAGAGGGTGCACATACTCGACCTCGTGCGAGTCAAAAGCGAGGGGAAAACTATAAATTGCTTCGTATGTTTCGTTAGACAACTAGGGATGCACGAACGATGAGATACTACGTGCCCACAAACTCTTCTACAGTCTAGTGTCGCATATATTCCGAGTGTTAGCAAACAAACAGACGTAACCCGCGTTATTTTGCGGATTAAAATTGTGGGGAATTGCGGCTTTTTGTTTGCGAGCGGTCAAAATGAAAACGAAGCCCGACGTGAGGAGATGCACGAAGAAACGAGCTCTCGCTGGTCCAAAACCGCTGAAAATAATTCAGTTGTTTAGGTATCCATAAATTTCATTCCTTCTTCATCACTTTTCTCGGTTATCAGTTTTCCTGTACGATATTTGCCAATTTTTTAACATCGCAAATGTACGAAATCGTTAAAAATCAAAAATTGTACAAATATGTATATAAAAGGTTGAACGGTTACGAAAAGAATGAGCACAGAGTTTCAACACCATCGGGAAACAACGTTACAGCGATTTTAGCGAAGCCACTTCTGTTTGTCTGTCTGATTGGCGAATGAGCACAGAGTGGGATTTCAACTCCATCGGGAAGCAACGTTACAGCAATTTTAGTGAAGCTAACTGCTTTGGCACTGCTTTTTGGCCGAAATGCAAAAAAATTTTGAATTTTTGAATTTTCTTTAAGAACGCTATGTCGATGTATTTTGACTCGCTGATTACTAATTCAGTAGCCATTTCTTTGAAAAACTCGAAATTTCATTGAGAATCGTCCAAAAAGTGTTTTTTCTCGTTTATCGCCTTTTTCACATTGATAATTTGAGATTTCGACTAAAACTCGGTGTTATTCGTAATCAGCGGAAAATTTCCGATCGAATAGGGTGTCGAAACATTGAAAAAAGAGAAAAAAATTTTTTTGTAATTTTTTGCCCACCTTTTCGAAAACCTAAAAATCTCGAAATTTCAAATGGTCATAACTTGCCTCCCGTTTGATCGATTTTGGGTTTTGACACGCGTTTTCAAAACGTCTGGAGTAGACTTAGAGAATGCATTTTGGATCACCCCGATATCTCAATTATTGTAGCCGTGAGAGCGGGTTGAAAATTGGCGAAAAAAATGAGAAGGGGTATGTATGGAGAAATTCGCAAAAATCGATGGTCCGACTTGTAAAATCTGTGAAAAATCGAAAAATAATGATAGCACAATGATTCAAGCGCCATTTTAAAGGGTTCTCGATCACGAAAAGAATGAGCACAGAGTGGGGTTCCAACTCCATCGGGAAACAACGTTACAGCAATTTTAGTGAAGCCACTTCTTTTTGGCCGAAATGCAAAAAAATTTTGAATTTTTAAATTTTCTTTTAGAACGCTATGTCGATGTATTTTGACTCGCTGATTACTAATTCAGTAGCCATTTCTTTGAAAAACTCGAAATTTCATTGAGAATCGTCCAAAAAGTGATTTTTCTCGTTTATCGCCTTTTTCACATTGATATTTTGAGATTTCGACTAAAACTCGGTGTTATTCGTAATCAGCGGAAAATTTTCGATCGAATAGGGTGTCGAAACATTGAAAAAAGAGAAAAAAATTTTTTTGTAATTTTTTGCCCACCTTTTCGAAAACCTAAAAATCTCGAAATTTCAAATGGTCATAACTTGCCTCCCGTTTGATCGATTTTGGGTTTTGACACGCGTTTTCAAAACGTCTGGAGTAGACTTAGAGAATGCATTTTGGATCACCCCGATATCTCAATTATTGTAGCCGTGAGAGCGGGTTGAAAATTGGCGAAAAAAATGAGAAGGGGTATGTATGGAGAAATTCGCAAAAATCGATGGTCCGACTTGTAAAATCTGTGAAAAATCGAAAAATAATGATAGCACAATGATTCAAGCGCCATTTTAAAGGGTTTTCGATCACGAAAAGAATGAGCACAGAGTGGGGTTCCAACTCCATCGGGAAACAACGTTACAGCAATTTTAGTGAAGCCACTTCTTTTTGGCCGAAATGCAAAAAAATTTTGAATTTTTAAATTTTCTTTTAGAACGCTATGTCGATGTATTTTGACTCGCTGATTACTAATTCAGTAGCCATTTCTTTGAAAAACTCGAAATTTCATTGAGAATCGTCCAAAAAGTGATTTTTCTCGTTTATCGCCTTTTTCACATTGATAATTTGAGATTTCGACTAAAACTCGGTGTTATTCGTAATCAGCGGAAAATTTCCGATCGAATAGGGTGTCGAAACATTGAAAAAAGAGAAAAAAATTTTTTTGTAATTTTTTGCCCACCTTTTCGAAAACCTAAAAATCTCGAAATTTCAAATGATCATAACTTGCCTCCCGTTTGATCGATTTTTGGTTTTGACAAGCGTTCTCAAAACGTCTCGAGTAGACTTAGAGAATGCATTTTGGATCATCCCGATATCTCAATTATTGTAGCCGTGAGAGCGGGTTGAAAATTGGCGAAAAAAATGAGAAGGGGTATGTATGGAGAAATTCGCAAAAATCGATGGTCCGACTTGTAAAATCTGTGAAAAATCGAAAAATG
This sequence comes from Oxytorus armatus, assembly GCA_958009045.1. Taxonomy (NCBI): domain Eukaryota; kingdom Metazoa; phylum Arthropoda; class Insecta; order Hymenoptera; family Ichneumonidae; genus Oxytorus; species Oxytorus armatus. The sequence continues at coordinate 761,099 of OY253751.1, read as the reverse complement.
ATGATAGCACAATGATTCAAGCGCCATTTTAAAGGGTTTTCGATCACGAAAAGAATGAGCACAGAGTGGGGTTCCAACTCCATCGGGAAACAACGTTACAGCAATTTTAGTGAAGCCACTTCTTTTTGGCCGAAATGCAAAAAAATTTTGAATTTTTAAATTTTCTTTTAGAACGCTATGTCGATGTATTTTGACTTGCTGATTACTAATTCGGTAGTCTTTTCCTCGCGAAACTCGAAATTTCATTGAAAATCGTTCAAAAACTTTGCGTTTACCAGGATATGCAGTTCACTGATCGATAATTCGACATAATTTTAATCAAAGTGTCATCGATTCATCGTGACAAAAGGAAAAAGGAGTAAAAATTCTTTTCATCCACTATGATTGTTCGAGATATCGATAGATATACTGCCAGATTTATAATTATAAACGTAAGGAAACAAGATTCTCATCTCCTATCCAACACCTATCTTCTATGTGTCCCATTTTCTTATCACCGTCGATCCAATGATCTCTCTCTTTCTCTCTCTTAATTCCTTTCCACTTTCCACCAAAAACTTTTCGCATCGCAGCTTGAGAACGAGCCTTGCGCGCTGTAGACGCGGGACTTGTTCTCATTTCGCGAGAACATCTCGCTGCGGACATGCCACGTCGTACATCACGAACGCGTCAGACCGGATTGTCTTAAATGCTAACGCACGTACGACCGGCCCAAGAGAGAAAAAGAGAACGAGCAAGAGGGAAAGAAAGGACCTCACGTACAACCCCCTTTTACTCCTTATTTCTGTGACGTGAACCCAAAGATTACACACGCTTGATTCTACAAATTGCATCAATAGAATTTCTCCCACAGTACCATTCCCATTCTGTTTCCCGCTCTCCACCTCTATCTCTCTCCATCACGAACGAGTTGGCACGATTTTTCGAGCGTTTATCCGAAAACACGTAACCCCCTTCCCGCCATGAAATAAGAAAATAAATTAACTTCTTTACGACACGAAAAGTGTGGAATGAAAATAGTTTTAGCGTTTATCTCTTTTCTCCCCTCTGTCTCACACTGAAATTTGTAGTAAACTTTTTTTCCGAATAAAAAGTCATTATCTCACTCGTCCGTTCTCCGGTACCACCAAGAATAAATATCGCACAAATTCAGCGAGAAGACCCATCGACCAAAGACATTCTCGAACAAAAACTCACGGGAAAAAAAAACAGGCAAAGATGCAAGTCCCAAATTTCACGAAATAACTAAATTCGAGAGGTATCCCGATATGGCAAATAAGCTGTGAAAATTGAAAAAGAGAAGAAAACTGAAACAGCGAAAAATTTGTGAATCCTTGTCGTAGAGGCGCGAAGGAACAAAAATCCGACAAAACTTTTGCGATATGCTCGAGAAAACGAAACAATTTGCTGTCGACCGTGAGGGAGAAGACCGGTGCGAAAAAGAAGTGAGAAAAATGACGAAGAGAAAAAAGTAAAGACTCTGGCAAAGAAAATCGAGTGAGACAAAATAAAGGAATATGTGGGAGTTGAACTTTGGATTTTCTGTGTGCAGCTCGAATTCAACCTCTCGTACTGATATATATATATATATATATATATAGTATATAACAACGGAAATACGTACTAGACACATATATATATATATGGGTACGTAAAATAAAGTCTCCCGAAACTTGAGAAAAGCTTGGTACGGGGATCCACCAGGTAATTTTTTTTCCTCTCTAGCACGACAGTTCGGTCACACGTTCGCCACACGTGCATTGCAGTGCCCCTTTCTCCTTTCTTCCTTCCGCTATATATCTTTCTCGTTTTCTCTGAGAGAGGATTCTCGCATCGTGCGAGGAATTCAACGAGGATAAAAAGAGGGAAAAGTAAGGACAGCGCGTGACTATCTGTATGTGCTCGGGAGCTCGTTGGTACGACCAACAATTCTCGTGATCCTTTATCTCGCGGGCCATTTCACGCGACCAGATCGACTCGATCGACGTGAGCGCGCTCTCGAGTCTGTATATCAATTCCTAGCAAAGAAAAAGGCGTAATTGCCGCCACTGTACTCGTCCAAATTGTACGTTTTACCGCCCTTTTGTTTGCTAACAATAGATATTTACACATCTCTCCATATAGTAGGTCTAAAGTGGCGAGACGCAATTCCGATAACGATTGGCCCTCCGGCTCGTCTCATTTCTCGTCGCAACTATACGACGCTCTTGCTTTCCTACGGAAGTGAAAAACTCGTAGCGAGAATAATCAAGGAGAAATAGGCGTTGAACCGACAAGAAAATAAAGTATATTTACGAAAAAGAACAAAATTTTAATATGGCGATCGAACAAAAAATATGACTGTTAAGCGCGACGTAAAAAAACGAGGTTGAGGGAGGAAATAGGGTTAGACGGTTCAAAAAATCGATTTTTTTTATTTCATAAATTGTTAGTAAAACTATTGAAAAATATGTTCCCAAAATTTTAAATGAAAATTCCGACTCGTTCTATTGTTATAAGCCATTAAGGTAGTAGTCTGGTAACTTGAGCCGATTTTCATGTCTTTTTTGGAGGGCGTTTTTTTTGTAGGAAAATAAAACTGAATCGTTTTGGATATTTAGGATGTTTTCATTTACGTATTAAAGATACAAAAAAAAAATTTTCTTTTTAATTTAATAGTTTATTATTATTATTATTATTGATCGAAGTTGGCACCTCGAAAAAAAAGCGCGTGGGTGGCCCCGGTGATTTTGGCTCTTGATGTTATCTGAGAACAAAAATTCTTGATAATTCTTAATCTATAGACATGTCATTCTGGTTGGAACTACTGAAGTTAAATTGCATGGATAAATAACAAAATGGCGGACTTTACAAAAAAAACTTTTTTTTTCCATGTCTATAGATTAAGAATTATCAAGAATTTTTTATTTCAGATAACATCAAGAGCCAAAATCACCGGGGCCGCCCACGCGCTTTTTTTTCGAGGTGCCAACTTCGATCAACAATAATAATAATAATAAACTATTAAATTTGTTCAAAACATTTTTTTTGTATCTTTAATATGTAAATAAAAACATCCTAAATATCCAAAACGATTCATTTATATTTTCCTACAAAAAAACGCCCTCCAAAAAAGACATGAAAATCGGCTTAAGTCACCAGACTACTACCTTAAAGTGAAAATCTAAAGCATGACGACTGTCCAGCTGGTCCAGATAGCTGGTGTAAGTGGAAACAAACTGAAGCTCTCGGAACGACCCCTGAAGCACATCCAACTCCATTACATCCTGATGTTCAAAATGAAATTTTACCGATATTCGAAGATATATCACGAGATGACTTATTAGAGAGGTTCTTAGGCGGCCACACCCAAAACGCAAATGAAAGCTTCAATTCAACAGTTTGGCGTTTAGCCCCAAAGCACCTGCATTGTGGGTTGAAAGTGATTGAGGTCGCATCATACCTGGCTGATTGCTTATTCAATGAAGAAAGTTCAAGTATTTTATCAGTGATGAACGAGCTAAATATTATAGTAAGTAATCGCAGATACAGTTTCGCATATCAAATGGGCGAACGACGCGTAAGCCGACAAAATCGACGCAGCGCTTAGGAGACCAGAGAAGCTCGAAAAGCCCGAAAAGACGAGCTACGAGCTCAAAATGAGGAATTTCAAAAAGACGAGGGATTGCTTTATGGTGCTGGAATAGCAGATTAACCTGTAAGTAATTTAAAAAAATGTATGACTGCCTTGACTTTGTTTTTCTTGCTTTCTGACTTTTTTTAAACTTGCGTACACGCTGGTTTGAAAAGTTTTCAACCAATCGTTTTAAAAATTGGCAGTTACTTTCTTCATAGTAGCGCGCTCTATATGAACCTAAAATCGGAATATTATCATTATTTAAAATAATTTTTTTCTGCAAATAAAGTTGTAAAAAATGGCAAAAAATTATGCTTTTTTGTTTTGACCCCTGTAAAAAATTCAATTTTCTATTTTTTTGATAGCATTTAGGTTCATATAGAAGAGAGACATATAATAAAAGTAAATTCCAACCTCGTTTGATTTCGGATGAAAATTGCGGCTTCCAGAATGTACGCAAAATGCTGAGTCTGATTTTGACCTGCAATATGGGGTCGCTAATATTTTATAGTATATACTTAAATATATGTATAAAAATTTTATAGTATATACTTAAATATATGTATAAAATATTCTCAAAGTTTCAATAAATTATATTCATTTTTAATACTATAAAAAAATTCATGAAAATCATTGAGAAAACGCTGTCCTAACCCTATTTCCGCCCTTAAAAGGGCAACGAGAATGAGAGAGTGACGAAAGATAGTTTGGCAAAAAGTGAGAGAGGTAGGATAAATGTTAAATGCAGAAAGAATGTTCACGATGAAATAGCTGAAGGGGGCGTCCAAGAATGTCGAGGATAGAGGAAAAGAGTGATTAGATGAGAAAGGGACGAAAATTGTGAAAGGAGGAACTGTGTATGGGGGGGATTCGGAAAGGGAGAATGAAAAGAGAGGAACGGAAGAAGGAATGCGGGCAAGGGCGCTGAAAGGGACGGAGAGGAGAAACGAGTAGTGAGGAGCAAGCCGGTGTAAAGGATTTTCCATTACGTTTTGTCGCTCGAGTACTCACATACATTCTACCGTACACTGCATCACCCATTTTATACTAAAATCCATATCGACCGCTAGGGAAAACAAGGGCGTAATGTCGTACGGTTTAATACGTAAAGCTATGCGAATGTAACGTCCTTTTGTTACCAAAAGTTGATACGTAGTTGGATATATAGATATTTGAGAGAAGAGAAGCCCACTCGAGTTCTCTACGGACATCTCAGGTGCTTTATACATCACTGTGGTGTCCACCGGCTATATAGTTCACTCCCATCCCTATAACATCAATGAGAAGAAGCTGGCCAACGCACAGAGATACCTCTCTCGATCAACTATCGTTTCCAACATCCGTTTACCTATACTCGTCCTTTAAAACCACCTACGACACATTCTCCCCATCGCCCTATTCTCCTTTCTCTTCTGCTTTCCCTGGTCGCACGTTTCAAGGGCCCTTTTCCACTGAAAGCGGAGAGACAGAGAGAAAAAAATCTAGATATTTATCTAGATATCTGTGTGTGCGTGTGTGTATGTGCAGAGGAGTTCAATGCTTCCTCGGTTTCTCACGTACCTGCATATAGAGCTTTCCATTTCAAAATAGCCGGGAGATGGAGATGGAAAATTTATTGTTCTACTTACGTTAGAAATTGAAATTTTGTTGTTTATATCATGCGGATACATTTTTTTTCGGACGCTTTGCGTTACGAAGAAAATTAGCACAAAATTAAGTTGCAGCGATCTCGGAAAGCAATGATACAGGGATTTTAGTAGACGCACTATTGTTTGGCCAAAGTGCAAAGAAATTTTGAGTTGTACAGAATTTTTTCCGGACTATGCCGATATATTTTTATCCGCTAATCACTAATCCACCGACCGTTTTTTCCAAAAAACATAAAATTCCATTATAAATCGTCAAAACTATGTTTTTTTTTCGCCCGGACGAAAGACACGATTTATTTCATTTTAATAAACATGGATCTCGTTAAACTAGATGATTCCATTGAATCGAAATTAATCAATTTATTTCAATATTCATCGATAAATTTTTTTTTTTTTAATATCCATATCTCGAGAATTCAATAGTTGAGCTCACAATCTCATTGATCTTGAAATTCACTCAATTTCTAATTCAGCACGAAACGTTCCATGTAATAGAGAAAGAGAGAAAATTGGGTGGACCAGCGGCTCGTGCGAATGGGAATCTTGGAGGAAAATGGAAGGCGTAAATCGAAAGTGGCGTGGAGAGGAAAGGAGGGAGATAGAGCGTTTGGTTTGCGCGCGAACTGGCAACCCCTCCGGCTGTACGGTAACCGGCACGAATCCGAGAGGGGGGGGGGGGGGGGGGGGAAGGGGCAGCAGAGGAAGGGACGAGTTTGGCCTTAAAACGAAATTGAATTTCCCACAGCGGAAAGTAACCTCTCTCTCTCTCTCTCTCTCTCTCTCTCTCGTGCCCTCTCACTTGGTCTTCTAATTCGAATTTGAGGTTTTGCACACCTCCCCGTAAAAGAGGAAGAGGACGCATCGCGCACTACCGAGTTTATCTCCGATTTATCCGAACGCCTCTCATCCGCTCCCCGGCTCTCTCTCCCTCTTCGCTCTTCATCCCATCACCCTCCTCGTTGACGTTCATTTTCTCGCTCTAGCGAGCGATGCGATCCACCTACCCTTCTCTCGATCTACCGGGAAAGAGGAACCTCGAATCAAGAGTCTCGAGACGCCCTCTCGATCCTCGTCTTCGTATATGACTTACCGAGATGTTATATTTCACGTGCGCGTGCGCCAACTACTTTTTCCACGTTTGAGAAACGAGTTTTCGACCTTACGCTTTCTTTTCGCTTTCATGAGAAATGAGGCTACTGAAGATTCATTGGCTATTCAATTAAGGGGGGAAATAGGGTTAGACGGTTCAAAAAATCGATTTTTTTTTTATTTCGTAAATTGTTAGAAAAATTATTGAAAAATATGTTCCCAAAATTTTTAATGAAAATTCCGACTCGTTCTATTGTTATAAGCCATTAAAGTGAGTAGCTCTCCTTCAGGCCTCGAGCGCGCCACGTGTATAACCGCGTTTTTCTGAAAACGACTTTTTTTGAACTTGCGTACACGCTAGTTCGAAAAGTTTACAACCAATCGTTTTGAAATTTGGCAGTTACTTCCTTCATAATATTGCGCTCTATATGAACCTAAAATCGGAATATTATCATTATTTAAAATAATTTTTTTTTGCAAATAAAGTTGTAAAAAATGGCAAAAATCATGCTTTTTTGTTTTGACCCCTGTAAAAAATTCAATTTTCTATTTTTTTATAGCATTTAGGTTCATATAGAAGAGAGACATATAATAAAAGTAAATTCCAACCTCGTTTGATTTCAGATGAAAATTGCGGCTTCCAGAATGTACGCAAAATGCTGAGTCTGATTGTGACCTGCAATATGGGGTCGCTAATATTTTCGGTGTTTTTCAAGGAAATTTTTCAAAAATTTTATAGTATATACTTAAATATATGTATAAAATATTCTCAAAGTTTCAATAAATTATATTCATTTTTTATACTATAAAAAAATTCATGAAAATCATTGAGAAAACGCTGTCCTAATCCTATTTCTCCCCTCAAGAATTCTAATCGCTGAAAGCGGACTGGTATAATAGCCCTCATGTTAACAGCCCTTCACCTGTTTCAAACCAATATTAAAAACTTGACATTGCCCCCCCGTAGTTTTCCCCGATTCATCAAACCATACATGAGCGGGTGGATTTAAAAATGTTAACTTCCTCATAGAAAAAAAACATTCGAACTGACGGAAAATGATGGCGTATTATCGTTATAATTCGTCGAAAAGATAAAAATTCCATTAAATCGAAATATCGATATTGGCAAAAACGAGAATGTTAATTCTCGGTATGTTTTGTTGGCATCCAGTAATATCGGATTGTCGGGGATAATAGAATGGAGGAGGGACAAAAGAGATATTACCGGACGCTATATGTATAATAATACGATATCTAGATATATAATAATACTCGTATATCCAGATATATAAATTGAATGTAACGCATATATGGGAATACACGAATTTGTGAAATACCTCGAACGACCGAGAACCACTCTCCGTCAATAAGTGGCACATATATTTCTCGCTTTTACAACGCTCGCGAATGTGTTTTTATCGATTTTATATTGACGTTTCATCTTTTTTTTTTTCCTGTCGTCGAGAGAAAACGTTTTCCACCACGGCACGGGTATTAAAATTGCAAATCAGATATTTTTACCTATAGCCTCCGTTCGTACGGAAAATGTATTGTAATCATTTGCGCATTGGAATCAGTGTAATATTTCTCGAAGCCTGCTCATTAATTCGTTAAATACAATGATTTTTCATTTGTCACGCAAACATTTCGTTAAATATTAAACGAAAATACGTTCGGTCAATTAAATTTTTCATTTTAAAATCCACAGAATAAAATGCTTCAGCGAACGAAGAGGCAATTGCCGAAAGGTAAAACGGAAGATTTTAATAGTAATCAGAAGTGGCCAGGACAGGAATGAAAGTTCTTTCAAAATTATTTTTTAATGGACTATTTAGTAATAATTATGTGGTCGATAATTGAATGCAAACGACCATTTTTACGAATAATATGAATCACGAATGATATTAAAAGGAAATTAAAAGGAATAGTATTTTTTATAATCATATCGAATAATGTTTTATCCAAATACTGCACCTTCCCGTTCAATATATGTGATACGTATAAGAGCTATAAATTGGCAAAAAGTGAAATTGATATTTGTGTATTTTTTTGTTGTTGTTATTTGACTCACCGACGAGCTTGCCGAACTGTGCTGGTGGCCTCCATTCGGGATAATGCCTGGGAAATCTTGCTCTCGACCAGTGGGTCCTCAGTATCACTTTGTACAGGGCCAGTTTGTCCTGGCGATCTTGACCCGCCGAACCGCATTGTCCGGACGCTTGATCCGCGCACAATTGAACGCAAACTAGTAGTAAAAGTGAGATACGGGCAGACAGGCACAAATGCACGATACTTGACATCTGGAAGATAAGAAAGAAAAAAACAACTATTTTTATTAAGAGAGAAAATAGGGTTAGACGGTTAAAAAAATTGATTTTTTTTTATTTCATAAATTGTTAGTAAAACTATTGAAAAATATGTTCCCAACATTTTTAATGAAAATTCCGACTCGCTCTATTGTTATAAGCCATTAAGGGTGGAAATAGGGTTATGACAGCGTTTTCTCAACGATTTTCATGAATTTTTTTATAGTGTAAAAAATGAATATAATTTATTGAAACTTTGAGAATATTTTATACATATATACTATAAAATATTAGCGACCCCATATTGCTTGTTTTTCTTGGTGCGATTTTTTCAACCGCGTTTTTCTGAAAACGACTTTTTTTGAACTTGCGTACACGCTAGTTTGAAAACTTTTCAACCAATCGTTTTGAAAATTGGCAGTTACTTTCTTCATAGTATTGCACTCTATATGAACCTAAAATCGGAATATTATCATTGTTTAAAATAAATTTTTTTTTGCAAATAAAGTTGTAAAAAATGGCAAAAAATCATGCTGTTTTGTTTTGACCCCTGTAAAAAATTCAATTTTTTATTTTTTTGATAGCATTTAGGTTCATATAGAAGAGAGACATCCAATAAAAGTAAATTCCAACCTCCCTTGATTTCAGATGAAAATTGCGGCTTCCAGAATGTACGAAAAATGCTGAGTCTGATTGTGACCTGCAATATGGGGTCGCTGATATCTTCGGTGTTTTTCAAGGAAATTCTTCAGAAATTTTATAGTATATACTTAAATATATGTATAAAATATTCTCAAAGTTTCAATAAATTACATTCATTTTTTATACTATAAAAAAATTCATGAAAATCATTGAGAAAACGCTGTCCTAATCTTATTTCCCTCCCTTAATAATTCAACGATTGAAAAACAACACCCAATGTTTGTTTTGTTTATCTCGTGTCCAGAACGATATTCTATGAAATATAAAGATTTATATTCCATTTAGAATAATCATTTGTCATTATGGGAGTTTTTTTTTTCGTAACACAACGAAATGTTTCGAAAACACGATTTAGTAACTTTCTGATGTATTCGAGTCACCGCAATCTCCGGATCAGATGTGTTCTTTCTATCCCGGCATTGGATTCGATCCATCGAGCTGCCAGGGCACTTGGCGGAAAGCCAATTTCCCTGGGTTCCCGTCATTCACGGTACACGTAAACTAAAAAAAAAGAAAAAAAAACCTAACGAAAGCGCGAATATATACATAGACCATTCGATCGCGAACCAATGCACCCGAGTCTTCACGCTCTCTTTCCGACTTTTTTTTACATTTTACCCTCTCCCTTTTTCCGCAAAATTCATCGCGCGAGTCCGGAGAAAGTCTCGCGGGCAAAATTCAACGAATTTTCCAGGATCTTGCCGTTGCGCGCGAAGCATTCGTGTTAACTCGGAGAGGAGCCTCGAGGCGCGCGCGGCTGTTGCTGAAAACGATTTTGCCTGACAAGCTCGTCGACGTCTGCATAGTCGCGTCGATCACGAGAAAGAGCGAGAGAGAGAGTACAACCTCGCAACTTCCGACAGACGCTAAGGGAAATTTCACGAAGGAAACACCTTTTCGTTTCAGAGCCCTTTCAATTCCATATTCCAATATTCACGCGCGAAACATTTGTTATTGATAATAATAATAATAAAAGTGAACGTGCAATCGCAATCGTTATCAACAACAGTGTTGATTAGGCTCGTTCCACAGCATGTACGAAAGAGGAAATAAAAATAGTAAGGGTCATGCATCTGTTAATATGACCTTGAATGTCTGATATACAAATACAAAGCAATGGCTGTATATACAGAATAGCTCAACCGTATATACCGATGCCCCGTGCAAGGGCTCTCTCGTATTGCACATTACAGATTCCCACACGTATGTACGAGGTCTGTTCAAAAAGTATCGGGAATTTTGAATTTCCGCGGGCTACGTAGATTCGATTTTCGATTTTTTTGTGGCGTTAGGTTGGCACTCGTGTCCCTCACATATGTTGAAAAAATCGGCCATTTTGAATGTTTAGTTAATTGTTGACAGCTGTTTTGGTTAGACGTGTTTTGGCTTGTCTTCGATTTTTGCCTATTCCAAAAAAGCAGCTTCCATTGCGATGATTGAGCTTTGGTTTCCGCGTCATAACCATAAACCCATGATTCGTCACCAGTTATGACCCTCTGGAGGAAATTTGGGTCGTCGCGGATCGTGTCCAACAGCTCCTTAGCAATGTTAATGCGACAATTTTGGCACGAATTTCGCGGCGACCCGTCACATTCCCAAATCATTGGTAAAAATCGAATAGCACGAGCCAATTGATATGTTTAATTCCTCGGCAACTTCTCTAACGGTGATTCGACGATTGGCCAATATTATTTTCTTCCCTCCATCAATGTTTTCGTCTGTTGTTGATGAGCTCGGGCGTCCGAAACGCATTTCGTTTCACCGATAACATTTTGTACCACCGATAAACGTTGCTTTGGTCCCATGTAGCTTCACCATATGCCACAGTCAACATTCGGAATACGTCCGCGCACTTAAGGGGAAAAATAGGGTTAGACCGTTCAAAAAATCGATTTTTTCTAAATTTCATAAATTGTTAGTAAAACTATTGAAAAATATGTTCCGAAAATTTTAAATGAAAATTCCGACTCGTTCTATTGTTCTAAGCCATTAAGGGGGGAAATAGGGTTAGGACAGCGTTTTTTCAATGATTTTCATGAATTTTTTTATAGTATAAAAAATGAATATAATTCATTGAAACTTTGAGAATATTTTATACATATATTTAAGTATATACTATAAAATTTTTAAAGAATTTCCTTGAAAAACACCAAAAAATTTATGACTGCCTTGACTTTGCTTTTCTTGGTACAACTTTTTCAAACCCGTTTTACTGAAAACGACTTTTTTTGAACTTGCGTACACGCTAGTTTGAAAAGTTTTCAACCAATCGTTTTGAAAACTTGGCAGTTACTTTCTTCATAGTATTGCGCTCTATATGAACCTAAAATCGGAATATTATCATTAATTAAAATAATTTTTTTTTGCAAATAGCGTTGTAAAAAATGGCAAAAATCATGCTTTGTTGTTTTGACCCCTGTAAAAAATTCAATTTTCTATTTTTTTGATAGCATTTAGGTTCATGTATAAGAGAGACATATAATAAAAGTAAATTCCAACCTCGTTTGATTTCAGATGAAAATTGCGGCTTCCAGAATGTACGCAAAATGCTGATTCTGATTGTGACCTGCAATATGGGGTCGCTAATATTTTATAATATATACTTAAATATACCTATAAAAATGTTATAGTATATACTTAAATATATGTATAAAATATTCTTAAAGTTTCAATAAATTATATTGATTTTTTATACTATAAAAAAATTCATGAAAATCATTGAGAAAACGCTGTCCTAATGCTATTTTCCCCTTTAATTTTGTTTTTCACACAAAATTTGATACAGGTTCTTTGATTCATTTTTTGGAATAGGCAAAAATCGAAGACAAGGCAAAACACGTGTAACCAAAACGGCTGTCAACAATAAACTAAACATTCAAAATGGCCGATTTTCTTAGCATAAGTGAGAGACATAAGTACCAACCAAACGCCACAAAAAAATCGAAAATCGAATATACGTAGCCCGCGGAAATTAAAAATTCGCGGTACTTTTTGAACAGACCTCGTATATATTTTATACATATATGCATGTACGTTGGGTACATCTACGGTGGGTATATCGCTCTTACCGGTTCGCGTGTGTTTACATATGTAAATTCGGACTCGAGTGTGTGATCAAAATTCAAATGGTATTCGAATAGGTGTGCTGGCCGATCGGGCGCGTAACTCTTGCGTTTTCACCCTTCTCCCATCACCCTATTTCTCTATCGCTCCTGGTTCTATGGCCTGTACGTAGCTTCCCCTCCATATCTCGAAGTGCGAAGACACATCGCCATGGCAAAGAGAGATTTTCATCACGAGAAGTCGCGTATGATTTTCCAACTATACCACGGGACCCCGAATATCGTCCTGCACAGAATTTACAGTAGTTTTGATACATACATGTATATACGTACATATAGCGGAACATATACCCGTATACATTGATCCAGAGGGTGTATATTCTGAAATGGAATTTACGCGTGAAACCGAGAGGGAACAGTGTCATGAATGAAATTACACGTTCCTCGTCGTTCGGCCACGAAACTAGATGCATCCTAGCCAATTTCGGATTCTACTGTACACACATATCTGTATATACCTGTCACATGTATGTATATTCATGTGCTATACGTGAAGTCAATTGAATGGCAATTTAATTTGCAATATCGTGGACGGGCGAACAATTCAGAGATCAGACTCGTCAGAGGTCGTCGACTCTGCACAATAATAAATTGTATAAATACGATGTTGTCCAAAATGTCAATAACGAATTTTCGCTTTTGCGTCCGTAACCAAAACTTCACGTACCGTAGATTATTTCAGTGTAGTTTGTTTTTTTGGAGATTCGTAAGAAGCCAATCCCTTTGAGACACCAAAAAAATCTTTCGGATAAAATCCGTTTCGCTTTGCGTGAAATATCCCGTATATCGTAATTCGCGGATTGTCTCGCGTGCTCCTCGAGTCAAAGCACTGACGCGTCGTGTTTTTCACGAAAACAAGAATAGAAACGAGACTGGGAGGCTGGCGAAGCTGCGAACGAGCACAGCACAACCGAAAGGTTGACGAAGTCCGCGGAATACAAACGGTCGAGCATCTCGCGGTTACTGATCTCACTCACGACCAAGAGAGAGAGAGAGAGAGAGAATCACTATGCTATTACCGTCGATCGACTAAAAATAAACATAATACTTTTCATTTCATTTAAGGCCGTAGTCTGGTCTAGAGCGAGATTTTTGACGTCATTTCTAATGTGCAATTACGTTTAAACCGTTGAAGTTATCTTGATGAAAATTTACACGTGCATTTATTGATCCTTAGAGAATACTTGTACGTTAAAAAAAAAATTATTTTAAATATTTTCATGTAGTTTTTTGCCTTGTTGCAACATGGTGCGCCGAAATCGGCGCCCACTCTGGACGATGTTGTATGCATCGGAAAAAAAAAAATATATATATTCTCAATCTGTATGAGTATTCTGAGCACTGGTAGCAGAATTGGTACTTAAACAAATTTTTTATTGAGTCGAACAATAACTTTGCCGACATTTCATAACTCTTCGAATACCCGAAAATGTATGAAATATCATTAATGAAAGTTCAACAGGCCGCTATTTTGTCAAAAAATTTTTTTAAGCACCAATTCTGCTACCAGTGCTCAGAATACTCATACAGATTGAGAATATATATATACATTTTATTTTCAGATTCATACAACATCGTCCAGAGTGGGCGCCGATTTCGGCGCACCATGTTGCAACAAGGCAAAAAACTACATGAAAATATATAAAATAATTTTTTTTTTTAACGTACAAGTATTCTCTTAGCATCAATAAATGCACGTGTAAATTTTCATCAAGACAACATCAAGAAGAGAGACATATAATAATGGTAAATTCCAACCTCGTTCGATTTCAGATGAAAATTGCGGCTTGCAGAATGTACGCAAAATGCTGAATCTGATTGTGACCTGCAATATGGGGTCGCTAATATTTTCGGTGTTTTTCAAGGAAATTCTTCACAAATTTTATAGTATATACTTAAATATATGTATAAAATATTCTCATAGTTTTAACAAATTATATTCATTTTTTATACTATAAAAAAATTCATGAAAATCATTGAGAAAACGCTGTCCTAACCCTATTTCCTCCCTTAATCCCTTTTCGCGCGTTATTTTCCTACATCCCTCAATTATTTTTGCATTCGCCGAACAATGCACACCGATTCAAACGATTTTTTTCGTAATTTCAAACGTCCTACTGAGAAATTAGAACATTTTTTTACTTCAATCAAAAAAACATGGATAAACAAATAAATATAAAACATAATTGTAGAAAAAATGAATGAAAATTGTTAATAATTTATCACGAAATTCAATCTGTTGAAAACAAATCTCTGTTTCAACGAGAGTGTACTTGGAATGAAAATTTGTGTACGATAATATTACAATTGACAAATTTATACGATAAGTTATACAATCCGAGTTCATTATACGTTGTGCTGTCGTTGTTACAAATTGAAAATGAACTCTGAACCGGACCGCGTTATTTGTGCTGTTTAATTCGCGTATTTCGACGAAGGGAATATACGCCTGCCGGGAATATTACGACATGGCCGTGCGAAATAAACTAGCAAACCACCCTGATCACCGCTTTACCTTTCTCGCCCGTTATAAAATATAGCCGCGAGCTTTTCTGCCTTCTCCCCCGGGTTATTGCCCTCCGAGAATGTAGAAATTTTTTTAATTAGAGTTAATTCCAATGTTTACGACGTTGGGATAGCCCGCGGTCGAGATAGAAGGGTAAAATGAGACCCGTGTTGGAGATACTCGAGAACGTTAGTGCAAAACTTTTGCAATGTTTTTTTTTTTACGCTTAACGAGAGAGACAGAGTTCAACGCGTTATTTAAGGTGACGGGGTTATATTCACGGGCGATGCTATAAGTCACCACCGTTCACCATGTGAACTAATCTACCACACCATAAACTCCGTCCACCCTCTCTCTCTCTCTCTGTATGATACAGTACTGAATACAAAAATAAAAAATGAATTTTTTAATCGAAACAAATTTCGATAAAAAAAACGTATATTCAAAATGAAAAAAAAATTATTTTTGAATTAAGGGGGGGAATTGGGTTAGGACAGCGTTTTCTCAATGATTTTCATGAATTTTTTTATAGTATAAAAACTGAATATAACTTATTGAAACTTTGAGAATATTTTATAGATATATTTAAGTATATACTATAAAATTTTTATACATTTATTTAAGTATATACTATAAAATTTGTATACATATATTTAAGTATATACTATAAAATATTAGCGACCCCATATTGCAGGTCACAATCAGACTCAGCATTTTGCGTATATTCTGAAAGCCGCAATTTTCATCTGAAATCAAACGAGGTTGGAATTTACTTTTATTATATGTCTCTCTTCTATATGAACCTAAATGCTATCAAAAAAATAGGAAATTGAGTTTTTTACAGGGGTCAAAACAAAAAAGCATGATTTTTTGCCATTTTTTACAACTTTATCTGCAAAAAAAAATTATTTTAAATAATGAATAATATTCCGATTTTAGGTTCATATAGAGCGCATACTATGAAGAAAGTAACTGCCAATTTTCAAAACGATTGGTTGAAAACTTTTCAAACTAGCGTGTACGCAAGTTCAAAAAAAGTCGTTTTCAGAAAAACGCGTTTGAAAAAATAGTACCGAGACAAACAAGCAATATGGGGTCGCTATTATTTTATAGTATACACTTAAATATATGTATAAAAATTTTATAGTATATACTTAAATATATGTATAAAATATTCTTAAAGTTTCAATAAATTATATTCATTTTTTATACTATAAAAAAATTTATGAAAATCATTGAGAAAACACTGTCCTAACCCTATTTCCTCCCTCAATGGCTTATAACAATAAAACGAGTCGAAATTTTCATTTTTAATTTCGGGAACATATTTTTCAATAGTTTTACTAACAATTTATGAAATTAAAAAAAAATCGATTTTTTGAACCGTCTAACCCTGTTTACCCCCTTAATCAAATTTAGTAAAATATGAATTCTTTTATGGTCTTGTAGACCATAAAACACATGGATTTCGAGATACAATCATACTCATCGTACTTGGAGAAGTAATCGTAACTGAAAAACTTTCGTCCCTCTCTTAATTATCTCCCTTTTTTTCCACCGAGCCGAGCTTTTTGTCACTCGCTCAATTGTTTCTAGATAAGGGAGAGAATCCAAAGGCAATACACGCACAATGAAACGAGGTAGCTGCTACGAGAAGAGGGAAGAAAGAAGAAAAGACAAAAACAAAACCGATAAGGGAAGAAAAAGGTGGCTGGAGGTTTGTGGCAAAACGCGATTCGAGAACAGTGCGAGAGGGACAGAGAGATAAACTCAATATGCCGGAGGTATTGCGACCACGGGACACTGGGCAAGAGCCACGGAGGGTGAAAGTTATAAAAACTCGATAATACTTTGCACCGAGAGGGAGAGAGAGATAGAGAAGCGAGCACAACCTGAGCTTTAAATAATGTTTGAATAAAAAAGTGAAAAACTTTTTCAGTTATGGCCGTGCGAACGGGGCGTGATATGACCGGAGCTAGACGGGGATGTGAGCGAAAAAAAAGGGGTTGGGAGAAAGGCAGAGTAAGAGCAGTAGAAAAACTCTCTCTGTACACTGACGCTTCGTTTTCCCCCCTCTCTCTCTCTCTCGCTCTATCTCACTCACTCTTGCATTTCCTGTCTGCAATCCTGGATTTACAAAGCCAGCTCTTGCCTCGACTGGTCGCATATGCAATAAAACGCATATACATCTAACTCTGAACGTACCATTCGACTTTTCGATCCGCATTGTGCGCAAGCAATTCGATATCCATATACGCATCGAACAAAGTTTCCCTTTTATTTTTTTTTATTTTTTTTATTGCTTTTCGTACAGTGTATTGGAAATTAAATCAAAGGCCAGGCAGAGGGAGAGGGAGAGAGATGAGCGTTTGTTCAGAGTGGTATAAAAAACGTATTGAGAAATAAAATTTAACTTTCAATTAAAAATTAACATGAATGAAATTTCATCAACACGTAAAATTTAATTTCTACCAAGAGATGAATTGGAGTCAAATTTTATTTATAATTGGGGAAAATCTCTCATGTGAATTATTCGAGGGAGAAGCGAACGAGAGTTCGTTAGTTACGAGGATGAAGAAGCTAGCCAAGTCCTTTTCTTTCTCTCTATCCCTCTCTCTCTCGTTGTCAGCTTTACTCTCGCTTCCCTTCTCCTCGAGGAAAAAATAAAATAAAGGAAAAAAGATCCGAAAGGTTCTTCTTTTTCTTCGAGTGAACACACCGGGCGCCCTGTTTCACTTCCGACGAGCAAAACAATGGCCCTCTCGCAATACGATTACAGAAAAGTTCCCAAGCTACTTCCACCTCTCGCCTGTTATCCCTCCTTTCTCTCTCGTTAACATCGAGACTTTGAACAAAACCCGAGAGAGAAAGAGAGAGAGAGAGAGAGGAAGAGATAGACAGGAAGGAAGATATCTATTCTACGGATACTTTTGTGCCAACGATCACTACGTGAAAACGTGAAAATAGCCATTTTATATATAAACTTTATCGAGCAACATTTTAATACTGTTTTGGACTCGAGTCTCACTGCGTGAACAACAAACGATTAATTAAAAAATGTTTTTCAATTCAGTGCTCCGGAAACTACCAGAGTTAACGACAACAACAAAAAGGTATATATGGGCTTCCCATCGGTAAATTGATTTTTCGAATGATTCTCTCGTTCAATGGCATTTTTTTCAAATTGAAAACGGAGGAGATTCACAAAATCGATCTTTCAAGTCGAGTTTTTTTCACGTTACAACTTTATTCTACTTATTTATGACACTCAAAATTTCTCACGCATGAATGGTAAAATAAACCATTTGACAAATCCCATATATACTATGGTTTGCTGCTTTTCAAAAATTCTGAAAAACTACAACCCCGTAGACTCGCAAAAGCAAATAAAAATGACAAGGAGCGTGCTCTTCTCGTATTATCATCCCGTGCATGGTTGAGTATCACAATCTTTTTCCAACCTCACTTTTGTAACCTCAAATTTATAACGACAGACTCTATTAAGGGGGGAAATACGGTTAGACGGTTCAAAAAATCGATTTTTTTTTATTTCATAAATTGTTAGTAAAACTATTGAAAAATATGTTTCGAAAATTTAAAATGAAAATTCCGACGCGTTCTATTGTTATAAGCCATTAAGGGGGGAAATAGGGTTAGGACAGCGTTTTCTCAATGATTTTCATGAATTTTTTTATAGTATAAAAATGAATATAATTTATTGAAACTTTGAGAATATTTTATACGTATATTTAAGTATATACTATAAAATTTTTGAAGAATTTCCTCGAAAAACACCGAAGAAAATTTATGACTGCCTTAACTTTGTTTTTCTTGGTACTATTTTTTCAAACGCGTTTTTCGGAAAACGACTTTTTTTGAACTTGCGTACAGGCTAGTTTGAAAAGTTTTTAACGAATCGTTTTGAAAATTGGCAGTTACTTTCTTCATAGTATTGCGCTCTATATGAACCTAAAATCGGAATATTATCATTATTTAACATAATTTTTTTTTTGCAAATAAAGTTGTAAAAAATGGCAAAAAATCATGCTTTTTTGTTTTGACCCCTGTGAAAAATTCAATTTTCTATATTTTTGATACCATTTACGTTCATATAGAAGAGAGACATATAATAAAAGTAAATTCCAACCTCGTTTGATTTCAGATGAAAATTGCGGCTTCCAGAATGTACGCAAAATGCTGAGTCTGATTGTGACCTGCAATATGGGGTCGCTAATATCGTCGGTGTTTTTCAAGAACATTCTTCAAAAATTTTATAGTATATACTTAAATATATGTATAAAATATTCTCAATGTTTCAATAAATTATATTCATTTGTTATACTATAAAAAAATTAATGAAAATCATTGAGAAAACGCTGTCCTAACCCTATTTCCCCTGCAGTTCTATAGTCAAGGACACTTTCCTCAAACAAAATTCGCTGTTACAGACAGATCACTTCGAATACTTACTACCTTTGCAAAATGGTTCGAATTAATTTTCGAAAGGGAAATAATGGCAATGAAGAATTTAGGCTAAAAAAATGACTACTTAATAAAAAAAAAATAATATTCTCGATGCAGACAGTGACGGATTAAAATTTTAAGAATTATTTCGATTTTCATAAGTCGGCATCATTTCCTTCGTTGAACGTACGAACCCGATGACAATGTTTGTCGAGTCCCTCAGTTGGATATTAATTGGTAAAAAAATGGCGCTATTTTCCAAACAATTTCTATTATCATATACCTTTTGACGAAGAACATTTTTATGGAGTTAATATTATTGTTTAGTTTTTTTCGAACAATAATTCAAGCTCCTTAAATCGTTGGATACCTCATATCGACACACTAATAATCAAAGATGAACAGTGGAGGATGTAAAAACGATTTTTCGACATTAGCACTCGACCAGTGCCGTAATCACTTTCGTTTTCCTAAGAACGACGCGTAAGGTTGCGTAAACTTTTTTTGTCGAGCTTACCACTCGATCCACCTGTCCACCAAAGAATTGCACAGAACGAAATTTATCATTTTTCTCTTACCTCTCTTTCCGAGATATCCTCCTCGTTCCCGATGCTACGACGATCGCGAGATTGAACTCGAAAAAAAAAAAAAGGAAAATAAACGTAACTCTGATGTTCACGCACAAGTTCGCCACATCACAAAAGCACAGGCATAACTGTAGCCAGAACTTTTTGTAACGAAAACGAAAAAAAAAAAGCGTCACGGGGATCGATATTACGATCTTACACGGCGATCGGTGAATTCGGGATAATTCAAACGGGTGGATTAACACATAGCGAAAAATTAAAATAAAATCGCGTACGTACGGTAGTTGGTCACGTCTCACGTTTGTTTATTTTATTTTGTTTACGAAACCGTACAATAACACGAGGGTTCACCGAACGTACGAGAACGACAACGGATTTAACTCGAGGGCTACCGCGATACTACTGCGGTGGGGTTGTGGAGAGCGCATCGCGCGTGAGTAGCGCCAAAGCTCTCTCTCACTCTTTCTCACCCCCCACCCCTTGCGCGAGAACGGCGGCGCTGTTCCGGCGCGCTTTTCCGGGCGAGAGAGGGGAGTTACGTTCAAAGATAATTTATAAAATAAAAAACATTACAAAAGTCGAAAACACATAAAAAAAAGCATCTCTTCGTTACTTTTTCTTCTTTAATTTCTGTATTACCAATGAACTAATAAATAAATTATAAAAAAAATAAAATAATCAAAGAATACTTTTTTCAAATAAACGAGAGATAATAAAGGATAATTGTCGATTAATTCAGTAATCTAATCGTCAAACGATAGCTGATTCCAGGCAAATCCACTTAGCACCGGTTCTGGGAGAATCATTTTTATGATAATCCCTTTTCGACACTCGGAAAATTCTCTCAATTGTTTCTTAACGTAATCCTCACTCGCGACTCATCGATATTATCATCCGAAAGTTTCGAAATCGATTCTAACGAGCTCACAATTTAAAACTAATGAGAGGAGATCACGTATTCAATTTAATCGAATCAACTTAGCGACATAATTTAGTTGGTTAATTTTTAGTTTCAATTAAATAAATGTTCCTAATGGATATAATCCATCAGAGTTGAGTATACGGTCATAATTGAAAAACCTACCATATATAATGATTTTCTCACTTTTATTTTCCTCTTTTTGCTTAGACTTATTGCTAAACCTCTTCGGAGCAAATTGATGTTGCAAATTTAGTGTCTCTTCGCGCGTACGATGATTGCTCCGAGGGGCATGGATGCTCGTGATCCATGTCGCCGTTCACGTATACGAGGTCTGTTCAAAAAGTATCGCGAATATTGTATTTTTTTTTTTTTCAAAAAGTATTTATTTATTCATTAATATTTATTTTGTCCCCTTCAAAGTAATTCCCCGTCGGATATAATACATTTATGCCAACGTTTTTTCCAATCCTCGAAGCACTTAAGGGCGGGATAAGGGTTTTCACTTTCGAAAAATCGGATTTTTTTTTGTCTTATCTTATTGTTTAACATTTCAAGAATATGTCCTTAAAATTTTAAACCGATCTAAGCAATATTCTTGAAGTTATTGTCTTATTAATCTCCTGGCCTTTAACGCTATACCTCTAACAGCTGCGGGCGGTCGGGCTAGCAGTGCAGCTGTCGAACAGGTATACAGTTTATTCATTGCTATTGTGTATATAGTATACAGTGTATACTATACACTACAATATTTTAAAAGAAGAAACGAGCGAAGAAAGGAGCTGGAATCGATGATTCTGTGTAAGTTGGAAGAAAACATTTTTTTTTTCACTTTTTTACTTCATAAACTTTAGACGCGTTTTTCTCAAAACTACTTTTTCAAAGTCCGTGTTCACTGCCATTTAAAAACTACTTGACCGATTCATTTCAAACTTTGTACACATTTTCAACATATAAAATACCTCCCCCCAACGTTTAGTTAAATCTTTTTTTTTTACATTAAGGGTGTTTCCCACCCACAAAATGGCGGAATTTTTCGTGGAAAATAACAGTTCACACTTTAGATGGCCGCCAAAAATTTTTAAATGAAAAAAAAAATTATCAGAAAACGTTGGGGGGAAGATTTGATTATAATTTGACTAAATTATCATGGTTTTTCATTTTCAGATAATTTCCGGCCGAGTTATAGTGAACACCGCAAATTGTTTTTTTTCCAAGACGTTCTTGGAGAAGCTCTGTTACGGGCCTATGCTTCAATATTTCTGCATGAAAAAATTACACAACATTGTCAAAAGTATGCTCAATAATGTACAAAAGGTTCGAATAAAATTGCTCAATCCATATTTGAGAAAAAAAATCGCAAAAAAAGTGTTTTTTTTACGCTTAAACCCCTACCCCTCCCTTAAAAAAATCTTTTTTTGTGATCTTGTTTAGTACCTCCTTCGATGCCGTCTTTATCGCTTCAATCGTGGTGTAGCGTCGTCCTTTCATGGGCGTCTTCAGTTTCGGGAACAGGAAAAAGTCACAGGGGGGCGAGGTCTGGGGAATACGGTGGCTGCGACATCATTAGAGTGTTGTTTTTGGCGAAAAATTCGCGCACAAGCAACGATGTGTGAGCAGGGGCGTTTATCATGGTGCAAAAGCCAATTTTTGTTCTTCCACAAATCCGGGCGTTTATGGCGGATTGCTTCGCGCAAATTGCGCATAACTTGCAGGTAATATTCTTTATTGACTGTACGACCCTGTGGCGAGAACTCATGATGCACCACGCCCCTGCAATCGAAGAAAACTGTGAGCAAAACCTTCACTTTTGACCGAACTTGGCGCGCTTTTTTCGGTCTTGGCTCATGCGGGAGCTTCCATTGCGATGATTGAGCTTCGGTTTCCACGTCATAAACATAAACCCATGATTCGTCACCATGACCCTCTGGAGCAAATTTGGGTCGTGGCGGACCGAGTCCAACAGCTCCTTAGCAATGTTAAAGCGTCACTGTTTTTGTTCGAAATTGAGCAATTTTGACTTGGTTAGACATTGAATTTTGAATTTTGTTTTGGTTAGACAACACGTCTAACCAAAACAGCGTCAACAATTAACTAAACATTCAAAATGACCAATTTTTTCAGCATAAGTGAGGGACACGAGTACCAACCTAACGCCACAAAAAAAATCGAATACCGAATATACGTAGCCCGCGGAAATTCAAAATTCGCGATACTTTTTGAACAGACCTCGTATGTCGTCGAAATGCGTCACCACTTTTACGAGAGGATAGCAGAAAGAGCGAGCAGGGAAATCCTCAAGATACTTTTCCGACCGTGTCCTACGAGAGCTCTATATACATTCCATTTTAACGATATGCCGGTTATACCGGCCACTCAAACACTTTGAGCTTTCATTCGTTTTTTTGCCATCCATTTTCATGACAGAAAAAAATTAAATTATATCGAAGACTGGATAACTTTTTGAAAAAGTCATCAAACTCTTTGCCTCACCGTATTATTTCTTCAATTTACTCGTTTTTCCTCCCTCATATCTCTTTCTCGATCATTTCTTTCGTAGAAACCTTTTCATCTCGCAAGTCGAGCTATCCGATATCGGGGACCTCGTCGTAAAGCTGTCCGCGTCGAGTATCTCTCTTTTTTTTTTGTTCTTAGTCCTGCTACACGAGAGAAAAAGTCACATTCGTTGTCTTTACGATCCTACTACGATCTCTCCCTGTCTCGTTCCTCTCGGTCCTCTTGATTCGCATTAGATGCCGAGGAAGAAGAATAGATACCGGCGAACGGTGTGTCCACGGACTCGAAAATAGCAAGAAGTTAAGGAGGAATGATAGAAAAGGAGAAAGAGGGGAAAGAAACAACCCCGAGGCTGTACGAGGCCACAGAAAGAGACTTTATTTGGGAGATTCCATCTCAAATTAACGAGACTTCTAACGCCCCACCATCGTTATGAATTGTAGAAACGTATTAATGCGTCTAATTCCTCTTTTGAATTTGGACTAAGTTGAGAAAAAATATGAGTTAAATGTGATGAATTTTTCCCTCCTCCTGAAAATTCGAACAAAAATCCACTCCATGTAAAATGCCCCTTATATCTTTTTCCTCCTCCCGCTGACTGTGTATACCATGTATACATGAGTTATTGGAAAATTGTGGGTCGCAACACAACAAATGACACAACGAGGCTAATACTGTTTACCCGAGAAAACGACAGACCCTTCATCGTCTTCCGTTTCTTCGACTCGCCCGGTGACAAACCGCTGATGAAATGGCACCGTTTAAGGGAACTATTTTAGCCTTTTCACCGAATGTCATTCAACTTTCGTCTACCAACTCCTTTTTGCTCCACCGTCACTTGATCTCTGTATACTTGTTCCTTTTTCTCTTCTCGAGGCAACGAGAAGTCAGAACAAAAAGTATGCACGTCTCTGATGAATCCTCGCTCTATAGCCAATAGTGCCACTTGGTATATCAAAGAGAACATATTCATTAGGGTGGTTCTTAATTTGATGATGTTGGAAATTCTTTGGTATTGTTTCTCAAAAGTAATCAACATATCTAGAAAAAAAATTGGGCGCAAGCGGAACTTTGACCAATAATTCTAACCCACCCCACCGAGCTGTCGAATTTTTATATGAAAAAATGCATGCATCCAAAATTTTGTTAAGAAAATTCTTTATTATTTCAAAACTATTTATGATAAAAGAATTTTATATAACGTTTTTGTAGGAAATATAATGCTCTGCAAAAAAGGTATCTTGTGAAATTCTCGTGAATCTAATATTTATCACGTAATTAGCAAAAAACTGTCATCATTTATTCCAAAAGTCGATCATTATTCAAAACAGGAGTTTGACGTCGAATAGCTGCAATTTATTTTTCGTATGTATATAAGATTATGAAGAAATAAGTAGCGCACTCAACAATGAAATGTAAACAATATTCAAATTTTCAATTTTATCAATTTTATTGTGAATTATAATGAATGATGTCATATATTTTTAAAATCAACTTACAATAATGAATTACATCGATTGGAGCAAAGTTGCTTTGTTAATATCAGGATTTTTTTTTTTATATTCTTCAACTATTTGTACAATGAATTGTTTCTGATCTTCATCATAAATGAGACGATCATTGTACTCTGTAATAAGTTTCACTCCTCTTTCCGCAACATCGTTAACCACTTTAATTCCTTTAACTATTTTTAAGCCTTGTAAATAATTTTCATTAGAAATCCGCTCGCTCACATCGATATCAAAAAATGAGGAGTTGATTTCAAATCTTTCGAAAAAAGCCATCGATTTGGAACTGATAAAGAAATCAATGTCCTTATCGATCAAAGAAAAAAAATTTATCATGAATGATAATAAAATTGATAAAATTCAAAAATTTAAATATCGTTCACATACTGTTATTGAGTGCACTACGTATCTCTTCATATTTCTAATTGCATATGAAGAATACATTGCAGTTTTTCGACGTCAAACTCCTGTTTTGGCCATAATGATGGACTTTTGGAATAAATGATGACAGTTTTTTGCTAATAACGTGATAAATATTAGATTCACAAGAATTTTACAAGATACCTTTTTTGTAGAGCATTAAATTTCCTATAAAAACACAATATAAAATTTTTTTATCACGAATAGTTTTGAAATGATAAACAATTTTCTTAACAAAATTTTGAATGCATGCATTTTTTCATATAAAAATTCGACAGCTCGGTGGGGTGGGTTAGAGTTATTGGACAAAGTTCCACTTGCGCCCAATTTTTTTTCTGGATATGTTGATTACTTTCAAGGAACAATACCAAAGAATTTCCAACATCACCAAATTAAGAACCACCCTAATATACATGTTTCTTTTTCTCTTCTCGAGGCAACGAGAAGTCAGAACAAAAAGTATGCGCGTCCTGTCTCTGATGAATCCTCGCTCTATAGCCAATAGTGCCACTTGGTATATCAAAGAGAACAAATTCATGGACGCGGATTCGACTGCGCAAGGACCTTTCGGCTTTTCCTTTCATCTCTGTGAATCACAGACGATTCGAAAGGACTTTGAAACTAGTTCGCGAGTAAGTCGAATCAAAGTGTCAAGTGTCTTTTGGCTAATGAGGGGACGTTTCGTGATTTCGAGGATGGACTTCTGTTCGGTGTGAACCATCGCGCGCAAACACACGATATCTCTCTCGTAGTACAGTTATCACCCCATGAGCCTTTCCCCGGGTTCTCTTATTTCTCGAGCATGTTTCTTACACAGTGGTAAAGTACAAAACGGGGATAGCGTTAGCAGAGGGATCTTTCGTGAACATGCCACGAGAAAGATGCTCTCTCTCCCTTCCACTCTCTACTGGTGTAATTCGGCTTAAACCGACACCCCTTGAAAGTCTCGACTCTCACCGTGAGAGGGAGCTCTCCCTGTCTCACCCGCAGGAAACTCGATGTTCTCCATTACGCCTTGGGGGGGTGCGAGAAAAGCAGTTTATTGAGGGACAAAGTGAGAGCGAACGCGGACGGTCGACGTTCCATTCGCTCCCACACGCTGACTACTTTGCTTCTTCTACGCTCTCTCTCTGCCCTTGGTGCTTTTCACAACTACCCTTGTACGGATATATACGACGGCTGCTTTGGACGATAGACAGAGAGGGAGAGGTCTTTTCTGGTTCGACGACGTCGCTCCGACGAGTCGGGTAATTGTTTAGAAAGCTGTGCCACGTACTGTTGAAGGGCGAGAAGAAGAAGATGAAGGCCAAAGAAAGGGTGGATAGAGAGAAGGTTACACGAGAGTCTGGAGGCAAGCTCGAGAGGATGGAAGAAAATCGCTGCGTTCATGAACGGGACAAACCATCGCCAATGTCCTCCTCACTTTCTCTCTCACTCTTTCGTTCAGAACTCCCGGAATAACGATTTTCTATCTAGTTCTCACGTTTCCCAAGAATCTTCCGAGAGCTTGCAGAAGGCTGGCGCGCTGCAAAAGAGCTGGCGAGCCAAGAGAGACGAGGGTGCAATGCGAGAAAATCAAGGAATCCATGGTGCTCTAGCTCTGCACCGCCATTGGAAAATCCGGTAATAGCCAGCCACACACACACACACAGGCACACCGGCACACAAACCTAGAGATTACAATCCGATCCGGAGCCCTAATCTAGCAGAAAATTTGTTACGTACATTTTCCTGTCAACCCTTGGCAAAATCTTCCGGATGTTCAAATTGCCATTAACAACTGGATGCAATTAATAGGAATCTCATATTCGAGGAATTGTTTCAATCTTGATTTATCGTAAGCCATTCGCTCGTTTGCGACAGTGCCTTTTTCGGAAATGGACATAAACAATCTTTATAGGCTCGGTACTCGTTTAAGTTTTAAGAATTTAACTAAACAATTATTATTTACAATTGCTCCTAAATTCCTCGTAAATTCCTAACATATGAATTTGCTCTTTCCCAACATCGGCGACAGCAGCTCTCGAGAGAAGTATCACGGATCCGCATCCGCAAGAATTCTACAGATTTCATCCCCTCGCTACTTCTTTCGGCGCTCCTTTTCTATTTTTTCTACCTTTTCCATCTTTCAAACACGAGGGCCCACCTTGAAAAGTTTCCATCCGACGGTTTGCACAGTACTTTCACTGGCGGTCGCCACTCATAAACAATTGGTCACCTTCCTTTTCTCAACGACCGCACGACAAAAACCCTCGGCGTCCAACTCTCGAGACTGCGACGGGAAAAACTCCCTTTCCCTACTGGCGTTACTCCTCTTTTTCTTCTTCTACTTCTTCCGCTACTCTCTGCACTCGCTACTCGCTATATACGTTACATTCCCGACTTTGCACAAGCCTTATGTCCCTCACCACGAGTTTTCGTCGAGAAAGTCCACGGTTTTTTTAAATCCAGTTTCACTTTATCCTCTCTCTCTTACCAGCCCCCTTTTCACCTTGGCGATTCTCTCGTCTTTTTTATTCGTACACTCGCTGGATCTACCGTAGTCTCCCGAGGCTCCCGAGTCTCCATAACGCGCCTACAAATTCTCCAGACTCCTCAATGAGCCTTCCCCTTTTCTTCCAAGTCCCTGAGTCAACATCAATACATGCCTACTCTTCTTTTTACCTCGCCTCCTTCATTCCACGACCGTATATACTTCCTGCTTCTCTCTTTATCCTTTTCATTCTTTTCCCATTTTCCTAGCCTTTTCCCTTGAAATTTTTACGTCCCTATACACAGTCTTTCAACCGTCCTCTCATTCATTCCCCTTGCATCGCCGGCGGGAGGCTACAACGGTTTTATTACGAATTCAACGATCATACGAAGGCGACTGTGCTCGCTGTATAGTTAGAAAGTACGCGGGAGAAACTAAGTGTTGGCAAAAAAATCGTGAAAAGCTCGAAACAGCTGCGAGTATCATTCTCTTAAAAACTTTGTTAAATCCTCATTATCTAACAGCCTTGTCTTTGTTTCTTTATCTTTTATATGAATATGGTAATAGATGACACTTGTAATTATTATATTTGATAGTTTTGTCGTTCCGTATTAATTTCACATATTTATTATAAACTGAAAGTTGTTCTGTTCAACCGTCGAGCATTATCAACAATTACACACACCAATCCTCAAAGAGTCTTTGAGTATATTGAGGAATATTTCTGGACTCTCCTGAGGAATTGCATTTCCCCAGTAAATCAACTAGATTCTCTCGATTCGGACGACACTATACTTGAGAAACTCGAAACACCGAAGTAGAGAATGGTATTTGTCATGAACAGAGCCTGTTAAACCCCAGAGACTCTGTATATGTAGAATAAAACAGTTCGCTTGCGTCTCCTTCTGGTCGAGATAGTCTTTGAAAATAAACGCGTACAACGAAGAACACGACGCCTTCGCAATCGAGTTCTATAAGCTGGGCTGGCGCACGAAATGGGCGCTAAGACCTTTTGTTTGCCAGCACCGCATATATGTGTATGTGCATTCCGTAGGAGGGACAATTAAATTCCGATGGAAAACTCTCTGTCAGAGCTTTCGGTACATCTCTGGCGTTTAACCTTCTCGTAATAGGGAAGAACTACATAAAGCATATATGTAGTCATGAGAGTCTCGAATTTTAGAGATGGCGTCCATTAGATATCATATTACCGATCGCGGGAAACTCGATTCTTCAAAGACTTACTCGTGCCTTTGGGGTCATTAAAAGCTCTCCAGTTGTACCAAGCCTACTCTGTAGATATATGTATATATATATTAGGGCGATTTTTTTTTTTCGACTATTTTTTTTGTCAGTCCCCATCCGAAATTTTGTTGGATATGTCGAAAAAGAAATTCCCTGAAAGTTACAGCCCTTAATATTAATTCTAAGTACTTTCCCTTAGTGTGAAAAGATTTTCCATCTAAAATATACGTAAGTCGATTTTTTTTTTTTTTTTTTCAAAATTCTATAACCCAGCCGCATTTTATGCTATCATATTGTTCTTGGTTTCGATTTACTCGGAATAAAACAATCTAGAAAAGTGCCTATTGCGGCGAAAGTGTAAATTGTACTGGTGAGTTGGTACGGGTCACTGAAGTTGATTTTTACCGAAAATTCTCGTTTCTTTGCTGTTATCTCCGAAACAATTAACTTTACGATAAAAATGTAAATGAAAAATTAGTTGGAAATTTAATTTCCTACAAAAAAGGTCCTATCGACCCAATTGCTTAGATTGATATTTCTTGAGATATTGAACTTTATTTTATTTATTTTTTTCATTATTTAATATTTCATATTTTATAAATTTTATACCACTCATAAGTTAAAGTTCAATATCTCAAGAAATATTAATCTAATCAATTGGGTCGATAGGACCTTTTATGTAGGAAATTAAATTTCCAACAAATTTTTCGTTTACATTTTTTTCGTAAAGTTAATTGTTTCGGAGATAACAGCAAAAAAACGAGAATTTTGGGTAAAAATCAACTTCAGTGACCCGTACCAACTCACCAGTACAATTTACACTTTCGCCGCAAAAGGCACTTTTTTAGATTGTTTTATTCTGAGTAAATCGAAACCAAGAACAATATGATAGCATAAAATGCGGCGGAGTTATAGAAATTTGGAAAAAAAAAATTCGATTTACGTGTATTTTAGATGGAAAATCTTCTCACGCTAAGGGAAAGTACTTAGAATTAATATTAAGGGCTGTAACTTTCAGGGAATTTCTTTTTCGACATATCCAACAAAATTTCAGGTGGGGACTGAAAAAAATCCCCCAAATTTATATATAACGTGTATTCCATAGAGAAAGTAATAATTTTCGAAAAATTAAACCCCACGTTTTCAATTTTCCCACGAAATACATTTTCTTCTCTCTTTTTTGATTCCTTCATGCTCTTTTTTTTATCATTGCTCCTAGACTGGGAAGGTAATGCTCGTTTAGATGGGGATCCCGTTGTTATAAAATACGCCATATATCGTTCCTTTCCAAGTATTGTCAAGTATGGCATAACCCAGCCCCTTGCCTACTTTGAAAAGAAATCTCACGAGTCAATAAGAGGCACTGCTCTTCCCACGACATTTCCTTTGTATTCGATCTTTAAACCAATCGCATTCAATATTTATCAATCCCAATTTTATTATTAAATACATAAATATGTGGAGAAAGAAAATAAAAATGTTAAAAAAGTTAATGTTGTTTGATTGGGATAATGAAAAATAATTGATAAAGATTTATAAATATTAAATAAAGTTCTGTCTTTGTGACGAATGACGATTTAAAAAAAAAATGTTTCATGAACGGCGTCGAATAAATGAATTTCTAAAAATAAAATATTTGTAAACCCGAGACTTCCCGCAAAGCTCACGATCGCGAGGTGAGAGTCTAAGAGAAGACGAGAAAAAAAGCCAAGAACCTCACATATAAGCGAAAACTTCGGGGCTCGATATTAAAAACATCGAAAGGGCATTACAAAGGTTCGATATTAAAATTTCCTTTACCGCCACGGTTTACGGAAGTACGTGCTCTCCGGACGAGAATAGTTCACCAAGGCAGCCAGTCATGAGTTTTGCCTTCCTCTCACCGATTTTATTATTGCTTCGTCTTTCCTTTCTGCTTCTTTCATTCCTTATATTTCTGTCTCTCCTAAATACATAAACGAAATTTCAGGACCCTCGGTCCTGTTGAGTGAACTTTTTCTCGCTCTTTCTTTCAACTTTTACCAGAACCTCTGTCTCTCGTAACACTTTTGTTATTCCTCTCCTTTTTTTTAATTCTCTCTTACTCATCCTCCTCCTAGAGTCAATTTTTTTTTTCTATTTTTCTTTTCCTTCTTTGGTTTTCCTCGTCTCTCTGATGTCATCCCGACAAAAGTGTCTCAAGTATTCCAGAGTTTCTTTCACTTATATTTAAAATATTTCTCATACCTCGGCCCTCTCATCATCCCCCCACCACCCTCATGCTCCTCTCATTTTCTTTTTCTTTTTCTCACTGGTCGTGTCTGACCCGTCGAGCCCACGATCTCAAGGACTCTTTTATCGCCAGTTTCCCTCCCTCAAGAATATATGATCTCCGAAACAGAACAGACAGAGAAAGAGAGAAAGAGAGAAAAAGAGTTTTTCTCGGTCGCCTTATATACGCCAGGTACTGAGCATAATTTTCAATCTCATTCTCTCTTTTTTTCTTCTCTTCGTCCTCAACGAGTGACACAAGCAACCATTCTTGACGGTGCCACGAACGCTAATACAAAAGTTACAAATGGAACAAAAATCTTTTGTAACAAAAAAGTCACGAGACTGACATTTATTATACTCGCCGTCGGTACTTTTTCAGTTTGCTGCGTTTCATTTCGAAAGACAGTCGAAAATGGACAATATTTTCATAAAAAATCTTCTGTTTCGAAACGAAAAAGAATCTTTAAATTTTTCCGTCTAGACGATGAACCGTTATCGAACTGCCTCGATCAGCAAATATTTTTCCCTTGCGCAGTACGAAAAATAAAAAAGCAATGTGTTTATATCACATACTGTTCACGAAGTATCCGGTGTGACGGAACGTAGAAAAGGTTTTTCATTCCCGCGTGCCTCGCTTCACCGTGTCGTTTCGTTCGGCGGATAAAACATTTTCATCAGGTTGAAAGAACCTTGGAGGTTTTTTTTTTCGGATTGCTATACACACGCGTACATGTATACCTCTTTTTTGCCTCGCCAGACGCGTGTATAGAGTGGCTCGCAAGGGGGTTGGTTTTAAAAGTAGTAGTCTGGCAACTTAAGCCGATTTTCATGTCTTTTTTGGAGGGCGTTTTTTTGTAGGAAAATAAAAATGAATCGTTTTGGATATTTAGGATGTTTTTATTTACGTATTAAATATAAAAAAAAAAAATGTTTGAAAAAATTTAATAGTTTATTATTATTATTATTATTGATCGAAGTTGGCACCTCGAAAAAAAAGCGCGTGGGTGGCCCCGGTGATTTTGGCTCTTGATGTTATCCGAAATCAAAAATTCTTGATAATTCTTAATCTAGAGACATGTCATTCTGGTCGGAACTACTGAAGTTAAATTTCATGAATAAATAACAAAATGGCGGACAAAATAAAAGGACTTTTTTTTTCCAAAGTCCGCCATTTTGTTATTTATCCATGAAATTTAACTTCAGTAGTTCCGACCAGAATGACATGTCTATAGATTAAGAATTATCAAGAATTTTTTATTTCAGATAACATCAACAGCCAAAATCACCGGGGCCACCCACGCGCTTTTTTTTCCGAGGTGCCAACTTCGATCAATAATAATAATAATAATACACTATTAAATTTTTTCAAATACATTTTTTTTTGTATCTTTAATATGTAAATAAAAACATCCTAAATATCCAAGACGATTTATTTTTATTTTCCTACAAAAAAACGCCCTCCAAAAAAGACATGAAAATCGGCTTAAGTTACCAGACTACTACCTTAAAGGTTTATGGGAGGGTTGCGGCACGGAACGCGACGACGAGATCGAAACACAGCCCCCCGCCATATCATCCCTCGAGTTCTCTATACGTATACCTGAGAAAAAGTTCAGACAAGTTCAGCCGCTCAACGAAGAGAGATAGATACGAAAAGCGTTGGACACGAACGCGAGGGATATTTTTTTGTTCGCATTCAACATCGCGCATAAAAAGTCACCCCGAGCGGCCGTATCCGAACGAGTGGCTGTCGCGGAGGGTTGCACCGCAAACTCTACATAGTCGCGTATATACGTGAGAGAGCTCCGAGATCCATTGAAATACTAAAACGACCTGCCTTTCGTCGCTCTTTCTCTCTCGTCATCCCCTCTATCCTAGCGTCGACGTCCGCCAGTCAATATTTTCATAGAGTGGTTACATTTAAATGAAATAATAATAAATTAATCATTCATTTATTCAATTTATTTGAATGAATAAAATTGAATTTCAATAAAATAAAAAAATTCCAGCAAAGCATTAGTTAACGAGCGTTTTGCGATAGCTAAAATTAAAAAGAAATACTCATCACACGGCCAAACAACTCGTCGAATCGCCCGGTTTGACTACAAGCGAGAAGAGCGAGAACTCCGCGCTATGGCGGGGAGAGATACCGCGAGCAATCTCGAGCGATTATGCGAACTCTGCGCGTTGACGGTAGGCAGTTGGGAATAATATGGAGTAGGGAGAATGAAATATAGAAGCGTGAAGACGCGAGAGGCCGCTGGGTGTAAAAGGCCCGTGCCATATATCGCCTGCGAGCTGAAAAAGGAGAGTGAATTCTAGGTTTAGTGGAGGGGGAACGAGCGAACGACCGTGAAACGGTGAAACATCGAGCACTCAGCACTCTTCGAATCTTCTCGTGCCCGAGCACGTGGTTGTATCGTATATTCGCGAATCGGACGACGCTCTCGTTTAAGTTTCTTGCGACACAAATTCATCGGGTACGACTCGAATAATGGCTTTGGATAACGATTTCTTGCTCGTGGCTTATCAGGAATATCTCAACGAGGAAGAGGACTGGCCAAATTATCGAAAATGCGAAGCGTTTCGCCCTTACAAAGGTAAACATTTACTGCTGAAAAATGTTTGATAATTGAGGAATGTGAAACGGTAGATTCAGCGACACGAGCGATAATACATTTTTCAAGATTATACGAGCATCGAGTAGAAACATAAAGTCGTGACATGTTTAAGAGGGGAAATAGGGTTAGACGGTTCAAAAAATCGATTTTTTTTTAAATTTCATAAAATGTTAGTAAAACTATTGAAAAATATGTTCGCAAAATTTTTAATGAAAATTCCGACTCATTCTATTGTTGTAAGCCATTAAAGGGGGAAATAGGGTTAGGACAGCGTTTTCTCAATGATTTTCATGAATTTTTTTATAGTATAAAAAATGAACATAATTTATTGAAACTTTGAGAATATTTTATACATATATTTAAGTATATACTATAAAATATTAGCGACCCCATAGTGCTTGTTTTTCTTGGTACTATTTTTTCAAACGCGTTTTTCCGAAAGCGACCTTTTTTGAACTTGCGTACACGCTAGTTTGAAAAGTTTTCAACCAATCGTTTTGAAAATTGGCAGTTACTTTCTTCACCGTATTGCGCTCTTTATGAACCTAAAATCGAAATATTATCATTATTTAAAATAATTTTTTTTTTGCAAATAAAGTTGGAAAAAATGGCAAAAAATCATGCTTTTTTGTTTTGACCCCTGTAAAAAATTCAATTTTCAATTTTTTTTCATAGCATTTAGGTTCATATAGAAGAGAGACATATAATAAAAGTAAATTCCAACCTCGTTTGATTTCAGATGAAAATTGCGGCTTCCAGAATGTACGCAAAATGCTGAGTCTGGTTGCGACCTGCAATATGGGGTCGCTAATATTTTATAGTATACACTTAAATATATGTATAAAAATTTTATAGTATATACTTAAATATATGTATAAAAATTTTATAGTCTATACTTAAATATATGTATAAAATATTCTCAAAGTTTCAATAAATTATATTCATTTTTTATACTATAAAAAAATTCATGAAAATCATTGAGAAAACGCTGTCCTAACCCTATTTCCCCCCTTGATATGACGCTAAAAACATTCTCCTCGTTCCGTTTGATATGCTATAGGAGTCAGCTGTTTGGATCGCTGACAGTATACGGGGCATTCCACGCGCAACTCCACCCTGCTGTGATCCTCGTAACTTTTTTATTACATTTTTTCTTCAAGTACATTATCGAGTGAGAGAAAAATGACCCGCACCAATTTTAAGATTCTTTACGAAAATTAATGCGGTCCTAACAAACTGAATAATTTTTGTTACCGACCGAGTTCACTTCACCGTCACGTTAAATCGCCTACGAGCGATAACGAAAGGAATAACATATAGATAACAATTGCAGGGAATTGGCCGAAAGCACTACCACTGCTGATAAGAGAATGCGGTCGCCTAATGCCCGTATACAACAGAAAGACCGGCTACTTCGATTTCCATCCGTTCAATATGCCGGATACGATAATAAAAAATGTTCAATTAATCGGAACGATCGTGGGTCTCAAAATTAGGGTTAAATACATGGAAATAAAGTGTACGGCCATCTTACAAATCCGATGAGAATAAGTATGATTAGGCTTATGAGATTTATTGGTTATTTGCGTTGATGAATTTGAAGTGTGCGATGGAACTGGAACGATGACGGTTCTTCACAAGGTGGTAAGATACAAGGATGAACTACGGCGGCGAGAAGCAATTGATTTAAAATACAAAATACCGCCGGAAGATTTGCCGCGGTATGAACGTCTGATGAGACAAAACCTCGTGCCCAATGCGCGTTTCCGCTCTATTCAACGGAGAATAAGGTTGCGTCTCATAATTACGTTAATTAGATATTCGCGAGGAATAACAGACGAACAATCGTACGCGACAAACGAGTCATCTTCGTTTCTAACGCATTGTATTCTTTTAGATTTCAGAAAACGCACGCTATGTGGTGGAAAGAGTGCAACCAAGGGATGTTGGGAAAGCGTCTGGAAATCGGGAGTTACGTGAACGTCCATGGTTTTTGCAACATCAGACGCGATAAGTTACGCGATAAGAGTAAACCTGGTACTTTTTGGGATCACAAGAAGATCCCGTCGATGATCTTTTTTACATACAGTCTCCAATCCGTCACCGAGGCAAAATACAACGAAACATTACAGAATTGGGTGAATGGTATCATAAAACAGAAATACACTGCTGACTGAAATGTGGCATGTCTGACGGATTGGAGGATGAAACAGAGGAGAGCGAGACTGAAGAAAAAGAATGATAAAAAAAGTTAACGATGAAAAATAAATATAAATGCTTTAAGTTAAAACTTGCAAATTGCTCTCTCGGAATTTCATCGGATGCTCGACGACCTCTCTACGCGGAACTATCTATTTCTCAATTTTTTTACCCTCTTTATATTCAACGTTTTAGTCCGATATCTCAAAATCTGAGTAAATTTAGAGTGGTCATTTTTTTCTTCCCGCATACCCACTAGGGTGGTTCTTAATTTTGTGATGTTGGAAATTCTTTGTTATTGTTCCTCAAAAGTAGTCAACATATCTAGAAAAAAAATTGGGCGCAAGCGGAACTTTGTACAATAATTTTAACCCACGCCACTGAGCTGTCGAATTTTTATATGAAAAAATGCATGCATTCAAAATTTTGTTAAGAAAATTGTTTATTATTTCAAAACCATTTATGATAAAAGAATTTTATATGACGTTTTTGTAGGAAATATAATGCTCTACAAAAGAGGTATCCTGTGAAATTCTCGTGAATCTAATATTTATCACGTAATTAGCAAAAAAACTGTCGTCATTTATTCCAGAAGTCGATAATTATGGTCAAAACAGGAGTTTGACGTCGAATACCTGCAATTTATTTTTCGTATGTATATAAGATTATGAAGAAATACGTAGCGCACTCAACAATGAAATGTAAACAATATTCAAATTTTCAATTTTATCAATTTTATTGTGATTTATAATGAATGATGTCATATATTTTAAAAATCAACTTACATTAATGAATTATATCGGTTGGAGCAAAGTTGCTTCGTTAATATCAGGATATTTTTTTTTACATTCTTCAATTATTTGTACAATGAATTGTTTCTGATCTTCATCATAAGTCAGACGATCATTGTACTCTGTAATAAGTTTCACTCCTCTTTCTGCAACATCGTTAACCACTTTAATTCCTTTAACTATTTTTAAGCCTTGTAAATAATTTTCATTAGAAATCCACTCGCTGACATCGATATCAAAAAAATGAGGAGTTGATTTCGAATCTTTCGAAAAAAGCCATCGATTTAGAACTGATAAAGAAATCAATGTCCTTATCGATCGAAGAAGAAAAATTTATCATGAATGATAATAAAATTGATAAAATTGAAAATTTAAATATCGTTCACATACCGTTATTGAGTGCACTACGTATCTCTTCATATTTCTAATTGCATATGAAGAATACATTGCAGTTTTTCGACGTCAAACTCCTGTTTTGGCCATAATGATGGACTTTTGGAATAAATGATGACAGTTTTTTGCTAATAACGTAATAAATATTAGATTCACAAGAATTTTACAAGATACCTTTTTTGTAGAGCATTAAATTTCCTATAAAATCACAATATAAAATTTTTTTATCACGAATAGTTTTAAAATAATAAACAATTTTCTTAAAAAAATGTTGAATGCATGCAATTTTTCATATAAAAATTTGACAGCTCGGTGGGGTGGGTAAGAATTATTGGACAAAGTTCCGCTTGCGCCCAATTTTTTTTCTGGATATGTTGATTACTTTCAAGGAACAATACCAAAGAATTTCCAACATCACCAAATTAACAACCACCCTAATACCCACGGACATTTTGCTAAATGCGATTTTCCGACTTTTTCGGACGTTTTGAACGTAAGCTCTGAAAACTCGATTTTTTTATTTTTCACCACCGCAAAGCTTCCTCCACGAGGAAGCGAAATGATACATTTTAAGAATATTTTATCAATTTTCTTTGAATAACTAATTCATTGAGAGTAATTTTTTCTATAACCCTCACTCAGTGTTATCGATCACATAGATATATTCACAACGACTTCGGCGAAGTTTTTTCGACGCTAATCCACCCCCGTTGCCGGTCTCCTCGACGTGGGTTCTTTAAAAAATTGACTCTCACCTCACTCTCATTTTCTCATCATTCTTTCCCAATCCCCTCTCTCTCTCTCTCGTCGTGGCGAATTGTTTGTTCACCATAATCCACTCAAAGTTTCTGAGATATTGATGAATTTAACGACGACGACGACAAGGGTAAAAAGAAAAAAAAACGCAAGCCCCGGGCGAGGAAAAAAATCTGAGAGACAGCGGGGATAAGGAGAAAAAGTTGAGGAAACCGCGCACGCGAGGGTTTCGATCTCGTGGTTCGGATTTGCCTCGATGGAAAATTAAAAACAAAACGAAAATTGAGTTGCCCCCTCCACCAGACAGTCCGGGGCTCGCTCGCTGTGTTCCACCCTCAATTTCTAACCAACCCTCCGGATCTCGATCGCCTTAATCCGGCTGAATCATCTTCTTCATCAAATCGCGATCACGAGTCCGAGAGCGAAATCCGCATCCCCAGAGGACCGGCTATAATAACCGGAGAGGGATGAGAGAAAGATTAAAAAAAAAAAACGATTGGCAGAAAAAAAAGATGAAAAGGGACAATAAATCGATGGACAGAAGAGAGGAAGTAAAAAACACGTGTCTCGAATCAGGATGAAACTAGATTGTTTTTTGTAAATATATCAGGATGTATATCGAATTATATTGAATCGTACACGCTGAACCGTAAAAAAAAACAATGGAAACTTTTCTCGAATATCAAGAAAGAAATACCTTAAAACGTATCATCCAATAATTAACTACTTTATCAGCAATAATGATAATAAATAATAACCGTCTATCGTTGTAAATGGTGGGAGTATTCAGCGTACTCGCAGTATCTCACTCGCTCGATTATAACGTTCCCGGACGTCTAGAAATTAATTAATTTCATGAATATCCGTGGCCCCAAAGAACGGCGAGAGAGAAAGAGAGAGAGCGCGTGAGCCAAAAGGACGCTAGAACGATGCGGGGCATCAGGATGATGCTGATGGTTGCTCTCATCCTGGCGTGTTTGGGATAAAATCCGAGAACCGCGTGCGGAAGAGAAGCCTCACCGAAGAGCTACAGAGATTCTACCAGGATTTTGTCTAGCTTCGTTGGATGGCCAAAGATAATGAAATAATTCCCGGAAGATTTCGTGCACTCGATAAAGTAAATGAGAGTCTCGACATTTGCCCGGTTCACATTTTCATAGAAATATAGAGAGAAAATTCAACGACCAGGACGAGGAAGATGAAACGCCGTATCTATCAACGTGATGTCTCGAAACAAACGGGAAACGCTTTTTGTCGACATGGAAATGTAAATTTCCGCGATAAACGTCAAATACAACATTATATTATATTATATTTCACATTATATCATCGAAATTCGCGAGATAAGGACGTTTTGTATCGATTCGTCTAATTGGCTCGTTCCCCATTCCCCCTCCTTGCTCTTCCACTCATCCGAAAATGCTTCACGATTGGTGAAAGTAAAAAGGAAAGATATTTCTTCCTTTCTCTCCTCAACTTCGCATCTCACTCCGCCGCGCGTTTCTGGTCCAGAGCACTCTTTCGTTCTCACGCGTCCTTGCCCTCTGTCGTTCTCTTTCTTTCATTAAGAACGTGAAGCTCGGCACCGAGCATTGTTTGCGATCCTTTGTTTCGTTCCTTCGAGATGAAAGACACTCGA
Source organism: Oxytorus armatus (assembly GCA_958009045.1). Classification (NCBI taxonomy): domain Eukaryota; kingdom Metazoa; phylum Arthropoda; class Insecta; order Hymenoptera; family Ichneumonidae; genus Oxytorus; species Oxytorus armatus. Next base: position 721,324 of record OY253751.1, on the reverse strand, counting down.
GACTCGAAGGGGAAACTAAGACGGAGAGTCCGAGCTTATATTCTTATAATTCACTCACAATTTTGGGCGTTTCGTGGCGTTGATTTTCTTTTTTTGTACGAACATTTTGACTTGGTCGAATTCGGGAACTCTCGCTCATCGAGATACGGGAAGAATCCATTAAGGTAGTAGTCTGGTAACTTAAGCCGATTTTCATGTTTTTTTTGGAGGGCGTTTTTTTTGTAGGAAAATAGAAATGAATCGTTTTGGATATTTAGGATGTTTTTATTTACATATTAAAGATACAAAAAAAAATTTGTTTGAAAAAATTTAATAGTTTATTATTATTGATCGAAGTTGGCAGCCCGGGTCCTAACTTTTTTTCTACCGAACCGATTGCTTTCAAATTTTAACAGGCTACTCAACACACTTATAGTTTTCGTCGGAACTACCGAGAAATTTGTTCACCCCTAACTTTTTATTTTACAACCCCTTCTTTGCTAAAACAAAAGGACTTTTTTTTCCAAAGTCCGCCATTTTGTTATTTATCCATGAAATTTAACTTCAGTAGTTCCGACCAGAATGACATGTCTATAGATTAAGAATTATCAAGAATTTTTGATTTCAGATAACATCAAGAGCCAAAATCACCGGGGCCACCCACGCGCTTTTTTTTTCGAGGTGCCAACTTCGATCAATAATAATAATAATAATGAGCTATTAAATTTTAAAAAAAAATTTTTTTTTTGTATCTTTAATATGTAAATAAAAATATCCTAAATATCCAAAACGATTCATTTTTATTTTCCTACAAAAAAACGCCCTCGAAAAAAGACATGAAAATCGGCTCAAGTTACAAGACTACTAACTTAAGGAAAAACACTCGTTAAAAACGAAAATACTATGTTATTAAGGAAGTACAACTATCAGTAATGATAACGCTGTGTTCCATCCTATTCCAAATGTCAAATATAGTATTTTCTTAAGGCAGAAGTTGAATGAGAGAGATCGAGTGAGGAATGAGAGGAATAACGGTAAGGGTAGAAAAGATCATCATTACGAATAGTCTGCTAGCATTCATTCGACAAGCCTGGCGAATGTTATACACTAACGTTTTCATTCCAACTTCTCTCATAGCTAATATTTCCATTTCCCCGATTTCGGTGTAACGAGACGGGAGAGAGTACGGGAAAACTAGATTTTCCGAGCATGCCGAACAGGCAGCGCAGGGTCAAGGTCCGCGTGGCTCGAGCCAACGATCGGTTAAACCGTTTTTCCTCAATTCTCTTCTCCGTCTGTTTCTCCTTTTTCGCTCTTTTCTCCATTCTTCCATTTCCCCTTTTCTACTCTTCCTTCGCTCGAACAAATTGCTGGAACGCAGAAACGAGAAAATCGATGGAAAAAGCTTGGAGGGCTAAAAGTGAGTGAGAAGGCCTGCGCAACGAGTAACTAACCGCTCGAGCGAGAGGGAGCTTGCATATTTTAGAATGTCATCAGACTTCGCCCGGCGTTCCCGACAGAGCGAACTATTCGCCATTTTACCCTCTACAACCCTCCTCCCCTTCTTTTCAAAATGCTTTACGACGGGGTGAACAAAACGAAGACGAAAAAATGCGAGTAAAACGAATTGTGACGAGAGTGCGTAATTGGAAGGAATGGCGCGAGAACATTGATAATTACAACAAAAGGTCACTCTTTCAATTATTAATTATATCGAGAGCGAAGTTTAGGATCAACGGCGCATTCAACTCGGATATCAGATTTTTCGTCATTACATGTAAAGGATCAATCGTTGTTTCGATTCAAAATTTGTTACTCCATTTCGTACTACTTATCTGAAATATTTGTTTTTTGGGATATTAGCGAAAAAGAACGAAACCAACAGCTGGTTCGGCGAAGAGAACAGAGGGAAAGAGAGCTCCGAGACCGAGAAGGCCCCCGGTAGATCAAATCGATTTATTTCACGAGACTTTCAAACTCGGCTGTTTCTCACTCGTGACTCGCATCACCAATCAAACGCATCCATTTTTTTTCCCTACCTTCACTCTCTGCTCTTCTGCTCTATCTCTCTCGGAAGACAATGATCGAGGGATTCCGGAGTCTTTGGTAGTTGAGTCACGTAGCTTATTATATACCTGCCTCACGTGTATGATGAACTTTAGCCATTTTCTCAATCATGCTCTAATTATTCTATTGTCACCGAAAATAAAACATATTTCGTTAGTAAAATAAATTTAAAAAATAGTACAAAGTATAGTAATAGAGAAAATTCGTCATTCAGTTAGTAATAATTTCCGTCTTTATTTTTTTCTTAAGCTTCTTCCTAAAATAAGCTTCGACTTTACGAGAAGTTATTCCAAAAAAAAAACATTCGATGCGATTGGAGCTGTCGTTCAAGATTGCCTAAATCTATTTGAAATCTACGAAATGACGAAAGAACTTTGGATTTCTAAATATACAAGAATAAAATAATTGCTGTGTTGACGTCAGCGTTATCGACGAAATGACGGGAATAAACGAGTTGAGCAGGTGAGTAGGTTCACACGTCTGTTATAATAATTGCCACCCACGCGGGGCTACGGAAAAGCACGACAGAGATTACAACTCCTATCTATCCCCTACCTTACTCCCCATCGTAAACAAGGTAAAACCGCCTACCCAACGCGACGAACTGTCTACCATAAATAGAACAACTCAACGTTCTGAACGATATAAATAAAATCAACGATATTTAATGAACCGGTGACGCGTGAATAACTGACGATGTACCGTTTACTCGTCTCGTTCGTACGATTCTCGTACGCGATTATTCAAACACCGACGCAAAGTCTTGTGTTGGTTTATAATCATTCAGTGACATCTATTAAATATATTAGTTAACAAAGATTTTTTCGTAACGAAACGACTCGAATTGTGGGCAAAAGTTTTGCCGTCTCTACATCGACGCTGCTTACGAAAACTAGCATGTTTCAGATTTCTCACGAAAACAAGCACGCTCGATATCTGCGCGAGCACGTTTCGGTCTTTGCCACGAAAACTAGCACATTTCGATATTCGCCGCAAAAACTAGAATGTTTCGACTTTTACCACGAAAACTAGGGGGTTTCGACTTTCACCGTGAAAATTAGCACGTTTCAGTATCACCGGAAATGTTTCTCATTTTTTACTCCACGTTTTTTAAACAACCTGTTTTACTCCAAATTGACGAAATATTTATGCTTGTCATTTTATACTGTTTTATTTTTTGTTTGAATTTATTTCCTACCTACCGTGTGAATTTTGGTCTGCTAGGCTTATCATAAGATGGCAAACAGCAAATGCCTCGTCATTTTGGAGTAAAAAAACCATGGTCAAAAAAATTAGAGAAAAGAAAATCGAAAACAATTGCGGTGTATGCAAAGTTAAGGTAGTAGTCTGGTAACTTAAGCCGATTTTCATGTCTTTTTTGGAGGGCGTTTTTTTGTAGGAAAATAAAACTTTGGAAAAAAAAGTTTTTTTTTTCCAGTCCGCCATTTTGTTATTTATCCATGAAATTTAACTTCAGTAGTTCCGACCAGAATGGCATGTCTATAGATTAAGAATAATCAAGAATTTTTTATTTCAGATAACATCAAGAGCCAAAATCACCGGGGCCACCCACGCGCTTTTTTTTCGAGGTGCCAACTTCGATCAATAATAATAATAATAATGAACTATTACATTTTTTCAAAAAAATTTTTTTTTGTATCTTTAATATGTAAATAAAAACATCCTAAATATCCAAAACGATTCATTTTTATTTTCCTAGAAAAAACGCCTTCCAAAAAAGACATGAAAATCGGTTTAAGTTACCAGACTACTACCTTAACAAAGTCAGTTTTTTTCCCTCTTGCTACTTCGTCCAAGACCTGACATTTCTCGAGATATCTCAATCGATTGCTTTGAAGATTTTGTCAACTGTACTTTATACTTATACTGTACTTTATACTTTGGTCGTTGATCACTCCAAGATTGTGTTTTTTTTTTTAATGAAATAAAAACACAATGAACGATTCTTCAGACTGTAAGTAGAATATACTTTTTATAAACAATAATTTTGTTCAATTCCATCGCTGACTCCGAAACTTGAAGTCATGAAAAATATCATTGATGAACAATTTTAGTTTTTGAGTGGTGAAATATTGCGTATCGTATTTGAGAATCGTATTTTCGATAATGTTATTATGTTCATAATAGAAAACGAATATAAATGTTTAAGGGTGTACGGGCGATACACCCTCAATGTTTTTCATTTATTCCTTATAGTGTTCCCGAAAAAATTATTAAAACATTTGTGAAAGTTCTGAATCTTATTCGATTTAATTCGGCAAATATACTACTTTTAGTACCGATTTAATTCGGCAAATATGCTAGTTTTCGCGGCGGAAACCGAAACACGCCACTTTTCGCGGCAGAAGCCGAATCATGCTGGTTTTCGCGTCGAATATCGAAACGTGTTGATTTTCGTGGTGTAATTCGAAACGTGTTAGTTTTCGTAAGAAATTTGAATCGTGCTACTTTTCGTAAGCAGCGTCGACATAACCATATGGGATTCCCATTATCTCCAATATGACGTTCATTGATTTCGTCGTTTTTTTTAAATCTCTTTTCCAATCACTCTTAGGGTCCCAACACTCAACAGAGTTCCAAACCTTTTGGGATTCGAAAATACAAACGTTAGTTAAAAACTTCCCGTATACAATGAAATATTTATAGTGAAAGAATAATACCACGGCATTATCCTCATAAATGTCCAGATTCTCGTTAGCAGTACTGAACCAAGAATAGAGCGAGTGCGCGTGAAATTTAACGAATTGCGAAGAATAATTCAGTTACGATATCTCGTTCGTGGCCGAGACTATTTCTCTCTCTCTATCCCTTTTTTCACTATCCTCTATCCAATTGCGTATGCCATTACAGTGGTACTATTATCCGCACGTGTGTCGGTGTTGCAGACGTTTTCACGTATGAAACACACCGGGAGGGTGGAGGTGCGAGTTCAACGAAGAGAAACAGAGAATAACCGCAAAACGCAAGAGAAGCTTGCAGGGTTCACGGCCAATCGGGATTCACACGCTAACGGGCCGTGTGTCCTCTTCATTTACGATCGAAGCTACCCAAAGGATCACGAACATTTCTGTATAACCGCAAAAGCCTCTATGGGTTCATCCGCACGTTGTGCACCAGCAGAGAGAGCGATACGTATGTAGATGTCGCTGAAAAGCAAAAGAGCGTAATCTACACGATTTAATACGTAAACTTATGAGGGCTAGGCCCTTCTCTTTGCCAGCCAGTTGACATTCTATCGAATATCCTGTATGTCCGGCATCCAAAAGCGGAATAGGTCGAGCGGGGAATGAGGACACAAAAGTACACCCCGGAGTAATTTTGCTGAACATATTCCTCCAAGCTTTTATATACGTAGAAAAATCGAGGTACATAGTATATTTCTTTCTCTCTCGCTCTTGCGAAAGGCAGATGGCATTTTTCACGCGGCGCGCACTACCGTGCGGCAATTATTTAGTTTAGTTCGACCGTATATCAGATCGACGACTTTCTTTCTCACTCCCTCTGTTTTCTATGCTACACCGGTGCTTTTGAGAGCGGGAAGTGTGGGTCGTTTCAGAGTACGTAATAAACATCTCTCTCTCTCTCGCTCTCTACCGTTCGCCAGGCCAGTATAGTAACGCCATCAACGGTACGTACATATATAGGTTGTTCAATGCAAAATGGTACAATTTTCTGATCAGAGAAAATTTTGTAAAGCTTTTAAGGTAGTAGTCTGGTAACTTAAGCCGATTTTCATGTCTTTTTTGGAGGGCGTTTTTTTGTAGGAAAATAAAAATGAATCGTCTTGGATATTTAGGATGTTTTTTATTTACATATTAAAGATACAAAAAAAAAATTTGTTGAAAAAATTTAATAGTTTATTATTATTATTATTATTATTGATCGAAGTTGGCACCTCGAAAAGAAAGCGCGTGGGTGGCCCCGGTGATTTTGGCTCTTGATGTTATCGGAAATCAAAAATTCTTGATTATTCTTAATCTATAGACATGTCATTCTGGTCGGAACTACTGAAGTTAAATTTCATGGATAAATAACAAAATGGCGGACTTTGGAAAAAAACTTTTTTTTCCAAAGTCCGCCATTTTGTTGGAAAAAAAAGTTTTTTTTTCCAAAGTCCGCCATTTTGTTATTTATCCATGAAATTTAACTTCAGTAGTTCCGACTAGAATGACATGTCTATAGATTAAAAATTATCAAGAATTTTTTATTTCAGATAATATCAAGAGCCAAAATCATCGGGGCCACCCACGCCTTTTTCTTTCGAGGTGCCAACTTCGATCAATAATAATAATAATAATAATAAACTATTAAATTTTTTCAAAAAAATTTTTTTTTTATATCTTTAATATGTAAATAAAAACATCCTAAAAAAGGTTTTATTTTTCCAAAGTCCGTCATTTTGTTATTTATCCATGAAATTTAAGTTCAGTAGTTCCGACCAGAATGACATGTCTATAGATTGAAAATTATCAAGAATTTTTGATTTCAGATAACATCAAGAGCCTAAATCATCGGGGCCACCCACGCGCTTTTTTCGAGGTGCCAACTTCGATCCATAATAATAATAATAATAAACTATTAAATTTTTTCAAAAAAAAATTTTTTCATATCTTTAATATGTAAATAAAAACATTCTAAAAAAGTTTTTTTTCTAAAGTCCGCCATTTTGTTATTTATCCATGAAATTTAACTTCAGTAGTTCCGACCAGAATGACATGTCTATAGATTAAAAATTATCAAGAATTTTTTATTTCAGATAACATCAAGAGCCAAAATCACCGGGGCCACCCACGCGCTTTTTTTTCGAGGTGCCAACTTCGATCAATAATAATAATAATAATAAACCATTAAATTTTTTCAGCAACATTTTTTTTTGTATCTTTAATATGTAAATAAAAACATCCTAAATATCCAAAACGATTCATTTTTATTTTCCTACAAAACAACGCCCTCCAAAAAAGACATGAAAATCGGCTTAAGTTACCAGACTACTAAAGGTGCTTTCAGTGATATATCGGTTTAATCGAGTACCAAATACTAATAAACTTGACTTTATTCTAAACTCCGGGTAATGATCGCTCTTGGATTATTGGCATAAAATGTCTTAGTTTTCTGTAAAATAATCGTGATACGTTTTGTTTAATAATAAAGAAATTCTTTGATGCAGACTCACCTAAATTTGCGTCATTGTTCCTTTGAAAATGCCTACCAATCATCATTGAAGATCATTGAAGTGATCAGCGCTCAATCTTCCTTAATTCGTGAAAGAGTGGCCTGAAAAATAAAATGAAGATCAAAGGTTTTACAATCTAGTTTTGAAGGCTCCCTTTGTTGTATTCCTTTTATTACGCCAACATTCGTCGTCTAAATGGCTCCGAAAGATTCTCTTGACCAAAAATCGTTTCACTTAGTTCGAAATGCCCCATGTACATTAATATATAGAGCTTTTTAGTGCCGTTACGTCGCGCTGGTCACGTACGTACAGTACAGCTCGGTAGAGCACCCAAGCTCACGCGGGAACTGTGAAAGCAGAGGAAATAACCAACGGCAATATCGCACGCTCCCCGTTTCCTATATATAACCTCCTCCTCCTCCCCTGACGCCAAACGATCTTTATTCTTTCTTATTAGTTGTAATATCCAACGGTTCACCCACCTCCCCCGCCCGATCCTTTTTTATGAGAGAGCGTGAGGCAGTGGGTAAGTTGCCCACGATCTTACGCTTTTGGGGAAGACTCTCGCGGAGTGAGACGAGGCGTGTAACGAGGATTAATGTCGTAGCCTCGTTCCTGACTAATTGCAGCTATGGCGATACCGACACCCTCTCCTCTTTTCATCGTGCCCCAACCTCTCTCTCTCTCTCTTTCTCAATTTTTCTTTCTCGACTATGGGGCTATCCTGTAATAACATCGCCAGAATCTCGCACGCTTTTTCTTCAATTTATACTTTTTCGTTAAGACACCGCCTCACGTACAAGCAGTTTATTAAAGATAAAGAGCTCTACTTGTGTGTGTATTTCTTTCTTTTTTCTAGTCATGCTTTGTACGAAGTTTCTTGGGAGGATGAGACTTTGAAACGATCTGTTTGTGTCGAGCACCATCCCCCTGAACAGTGGGAAATTGATTTCAGCTGAATACAAAAATTCTCTGTTTAAAATGCGCCAATTTAGCTTCCTTTGTTGTAGAATTGAAAAAAAAATGGGATTACCCCTTTCAGACTCTCATACATCAATGGATACCGAAGTCTCAATCAGGAAAGGACACGTCGATGGCACAGATTCACTGGGTTACATTGAACATGTTATTCGTGTCATGAACTGAATTATTCTTATGTAAACGACGTGTCTCACCAAACAGCTTTTTTTCTATGTGAAATATCTCTTTTTCGCCCGTCATTTCGTCGTCTTCGTAAAATTGGCGGCGGGAATAATCGTGATTTTATTTCGTTTTGAACGAGACACGGACCTAATGGACGGGGTAAGATTAACTCTGAAGAGGGGAGAGGGAAGCTTTAAAAAAAAAGGAAACGTTTGATCATTCTCTTCGTACGTTTGACCTTCCGTCTGCTCGAAGCTTTGTTCACGAGATGAATGGCTTAATTTCGTTTTTGTACGGATGAAAACGCAAAAGGTAGAGACGAAAATCCGCGTGTAAAAGCGAGAAAAGCTCGGAAATAAAGATGGGGAGAAAGAGAGAGGGAGAGACAGAGAGGTCCGAAACGCTCGAAAATTGAATCATAAATCGAACTTCATTTGTTTCGGGTGCAGAAACGGACCCACCCCTCGGCGAGCTCTCCGGGTCGCATTTGTAATCGTGCCTCGGCGTATATATAGAGGGGTCAGAGGGCGAGTATTTTGTACGTGGCGCGATACTACGCGCGCACATATACACGAGCTAACTCTCCTGGCCGAAGGAGAAACGAGACTCGGCGAATTTATTGAAAATTGAATTTCACCGGTTCTTTTCATCCTCGCGAGCTTTTTCCTTCGCTACTATTTTCATCGCTGTACTCTTATTTATATATTTTTTCCTCTCTGCAAGTTCCCCTTCGACGCACGAAACTACATTGAATTGTTCGCTCGAACGATTACTTCGATGTTTCTCAAAAGATAAAAGACAATATTTAATACCAAACCAATAATAGAGTGTTAAAGAATTGAATCTCAAATTTAATTGTCCGAGATATCTATCGATCTGAGCAAATATTTTATATATAACTGCAATTGGCTAATGTATTTTTTAAAACAATTATATTCCAACGTGAAATTAGTGCAAACAATTTATCATGAGAATTTGTAGTTGAGTATATGATTTTCATAATAATTGACAATTAATTTAATTTTAATTTACATAAAAGCCACAGAATGTTTTACTTTATTTTTAAAAAATACACGTGTGGTTATTAGCCGGAGTGTCTCGTGGCGATTCCTCGAGACGAGCGAGGGTTCTCGAAAGAAATGTCGAGTGTAGCTCAAAAAAAAAAGGGAATAAAAAATGAACGAGGGTCTCTTTTGGTTCGAGCTCTCTCGTCGAGTGAATAAAGTAAGGACTCGTCGGAACGACGACGACGAAACGCTTCTACTACTGCTACATACGCAGAGCCCGAAGTAAACCCCCAGAAGCACCGTGACTCTTCCTCTCTCGCTCTCCGCGAAGGTAGAGTTATTAATTAATTAATTTGAATCCCGCGCTCACGTGGACGCTGCAAACCCCCGTTGCGGCGTCCACTGGCAAAATTATAATTTGTTGCTGCGCCAGGAGCACACGGTAAGTGTGTGTGTGTGTGTGCGAGAGAGAGAGAGAGAGAAGAAGAGATATAACGACGTGAGTGTACATAGAGAGCTTTAATAATGGACTCGATGCCAGAGAATACCACACACGTTCCCTTTGGATTTCGTCCCCCTATATATACATATTATAACTACAATATCCCATTGTATAACTCTCGTGGTCGCACCATGAGACTTTTACATTATGCAAAGTAGTCATAGATATGGTGTAACAATAAATACAATAATTAGCCGAAATGCATGGATAAATAATACAAACAGGAGTAATTTCAATCACCAACCATACAGAAATTGAAGATTAATCGTTCTCATACCCAAAAATATAAATGAAAGAATTGTCCGTGCACAAGATGAAACATGGTTTGCCAAGAAATGAATAAAACACCAAAAGCCAAGTTTACAATTGGAGAAGTACATTGAATAATCGCTTTTTTTTTCTAATTCTTTCGAAACGTAGTAATTAATTAGAAAATTACATTATAACGAATTAACGAAACGTTCAATGTACTCGTTATCGTTTGAATTTGCATTCCCCAACAAAGTTGCACCGTGAAAAACATATTTATTTCATTGTAATTATGTTTAATTGAATCCATCAAAACGTATTCAATCAAAGGATGGATATATTATTTTCTTTTTTGAGACAGAACCGGAAGATAGTTTTTTGACCGCTTTAAAAAAAAAATATCCTAACTTTCCTACATGCGAATAAATTTATGTACGATTTGAAATAAATTTAGTTTGACTCAAATAAAACGAATAAAATCGAGGATATCGTGCGCGTACATCGAAAACAAACGAGGCATACGCGTAAAGAGAGGGAAGAGGCGATACAACGCCAATACAAGCTTGCAACTCTCCCGACCCTTGTTTCGGGCGTTCATCAATTAGCTTCGGGAGCCACGAGCGCGTTAACGATCAACGATTAACGATTAACGATTAATCCGCGAGAGGGACCGGTATCTGGTCGAAACGGGAAGCCAGGAGAGCATCGGTAACGACGTCCTATATGTATGTACGAGGTCTGTTCAAAAAGTATCGCGAATTTTGAATTTCCGGAAAACGGATGTTTAAATATGTGCTGTGTAATTTTCGCCTGCGATGTTATTATGAGTAAAGTTATTGCAACGTGATGTTTAGACGTGCTACCGTTTTTTGGAATAGGCAAAAATCGATGACAAGCCAAAACACGTGTAACCAAAACAGCTGTCAACAATAAACTAAACATTCAAAATGGCCGATTTTTTCAGCATAAGTGATGGACATGAGTCATCCTAACGACGCAAAAAAATCGAAAATCGAATATACGTAGCCAGCGGAAATTCAAAATTCGCGATACTTTTTTAACAGACCTCGTATAGCTGTTCGATCTCTCATACTTTGGCATTTCGAGCTTTCTCTCTCGCTCGAGCCCGTATGACGACGAGCAAACGACCGTGCGCGTGTTTTACACCCTGCACAAACCTCTATCGCTATTGCGTTCAAACTACCCCCTCCTAACCCCTTTCATCCTTGCTATCCTCGCAAAACATTGCCGCCTATACATATTACGCCGAACACGCACTATGCGTCACGAATAATTTTCCCTATACACAATACAGAATGTAGTACTGTCTCTCTCTCTCTCCCACCCTTGTTTTAAAGCGACCCGTAACGATTATACAACTCACCCCTCTATATGAGAAAAGCTGTACCCTATGGAGTACCCATACACGTTCGGCGGTTTATAACCCGAAATGTTTATCATTTATGTATATACGAAGTGTGTAAATTAAGTAATGAGACTGATTTTTTTCATTTTTTTTTTATCCAAATAGAATTACAATTTTATATTGTCACCCTCAAAATAACTTCCTTCTGAAGCCACACAGCGCTGGAGACGTTTCAATCCCTCATAGCAGTGCTGGAACTCCGATACTGGAATAGCCTTCAGCTGGTCGGTTACAACCGTTTGAATGTTTTCGAGCGTCCCAAAATGAGTTCCCTTGAGGTGATTTTTCAATCTCGCGAAGAGAAAAATGTCACAAGGACTCAAGTCAGACGAATAAGGAGGCTGAGGAGCCACGGGAATGTTTTTACTGGCCGAAAACTCGTTTATTGAAATTGCTGTGTGACAAGGAGCATTATCGTGATGCAACACCCAGTTTTTGCAGATTTTTCTCATCCCCAATTCATTGGTCAAAATCTGATGAACGGTCGTGTAAGTCAAATTCAACTTTTCCCCGATCATTCTGACTGTCAACCGACGATCTGAACGCACAAAATCCCGGATTCTTTCGACATTTTCATCGGTTCTTGAAAATAAAGGCCTTCCGCTTCCTGGTTCATCTTCAATCGACTCTCTTCCTTCTGACAATGCCTTAAGGTAGTAGTCTGGTAACTTAAGCCGATTTTCATGTCTTTTTTGGAGGGCGTTTTTTTGTAGGAAAATAAAAATGAATCGTTTTGGATATTTAGGATGTTTTTATTTACATATTAAAGATACAGGAAAAAAATTTTTTGAAAAAATTTTATAGTTTATTATTATTATTATTATTGATCAAAGTTGGCATCTCGAAAAAAAAGCGCGTGGGTGGCCCCGGTGATTTTGGCTCTTGATGTTATCTGAAATAAAAAATTCTTGATAATTCTTAATCTATAGACATGTCATTCTGGTCGGAACTACTGAAGTTAAATTTCATGGATAAATAACAAAATGGCGGACTTTGGAAAAAAAAGTCCTTTTATTTTAGCAAAGAAGGGGTTGTAAAATAAAAAGTTAGGGGTGAAAAAATGTCTCGGTAGTTCCGACGAGAACTATAAGTGTGTAGAGTAGCCTGTTAAAATTTGAAACCAATCGGTTCGGTAGAAAAAAAGTTAGGACCCGGGCTGCCAACTTCGAGGTGCCAACTTCGATCAATAATAATAATAATAATAATAAACTATTAAATTTTTTCAAACATTTTTTTTTTTGTATCTTTAATATGTAAATAAAAACATCCTAAATATCCAAAACAATTCATTTTTATTTTCCTACAAAAAAACGCCCTCCAAAAAAGACATGAAAATCGGCTCAAGTTACCAGACTACTACATTAAATAGCATATGTTAAACCACCGGAAAACCTGGGATCTTGACAAAACACTGTCTCCGTAGGCCTCCTGAAGTTTAGCAAGAGTTTCCGTTGCACCGTGCCCAAGTCTGAAGCAAAACCCGATCCCACACCGTTGCTCGAAATTGATGTCACTCATTTTTAGAACACAAAAGAAAAAACTGTTTGACAAAAAAAAATCGCTACGGACAACCAAATGACTCGAGCGAGTTCAAACCCGTACTGAAGGCGTATCACATGATCCCCTGCCGCCCCTCGAAACCCAGCGCCTCAAGTATTGCCAGATTGAACGCTACGTTGCCAGTCTCATTACTTAATTTACACACCTCGTATGTAGTATGATTAAGATTTAGTTATACTTTTTAGTTCTCATAAGCCCAGGACAAACAAAAGGGAACGACGTCGAACCAAAAAATTGGAATCTTTCCTCATTTTGAATGATATATTTATGTCCGTAGAATGTAACGTTCATTGAAAGTTGCGTAGATTGATTTTAAGGAGAAGGGGATGGTTGTACGATTAAACCATCGGAAAGCGTGTTTTTTTATATTTTTTTGTGTACAAAAAAAAACATTTTTTCGAAGCTATTCAATTGTAATTATTCAACGGTAATTTTTTATTAAACCGAATGACGCGTTTCCGCGGTAAAATGTCTATTTTTATTCACAGAATGATCGAAATTATTCCTGGACTCATCAGAATGTTCGATGTTCATTTTTTTGTCGAACGCTGACGCAATTGAGAGGATTGAGTGAGCGAGAAGTACGTCACACGGCGGAGAATGTTATTCTCATGCGAAAATCGAACTTCCCGTTTTCGGAGCAACGTAATATGTATATATTCTATGTATATATAAATTTATACCTACACATAGGTGGAAACGAGTGTGCCAAAGAGAGCATACGAGGCCGCGGGGGCCAACACTCAGTTTTCCCGAAATGAGGACATTTTAAAACGGAGCACGTACACTCTGTTTATTCAAATTTCCCACACACATATGAAACTCGCTTTTCCATCTCTTCCCTCTGGTATAACGCAAAAAAAACTCTTCTACTGCCTTTCTTTCTCACGGTTTATTCCCTTCTTTTCACATTTATCCTGTAGTATATACAATTATTTTCGTTCATCCCTCGCACCTCTCGTGTCTTTCCAATCGCGTTGCCAAATTCCAAAATCGATAATCAATCGAAAAGAAACCTTTCGTTACTTATAAAATTCATTATAATGATTACTATACATTCAAGGGATCTCCTGTATGGTTGAAATTTTCTCGTTATTTTTAACTTTGCATCCCTATGATCAAGGTTTTACTAATAAAAAGAAAAATAATAATTATATTTAGCGTCTTTGAAGAAAATTGTGAAAATTCAAGAGAATCATTAAATCATTCTTACAATCGTTCTTATCATTTTCTCGCGGAATCGAACCATACTGAAAGCGATTATACCAAAAACACAACAAAAACTGAGGATAGAAAAGAAAACTGGATGTTGATTCTTGGCAGGGACTTTGAGAGACGAGAGAACACTCGGATGGACGTTAATTGTTGGAACGAGATAAGGCAACGTTAGTTTTGGTCTTTTTGCGGTCGGCGAGCGCGCGTTCAACCGAGGAATTCGATTTAAAACATTTGAAGACGCGACGAAGAGAGAAAAAAAAAGGGAGAAAGAGGCCGAATAGCCAATGCAATTTTCGAGAGCCAAAGCGAGAGTCGTGGCGGTATATATTTCTTTAGTTCACTGCGAAATATCTTCCACTTATCGTCTCGGCGAATATAGTACCGGGACAACGAGAACGAACGAGATTCGACGACGGCGTGGCTCTGCTACAAAGAGTCCATTCATTTTACTCGTTTGGTTTTCCTATTTTTTTCTACTGTCCTCGTTATTCGTGTGACCAACCGGAACGACATTCGACATAGTCTAATTGAACATAAAATGAAGAATAAAGATGTTTTACGTAATTATACGAAAATCCGTTATTCACTATTTGAAATGATTATTTTTACACGAATAAAATTAATTACAGCCGGAAGCTGAAGACTACACGAAAGACCGGAACAAATAACGAAAAATATATCACAGGCTCGGAATAAATGAATTTTCTTTTTATTTTTCTTTTATCATCGACAACATTCGCTTTGTTTACTCTATTCCCGGATGGAATGCGAGCTCACGGCTATGAAAAAATATGAAAGATCATCGTGTATGATGCCCGTCAAATATTAAATGAATAGGGGGCATTTGATCCATTGACGATATTTTCTTTTTTTTTTTTTTGCGGTTCGGTCAAAGTTTGGGAGCTCGCGACGGGGGAAAGACTGGTTGTGGAATAAACTATCGAAAAAAAAACCAGGATTTTCTCATCATGCTTTTTCTTTATGAAATATCCGCGTGAATGATTGATCAAGCGAGATGAAGGAGCACACACACATACATACATACTGGGGTCGATTCCTATCCATCGTGTTTCACGAGATGGAGGCCTATCAGTTCGACTTGCGCTACATAAGCCCGGCAGCTTGAGTATGATAAGCCCCAAGAGGATCTCGGGTATTAAACCTCCGTCAAAGTTGTATTGTATGTTAGCTATTTGTACGCTTTCGAACGTTACTCGATTTGGCCAGCTTACTTTTTTTTTTCACTTATTAATTCATTTACGATTAATCAGCTGTTCGGTAAACTTGAATTTTTATTCTTGCGGTAAAACCTCCGAATGCGGATTTCCACCAAAATCGAATTTTTCGGTCACCTATGCGCGGTCGATGATTTTTAAAGGACTTTCAATATCATCATCTAATTCATTAATTATTTATTATGATTTTTCAATTACCTGCATGGAATATTTATTATTTTAAAGTGATGGTAAAAAATGGACAGGAAATGGTGCTGCTTGAAAAATCTGTATAAAATCCAAAATATTTCTTAGCTCAATGAATCAAGCAGCATTTTAAAGATTGAACGATTACGAAGAGAATGAGACAAGAACGGTGTCCTAACTGTGCAAGGAAACAAAATTGCAGCAATTTCAATGCGGTAACTCTTTTTTGGGCAAAATGCCAAAAAACTGAACTCTATATTTTCTCGGTTGATCACACGTAAATATCAAAATTAAATTACTAAAAAGAAGCATATTTACAGTGGGTCAAAAAAGTATTCATACACCTTGTTTTTTTGCGATAACTTTATAGACATAAGCGATACGCAAAGAAAGCCAATTTTATTTAATGGTACATCAGGTACAGAGATAAACTGCAAATGGAGAATTTTTTCCCAGAAATAATAGAAGAATTATGCAAAAAAAACGAAAATTTTCGGGCCAAAAAAGTATTCGTACAGTTACGATTGAGCTGCTAAACCTCGATATTCACTCACGGACGGTCTGACCTCTGCGTACAATGTAAACGAGTCTTCGTTTACACAATGGTTTTGACCTATTCCATGCGGTAGTAGATCTTCAAGCTCTGAACAGACACGATGGCAAAGAAAAGCGAAATATCAATATCCATGCGAGATAGAGTGATTTTTCTTCGGAAACGCGGTGAAAGTTATCGAAAAATTAGTAAAGAACTAAATCTAAGTTTCGCAACAGTGCAATATATAATAAAAAAATACGAAAGAACAAACAGCACAGAAAATAAGACACGAACCGGTCGACCGAGAATACTAACGGTACGAGAGCGTCGGAGTATTGTTACAGAGGCTACAAAAAAACCGTTCACAAGTGCTCGCAGTTTAGCGAATGATGTCGCGTCAACATCGGGGAAGAGCGTGTGTCCCCAGACTATTCGAAACGTTTTGCATTCTGCCCAAATATACGGCAGAACTGCCCGCAAAAAACCATTAAGGGCGGGGTAAGGGTTTTCACTTTCGAAAAATCGAATTTTTTTTTGTCTTATCTTATTGTTTAACATTTCAAAAATATGTCCTTAAAATTTTAAACCGATCTAAGCAATATTCTTAAAGTTATTGTCTTATTAATCTCCTGGCCTTTAACGCTATACCTCTAACAGTTGCGGGCGGTCGGGCTAGCAGTGCACTTTAGACGCGTTTCTCTCAAAACTACTTTTTCAAAGTCCGTGTTCACTGCCATTTAAAAACTACTTAAACGATTCATTTCAAACTTTGTACAAATTTTCTACATATAAAATACCTCCCCCCAACGTTTAGTTAAATTTTTTTTTTTTACATTAAGGGTGTTTCCCACCCACAAAATGGCGGAATTTTTCGTGGAAAATAACAGTTCACACTTTAGATGGCGGCCAAAAATTTTTAAATGAAAAAAAAAATTATC
The DNA here is from genome assembly GCA_958009045.1 of Oxytorus armatus. Classification (NCBI taxonomy): domain Eukaryota; kingdom Metazoa; phylum Arthropoda; class Insecta; order Hymenoptera; family Ichneumonidae; genus Oxytorus; species Oxytorus armatus. The sequence goes on along the minus strand of OY253751.1, from coordinate 704,085 downwards.
AGAGAACGTTGGGGGGAAGATTTGATTATCATTTGACTAAATTTTCATGGTTTTTCATTTTCAGATAATTTCCGGCCGAGTTATAGTGAACACCGCAAATTGTTTTTTTTCCAAGACGTTCTCGGGGAAGCTCTGTTACGGGCTTATGCTTCAATATTTCTACATGAAAAAATTACACAACATTGTCAAAAGTATGCTCAATAATGTACAAAAGGTTCGAATAAAATTGCTCAATCCATATTTGAGAAAAAAAATCGCAAAAAAAGTGTTTTTTTTTACGCTGAAACCCTTACCCCTCCCTTAATTAATGATATAAATCGAGAAAAACGTTTAGGTTTCGCAAAAACCTACGTAAAAAAATCGACAGAATTTTGGAAACGGATCGTATTCTCGGATGAATCGAAGTTTAACATCTTCGGGTCCGATGGAAAAAAATTCGTCTGGCGGAAACCAAATACCGAGCTCCAGCGGAAGAATTTAATACCGACTGTAAATCACGGCGGAGGAAGCGTCATGGTTTGGGGCTGTATGGGATATTATGGCGTTGGTAATCTGGCTTTTATAGATGGTACAATGAATGCCTAGAAGTATATCGACGTGTTGCGCAGCAATTTCAAAGCAAGTGTAGATAAAATGGGCCTGGATGGAAATTTCTACTTCCAACAAAATAACGACCCGAAACATACCGCCATGAAAACGAGGGAATGGTTACTCTATAATGTCCGCAAACAATTGATTACACCACCACAATCTCCGGACATCAATCCTATTGAAAATTTATGGCACTTGGTGGATGTAGAAATTAAAAAAAGAAAAATAACAAACAAATCCGATCTCCAAAGAGTGCTTTTAGAAGAATGGACGAATGTAGCAAAAGAAACAACGCAAAAGCTAGTAGAATCCATGCTTAAGAGACTCGAGGCGATAATTGAAGCAAAAGGGATGCGCACCAAATATTAGTTATAATTAACAACTATGATGATGTAGGTTTTCACTATAATCGTAAGTGTATCAATACTTTTTTTGCCCGAAAATTTTCGTTTTTTTGGCCTAATTCTTCTATTATTCCTGAGAAAAAATTCTCCATTTGCAGTTTATCTCTGCACCTGATGTACTATTAAATAAAATTGGCTTTCTTTGCGTATCGCTTATGTCTATAAAGTTATCGCAAAAAAAACAAGGTGTATGAATACTTTTTTGACCCACTGTATAAAAATTGTTATTTCCAGAATTCAATAGGCCACAATATGACAGAGCTCCTGATCTCTCTTAGAAAATACGCGCGTCAAACGTCGAGGAAATCCTCGGAAAAAAAAAACTCAAGACTCACAGAGGAACAAAAGAGAAGGGAGAAAAGAGGAGAAACGATTTGAGGGAAAACAAAAATCTCGTATGCCCTTCGAGAAGAGATTCGTTTTTATTCCTGTATTTATATATCGGTTTGTCTCGCGTTCGTTGCAACAGGGCGAATGGAGGAACGGAAAATCTATTCGACCGTGAGGGATGCGACTGACAGCCAATTGTTATCCAGACGCATTGAAGCGCGAGCAACGACCGCTATTGCCGTTTGGACTTCATTGATCTTCTTGTCCGGCGTCGACGACATAGGACTGTAGAGCGAGTAACACATGAGCCGGGATTATCACGAATCGTCACGTGACTATTCGCTCATTCATTCGTTCATTCGCACAAAGTTGTTGAAAAGATTTTAAAGTGGAAATTTAATGAAAAAAAAATGTTACTTTATGTATGCCGAACCATTTGAATATGAATTTCCCAATAGAAAGAATAAACGCGTAAAGGTTTTCATTCAATTTCAACATTTTCAATATTTCCTGGCCATTGTGCACCAACGACAGTCGTCTGCATATGTGTATGACAACAAAGTACGTTTTTTTTTTGTTTTTCGTGAAAATCAACGGGTTGCCACTTTTTCTTTTAAATCCCAAACTGTACGATCGTTTGCCAGTTATCTAATTACCAACTCACATACAGGATCGTGGTTAGCTTGGCTCACCGTGGATTCTCGTTTAAATGTGTTTGTTTTAATCGAGTTTTAGTCCCGAATCGAGCCGACTACCCGCGGTAGCAAAAAGGCACAGAAAGTATACATGTTAAACAGGTCTCCTAGACTTGGGTAAGAAGGAATAAAAGGAAAAACGAACCTGTGGAGTGGGAACGTGTATCTTTGGGCCGACGCGTCAGCTGGCACGGTACCGGTGAAAGTGACGCCAAACTTCTTTTTTTTTCGCAAATACGTTACGACACTCGAACGCTATCGGACGGAGAGAAATGGCAACTCCGGAGATTACTTAACAAACGCGTCGGTTGATGACTCTGGCGCCATCGAACGGATGAAAGTCGCAACGTTAAAAAAAAATTAGCTATCAGTATCCACGCTACCATCAATCGGAAGGTCCCGAGAGTAATGTAAAAAAAGTTCGCGCAACAACCGGTGGCGCCATCGCACGGACTAAAATGGCAGTTTAGAAAATTTTTCAAACACTTGCATCCAGAATAAGGAAAGAATACACTGCGAATGATTTTTCATGATTCTTCGAGACACGTTACAAACGTCTCCCTTCACGGCGAATTCACGCTATGAAGTTTAAACATTACATCAATCGAAATGTTACAAGATTCATGCAAATAAATCGTTTTACCGACTGGAAATCTCCGGATTCCCCATCGCAGCGAGTTCCGACGATTTTCTCGGCACTATACGAATCTCCGGGCACCGAAGACAAAACTCGCGAGATATTCCTCGTCCTAACCTGACCCTCGAGGTTTCGAATAATACCCGCGAACAAAAAATCCTTTTCTACAAACAATGCTCCTCCCAGACGACGGCCGTCATCCGCGAGCTCCGCACTGGTAATGACGCGAAAATTTTTTTCATTACGAAAAATGGCCGTTGGACAGACGCGACTACGTGACTCAACCGCACTCTTCCGAAAAAATAAATAATTAACTTTGGCCTTCACAAAAAAAGAAGTTGTTCTCCTCCTCCTCTTTTATTCTTCTTCTATTTTATCGATAATTAAAATAATCGATAGTTACAGAATACAATTTTCGATCATAATCAACAAACAATTTATCTCTAAGTTGATGTTGGCGTGCCTGCATTATTAATTGTTACTTGCCGCTGCTTGCCGCTGCTTGCCGCTTCTGACGCCATCTGCGAATTTATGGAAACATACGTGACAGCAAACGCGTTAATTGTTTGTATTGTTTCGTTTGTTGCTGATTTTACGAGAGCAAATTTACGAGTTCATTTGTGTACAAGTGTTGATCAGTGTTGAAAATTTGACAGTACGAGTTTTCCTGGTCCTTCGTCCTCTCCTTCCTCGGATAGATTGTGTTATTGGCAGATGAGCGATAAGTCCCAGCTATTTTTCCGACATTTCTAACCTGTTGATCAATAACGCATGTTTCTTTAATGGAAAAGTTGAAGAAACTTCCAGTCAACCAAATCTTTTAATTGTTATTCATGTAATAGAGCAAAATGTTTTACTCGATGGCATATCATTATGAACTATATATTTTTTATGTGTAATATCTTTCCACTCGGTTTCTGTGGCACTGATTTCGCGAAAAGGGACGGAAGTTTGTAACAGGAAGCCCGAGAAGCGCGCGCTATTTGATTTGATCAATGAGCGCGGTAGTATCGTTGGCCGTCAGATTGTACCAACCTATTTTTCGAGAGGTTGGTACTGTCAGCCAAGAGCGTGTGCGTGTGTGACGAGAAAGAGAAAGGGAAATAGAGGAGAAAGCATCAGCTGTGAGCTTAACACACAGTGTTGTGTATAAAGTGTGCTGGTTATAAACTAATTTATATGTGTAAACTATATTAACAAATGTATTTACTATTGATAATGTGTCTGAAAAAAGTGCAGATCTTGGATAAAAAATGCAAGTGAGTAATAATGAATAATTATTCGAATAAATATTTGAATATTTAGCTTTTTTAAATTTTGAGGTTGATTTCTGTCGCTGCTCAATTGATATTTTTAATTCTGATTAAAAACAAAAACAAATAGCTATTATTAACTTTTGAGGTTAATTTCTGTCGCTGCTCAATTGATATTTTTTACTTTGATAAAAAAAAAACAAATTAATTAATTACACGGATAATTTCTTTGATATTAATCATTTCTCAAATATTTATAATTCTAATTTAATTCTAATGATTTCGTGAATTGCAGAGATGGGTAAATCCAGAGCGGAATATATGCGGGATTACCGGCAGAAAAAACCGTGAGGAAAAATGAAAAACTGGAAAGGCAGACCCAAAAAAAATGCGCATAATTCGACTCAGCGTAGCAGGAATTTTCGGGCACGTGCAGCGAACTTAATTCTCTCACAGACATCAACGGCCGACCCAACTACCGCTTCACCAAATCTGATTGTCAGTCATGCAACTTTACGATTGCCATCGTTGCCATTTTCTCCTACTTCGACTACATCAACAGCGACCGTATGTAATACTTCGATGAAATGTCTCTGCTCTCCCCCAAATTGAACAAAAATAACTGTCTCCAATTAAAAAATTGCATTACTCCTAGCGTTAATAAAACAAAATACAATTTTCATTAAAAAGAATTATTCTCCGTTACGAAAAGTCATTTCAAATAATACCTGAATCATTTTTTTCGGGACATAATGTTAGTGTTGCTTATTACCAAGGTGAGATGTCAGATGTTACACATATTATGCGACTACCGTAAGAGTCGCTTATTTTTTTTCATTCTTAAACAGTGGCCTGCGTAGCTTACTGATGATAAAAACCATAATTATTACGCTAAAACAATGCACACAATAAAAACGCAACGGTATTTCCTATCCTTCTTATAGGTCTGTTCTTATTCTAAGCAAACCAGAGTCCGCAGCTCTTGGATCAAGACAGGTCTATGTACAAGATGGGTGGAGCCTGGATTTGCAATAAAAACAAACGGATCTCACAGTAATTCCTTCTTACACGTACAATTGTGTACAGAGCGACTTCCATAGAAAGTATGGGGAATAACCCACTTACGTTTTTACAGTGCGCCGAAAGACTAAAAATTATACTTTCATATCGCTCAATACGGTGTATCCAAATATTGATAACCAAATTAAATGTGGGAAACAATTTTACTATCATTACTAATTGAAACTACCGCGGTCAATGAATTATTAATATCTTCTCGTCAAAGTAATAATTCACGAGCGGCAAGTTATTCCTTCTTGCTAAAATTACTAAAACGAATTAAAACAGGTCGATCTAACTACTTCTATAAACAAAATTCCTACAACGGGTAAAATTCATTTGCAAACATTGCATAGTTACGATAAACTTTTATTCAGGCGTGTTATTGGCTTACGTAAAACGGTCACGTCGATATAACATTATATGCCTCTATATAATTGTATTTTTCGCAAACGACGTTAATTATATTATATAATACTCCATAAAAGGCTATCGCAAAGAAAAAAAAAGAACGAAAAGAAACAAACTTGTATTTACACATGACAGCTGGTTTAAAATTATTCTAAAATACCTTAAATGCATCTATATATGTATAACGACGACCGAAAGGACAAATTTAATTGGCCATTATTCGCCGTAGATCAATGAATATCTAAAAAATAACATTGAACATCAGTCGTGCGTGTTTCTCAAATGCGTAATGCACTATAAATCTCAATACTTCTGCTCAAATTCATCGTCAATTTACCATTTCTACAATCAACGTGTTATATTATTTTGAAAATTTAAAACTTGACACTCGAGAAATCGTCCAACAACGATACATAAAATTTTCCATTCAATTTACAACGTATACTCGTTTGTTTTTTTTCTGTATTCCGACACCAAACGGATGTCACAATTTTTTGTCTAAAATAGAATATCGAAAAACTCGTTGGAGCTCACATGCTACACAAGATCACACTCATTTTCTTTTTCCATCACGTAGAAGCTTCTAAAACAACAAAACGACGCCTAAAGGAATTCTTTTGTTTTCTTTTTCTTTCAACGATTTTAATTATTTCCAAATATAGCAGCTTTCTCTCTGAACTGCGCTCGTCGGGTCGCTTTTTCCTCCTCTTCTCGCTTTCTTTCCTCCTGTTCCATGCGAATTTCATCCTCGAATTTGTTCGCTTTGCGCAGTTGTTCGATCTGCAATGAGCAACGATAAAGGAATTGACAAATTGTTCGTTTCATTAATAATTCATTTTCAAGCATTAATAGCGTAAATTCAAGTTTCATATCGGTATTATTCGTATTATAGGTTCAGAACGATTGAAATTACTTCTACTCAATATTTCCACAATGAATTTTTTAATTCTTTAAGGATTAATAAATTAAAAATTAATGAATATTATGACAAATGTTCTCTCTCCCCACTGACTGTTAAGGACTTAAAAAATCAAACATCCAATATTGATTGTTCATAACCGATAATTTTGTTTTATTTCTATAATAAAAATGCTCATACCTTGGCTTCAAAAAAATGCTTGGCACCGGTAACTCCAACTTCGTCAACATCAACTTCCGTTAGACGTGCCAATTGTCCGAGTCCGGAATCTTGTTTCAATTCACCGGCTCGTGCTTTTCGGTAAATTAAAAGAAACTGCAAAAAGAATAAAGGCAAAACAAAAATTGAAAATCACGAAGATAAAAGAATTTGAGTCACCGATCGATCGTGCACGAGGTACAATGATCCAACCCGAATGAATTGTCGAGCTCTGAGTAAGCCAGGTGGTTGAATAATTGAGGCTCTCGTGACATGAATCATACACGCAACTTGACCGCGAACCGTCTGTACATTTTCAATGCATTCAGAAAGTTAGAATTTCGTTCACCACATCCTACAAATATTACACATTTTTTTTCTCGTTAATAAAAATAAGAGTAAAGCTCGAAACGTTAAATTTTATTTGTATTTTTCAAATTCTTATTACTCTTTCCTTTGCACTTACTTTTTTATTTTATCGGAATCCATAAAAACATAACCCAATCTGGAGCAGAATTTTCGAAAAATAAACGGTCTTTTTACGTTCCTTCGTTGTGAAGATTACGGATAATTGATCGTAACTGAAAATTGTTTTGCCAAGGGTGGAGCACTGACTTGCTAAGAATAACGACTTTTCGGAATGAACGAGGAGAATAATCGACCTTTCCAATTTTTAACGCCAAAGAAAGAACTCGACATTTATATCTTTTCCAGCAACTTCAGGCTCTCAAGTGTATAATAATAACTATTATCATTGTTATTATTATTATCATTCAAAAAAATTACTCATAGCTTCAGAAGGAATTGTTAAGGGCGGGGTAAGGGTTTTCACTTTCGAAAAATCGAATTTTTTTTTGTCTTATCTTATTGTTTAACATTTCAAGAGTATGTCCTTAAAATTTTAAACCGATCTAAGCAATATTCTTGAAGTTCGGTCGGGCTAGCGGTGCTAAGTTTAGACGCGTTTTTCTCAAAACTACTTTTTCAAAGTCCGTGTTCACTGCCATTTAAAAACTACTTGACCGATTCATTTCAAACTTTGTACACATTTTCTACATACAAAATACCCCCCCCCCCAACGTTTAGTAAAATTTTTTTTTTTTACATTAAGGGTGTTTCCCACCCACAAAATGGCGGAATTTTTCGTGGAAAATAACAGTTCACACTTTGGATGGCCGCGAAAAATTTATAAATGAAAAAAAAAATTATCAGAGAACGTTGGGGGGAAGATTTGATTATAATTTGACTAAATTTTCATGGTTTTTCATTTTCACATAATTTCCGGCCGAGTTATAGTGAACACCGCAAATTGTTTTTTCTCCAAGATGTTCTGGGAGAAGCTCTGTTACGGGCTTATGCTTCAATATTTCTGCATGAAAAAATTACACAACATTGTCAAAAGTATTCTCAATAATGTACAAAAGGTTCGAATGAAATTGCTCAATCCATATTTGAGAAAAAAAATCGCAAAAAAAGCGTTTTTTTTAACGCTGAAACCCTTACCCCTCCCTTAATGGTGGGTATACCCAGGCTAAACGCCAAATATATATACATTCTTAATAATACTGACCTCGCGAAAAGAAATGCGACCGTCACGATCCTCGTCGACTTCCTGAATCATCGCCTTCAGACCAAGATGCGTCTGAGGTGCACCCAGTACCTCCATCATTCGTTTTAATTCCGCAAGATCCAAATAGCCGTCTTTACCATCGTCAAATCTGAAAATTCAATATTCTTTTGATTTCAAGACATTTTTTTTCAAATATCTTTGAACGACTTTATTATTATTTTACCATTTTCTTGATTTATTCAATACTTAAAGTTTCGTAAAAAGTGAACAAGAGTTTCTGGAAGTAAATGTCATGATATAAAAATAACGAGTAATGGAGAAAGTATGGATAATTAGTTCAGGACTAAGTACCGTCAGGATATTCGCTCTCAAACGTTTTTTATGTTCTTTTATAAAATGTTTAAAAATACAGGTAAGACCACGATTGGTCACCCATCGAGAATTATTAAATAAATTATGGGGATATAAGTAAAAAGTTTAGAAAAAGGTGTATTTGAAACGAGTTTAGTTTCTCGATTATGTTCAACGACAATTTTTTACGTCAATGACCGGTATAATTACAATTGCCAACTTTCATCGTGAGAGCCTCAATTCTTAAGCAATAAACTCGATCGGGCGTATTAAATTATTTTTACAATAACGTGAAAATGTCGTTACGAATGACCGGGATAATCGCCTCGAAAGAGCCAGAATGCGGGGAAAAGGAAAAAAAAACAAAACTCTCGCGATACCCTATAGTCGTGCGAGCAAATTGTGCAACACTCGTCGGACAAAGTGAACAGCGATATTTTCACGAATGAAAGTTCTCGCGGGTGAACCGATGGAGCGATTTGCGCGCGTTGAATGGCAAATCGGTGAAACTATATTCTTAAGTGGATATTTCTCGTTTCGTCTATGTACGGGATTTGCAATCGGTAGACTCTCTTTCGTCACGTTAGGAAAAAACAACTGGCTGAATGAGTTTGTAAACTCTCGCTGTTGCGTACACGATACAACAATGTTTTACGGATCATTGAATCCTTTATTCATTTATTTGAGTGTTAGGAAAGAGATATATTTTAATTTATTTGAAAATATTATCCGGTATTTAAATTATTTTTTTTCGGGAGCTATTTCCGGTGTGAGAAGCCGGTCACGTGTCTCGCAGGAAATTTTATCGACTTACTGCACTGTAAGGTTTCCTTTTGTCGAATTAATTGCGTTATGAAAAAAAAAAAATGTTGCCGACAGTTTTAGGTCGTTGTTGTACGTAGAGGGAAGAGAACATCAGAATTTCTCATCATTACGCGTTTTTCAATCGAAACCGAAGAAATAAAATAACAATCACAACACGCAGACACGTCACTGAACGCTACTACGTTTCACCCATTGTAAACTAAGCTAAACATCCCAATTACTCATTGTCAAGCACCAAAATTGACAGATTGTAATTTAAACTGGAAATAAGAAAAAATAAAAAATAAAATTACGCGTTTTCATTATGGAATTGAATTATGATAATTAATTATTTTTGATAATTAATAATCCTATTATTAATCATCAGTATTAATTAATGAGATATTATTTACATTTTTTTACGATACTTTCTCATAACAAAAAATGTTTACCAGTAACAATTCCAGAAAGCGATTTATTCATTCCCTTCAGAAGCGATTCTAAATTTCCCGATGGAGACTCAAAGTTGCACAATCTTTGCGGCAAAAACGTTGCGCAGTGAGTTCAAACAGGAAATTGTCCACGATCGATAATCAGTTTAACCTACCAAACGGAACTCGAGAGCTATTACGAACTCATTTCCCAGTGTGAATTTCTAATTTTTCGCAATTTCCTGATAATCGACAGGAGGCATTATTGTCCTTTAACGTTTTCACTGTTCGATTTGCATTTTATCGATTTCATAAAAGTATTCGACATCGATGGTAGAACCACTTTATTTCAATCATTTTTCTTTCTCCATTTTATAGAAGTTTTTAATAAAACCTTTTATTGTTCGATATTGAAATATATTTATTCATTGGGACATAAAAATTCATGGAAATTTCGTACACGGTCCAGTTTTTGTTTGGTTGTTTGCGAAAAATGTATAAGTTTTAATTTAAGAACGTTATTATTAGATACGAACTTAGGTAGAACCACTTTATTATAACGTTATTATTAGATACGAACTTATGGTAGAACCACTTTATTTCAATCATTTTTCTTTCTCCATTTTATAGAAGTATTTAATAAAACCTTTTATTGTTCGATATTGAAATATATTTATTCATTGGGACATAAAAATTCATGGAAATTTCGTACACGGTCTAGTTTTTGTTGGGTTGTTTGCGAAAAATTTATAAGTTTTAATTTAAGAACGTTATTATTAGATACGAACTTAGGTAGAACCACTTTATTATAACGTTATTATTAGATACGAACTTATGGTAGAACCACTTTATTTCAATCATTTTTCTTTCTCCATTTTATAGAAGTATTTAATGAAACCTTTTATTGTTCGTTATTGAAATATATTTATTCATTGAGACATAAAAATTCATGGAAATTTCGTACGCGGTCTAATTTTTGTTGGGTTGTTTGCGAAAAATGTATAAGTTTTCATTTAAGAACGTTATTATTAGATACGAACTTCTCGATTTTCATTTGACCATAAAGTTAAAAAAAAAATGTATCCAGCAGTTTTGCACGCTCATATTTTCAAGCTGAAATTTCTACACGATTTTCATCCAAGTCCTTGACGATTTCTGGGAATATATCTTTGATATTTGACGAGTAGCAATATCCACGACGACGTTATTAAGTTTTTATCCGTATAGATGACGTTCGACGTCTCAACTTCCGTTACACGTAGTTCGGTATACCACGCACACACCGTGATCGATAGAGTATGAAAAAGCCGCAAAGGGGAAAGCTAAATATCCCACGCCAGAATCCACGCTCGTCGATGAGACCCCGCGAAGTGATTTCCCGTGTGAGCTTCCGGTTCCCGCGTCATCGAGTACATTGACATCGAAACTTGCTATTTATTACTCTGCATTTCAACAATACAACACTAGATGTGTTAAACAAAAACGGAAGGGGCCAAATTTTTGCGATGTTTGTCCGTTCTTAAGGTAGTAGTCTGGTCACTTAAGCCGATTTTCATGTCTTTTTTGGAGGGCGTTTTTTTGTAGAAAAATAAAAAAGAATCGTTTTGGATATTTAGGCTGTTTATATTTACATATTAAAGATACAAAAAAAAAAATTTTTGAAAAAATTTAATAGTTTATTATCATTATTATTATTGATCGAAGTTGGCACCTCGAAGTTGGCGGCCCGGGTCCTAACTTTTTTTCTACCGAACCGATTGCTTTCAAATTTTAACAGGCTATTCTACACACGTATAGTTCTGGTCGGAACTACTGAAGTTAAATTTCATGGATAAATAACAAAATGGCGGACTTGGGAAAAAAAGTCCTTTTATTTTAGCAAAGAAGGGGTTGTAAAATAAAAAGTTAGGGGTGAAAAAATTTCTCGGTAGTTCCGACGAGAACTATAAGTGTGTAGAGTAGCCTGTTAAAATTTGAAAGCGATCGGTTCGGTAGAAAAAAAGTTAGGACCCGGGCTGCCAACTTCGAGGTGCCAACTTCGATCAATAATAATAGGAATAATGAACTATTAAATTTTTTCAAAAAATTTTTTTTTTGTATCTTTAATATGTACATAAAAACATCCTAAATATCCAAAACGATTCATTTTTATTTTCCTACAAAAAAACGCCGTCCGAAAAAGACATGAAAATTGGCTTAAGTTACCAGACTACTACCTTAATAGTCTCGATACTGTGTACAACGATTTTTCACTAAAAACTCAAAAGATCAATGCGAAAATGCAAAAAATCAAAGAACTATCATCGTTTTCTTCGTTTTGTAAAAATGCACGGGGCCGAGCACTAACATACTGTAATCTTGAAATCTCTTAAAGTTAAATCTCAGAATATCAGGTCAGAGATAAGCCGAATGCACTTCACCAAGTATTATCAAAATGATTCTTATAACTAAGTTTTTAATATTTCCAATGAGGGGGTAATCAATTGATATATTATCTATGTTTTGTATCGTATAAACACGTTGCTCAATTCGATAAGAAGATGACGTACATCTTTGGATAGAGTATACGCCTTACAAACGATAACAGGTCGAGGGTTGAGCTATGCAGTTACGTTTTATCATTGATTTGTTGGATAAAAGTTTGACCTAGAGGTTTGACCTTTACTTATTATATACACGTGCGGGTGTGCGGTAGAATTCGGATGCAATCGCAGCAGCGGCTTGGCGGGAGATGTGATAAAGGTCGGGAAGGAGGAAGGCCACGCTATATATGTACCTTGACGCGAGGAGTGAAAACTGTTTAATCGATAAACCTTGAGAGCCCTGAAATGCGCGACGTCAGCAAAAGTTTTCCATTGATTTCTCAATTTTTTTTTCTCAAATCTACGCGCAGCAAATATTCAAAAATAAAATGTTACTGTATTTATTAGGATTGAATGAAATATTTAGTCGAGGGCTCCTTCACGATTGAAAGCCTGAAAAAAATATCATCGATAGTCCCGAACAAATAATTGTTTGAAATGCTTTTTTAGTAATGAAACAAAATATTCAAATCGTCATAACTACAAAATTCTACCAGAAATTCATTTTTTTTAATATTTGCTTTAGTTCGTAAAAAAATGCCATGTCCTTATATAATTTTTTTGGATTGAAACCTCGAACATTTGTTTAAATGATCTTAGATACATTTCGAAAAATCGCAGTCGTAACGATTCCGCTGACGGTAAATAAATTCTCGAGATAATAAATGAATTGTCGCTTATATTTCTTGCGATTCGTGTGAATTGTAAAATTCAGGATTATTTTGATAGAGGATGCTGAAAAGCTTTTGTCCAATTTAACGGACGAGCCAGATTGCCAATCGTATATAATAAAATCTCGGTACCGTCGTTTTTCTCCATACACACTCGTTCGACTCTATCGGAGATCGTAGATATTCGCGTCCGGTAATAGGTAGATATCCCTTGGAGAATCGCGACTGCGAGCATGCAATGTCTGTACTTGGATCCAAGAAAGTACGTTCATATAAATATATATATATAAATGTTGAAACTCGGTCAAGGAGAGCTGCAGTATTTTGTCGGCACGCTTTAAGAATTACAAGAGCACTACGGTCTAAATATATATGTAAACGTAACTTTGGACAATGGTCAATGCGGCATAATATCTATAATCTTTGTCGTAAAAAAAAAAAAAAAAAAAAAACTTACACTCCGTGTCCATAGTAAAGTAGTGCAATTTATTGCTAACTCTAGAACGTTTTATCTACGACGAGATTACCATCTTAAATAATAATATAGACAGAATCGTTTTTGGTTGTACAGTTGTTTTTAACGATCCCCTGAGAAATTTTGATGCTGCGACGATATTGAAATTTTATCGCTACAGATATAGCAAAGAAGAGTGAATTAGTTCAATATTCATTTTCTTATTGTACCTTGAATACCGTTATCCTTCAAAAATTCCGTCTCCATGAGGCAACAAATTCCCAAACACAGAAATCTATCAATTAAATTTTTATTTCACTAAACAAATTTTAAAACAAATAAAATAATACTGTTCAACGTTCTGTAGATAGTTTTTCTCTTTAAGAAATATATATATTTTGGCAACATATGCTATTTAAGGTAGTAGTCTGGTAACTTGAACCGATTTTCATGTCTTTTTTGGAGGGCGTTTTTTTGTAGGAAAATAAAAATGAATCGTTTTGGATATTTAGGATGTTTTTATTTATATATTAAACATAAAAAAAAAAATTTGTTGAAAAAATTTAATAGTTTATTATTATTATTATTGATCGAAGTTGGCACGCCGAAAAAAAGCGCGTGGGTGGCCCCGGTGATTTTGGCTGTTGATGTTATCTGAAATAAAAAATTCTTGACAATTCTTAGTCTATAGACATGTCATTCGGGTCGGAACTACTGAAGTTAAATTTCATGGATAAATAACAAAATGGCGGACTTTCGAAAAAAAAACTTTTTTTTCCAAAGTCCGCCATTTTGTTAAATTTCATGGATTAAATGGAGTTAAATTTCATGGATAAATAACGAAATGGCGGATTTTGGAAAAAAAAAGTTTTTTTCCAAAGTCCGCCATTTTGTTATTTATCCATGAAATTTAACTTCAGTAGTTCCGACCAGAATGACATGTCTATAGATTAAGAATTATCAAGAATTTTTTATTTCAGATAACATCAAGAGCCAAAATCACCGGGGCCACCCACGCGCTTTTTTTCGAGGTGCCAACTTCGATCAATAATAATAATAATAATAAATTATTCAATTTTTTCAAAAAAATGTTTTTTTGTATCTTTAATATGTAAATGAAAACATCCTAAATATCCAAAACGATTCATTTTTTATTTTTCTATAAAAAAACGCCCTCCAAAAAAGACATGAAAATCGGCTTAAATTACCAGACTACTACCTTAAGTTCTAACTGTGAAAAAAAATTGTTTTTTCCCTCGATGGAAGCTTCGCGCCGTTCTAAGAACTAGTCGCGATTTAATATCCGTTATATCAGGAAGAAAACGAGAGTTTGGTTATAATGGTCTCAGATTGAAATGCGGAGAATTGGCTGCTTCCGATGTTTATTCAAATCATTACCACCAACATGCTAACGTTCTCACAGTACTCGCGATACTATATAATTGAGTCGTTAGAGCGGCTTTTGCAACATCCCACCCCGTAGTAACACTTTATAATGGACCTCTCGACGTTCTCTATAAAACCAGTATGGAAATATTCATGACAGCTATTCACACACACACTACTCTCCACTTTCAGACAGGATCCCACTGGTACAAACATTGTCGAGGTAATGGTAATTTTTTATCGTTTATTTGGCACAAGTTGTCCCTTATTTTCCAATATATCGGCATCCGATTCAAAGCACCTGTCCAGCATTGCCGGGGATTTAAAAAAAAAACAACAAAAATCCAATAGCTTTAATTACAGCCTCTGTGGGTGAGTAAAAATTCCGTAGGTATTTTGTAATTTAATGAATTTTTCTATCGAACAAATTTATCGGCGATAAGAAATGTGGGTCACGGTTTAAAAAAAAAAAATAAACGAAAAGTATTCTTTCGTAAACGCACCTCTTACAGTTTGTCGGGCATATTTTTTAATTAGTCAGGCCAGGTTGTCCCGAGGCGATAGCGTCACGTTTTCCAAAGCATGTACCGAATCTATATATCTCTATCTCTCGATTCTGAGATTGTCTGAACGTTTATACGCGCTATGATTATCCCAAAAAAATTAAATCGCGATTTGTGTGTGTGTGTGAGCTTGTGGCTATTCGTCGCAATAATAAATCGATCAATCGGTGCACACACGTTCGTCCTTTTCTTTTTTTTTTTTGAGTAAACAAGACAGAGAAAGAAGTGGCGGAGAGTGTCCCGCAACGTTTCCCTTTTTGTTGGTGCGTGAGATCGACCTCTCGAGCTTTCTGGAACCGTCCAAATTTAGCTCAGAGCGAAACCAGAGAGCTCGTGAACGGTTCGCGTTGCGTAGTAAACCTCTTGGCTACCTACGCGTTGCCTGGGGAAAGAGGAGGGATATGTATAAACATACGCTTTCCTGGGGAGGCTGGAATCCACCGACTGCTCCCTTTAAACATCCTGGCCGGGGGTCTTTCTTCGCGGTGGCCACTTTTCCCACTATTTTCACTCTATTTACGTACAATTTTTCAACGTCATTTTCATTTTTAGTGATTCCAGCAAAAATTAGTATTTTCAACGAAAATTTGTGAGTTTAACGTGGTAAATAGGGTTAGACGGTTCAAAAAATCGATTTTTTTTTTATTTCATGAACTATTGAAAAATATGTTCCCAAAATTTTAAATGAAAATTCCGACTCGTTCCATTGTTATAAGCCATTAAAGTGAGTAGCTCTCCTTCAGGTCCTGAGTGCGCCACGTGTATAACCGAGCGGTCACTATTTTTTCAAACGCGTTTTTCTGAAAACGACTTTTTTTTAACTTGCGTACACGCTAGTTCGAAAAGTTTTTAACCAATCGTTTTGAAAATTGGCAGTTACTTTCTTCATAGTATTGCGCTCTATATGAACCTAAAATCGGAATATTATCGCTATTTAAAATAATTTTTCTTTTGCAAATAAAGTTGTAAAAAATGGCAAAAAATCATGCTTTTTTGTTTTGACCCCTGTAAAAAATTCAATTTTCTATTTTTTTTTATAGCATTTAGGTTCATATAGAAGAGAGACATATAATAAAAGTAAATTCCAACCTCGTTTGATTTGAGATGAAAATTGCGGCTTCCAGAATGTACGCAAAATGCTGAGTCTGATTGTGACCTGCAATATGGGGTCGCTAATATCCCCGGTGTTTTTCAAGAAAATTCTTCAAAAATTTTATAGTATATACTTAAATATATGTATAAAATATTTTCAAAGTTTCAATAAATTATATTCATTTTTTATAATATAAAAAAATTCATGAAAATCATTGAGAAAACGCTGTCCTAGCCCTATTTCCTCCCTTGAGGTAAAAAAGAATCTAAGAAAGGACGATGATCGATAGGAGAATTATTTTCGGTAGAACTTGGTGGAACATTGTTTTTGTTATTGATTACCTTGAAAAATTATTCCAAAGAAAATTAAGTACATTTAACTAACTGGAAATTTGATGAAAATTGTTAGAAAACCGTTGATCATTCTTTTTGGAGCATTTACTTTGACGTTCGATATTGCTGAAATGAAATTTAATTATAATTTTTATTCGTTGACTCATAAACGAAAGGATCTTTGTTAGCCAGACTTATTAGGGAATGAGAATACAAGTTTTTTATTTTGCCCTGTCAACCGTTATTAAAAAAAAAATATTTTCACCAAGTCATTTTTGTTGCGTATACAAAGCGCAATAGGTTGTCCTAACGAAGATTAGTAACGTGTTTACAGATTTTCGTTGTCCATGTCCGCGACATACGTCATCGGTATTTCGTGTCATATATTCTCGTTTTCGACTCACGTATCCGGCTAACGGACAAGGTCTGTACCGGGCGTACTGTAGTCACAACGATATATATCAACGAAGGTTTAGCGTACATATTAATCGTGACGGGATAGGAATTTTCGTGGTCTTAACGAAATACACAAAGTTTATATACCAAATAAATTGTATACTTATTTATATAAGTGAGATTAAAATAGAATATTAAGTGAATGGAAAATAAATTCTATATTTTCATTCTCGGCGAGTTTAAAAATTACATTTATATGTAAAGAATAATGTTATTCGATATTTTACGAGTAAAAAAAAAAAGTAGAGAGAAAACGGTGGTTGGGGCTCATCGTTGTGAAGCTTCTGTATAAGGTGAGCCCGGTTCAAGATGTGGTCACACCCGCGTAGTCGCCACAACGACAGGAAGTGTCCGGCGAGATAAAACCGCATCCTCTATACGTTGAAACGACAGAAAGTCTTTACAATGCGCAAACCGCATTATGCACCAGTCAGACGATACTCCGATATACTTTCGTGCAATACTTGGACAGTATATACGGTACATTATCAAATGTCACGGAGTGACAAACGATTCTGTCTCGCTTGCAACGTGACGAACCAAATGATTCACAGAGGCATAGGGACAGAGCAAAAGTGATACTCAATTATTTAGGAGGATACTAAGGAGAGATCTCGAGGTTTGCAATTTATTCGAAGTTAAACATATGTGGGGTTGGGGGCGGAGGTTAAGGTAATTGCTGCGATTTACTTGATACTACTAAGATGTATTTTACTTTCATGAATCGCATAAAAGTCAAGTTTCAGACGAGCTTCAGTTAAATTTGCTAAACACATGGTTTGTTCGTTTTCCGACTAAAAATGACGAGTAATTTTGAAATTGTATATCAAATTCATTCTGGTACGATACAAAAAAAAATCATCAAAACAAAGTGCCCTCTGAGAGAAATCAAATTTCATCGAATTCCGAGATCTTCTGGCAATGTCATCGCATCAGTATCGCGTATTAAATTTTACTCGTACGTGATATATATTCCTAATGCATTATTGTAAGCAAATATCGGAGCTTACGTTCTTTCGCAAAACAACTTATACGTCCGCATAAACATAAGTTTCCGTAGTGATGTACGACTAAGTGCAGTCTGTGCAATCCCAGTCTATTTCCCGATTAGCGATAACTCTCTTATGACCAATTCGCAAATGAGTGTGTACCCGTGGCAATGGTAATTGAGCTGTGTTCAGTGATAACCTGCGAGTAAATTGAAACTGCTGCGTATGCGATACGCGACAAGTCAGTTCGTACTCGATTGTTAAGGTAGTAGTCTGGTAACTTAAGCCGATTGTCATGTCTTTTTTAGAGGGCGTTTTTTTGTAGGAAAATAAAAATGAATCGTTTTGGATATTTAGGATGTTTTTATTTACATATTAAGGATACAAAAAAATAGTTTGTTGAAAAAATTTAATAGTTTATTATTATTATCATTATTGATCGAAGTTGGTACCTCGAAAAAAAAGCGCGTGGGTGGCCCCGGTGATTTTGGCTTTTGATGTTATCTGAAATCAAAAATTCTTGATAATTCTTAATCAATAGACATGTCATTCTGGTCGGAACTACTGAAGTTAAATTTCATGGATAAATAACAAAATGGCGGACTTTGGAAAAAAAAACTTTTTTCCAAAGTCCGTCATTTTGCTATAACATGGATAAATAACAAAATGGCGGACTTTGGAGAAAAAAACTTTACTCCAAAGTCCGCCATTTTGTTATTTATCCATGAAATTTAACTTCAGTAGTTCCGACCAGAATGACATGCCTATAGATTAAGAATTATCAAGAATTTTTTATTTCAGATAACATCAAGAGCCAAAATCACCGGGGCCACCCACGCGCTTTTTTTTCGAGGTGCTAACTTCGATCAATAATAATAATAATAATAAACTATTAAATTTTTTCAAACAAATTTTTTTTTGTATCTTTAATATGTAAATAAACACATCCTAAATATTCAAAACGATTCACTTTTATTTTCCTACAAAAAACGCCCTCCAAAAAAGACATGAAAATCGGCTTAAGTTACCAGACTACTACCTTAAGTGTAGCCTGCGCACTGTCGATTCGAAAATCATATTTATTCCAATAAAATTTCCTTGTACCGCACTATTTTTGTGGAACTGTGAACAGTACCATTGTCATTGTTCATAACAATTTGAACTACATTGTAAATATTGATTTCCCAAAAATTAACATTGAAATATTCATGGAATTAAAAAAAATTATCTTCTTATTATTCTCGAACAATGTCGCCCACGTGTTTGTCCCGGGGACATAAAAAATATTTTGCGTTCGCATAGAACAACGGGAAACAGCTGTATTATTATTATTGTTACATTTATTGTTCGTGGCGGTCCTGGACAAGAGAATTGCGTCACGCACTTTGTTTTTTATACCGGGGAGGGCCGATCGAGAGTCGGAAGTCAATGAATCCGTGCCACACTCGTCAAACGAGACGCGCGTTCATTATTGGTCAAAAGGGTCACCGGGACCTCAATTAACCCCGGACACGCATCAGTTAAACGTGTACGCGTTATGTGTGGCAGAAAAAAAATAATAAAAAAAATAGGTCAATTATCATTTGACTGTAACTTCGTAACTTTGCTTCCCGTCTGAATTTTTATTTTTCAATCGAAGATTATATTCAAAGCTTCACTTTCACAATCTTTTATTTCTACCGAATGTAAATTTTCAGTATAATATCATCAAGTATTATTATCAGTTAAGGGTGGAAATAGGGTTAGGACAGCGTTTTCTCAATAATTTTCATGAATTTTTTTATAGTATAAAAAATTAATATAATTTATTGAAACTTTGAGAATATTTTATACATATATTTAAGTATATACTATAAAATTTTTATACATATATTTAAGTATATACTATAAAATATTAGCGACCCCATATTGCAGGTCACAATCAGACTCAGCATTTTGTGTACATTCTGGAAGCCGCAATTTTCATCCGAAATCAAACGAGGTTGGAATTTACTTTTATTATATGTCTCTCTTCTATATGAACCTCAATGCTATCAAAAAAATAGAAAATTGAATTTTTCACAGGGATCAAAACAAAAAAGCATTATTTTTTGCCATTTTTTACAACTTTATATGCAAAAAAAAAATTATTTTAAATAATGATAATATTCCGATTTTAGGTTCATATAGAGCGCAATACAATGAAGAAAGTAACTGCCAATTTTCAAAACGATCGGTTGAAAACTTTTCAAACTAGCGTGTACGCAAGTTAAAAAAAAGTCGTTTTCAGAAAAACGCGTTTGAAAAAATAGTACCAAGAAAAACAAGCAATATGGGATCGCTAATATTTTATAGTATATATTTAAATATATGTATAAAAATGTTATAGTCTATACTTAAATATATGTATAAAATATTCTCAAAGTTTCAATAAATTATATTCATTTTCTATACTATAAAAAAATTTATGAAAATTATTGAGAAAACGCTGTCCTAACCCTATTTCCCCCCTTAAACCAGTTTAATGTAATCATTTTCTTTTAATTTCTTATCTCGGCCATCTGCAATTCTGAATACCGGCTTAAAATTAAAAATCAGTAATCCCAAAGACCGTTATGTACCGAGTTTCATAAAAATCAGAGTTTTTTTTTCTCCGTTTCGCTCTATATCGAGTCCGGCAATTTTAATCGTCGTTTAATTTAATTCCCCGTAAATTTACTTCTTTAACGAGCTAACTAGCGGAGAAAGGAATTTTAAAAGCCAAACTGAAAACCGAGACGTCATTTTGTTCGGCACAAAGTAAATATTTTACGAACGTCAATGACGAGCTCAACTCTCTGGAATTTACTCGTGTTACAAATACATCTGGCAAATAATAAATATTTGACCAATCACGGTTGCAATAAGATAAATTATTTACGAACAGCCAAAGTCTCTGGTTTAATTTTTACAAACAACTGGTTGGAATTCAACGTCTTCGTTATTCTCTTTGTAATCTCTGTCAATCTCGTTCAAGCTCGAAACACACTCGTGTTATAATTAGTCTCGTTTGTCTCGAGCACGTCGATGGGAGCTCTTGAACGTTTTTTTTTCCTTCTTTTTCTTTGAAAGATTCGGAGGCTTCTTTGAAAGTGCCGTGGTTCGTGTAACCCAAAAAGATGAAACACCGGGGTAAGGAAAAAAAAAAGACGGAAAGCGGGAGGGTGTAGGGTAAGAGTGAAAAATTGAGAGATAGCGCGAAGCACAAAACTTTCCGCTTGGCACTTGGTCATGTTCGTGAGTGAAAAAAAAAAATTATGAGGTCGAGCTGAGCTAAGTAGAAGCGGAATAGGATGTGAAAGATGAAGCGAAAGGTGAAGAAAAAAAGAGAGGGGAACGTCTCGCGAGGTTCATATATACGCATGTCGACTTGCCCTACCTTTACCTCTTTGACTCCTATCTTCTGCTTCTTTCTGTTCTCTTGCCCATTTCCTTCATCTCCACAGTCAACTTCATTCCACGAAGGGGTCTAGCAATTTTTCCGGCTCTTTGTTAAAACCTCATTCTACAACTTTTTCTCGCCTTTTCTCTTTGTCCATCCACAACCAGCCTTAAGGGTGCAAATAGGGTTAGACGGTTCAAAAAATCGATTTTTTTTTATTTCATAAATTGTTAGTGAAACTATTGAAAAATATGTTCCCAAAATTTTAAATGAAAATTCCGACTCGTTCTATTGTTATAAGCCATTATGGGGGTAAATAGGGTTAGGACAGCGTTTTCTCAATGGTTTTCATGAATTTTTTTATAGTATAAAAAATGAACATAATTTATTGAAACTTTGAGAATATTTCATACATATATTTAAGTATATACTATAAAATTTTTGAAGAGTTTCCTTGAAAAACACCGAAGATATTAGCGACCCCATATTGCAGGTCACAATCAGACTCAGCATTTTGCTATTTTTTCAAACGCGTTTTTCTGAAAACGACTTTTTTTTTAACTTCCGTACACGCTAGTTTGAAAAGTTTTCAACCAATCGTTTTGAAAATTGGCAGTTACTTTCTTCATAGTATTGCGCTCTATATGAACCTAAAATCGGAATATTATCATTATTTAAAATAATTTTTTTTTTGCAAATAAAGTTGTAAAAAATGGCAAAAAATCATGCTTTTTCGTTTTGACCCCTGTAAAAAATTCAATTTTCTATTTTTTTGACAGTATTTAGGTTCATATAAAAGAGAGACATATAATAAAAGTCAATTCCAACCTCGTTTGATTTTAGATGAAAATTGCGGCTTCCAGAATGTACGCAAAATGCTGAGTCTGATTGTGACCTGCAATATGGGGTCGCTAATATCTTCGGTGTTTTTCAAGGAAATTATTCAAAAATTTTATAGTATATACTTAAATATATGTATAAAATATTCTCAAAGTTTCAATAAATTATATTCATTTTTTATACTATAAAAAAATTCATGAAAATCATTGAGAAAACGCTGTCCTAACCCTATTTCCTCCCTTGATTTCGTTGCGCCAAAACGTCCAGTGGCCTAACAATGCCGGTGTCAAAACGAGAAAAAAAAACGAACGAGAGGCTGTTTCTCCGATCGAGTAATTTCCCACAGGAACGCATAATATTTTTACATGTTGATTACTCATGAGAATTAGACACGACAACTAGAGTTTCCTTGCCAAAATTCACATAGAGTACTCCAATATAATAGTAGCATGAAATTTCATTAGCATTACGGTGCGAAGAAAAAAGAAATATATACACGGGGATGAGCAGTATGAAAGTTTACTCGAATGATTCGTCGTGAATATGCCTCGTCACGTATTGCACTAACGTGAAACACGAGAAAAAAAATACGTCTTGATACAAATTTGTATCAGATCTTACTCAAGCATTCTATACATTTTCAACTTACAATGTCTTTTGCTCTTATTAAGTAATTAAGGGGAAAATCATTTTGAATTTATCCCTCCCGTTTTATACGACGACGAATTGAGAATATATATAGGTATATAGGTATTTGTTCCAGAGCTTCGGGCTAATGACCTCCCGGATTGCCAGCTAGATGTTAAATTCTCTGATATTACAAAATTAGATCGCGCCCAAATAAAATATTAACCACCTTCGTGAAAATTCATTTTTTAAATATATTTACATTCTTTACGATAGAATTTGCGAAAAATTATATATACCGAGTATAATTATAAAGACAGAACTTCTCGTGTACAATTTTATGGTTGATGCGAAATTTCTCGTTTAATTCAACCCGGACTATTCTAACGTTTCGCATTTCAATTACGAGCAGCGAACCTCAAATGACGTCTGCGGTTTAGACTAATTTACACTTTTCGTTTACGCCGTATTTGAATTAGTTTAAAAGCAAAAGCAATCTTTCTACCGTTGATAAATTTTCACTCGACGTCCATCGTAGCAAATTTCAATCGAGCGTTGTACTATAAAAGACAGTGCTCACATTCTCCGGAGGACTCAAATTCACTTGACTAAGCGCTCGCAACGTTATTTCGTTTCACGGATCGTATAACACGATTCCAAACGATGCGGAACTTCGCGCAGATTGAACAACGCGTATGAAACCAGAATTCAGTTACATCTATTTGTGTAACTCGCGATTGCGAGTGAAACTTGATTAACCATTCTGGAGAGGGTTCGTTAGTCTCGCTCGAGACTCGCGTCGCAATCAGTTAATAAGATGACCTAATGATAGTGTTATCGGATCAGCGATCCGTTTGAATTAATTCGCGTTGACATTTTATGTGACATTTTTTGTTAAATATCATTTTTTTTAACACTCTCATTTTGATCATTGTTCGAGTGCTCATCCGATGGAGTTGGAGTTTTGTTTAATATATAAATTATCAATTGATTTTTAACCGAGTGGACGACGCGTTTTCATTAGCCTTGCACAACAGTGGCGCAACATTGAACGCGTTATAACATTGAGAATATTAATTTTAGACGAAAAAGTTTTTAATAAAAGTTGTGGAAAATGTATGGATTTAAAAGATAAGTCCTTAGCATTTTATTGTTTAAACAATTATTAGGAGAGATACAGGACAAAAAGTGAATAAATAAATTTTAACAGTCGTATAAGTCGTAAATGGTAAGTGATACGAAAAAAAATATTGAAAAAAAAAAAAGATGGGAAATTTAATTATCTACAAGAAAGGTTATTACCATTTTTGGCCTAAAGTGCACGGTAACGAAGATATTGGCCGATACGGTTTTCCTCAAAATGACGGCACTTCCAGTCACTTAATTTGTGAGGATTTTGTTCATTTACATTCAGTACGTGATACTGAACCTAATTAAAAAAAAAAAAAAAAACTCCCGTAATTTAGTGCGTCACGATATTACCTATTGATTGTACTAGTATATAGGTCGCGAAGCGCGATAAGATATTTCGTAGAATAAAATAAAAGTTTTATCGATAAAATAGATTCTCGAGATCTCGTTAAAACTTTGTATCGTCTTCGACTCTTTTTCCTGTCGTCATATATATATATATATATATATGACGACACATACTTTTTTTTTTCCCCGTTCAAATTAACATTATTTATTCCAAAGTCTGACTCTCACCTTTCGCGGTCCGGACAATAAATTATTCCGTACGGCCTCGATCCGATCGTTCTTGTACACGATTGGAAGTAGGGCGTATCTCCCATTCATCGTTATCGTCCGACGTCGCGATTTTCAAATTTCAACGTCGTGCTTTTTTTTTTTTTCTTTACAAGAAGCCGCGAAATACAAAGTAGCTCGGATTTTTTTAGAATATCGAGTCTGTTCTGTTTTTTTTTTAATAATTTATTTTTTACGACGAGCGTTAATCGTACATCATATGTTTCCAATTCGGAGAGAAAGTTCGGAAAAAGCGCGGAAATAATATACGCGTCGTTCGAGATATCGTGATCATCGAGGTCGATTCATTTCTTTTTTTTCAAATTTATATTTACGCGCTACTGTGATTTCGAACGTATTTTTAATAAATGGGTGTGTGCCGACGGACGACACATTCACTTTCTACTACGAAATATATTATTTTTTGGTTCATCACGTCGTATCACTTTCACTTGATTGGTGAGAAAAAAAAACAAGTCAAATATTTTCAATCTATTCGTGACTATTCGTATCGTTCCGCTGATATTATAAGAGTACTCCGTGCTCCGAAAAAAATCATTACGTAATGACTAATGCCAGTATCAATACACGTAGTTTGTAGATTAAATCAATCGTAAATTTCACCTTGCTGGATGTGTCACGTTTCACGATAAAATTTCACGGAAACCCTCGTGGTGGGCGCGTGAGTCAGAAAATTAATCGTCATATAAAAATTAGAAATAGAGAAATCGTCATATAGAAATTTGAAAAAATCGATTTTTTTTTTTTTTTTTCATTTTCTTATTCCTTAGACCTTTCTTCAATACGCTCCTGAAAACCGTTTATTGATATTTCAAAAATTAGCCGAGAAATAAAAATTCTAAGCGAGCCGCGCGCTCAGGTAGCGCGGTCGGTGTCAAAACTTTGAACGCGTTTATCTCAGAACTATGTTCTTCAAATCGGCGCCCACGATATCTCGATAACTAATGGACCGATCGAGCTCAAATTTTGCACGCACCTTAGGTAGCCTGTTTCCGAGGACTGGTAGCAGAATTGAGTCGAACAATAATTTTGCCGACATTTTATAACTCGTCGAATACCCGAAAATGTATAAAATATCATTAATGAAAGTTCAACAGGCCGCCATTTTGTCAAAAATTTTTTTTAAGTACCAATTCTGCTACCAGTGCTCAGAATACTCATACAGATTGAGAATATATATATATATTTTTTTTTCAAATGCATATAACATCGTCCAGAGTGGGCGCCGATTGAGGCGGCTTTCGGCGCACCATGTTGCAACAAGGCAAAAAACTACATGGAAATATTTAAAATAATTTTTTTTTTTTAATGTACAAGTATTCTCTAAGGATCAATAAATGCACGTGTAAATTTTCATCAAGCAACTTCAACGGTTTAAAAATTATTGCACATTAAAAATGACGTCAAAAATCTCGCTCCAGACCAGACTACCGCGTAAACGTTTGCAGCTTTTGGATCGCGCAATGTCCCACGAATTCTGTTTCAGCATTATTCTCCCAACTCTCATTATAATCAGCCAACAAAATCCAGCATCGATCGGTACAAACTAATACCAGGATGTGCGAGTGCTCAAACGGATTGGAATCAACGTATAAACCGATAAGAAGAAAAAGTTTCGGCGAAACTTCTGAAAAACATTTTTCCATGTCTCATTTTTCTCTGCCACCTGTCTCTTTCTTCGTTTCAGAATTGATCTCGAGAAAACTTGTGCTTCAACCGGACACGGGGTACTCGCTCACGGACAAAGAAAAACCGACTTCAGGAGATCAAGTGTCTATATATATGTGTGTGTGTGTGTCTGCCTGTGTGTGTCGATATATATAAATGCGTGACGAATCGACGGGACAAAGATCCTCGTACAGGAAACTAACACAGGATAATTTTTTTTGTACGTAGTCCGTATATATGTAACGAGGATCGTTCGCTCCTTTTTAGGAACCTCTGTGCTCTAACCATATTTGTAAAATCTCTCGTGAAAGAACAACGTAAGCTGCCGGAGGAACGAAAAAAAACTTGATTTGTATTTTCCTAGTGGCAATTTCGTTCGACTTTGTTATTGGCGAATGATTTATCAGTGATTCAAACTCATTGATGGCTAACAATATTTGTGCCGTAACAACAATGAACGTATTACAAACTTATTGATAATGAGCAAACATCAATATTCAAATAATTGCGAATCAATTGTAATTATTCAGCGAGACGAACACAGTTTGAATCGTCAAAATACCAAAAGCACAAACATTCTCCTCACCTGTTGAAAGTCTGCTCGTACTGTTTGATCTCTCGTCTCGTTAATTCGTGAAATTCCGTGAATACATTAACGAATTTGTACTCTTTCTTCACGTCTTTGCCCTCCTCAAGCTCGTCATTTATCCGCTGTCTTCTGTTGAGAAGAGTGCTTAGCTCGGCGTCCGCGGGCATCGTGTTCGGCGTTTTATAATCTCTTCTCCGACAATGCTGTTCTCCTTTTATTTATTTTTGTCCACTTCTGATTCTCAGAATTGGTCGAACGTAGGATGTTTAGATTGCAAAAAAAAAAAATAAATGATATTTTCGTACAGTTTCTCCGCTCTTACATCCGCCAATTCTTCTTCGCGCGAAGGATCTCGGCGGCTCGGCGCTCTTCACCTTATATTATACCCGTATCTTCCAGTCTTTCGACTTCTTCTTCGGTTTCTGTGGCTCTCTTCAAGGCCAAGGTGTATCGACGCTTTGCCCCTGGGACGTGAGACGGCCACCGAGCAAACTATGTAATAGCGTATATATATATATTTCCGCAAACTGCGTGACCTTCGTCCACGTGGTCCAAACACCAGAGAAATATAACGATCCTAATGTCACGGTTCAAGAAGAAAGTTTCTTTCTTTACTTGCTTCAAACTCAATTTGTAATTAATCGAATTTTAATTAATTTTTTTTTAGTAAAACTCTCGTTCGTTTATATGCCATGTAAACAATTTAGTTTATTTCGATTTCTACATGCGCTTAAATTTTGCACAACAATAACGTGAATTGAATTCAACGAGTTCGGTTAAAAGATTCCTTTTCTCTGTTTGTTTTTTTTTTTTCTTTGAAAATTCAACGGCTCGCTTCGTGATTTTGTTTACGAATGAAAGATTTCGAAGTCGTGAGACAAATTCAACGTCCCAACCTCGCGACGAACGCGCGCTTACTGAATAGAGTAAGCGAATCGCGTTTTACGACGAGAGACCTCAGCTGCTGGCGCT
This sequence comes from Oxytorus armatus, assembly GCA_958009045.1. NCBI lineage: Eukaryota > Metazoa > Arthropoda > Insecta > Hymenoptera > Ichneumonidae > Oxytorus > Oxytorus armatus. Next base: position 676,043 of record OY253751.1, on the reverse strand, counting down.
TGACGGCTGACCTCCCCCGCCACTGTTATATCGTATATATATATATTATATATATATATATATCATTGTCTCCCCCGCTTATACCAGAGACGATATATTCCGAGATACACCGGCGCGAGTTTCGCGCTTGCGCACCTTTATCAAAATGCTGTAGAATGACAAACGAGGTCTGTTCAAAAAGTATCGCGAATTTTGAATTTCCGCGGGCTACGTATATTCGATTTTCGATTTTTTTTGCGGCGTTACGTTGGTACTCGTGTCCCTCACTTATGGGGGGGTTTAAAGGCGAAAAAAAGCATATTTTTATGATTTTTTTCCGGCGACATGAGTAATATAATTTTATTAAATAGAATTACATATTATTGTACAACTATTGAAGTATCTCAGGAAAAATTTTCAATGAAAAATATTGATAAATGCGCGGTGACGTTGAATCTCCAGAGGCGCCTTGAAAAAAAGTGGTTTTGCGGTGAACATTACAACTCGTTACCGGATCATTTGAAACAAAAAAATTGATATGCATTTTAAAGGTGATGTATTTCTCGAGGTAATCAGGAAGAGTTTTTTTTTTTTTTTTTTTCTATTTTTTTGCAGCATTTGGAAGTGAAAAACGCAATTTTAGCTCAAAAAATCGCGCTTAATTTGTTATTAAAAAATTGAAAAAATTGAAAAAAAAAACTCCTCCTGATTACCAGTTGATTTATGTGATGAAGTAAGGTTTAAATTTTCAAAAGGATCGGTTCAGTAGATTTTGAGTTCTAATGTTCACAAACTTCAAAAATGACGTTTTCGGGAAAATCGATTTAAAGTTTTCACGTATCACGTATCACGTATCACGGCCGGTCGTTTGAAACGCTGTAACTCCGTTAGTTTTACTCCGATTGACTTAAAATTTATACACAATATTCTCGACAGATTGTTCATTCAGAAAAAAAATAAAAAAAAAAATGCAAAAAAAATAATTTAAAAACCCTACTCCCCCCCTTATGCTGAAAAAATCGGCCATTTTGAATGTTTAGTTAATTGTTGGAAGCTGTTTTGGTTAGACGCGTTTTGGCTTGTCTTCGATTTTTGCCTATTCCAAAAAAGCAGCTTCCATCACGATGACTGAGCTTTTGTTTCCTGGTCGTAACCATAAACCCACGATTCGTCACCGGTTATGACCCTCTGGAGCAAATTTGGGTCGTCGAGGACCGAGTCCAACAGCTCCTTAGCAACGTTAACGCGACACTGTTTTTCTTCGAAATTGAGCAAACTTTGGCGCGAATTTCGCGGCGACCCGTCTCATGCCCAAATCATTGGTAAAAATCGAATAGCACGAGCCAATCGATATGTTTAGTTCCTCGGCAATTTCTCTACCGGTGATTCGACGATTGGCCAATATTATTTTCTTCGCTTCATCAATGTTTTCGTCTCTGTTGTTGATGTGCTCGGGCGTCCGGAACGCATTTCGTTGCTCGCACCTTCTCGGCCCTCTGAGAACATTTTGCACCACCGATAAACGCTGCTCTGGCTCAAGGTAGCTTCACCATATGCCACGGTCAACATTCGAAATGCGTCCGCGCACTTAATTTTCTTTTTCACACAAAATTTCATACGGATTCTTTGATCCATTTTTTGGAATAGGCAAAAATCGACGACAAGCCAAAACGCGTCTAACCAAAACAGCTGTCAACAATTAACTAAACATTCAAAATGACCGATTTTTTCAACATAAGTGAGGGACACGAGTAGCAAACTAACGCCACAAAAAAATCGAAAATCGAATATACGTAGACACGTATACGTAGATACGTAGTTTTTTTTTAACACAACTATACCGCGATTCGTTTGAATGAAATACATTTTTTAAATAATTTTTACAAATCACCGCGGATTAATTGGAAGTGTCAAAAGATGAATGGTAACGCCCAGATGTGTTAGGAAAATATTAGTCTCGTCAATTTCAGACGAGATCTATTTTTGACTCAATTTTTTCAAAGAATAATCCGTAATATTGGTCCGGTAATGACGAGTGCGCGGTAACTCATTTTTTCTCATTACAATGTGCCGTGTCAAAATACGTTTTTCCAATTTTTAATCGTCATGTCCCCTCCCTCAAGTTATTTAAAAAATTGGGGAAACTGCTTCTATGAAATTGCCAATGCTCTTCAAATTTCTTTCAATTTTCACTGATAATTCAACTTTCAAATTAGATTGGATACTCAAGGAATTTTATCATGATATATTCATCATATTCATTTCGTTTAAATATATACCGTTTCTCTCTGTACAGAAGGCGGGAAAATATAATTCGAAATCACGAGAGAATGTATGTAATACCACAATGTTTAGACATACGCTCGCACTGATAATTGTCGAGCAACGGATATCTCGCAGTGTGAAAGAATTTTTCTTTTAACATTTATAATCTTCGTGTGACTTTTCGAATAAGACGTGTCTATCTCGCTCTCTCTCTTTTTTGTTGTTGTCCATATTAGGAAAACGAAGCTCTCATTCGGGATAATTCGTATATATACGAAGACACGTGCCACTAGATATATCAATTTTTAGCAAAATAAAAGCCGTAAGTCACGTTAATTTACATTTAAAATCGTGCGGCTTATGCCCGTTTATATGCGATCAAACGACTATACCATTATCGTGTTTATTTTCTCGGTGAGATTGCTCGAGATCCGATATGGTATGTGTTCCGGTGTTTGCCGAAACGGGACAACGTCCTTTGAGCATTATATTTCACGACTACGAATCAAGAACGAGAGAGTGAATCCATTACTATTTTTATGAATAAAATAGCTCGTTGTGGGGCTGACGACACGTGAGAAAAATCGAGCGTTTCCCTTGCGAATGCTAGAAAGGCAGCGCAGTCTTTTAGTGTTACTTGAATTTCCCCAAGTGCAATGTTCGTATTAATCGTAGCATTCCGACAAGTTTTTTTAACTCAGCATCTTCCCACGTGACATATTATTGCAAAAATTGATTTTCATTCTCGTCAAACATTGATAAAAACAAAAATTATAATATGGAATCTTGATTTTTGTAGTAATGAAAAATTGCCAATACTTTTGTCGCAAGTCCACGGATAAAATAACTCAGTTTCAAGACTGTGAACGTTTTATGAAAACTCTCTGACAATCACAGGCACAAGTGATTCGCCCTCACGCTTCGTCATACCTCGTATTTAACGAATACGTGTACGAAAGATAACGATAATAAACTTGCGGGCTAAGTGTGACATTATTCGTTTGTATAGCTTAAAATATATAACGCTCTTTAAATCACTTCACGTCTTAAATTAATAAAATACGTTAAAAATATATATATATAAATATAGGTATTTAACAAACGGAAGAATACCTTGAACGGAAATCCGAATCTAAGTTTATGAAACTTCGCGAAGAATTGTGAGAAGCAATACGGGAATACGTGCTCGAAGGATGTATTCCCATATTGCGATCAGCTCGATATAACGGGCTTTGTAAACTTTCTCGAAAAGTTTATCGTAACGTTTCTTTTTCTTTACATGCCATCAATGGAATACAATATATTGGAGAGGAAATTTTGTAGGACCCCCTGTTTGACGTTCAAATATTTTATGAAAGGATCGTCGTTGAATTCGTTACTCTACAGGAATATCAATTATCAACGTTATCAATTATACACCGAGCGAATAGTAACGAGATTTTAGGTTCAAACATCATTATTAAGGGGGGAAATAGGGTTAGGACAGCGTTTTTCATGAATGATTCTCAATGATTTTCATGAATTTTTTTATAGTATAAAAAATGAATATAATTTATTGAAACTTTGAGAATATTTTATACATATATTTAAGTGTATACTATAAAATTTTTGAAGAATTTCCGTGAAAAACACCGAAGATATTAGCGACCCCATATTGCAGGTCACAATCAGACTCAGCATTTTGCGTACATTCTGGAAGCCGCAATTTTCATCCGAAATCAAACGAGGTTGGAATTTACTTTTATTATATGTCTCTCTTCTATATGAACCTAAATGCTGTCAAAAAAATAGAAAATTGAATTTTTTACAGGGGTCAAAACAAAAAAGCATGATTTTTTGCCATTTTTTACAACTTTATTTGCAAAAAAAAATTATTTTAAATAATGATAATATTCCGATTTTAGGTTCATATAGAGCGCAATACTATGAAGAAAGTAACTGCCAATTTTCAAAACGGTTGGGTGAAAACTTTTCAAACTAGCGTGTACGCAAGGTCAAAAAAAGTCGTTTTCGGAAAAACGCGTTTGAAAAAATAGCAAAATGCTGAGTCCGATTGTGACCTGCAATATGGGGTCGCTAATATCTTCGGTGTTTTTCAAGGAAATTCTTCAAAAATTTTATAGTATATACTTAAATACATGTATAAAATATTCTCAAAGTTTCAATAAATTATATTAATTTTTTATACTATAAAAAAATTCATGAAAATCATTGAGAATATGCTGTCCTAATCCTATTTCCGGCCTTAATGGCTTACAACAATAGAACGAGTCGGAATTTTCATTAAAAATTTTGGGAACACATTTTTCAATAGTTTTACTAACAATTTATGAAATAAAAAAAAATCGATTTTTCGAACCGTCTAACCCTATTTCCCCCCTTAACGGATCAACTGTTATAAACTATGTAACACAACTGTCTTCCTCGAGTTCGCAACAACCGAGTCTCTGTACGTAAATTATGCATCGTGCGAATATAACATCGCCCCTCTTTATGAGTCATATCGATTTAGCGATGAGGATACATTATAAGCACGTTGGCAATCATTAATTCGAATCTCATTCATCATTTACGTTTTTTTCTTTTACGCATTCTACAACTTTAACATAGTTTTAGAGTCATCCGATCGGAAAACTCTCGCTGATGACGAATTGGATGCTCTTTTCCCAAATCTCTGAAGAATACCTCGTGTATAGGCCCTTGAATACCCCTGAAGATTTAAACTGTTGCAATGTAGATAAGACCAATGTTAAATACCTAATTATAGACGAATTAATTCTCCCTTAAATAGTCGATCAGCGACCTTAAAATTTCACACAAGTGACGTTAAGCTCTGATTCTATATTATTTAAAAAAAACGATTCTTAAAGTTCCGGGGACTGCCGGAAGTAACTCTTTAAAGGGGGAAATAGGGTTAGCGGTTCAAAAAATCGATTTTTTTTTATTTCATAAATTGTTAGTAAAACTATTGAAAAATATGTTCCCAAAATTTTTAATGAAAATTCCGACTCGTTCTATTGTTATAAGCCATTAAGGGGAAAAATAGGGTTAGGACAGCGTTTTCTCAATGATTTTCATGAATTTTTTTATAGCATAAAAAATGAATATAATTTATTGAAACTTTGAGAATATTTTATACATATATTTAAGTATATACTATAAAATTTTTGAAGAATTTCCTTGAAAAACACCGAAGAAAATTTATGACTGCCTTGACTTTGTTTTTCTTGGTACTATTTTTTCAAACGCGTTTTTCTGAAAACGACTTTTTTTTAACTTGCGTACACGCTAGTTCGAAAAGTTTTCAACCAATCGTTTTGAAAATTGGCAATTACTTTCTTCATAGTATTGCGCTCTATATGAACCTAAAATCAGAATATTATCATTATATAAAATAATTTTTTTTTTGCAAATAAAGTTGTAAAAAATGGCAAAAAATCATGCTTTTTTGTTTTGACCCCTGTAAAAAATTCAATTTTCTATTTTTTTGATAGCATTTAGGTTCATATAGAAGAGAGACATATAATAAAAGTAAATTCCAATCTCGTTTGATTTCAGATGAAAATTGCGGCTTCCAGAATGTACGGAAAATGCTGAGTCTGATTGTGACCTGCAATATGGGGTCACTAATATCTTCGGTGTTTTTCAAGGAATTTCTTCAAAAATTTTATAGTATATACTTCAATATATGTATAAAATATTCTCAAGGTTTCAATAAATTATATTCATTTTTTATACTATAAGAAAATTCATGAGAATCATTGAGAAAACGCTGTCATAACCCTATTTCCCCCCTTAATGAACGGCAATTTATCGAAATTATTTGAGTGTTTACCACTGGTTTGACTCACTGGATCACAGTAGTTACTTTAATAGGCCGTATAGCGGAGAGATGGAGTTTGCGGTTAAAGACCGCCCGCGTCATCACTAACTCGGCCAGTATGAAAATAATGCTCTCCACGTGTTGACGAGCCGTCAGTTACTCCGATATAATATAATTTAATATAAAAATCAAAATACAGCTGAATAGTAAACGAGCGAAAGATTTATTCTGGTGTTGATGTCGAAATGGCCGAACAAGTTATTTGTCTGAGTGATTCGGATGAGGAATTCATTGAAAACAAAAAACGAAATACCACTGACAATAATCCTCGTTACAGCAACACCGAGAGCGAATTTTCTTTTCCGTCTGTGGATTTTCATTATTGCGTAAATAAAAAGAAAAGTGTAGTCAATTACGTGAAGGAGAACAATTGCAAAATTCAGAAAAGCAATGTAACATCGGGTACTTCGACGGTAATCGAATCTGCGAGTCATAACGAAACGGCTGCTAGTCGCTTGAACGATCTTTTAATAAAATACAACGTCACGGATGATTCTCATGGGAATCACGAACCACAAGTGAACTCAGCCACGTTCCTTCCCGTCGAGCTCGAGAGAGAGCCTCGTAGAGACAAAAAAATGCAAAGTAAAAAACCTCAACAAACCAGAGATATATTTGACGACGGTACAGACAGAATCAACGCCAAGGATCGAGCCACCAGAGACAAACTCCTCAGGTCTGCGGAAACGAAGAATCGTAAGAATATTCAGGCTGGTGAATGCTTAAAATTTATGCAAATCAACATAGACAGAGAACTTGAAAATTTTTCCTTTCACCTGGATATTCTGAACGAACTTAGAAATCACAATATATCCTGGAAATTAGATTCTTTTCCTGTGCCAAACAGCGTTTCATGGATACGAAACACCGAGAAATATTACGTAAACGCTGGTAACGAGATTTGCAAACATGTTGATAATCAAATTGAGAAACAAATTCTTGTTATTTGGAAATATGACAAAATAGTTAGGAGCATTAAGGACGGTATTTTCAATAGCACCGTCGAGAGTATCGCTTCGTTCAGTGATCAACAATTAACGCTGATACTCTACAGAATGGAAGAGTACTTTGGGAAAAAATTGAACAAACAAATATCGGGAAGAAATAATGGTACGGCGGAAGATCGAGACGAATTGCCAAAAATATCGCGATACGATCTCGAGGTTTGTCTCGCGGAAATACAATTAACGCTCGGTTGTAACAGCAGACTTGTCGAAACAGACCAGGAACTGGCTATGCTCGTTTATCAATTCACAAAATCTATTGCTGAAATACCGCTTAAATTAGAGAAGAGACAAAAAATTGGCAAGACCGTAGATTGGTACGCGATGGGAGATAACAGAGACACTGTAAGAGTCGACAAAGATGGTAACGGTCTGCAAAGACTATGGCAACAACAACTTTGTCAATTTAATTTGGCCAGTTTGGAGATCGCTGACGCTATTTCCTCCGCATATCCCAGTCCCCAAGAATTGATGCTAGTAAGTTTGAAATTTCCGACCATAAACTTTTTGAGATAACAGTTCATTCAAATCAAATCATCTTTCAGTTAACCAAATCTACTCTACTGTTCTACAATTTTGAGTACTTTGCGGTAGGATAAAAATATGAAGAAAGAAATTAATGATATTGAAGACACCAAGAGCATTCACTTAGAATATTAACTTTTTGTGATTATTATGCAAAATTAATGTTCTCAGCATCATTATCATCCGTGATTTTTTTAGATTTTCATTGCATTGCAAAGTACTCGAACTGCAATTGAATAAAATTTTTTGGGTGGAATTGTACAAGTGAAGAATCCATAAATATAGAACTAAGATACAAAATTTCTTTGAACTTTATTTTCAGGCCTATGCTAATTCCACTCCCAGCGTAGGAGAAAAATTACTCAGGGACATACCGGTAATTTACCCTTTTCGCTCTGTTTTATTACCGATCCTATTTCAGTCTTGTACAAAAGATATTAACTCGCGTCGTTCATATCCCTTGATTCTGTCAATAGATTAGGAGAGCAGCGGGTCCCCTGAGTACAGTGCGGAAAATTGGACCAGAGCTCAGTAAGAAAATTTTCATTATGTTCACATCGAACGATGGAGAAGCAATTTTGGGTAACTAGCGTGACTCGTGATTTGTACGTTTTTGAGGAACAAGTTAAAAATAACGACTATTATCAGCTACTGGTGAAGGAATCATCATTACTCCGCATATATGATTCTCAACGAGGGTAAATAATTCAACACTTTATTGACATATTATCAGTAAGTGTTACACGATCTAACATTATAATTACACGTCTTTTTCGCTCATTCCCTGTCGCTCGGAAAATATGGAATTAAAGGATATTAATATCAACGAGTTTTATATTAATGTAGGAAAATTTGTTATTGTGAGAAATTATTCGGAGGAAACGCCCAAAGACCGAGGAATGCCGAAGGGCATATGATATATCAAATGAAATTTTCGTATATTACGTATAGCATTGTTGGACGCTTAAAAGAAATACGAAGCTTGCATGGAAAGTATCAAAATAATTTAACAACATATTTCTCATTTGGGCAATGAGATCCCCATCGTGATAAAAAAAAAAAAGCCACATCGCCATTTTCGTCTATCAGCCAGTATTTTGGTAGAGTTATGCCCCGCATAAATTATCCTCGGGAAAAACATTGTAAATCTCTCTAAATGTGACTTTCGTCTGTTAACATTGTACGAGACAAGCTCGTTCGATTCCAACCTTCTATATCAGCTTGATTCTTGATCGGCGAGGTCAAATCAATTTCCGGTATCGTCACAAATTTTCTCTCGATAATATTTGTTTTTATAGCATCTTCGATTTCCAATGCGTCGCTGCACGTTGTTATTTTCGTTGGTAACTGAGCGGTGTGTCTGTGCTCGTTTTTCTCTTGAACTACGTTCTTTGTTACTTTTGGCACGCTTCTCGTCAGAATAACTTGTTCATTTTTGTCGCAATTATTCGCGGTATTTGCTGTTAAGGAATTTCTTTTTGCGAGTATTATCTTCGTGTACTTGATAGTCGGTGGATTTGTACGAGGTAAATTAGTCGATAATGGTAGACCTTGCCAATTCGTGCCAATTGAGATTGGCGATGGATTTTGCGCGCGAGAATGTACAATAACTTGATGAGCTGCATTAGCTTGATGTATCGATGGTCCGACGAAAGTCTGACCAGGTGCATTAATCGTTTTACTCTTGTCCTGCTTATTACTTATCAGTACGACTTTTGTCGCAGGACCTAATCTCTTGACGGCCTTCTCGACCGATTCGATCGTATTTGGAATTTGGGTCATGGGCGTTGGTGCTTTCTCCATCATGCTCAAATTTTCACCGTCTTTGGCGAATATTATCGGTATATCGAGAATATTACCAAGATCCTCGTCAATGTCGTTTGCAAAATTTTTCTTCGTTATCGAGAGTGAATGTGACGAGCAATGGGTTTTGTGCAAATTGTGACTGTTGAATGTTATTTTTGGGACTGTCTTTGATGCATTTTTCGACATAGCTTTGGATCTGTGACCCGATAGTGGTAATATCGTGATTGGCGTTTTGTTTGTAATCGGTAGCAGCATCGGTGAGGATACAGGCTGTGACGATGTCGAACAATCGTGGGGATGATTTTTCATCGAGGTCATTGTCGAATTGGTTTTGATGTTATCGTTGCCGTTGCCACCGATCATTGTGCTGTCCGTCACTATAAAATATACAGACAATACCTTATCTGAGACACTCGTAAAATAATCATCCGCCCGATAGCAATAAGGTACGCGAATCACCTGAAATATCTCGCTGAAAATAATCCACCCACTGCTAGTAATAGTTCGTATACGTTGGCGCATTTGTTACAATTGCTATATCTACGGTTAGTCGAGAGGTCGACTCTCGTCTTACAAAAATTAAAATAAAAAAAAAAAGGACATAGGACAGGAATTAATTGAGAGAATCCGGACTAGAAAAAAGAAGAGGAAAAAAAACAAATGTTTATTGAACATAAAATTATAAAGCTACGACATGTTTACAAGTACCGATAGGCACGTTCTTTCGGGTGAAACAAACTTTGTGCGAAACTTGTGTATTTATATATTTATCAATATATACATATACGCATAAACCCGGTGCGCTATTTTTTATTCCTCAGTTCGTTTCTCGCGGGTGTACAAATTTAATAGTTAAACTCGCTTTTCTATGACCGGATATAGATTCAAACTTGGATTCACTTTAGCATAGTATCCGCAGCAAAGTAAATACTCTGTTATTATGGTGATTAAAATTTCTTTTTTCAAAAATATTTCCGCGTTCCGTGTTTTGCTGTCAAACGAGTGTGCAAATGATAGTATCTGTACATATTATTTACATTCTATTTTTAGATCCTATCGATCGTTCTAGGTCTGATAATCGTTACCGACAAGTAGATAGTAAATACTAAGGGATATTGTACTCTTACTGATACGATAGCAATGGACCAAGCGCATAAAATCAAAACAGATTCGCCGTAAAACGCGTCAAAATTCTAAGAAATATACGTATAATCAAGGGTTCATTGCTCTCGAACTTTAAGCTTTCTTCCAAATGAAACAGCAAATTGCAATTTCTACTTTTCGTATCGTATCTGCCACTTGTTCGTTATCTGGCTAGACAATAGTATTCTACCTTTTGATGTTGCTGGCATAGTTATCGTACCGGTTATCGCACCGCTGCCGATGTTCGATGTCAGGAGAATGTTACTCGACGAAACGGGAATACAGTTTCCGGCGGTCCCATTATTACCCACGATTCCGAGTGTACTTTTGCCAGTTTGTAACAGAGCTGACAATGATCCGCTCGTGCTCGTATTAACTGGGATCTTGTGCTGCGACCCTAAATCAACCGAATTATTGAATTTCATGGACGAAGGGAACATTAGCGTACGAGAATATTAGTACGAACGAATAGAAATACCTGAGACTGGAGTGGAGACGTTGATCGATTTTAATTCAGCGCCAATAGCGCTGTTGTAATTAGCCGTGATGATTTTCGAAAATGATTTGCTCGGCGTCGAAGCGGTTGTTTTATTTTTAGTCATCGACGGCTGTGACATTTTCGTTTGTACAATTTTTGGAAATTTTTGGAAATTTTTGGAATGAACGTTTCCTTTCAGGCCGGTAGTATTGGTGAGTGGAGCCCCGAGAGTTTGACTAATTCCGGTTGAAGCGAGTCTTATGGGACCTAGAGGTGCGAGACTAGCGAGAGATCCGACGTTGAGTGTAATTCCATCGTTTCCGGAAATCGTGGTTTGCTAAAAAGAAAACAATGAACGAGTACCGTTACGTCGGAAACGGAAATTACAGGCGTTAATGGGGAAAATTTGGCTCAACTTACCTGAGAGCTATTTCTCGATGTAACTATATTGTGAGAAACATATTTCTGGCTGTTCGGCACTTTGATTTTTTTCTTTTGCACCGACGTTTGAACGGTGTGAGACGCGAAGCCGGTTGGACCGATATTTGCGAGATTCGCTTGTCGCATAGCGAGGTTCATGGGTCTCGAACCCGCTGGGCTCGGAGCCGAATTCGTCAATGACGAAATAACCGGTGTGACCGGACGTGATTTTTTCACGGTCGGAGAATTCGACTCGCTATCCACGGAGCTGCTCGTAGAATTTTTTCTCTTACGAGATTCCTTCTTCGTTGTCCTTAGGTTCTCGCAACTCGAAATCGTGACCGGACGCAACGGCAGTGGATGCGGTTGTAACAAAATACCAGCAACAAAATCACCAATCTCATCGACGATACATCGATCTACCATAGACTGTGTTATACCGTCGGATATCTTTTTTGCCGTTGTGATTCTCAAATGATCGTCCGCAGTACCAACCACCACGAGGCTCGTTTCCACCAACATTTTCTCTCGTACATCCTCCAAATCTTCGATTTTTACGAGACTCGCGTTTTCACCAATTACAAACATAATCGGGCATCTCATATCCATCAGAGTATCGTCCGGTGTGCCGCGCTTTCCCTCGGCAGTCATAAATGGAAATCCCAGACAAATAACAGCGCTAACATGCTCCATTTGGGCTATCTGCAAATCAGACAATATGAATTATAATGTTTTAGATATAAATTCAATTTTGTCCCCTAACTTCCGACAAATACATACCTGACAAGCGAGAGCTGCTCCGCTATTAAAACCAACAATTATTATCGGCCTACCGGGACAGTCTACTCTGACATCCTGTATCTTGGCTCTCGTAGCCTGGACAAGTTGATCCATACAAGTCATCATTGTCATTTTATTCGCCGAGAGACCCACATGCGTGTGAACATTAACGATCATTCCTAGATTGCCCAATTGTGACAACCATTTCTGCTGACGCGAAGAAGTATTCGCCGAGATACCCGACGGAGCTACTATCAAAATCGGATTACCCGGTAATTTAGTCTGAAATCAATGGAGTCACGCTCAATCGAAGTATCGAGATGTGGCAATGAGCGAGCGAACAAAATTTCATCGTAATAATTACCGGTCTGTTTGAACTGAGAGAATTGGCGAGAGGATCCCAGGATCTCTTGAGAAGCGAGCCAAGAGTTTCCCACGTGATAGATCCTAATTTTCCATTTATATTAGGCTGTACCGATATCATGCGATCGATCAACTGTGGTATTTTTAGTCTCAAAGTTTGCAAAATATCGAGATATATGGCGAGATATTCTCGTGGCAAATGATCAAAGAGAAGGCCATGAAGCCACTGAGTAGTTTTTGAATTCCAGCCTGTAGACGCGAGAGTTTCGCGAAATCTTCTCGCTGCTGTGTCCACCGAGGTTCGACGATATATCGGCTCTGCGGAACAATTGGACTTTGCCAATCGGGCCAAACGCTCAGAACTCAGTATTCTCATGATTTTTGTAAATATTCTATGTTGTACTGGTTGCCACAAAATTTTGTCAATTTTCTCCTCCCAATCGATCTCGTTATCCTCGGGTCTAGCAAAATTCGCCATTCTCTGAAACTCATCCATGTGATGACGACTTCGCGTTAAATCATACGGCATTGAAAAATCCTCCGTACGGTATTCCTCGACATCCACGTACTTCTCAAAATGTTCTCTTTTGCTACAAAAAACAATAACATTTGCATGTTGCAACAAGATATTATTGATAGACGTTGACTCTCTGTTGCTCACCATTTTGAGTCGGTTGATTTGTTGAAAAATATCTTTTTCACAGGTTTTACATAAATATTCTCTGGTTTCCAGTTCCATGGCCTCGAGTAACAATGATCTTTGAGGGTGATATTTGTCTCGTTCTCGGTATATTCCGCCAAGCTGTGCAAGTATAGGCTAAATCTGTTAGAATTGTCGTCGTACATTTCGCCGCTTGGGCTAGCTGGCATCAATGAAATTACGCTCATAGATGCTGGCACTGTTGTACCGGAGGAAGATGTCGTTGACGATGTCGAGGACGACAACATTTTCACACAGTTGACAAGAACCTGTTGCAACTGTCTGAGTAAATAAGTGAAACGTAAAAATGCAGTGTATAATTGAGAAATCACATTTACCAATCATTAATTACCTCAGTCGTATTCGTAATAACAGCTCGAATTACATAACGCAACTGTTCACGACAATTCTTACTTTTTTCATTTTGGGAATTAAATTATTTGAGAACCGTACATATTTCGGACAATTATTATTATCCGACCTTATAATTTATCAATGACCCACTGAATAAACTTTGCAGTTATGCACTATGTTTACCACGACCTACGAGAAACGAGATATCGTTTTGCAGGTTATGTATACCTGCGCGACGAATAAAATGGCGTCGTGGTGTGTGCATATCTTTTCCTCTTTTTTATTTGGCAATTATTTACCAACAATCGGTAATAGTGTGATGCACTACTGCCGTTTGGCTAAGTGCGCGCGGTCAGACGTCAATAAACGGTCTACGGAGATGGGGTTGTCGAAAAAAAAAATCTATGCATTGTGCCTGATCGTACCTCACACGTCCGTCAAACGACGTACGGAGAGGCCGTGTACGGCATGCTCTGTTAATTAATAGTTTTTAAGTTGTATTAGGTATAAGTTTATTATATTGCATATAAAAATATGACTATGGTACGTGGGATTGGTGTACTGGCGAGTTTCTGGTTCGATGTTCTCTTACGCGCTATTCTGGCAATATTGTTTGTGTAAGTATACTAATTGATTAATTAATATTATCCAACAGATGTACGAACATAAAAAACGTGTAAAAATTATAATATTGCTCGTCCCTGTTGCGTACACAGGAAGCTGGAAAGTGCAGAGCCATTTAACAGAAAAATACACGAGGATGAGTTGTGGTTATACAGAAATCCATCTATGGAATCATACGTTCCAACGACTATTCTATGGGTAAACAACCTGTTTTTCATGAATAAGTTACTATTATGGTTATATGACCAGAATTATAAATGTAACTCTCTTTTCAGCCATTAGTATTCATCACACCCGTCATAGTCATATTGGTAACATTCCTCGTTAACAAAGACAGAACAGATTTCTGCCAGGCTACTCTGAGCGTAACTCTGGCATTAGGATTAAACGGCGTTCTTACTGATATAATTAAACTGATCGTAGGTATGCATAAAATTTCAGCAGACGCGAGCCTTCAAGGGTATTTTAGAAAATATAACTTTTTCTACACGCAATTCAAAATACTCAATGTTATTTGTGTTTCAATATCCAGGTAGACCAAGGCCAGATTTTTACTGGCGATGTTTTCCCGACGGTGTAGGTAATGCAGCTTTCGAATGCACCGGCAATCCCAGCGATATCAAGGACGGAAGAAAATCTTTTCCGAGCGGACATTCTTCTTGTGAGTACACCACAAACTATGTACCATCGGTATTACTAATAATATCGCTTGAATTTCACGCAAGAATGAAAAAAATATTTGGCCCAGTTGCGTTTGCGAGTTTTGGATTTGTTGCGCTCTACACCGCTGGAAAATTCCATACATTTGGCACGGTGGGTAAAGGGCAATCTTGGAAATTATGTATATTTGTGATCTCCATGGGCACAGCTCTTGTCATTGCCCTGAGTCGAACGTGCGACTACCACCATCATTGGCAAGGTAGCAAACTATATCAGTTCATTTTTTAATTTTTCTATTCCTCTATCCAGCGAGGCAGAATTAGTTACGTCTAACTTATGTTACTTCGCAGATGTAGTGATAGGATCGGCGATTGGACTATCCGTTACTTATCTCTGCTATAGACATTACTATCCACCATTGGATTCGCAACTCTGTCATAAGCCGTATACCACTGTTATACGACAAATTCAAATCGATAGAGAGATAAGACCTATTAAAGAGAAAGAAGAAGAAATAAAGTGGATTTGAGCGGAAAATTGTTCCCTCATTAACACGAAGTAGATGTAATACATCCCAATAAATAAATCTATACGTTTTTATAAAAAAAATAAAAAACACGTGAAGTACTTTCTAATTTGGTATATGGCTTTATTTCCATCGCACATTGAGTTTATATTTTTTTGTTTACGCCTCTATAACGAACTATGCGCGGTATAATTTGCGCTTTGTTGAAAAACAGTATATACACGAAACAGTAGGTCATGCATGGTCTGGATCTACTGTTTCCGTACTGTTACCGTAGTAGCAGTACATTCCACGGTACTTTTGTTCTGTGTTTGTCTTTCCTTTCGATCGGTCGTTATAATTTTGCAAGATTCATAAAAACGTGCTGAGTCACTTTGAACAAAAAAAATAATCGCTCGGTCGAAAATGAATATCAGAAACTTGAAGAATACCTATAAAACCGTTAGCATCGCGTTCTAAAAATTAGTACGTGTATACATTAGTGTTGAGATTGTTGTAAACTATTTGTTCGTCGATCCATCTGCGTGCAGCCGCGACGTTGGCATAAACGCCGGGAATGCCACCCTCACCGCATCCGATACCCCAGGCGACAATACCCGCCTGAACATATCGCGAGGGATCACCTCGAAGCGGACAGACAAGGGGACTTCCGCCGTCGCCCTGTAAATTGAAAAAATAATATTCGTTAGGATTGGCGATAAATCAATTTAGTTTTCACTGCCGGCTAAAGGCAGCGGACACCTTTTTTTTCTTTACCTTGCACGTATCCATTTTGGGTTCGCCGCCCGCACAAATGAAACTTGGATTCAGAACAAAATGATGACCTAGACGGGTAGAGCGAAGGGAATTTTGGCATGCAGCGTGAGGAACGACAGGAAGCTCGACTCTCTTGAGAATCACTTGATAGTGACCTGCTTGGCCTGATTGTTGAAAATTTAAATCGTTCAAGTTATTTCGTCGATCGTAACTTGTAAAAATCTCATTTTACAATTACACCTTCAAGCTAACATTTTAATTTTTGTTTTCAAATTACTGTTTTTTTATAATTCCCTTTATCTCCCCCCACTCCACGCTATATTGCGAATTTGACAAAAATTTTACCAACGGATGGATGAAGTTTAAAAAAAAAATTGACAATCTACTAAAAATAATTGTGGACTATTTGTTTTCTCAAATGTAACGAAGGCATTTGTACCTCTTTGAATCTATGCAGCAGCAAGACTCGTATACTAACCGAAAACGTCTTTGCCCCAACCGCTCGCGAAACAACGTGTCCCGTCGAATTGGTCGTTTTGCTGTGGCAAACATACAACATCAACGTTGTCCGTGAGTTCGAGGGGAGATGATAGAATGAGAACGGCATAATCGTTGCGAAGAGATCCCGAATTGAATCCTTCGTGAACAATAATTTGGTTAACGTCGCGATCCTGATGAGGATAAATTTCATTCTTTGTCTGAGTATCCCATTCCCCGGCACGAACCTTCAGGTGCTCGGGTTTTTTTCTGCCGAATAATAATTATTATTATTTGCGGTAATTACTTCGATCCAGTTGAGTCAAACGTGACAATATGTATAAATGCCCTTAAAAATTTAATTGACAATGCTATCTCGAATTGGTGAATTTTTTTATTTACCCAACGACACAGTGAGCGGCAGTGAGAATCGCCTGAGGATGAATTAGAGCACCACCGCACTGATAAATGTTCAGTACCTGACCCTGTTCAATGATTTCCTGCTTTAGTATCGCGACCATCCACGGAAATTCACCAAATTGTGCCTCGTTATTTTTATCACCGGTTATTCTAAAACCGACACCGTCGGGATGACGACGTCCGCATCCGTTGCGATCCAATGGTCGCGGTGTTATCTTTTCATCGGGTGTCACGATATTCGGAGCTACGCAGCAGATGTCCAGATAATTCTCACATTGTCCGGAAACTCTGTATTATTGTAAAATTTGTTAAAATCTTTGTTTTCTTTACTATTAAAAAAATCCAACATTGAGCCATTGCACACGAGTAATGATTGCCCCAAAGACGCGTACATAATTTCCAATGGTGCACGCAATTACAAAAACCAATGATGATCTTCCGTGCTTCTCAGAACTCTTGACTCATCATATCACTTTGATATACGTATACGTGTTCCCAAGCAGATATCGCATCGAAGCGTGCATTTAAGTCTACTCGATTGTAACTTGAAATTTGTATAAATTTAGTTCAGAGAGATATGCATGTAAAAACGTGTGAAAATTGATGTAGTCTACTCAAAAAATCTATTACAAAGTCAAAAAAAATATCGTAGCTCAACGAATCAGGTGCAATTCTTAGTTTTAAGGTAGTAGTCTGGTAACTTGAGCCGATTTTCATGTCTTTTTTGGAGGGCGTTTTTTTGTAGGAAAATAAAAATGAATCGTTTTGGATATTTAGGATGCTTTTATTTACATATTAAACATACAAAAAAAAATTTTTTTGAAAAAATGTTATAGTTTATTATTATTATTATTATTGATCGAAGTTGGCAGCCCGGGTCCTAACTTTTTTTCTACCGAACCGATGGCTTTCAAATTTTAACAGGCTACTCTACACACTTATAGTTCTCGTCGGAACTACCGAGAAATTTTTTCACCCCTAACTTTTTATTTTACAACCCCTTCTTTGCTAAAATAAAAGCACTTTTTTTTTCAAAGTCCGCCATTTTGTTATTTATCCATGAAATTTAACTTCAGTAGTTCCGACCAGAATGACATGTCTATAGATTAAGAATTATCAAGAATTTTTGATTTCAGATAACATCAAGAGCCAAAATCACCGGGGCCACCCACGCGCTTTTTTTTCGAGGTGCCAACTTCGATCAATAATAATAATAATAATAAGCTATAAAATTTTTGCAAACAAATTTTCTTTTGTATCTTTAATATGTAAACAAAAACATCCTAAATATCCAAAACGATTCATTTTTATTTTCCTATAAAAAAAAAAATGCCCTCCAAAAAAGACATGAAAATCGGCTCAAGTTACCAGACTACTACCTTAAACAATTGCCAAGTGAATGTGGATAAGTGAGTCGCAATTCCATCGGGAATGACAGCCATTTTAGTTCAGCAACACTCATTTCTTCTATATCTCAACATTTTTCTTTCACCAATGAATTACTGAAAGAAACTCTCGTACATAAAAATAAGGTTTCTTTTAATAATTTAACGAAACTAATTTCATGATGACAAAAGCCCCAAAAGGACGGAAAAATAATTTCTATCGAATTTCATGCGATTCACGTGCAACGCGTTCTCATGCAACAAACGAGCCAGAATATTATACGCTTCGGCAAATTCAATCCAACAATTTGCGCGATCTTTGGGTATAATCACTCACGAGGATGACGATTGAGACGTTCCATTGCCAAAACCGGACCTTATATCAATGAGTCCCATGCCATTGTCGAGAATCGTGCCATTCTGGCACTGATAATACGGAACGCATTCGCAGCCATCGGGTTTAACAACATTATTTGGATTGTTCGTGCCCAGGATCGTACCACCACCGACATTTCCGTCATTCGCGATATTCGGATTGTTGTTTGCTCCGTTTGTAGGAAAACCCTTATCGATCAGGTCATTGAGACTGCCGGACTCATCGCGAGGTTTCAAGCCACCATCTCCATTTCCATTCTGATTATTATTGCCAGGGAAGACACTACTGATAAGAGCATCGATATTTTCGTCGTTCGCGGCGACATTCGGCTGTTGCGTTTGCTGAGGCTTAGCGAGACAAAAATTCGTTAGAATCAGCGCCGATAAGACGCTCAGCTTCCACATCTTCGATTTCCTCCTCGTGGATAGATAAGGTCTGTTAGAATCTACGAGTAAACACAGAAATAAATAAGTACAAAAATAAAAGATTATTTCGTTCTATCGCGTCTTCCGCTCGCAATTATTAAACTTAATATCTCTAGGAGATCTTCGCGTTTTAATTGACGGTTCGCCGGCATAACTCTTTCTCGTTATCCTTGACTTTTTTTTTTCGTCAAGGACCGTTCTGCGATATTTATCCTCAATAATCATAAACAGCCTGTATACATCGTCCGATTGTGAAATTCAGTCGAAGCAGCACGAAAAGTTCCCGATCGTTTCATTAGCATACTGGAATTCATGACCTTGTCGCGGTCGAGCCGACTCGCGAGGTTACACGCGCTCGAAGATGACTAATTATAGACGTGGTCTTTATGCAAGACCACTCAACCCTCGTCACACAAATAAATAAATGAAAGATCTTAAACACTCGTTCTGCCCGTTGAACGCACATAGCGAAAGGAGAAGATTAATTCAATAACGACAATATAACTATTTATCTATATCCCCTATTTATGGTAGGCCCGCTTAGTTACTTCATTCGAGAAAGACGGGAAACTTTTAATTATATTATCCGCCAAATTTCTAGACAAAAATGATTAATTTGTATAAATACACAAATTTCTGAAAGTTGTTACCCAAGCATATATTCTTGCAGACACACACATTCGAGAGTACTCGTGAAGGATGAGCGAGAATAAGTAGATTCCACGTGGTAAGGATTTGAGGCATCGTAAAATAACGTTGTCAATTAAATCCTTGGGAAGAAATGAATATTTTAACAAAGGCATAACACTGAGAAGTTTATAGACACACACACATAACAGATAACTCTCGGAATTCCCGAGTGAAGCGTCATTATCAGAATAGGCAAACTACGAACAAACACACACGCACACGGACATTTTCTAGAACTAGCGAATTTTGCAACAAGGAAACGCTCGTGCTCAAACTGCGCGAAGACAAGAGTCGATCATCAACGTCCGTAATATTGAAATTCGGTGATGCGAAAACAAATGTCTATTTGTATGGACTACACTATTACTAGTGATTATCATTCATTTATAGTCGTGTTGATGGTAAGAATCGTAACCGTAGAGTTTGTACACGACAATTTAATCAAAATACCCAGAGTCGTTTGTCTTCTTTTAAATTACAGCTTATTCGAGCAATGAAAATTCTGAACGGTGGCAGTACCATGAAAAATTTAAAGTCTCCGCGCGAGAAAGCCTTGAAGGGTTGTTATTGATATTAGGAAGGACCAATTCAATTATTTATATACAAATTTTATGTTCAATAACAACATTTTTTAAAATTAAATTTCACCGCCGTTAGCATTGAGAAAAAATGTTAACTCTGTGCCTGAGGATCCAATATTTAATACATTTTCCTAGTTAAAATGAGCGATCAACAAGAGTGCGCAATAAGAATTCGTTAATAACCAAGGATGATATAATATATATATATATATATATATAAACTGATTTATAAGACCCGAGATCATCAGAATTCCGAGAATTCAGATAATACAGAATGACCTCTGGTTCAGCCACGAAAACCGGTTGTTCGCGATAACGATACTTACGCCATGAGCACTATTGCACATACAAATTTAAGCCAAGTTATGTTTTCATATGTGGCAATTTAAATTTGAAAAAAGAAGATAAGTAAGTGTAAAAGTGAATATGAAGATGAAAGATTCGAACAATTTTCAAATAAAAATAGCTAGAGTGCAAGCTTCCAACGTAGTGGACCGCAAGAAAAACGTACATAGAAGGAAATTTCCTATCTCAGGTAACAAAATTTATATTGGACATTGTTCAGAGATCGCGGTACGTCGTCGGAGATTCATAACTTCCTAGTAGTAAAAGATTATATAATCACTTGGGTAGCAAAGGGGGGAGAGAAATACCGAATGTACTTACAAACTAGTCCCGGACCACGTCTCAGTTTGAACGATGCTAACCGATTAACACGAGTTCTCTTCCGTTACTGGTACTCACACTGCTCATCTCCCTACTCCTCCAACATTAAATACTCGGTTCGTTCTATCCCCTCTCAATTCTTCATATACTTTACCTCCACTTTTCGTCCTGTATCGACAAGTAAAAACTGACCATCGTGACTAAACGAGAACGAGATTGACCGTCTGGTATTCCGCGCGGCCATATGGGAAAGTCCCGAATTCGCAGTATTATCACCTGCCTCCTCGGTATTCCCTCTAACGTCAATGTTGCATGTTCAATGACCTTTTCGAGCGATTTCCTGAAACTGTACACTTCAGAGACCTCGCTGATATCCATGGCCTCTATACAGACGAAGTTGAATTCACTTTCGATGCCTCAATTAAAGTAGACCCGTAACTTGTCACGAAGCGTGACAAAATATTTTCTGCTCGCGAAGGGCAAATGAAAAATGATCATTCACAGTTTGGAGTAAACACATGCAGTTACAAATACCGTAGGTTAATTTTATAAAATAATTCATAATACAAATATCATGAAAAAAAAAAAAAAAAACAATAGAAAGGAGGCTGCGATTTATAGCTAGCTGACGTATCCGAAGTTTTTCCTCCCAATAGTTACGGAAGATTAAATTATTGCCCAATTCTTGCATAAAATTTAAACATCGACGTAGTGTTTACAAACTTATTTCCAGTTTACTCGAAAACTCGCCGAAAGGAAAGTATTATGTAATCATATACGAGAAGTGAGTAACGTCGATAGGACATAAAACGACGACGAGACCGATGCGTCAAGAAGCATAAAAATTAATCGAAGCGGGATAATACCAATGTAGATTTTTCATCTCACTCGTGCTTCTCAAATAATTAGCACTGAAATAAATTGAATCGATTATTGACGGACGAAAGGTTGATTACTTTATTGATTTAAGCGTTACATATTTTCCCTTAATTCACAAAAGCTTGGACAAAAAACGAGACCACATTGACATTTCTTTAAGGTAGTTCTAACACAAGAAATAGGAGGGGATAGAAGGAGCGGTGCGTGAGGCGGGCAGCCACGTCGCGCAGCGACGTTGTCATGCTCACGAGTTCTTCTAGCCTCAAAACAATATTTTTTCAATAATCCATACTTTTTTACTGTATGGTCGAAAATTTACTGTAAACTATATGTTATTCTTCATCTACTAAACTACTTTCGTGCCAAATTTCAAGAATTTTTCATTACTCCTTCGTACATTTTGGTGACTGAATATCCGGAAAGTGCTCATTTCGTACGGTATAGGTATACGTTCGTATGCAAATTTTGCAATTTTTGATAAACGATATCTTGAAAACGGTACGGTGAAACAGTCTCAAATTTCGCACAAGTATTCTTCAGTACTTTTTCTAGGTTTTCCCAAAAACTCATTAAATTTGCATTACTTCTTCATTTGTGTTAGAACTACCTTAAGACGATACATCCAAGTTTTTATTTTAAGACTCGTATGGTGTCAGCATTATTATCGTGCACGACCTTCGGGCGCAACTCGTCATTCCGCACGTGTGTATTAGCACGAGCTCACCTCTACACGTGTAACATGTACACGACCTTGGCGAAACTTATTAAAGTATCAAAAGTAACGAGAGGCCCAAAAAGTATGAAAATATATATTAGGGCGATTGTTTTTTTCGACTATTTTTTTTTTCAGTCCCCACCCGAAATTTTGTTGGATATGTCGAAAAAGAAATTCCCTGAAAGTTACAGGCCTTAATATTAATTCTCAGTACTTTCCCTTAGCGTGAGAAGATTTTCCATCTAAAATACACGTAAATCGAATTTGTTTTTATTTTTTCCAATTTCTATAACTCAGCCGCATTTTATGCTATCATATTGTTCTTGGTTTCGATTTACTCAGAATAAAACAATCTAAAAAAGTGCCTTTTGCGGCGAAAGTGTAAGTTGTACTGGTGAATTGGTACGGGTCACTGAAGTTGATTTTTACCGAAAATTCTCGTTTTTTTGCTGTTATCTCCGAAACAATTAACTTTACGAAAAATATGTAAACGAAAAATTTGTTGGAAATTTAATTTCCTACAAAAAGGTCCTATCGACCTAATTGCTTAGATTAATATTTCTTGAGATATTGAACTTTATTTATTTTTTTTAAATTATTATTTAATATTACATACTGTATAAATTTTATACTACTCATAAGTTAAAGTTCAATATCTCAAGAAATATCAATCTAAGCAATTGAGTCAATAGGACCTTTTTTATAGGAAATTAAATTTCCAACAAATTTTTCGTTTACATTTTTTTCGTAAAGTCAATTGTTTCGGAGATAACAGCAAAAAAAACGAGAATTTTGGGTAAAAATCAACTTCAGTGACCCGTACCAACTCACCAGTACAATTACCCTTTCGCCGCAAAAGGCACTTTTTTAGATTGTTTTATTCTGAGTAAATCGAAACCAAGAACAATATGATAGCATAAAATGCAACTGAGTTATAGAAATTTGAAAAAAAAATAAAAATTCTATTTACGTGTATTTTAGATGGAAAATCTTCTCACGCTTTGGGAGAGTACTTAGAATTAAAATTAAGGGCTGTAACTTTCAGGGAATTTCTTTTTCGACATATCCAACAAAATTTCGGATGGGGACTGAATAAATATATATATATATATATATATATATATATATATATATATATATATATATGTATATATATATACACCTAGAAATTGGTATTGTTGATGAGTGCAAACGCGTTTCAATAATAATGACAAAGGAAAAAAACTCTCCGACAAACGGGATGATTCACAAACACATTACCTGCGTGCAAAACTAACTTACAGTCGTATCGTATCAGATGTAAAGTTTCATTGTCATGAGAAATCGGTCGTTGCAATACTATATATACCAAGGGTTTTTCCGCTCACCACTTTCTCTGACATTTAGTTCATCCACTCGTGGATCGATTTTAATATATACGTTATATGGGATGTTCCACGCCAAATCGACCCTCTGGGATTCGGTCCGAAATAATTTCAAGACCCGATACAGGATTCATCCGATTTTTTCAGAATTTTAAAAAATCACTTTGCGTTTCCCTTGAACATTAAACGGAAAATAATCATTGAAGAGCATCTGGCTAGAAAAATATCTACAAATAAACGTATTACTTGCTTCTAGGGTTGTAACAATAAGGTAAACAAATTTCAAGCAAATCCGAGAATTTGAAGATCATGGCACCTGTCGATTTGGTGTGGCGTGCCTCGTATTAACTTTCAGTTAACGTACATGTTTGTTTTGGAACGAATGCTCGATATAAACTTTTGAACAAATTAGTTTCATAAATTCATATCCGAAATTGTGCATTCGCTATTTTGTCAATTTGATAGTTCGGTGGAATATTTCTTCGGAGTTGAGGGTGCGAAAAAAAAATCTTCCACCGTGACAATGTATGAACATTGCCGTGACCAGGATTCGAACCTGGGTTACTACGGCCACAACGTAGGGTCCTAACCACTAGACGATCACGGCTACTGGAAGAAGTGAATGGAGTGATCCGAATCACATACACCAAGATATTGTTTGCGGGCCACAAATTTGACGACGCAGAGCGAGTAGACTTTCTACGCGGTGTACGGCCATTTTTTTGCTCTTGTTAAAAAAACGTTTTTTACGGAGCATAGCGTTTCATTCGTAGAAATTGGATTTATCATTTTAAACGTTAACGATACCTACATTTGTCTCAAAGAGCTTCAATGTCCTAAATCGTCCAATAAAACAATTTATCAAATTGACTATGTATACACAACCGGAAATCAAAATCGTGCGCACGCAATCGCGATAAAAATGTATAATCAACGAGCTTGACCTACGACACCGATATCTCGGCTTCGTAGAGACTAAAAAGCCTGGTGCGTGATTGATAATTTATCGTGTCTCCCGACGAATATGAAATAGGAATCTACTATCTATGCGCGAATAAGTTTCTGAACACGCGCCATACAATAAATAACGTACCATACATAAAATTGTAATTTGCCGTTTATCACATTGCGTTCAGATGATATTCGAATAACAAATATTATAGTGAGGATTGAATGAAATTTTCGCTTCTCACCAATCACTACAGTATCATAATGCTCCGTAATTTGCGAGTTGCTGATCGATCCACTGACGATATAGCGAAACACTCGCGTATACCGCAGGAATTTTCGATTCTCCGCATCCGATTCCCCATGACACTATACCCGCCTGTATAAATAAAATTAAAAAAAAAGAAACGTTTATCGTGACAAATGTTCTAATATCGAGTTAATAATTTTTTACTTATTTTTATACCTGAACAAATTGTCCCGTTGCGGTAGGACAAGCCAGAGGACCACCTCCGTCTCCGCGGCATGTATCCTTGCTCGCTTCACCACCGGCGCAGATAAAACTTCCGTGCAGTTCAAAATATTGACCCAATCTCGTGGCTTTCAATTGTTTTTGGCATTCGGCGCGATCGACTATCGGTAGTTCAATCTTTCTCATTATTGTTTGATATTTCCCGTCTGAAAGAAAATGTGGACGGAATGAGGATTAAAAAAAATTGTCATTTCACATTTTTCTCAAAATTATTTTCCCCCAGGTTTTCAAGTAGGATATCATTAGACAGATAACATTTGTAATTACATGTGCACTATGAAATAGTAAGATAAAAAAATTCACGATTAAAGGAAAAAATGATATTTTTTTAATATTTATATCGTAGTTGGAAAGTTTTTATAACGTGATTGGAAAAATACATTTTAATCATCACTGGTGATAGTAAAGAGCGTGCAGTAACTAAATAGGTGACATTTCTGTTACCAAAACCACTGCGACCCCATCCGCTCGCCCAGCAAAGAGTACCAGGTGAAAATGTAACCCCCTGCTGGGGTATACATATTGGCGCGACGTTAATGGCGTAAGTGACGGGCGTCATTAAAATCAAAAGTGCCACGTCGTTGTACAATCCACCGTTGTAATATTGCGGATGGGTGATAATTGTCTGAACTTGTGCCTCTTGAATGGGCACCGGTTCGTTATTATTCGCCGTGTGCCATTCGCCAAATCGTGCAATCAGTAGTCCGGGTGGTCGACTGTTTTTAATGAAAAGTTAACATTTTTATGGTATTCATAAAAATCAACTTCGCCATAATTCTACTTATTCAAGAGGAAACATATATGGAACAGAAAAAAGCAAAAACATAAATATATATATATATATATACTTGACAACGCAGTGAGCCGCGGTGAGTACACTTCTGGTGTTGATCATCGAAGCGCCGCACTGAAATAACGAGGTACCGTCGGTTTTTCGAACGAGAAGAGCAACCATCCATGGAAACTCGGCGAAGGACGCTTCACCGGAATTCGTTGCGCACGTTGGAGCTACAAAAAAAAAAAAAAAAATGCGCGCACGGAACGAAACGGTGTTATTGGCTCTAACTCGCGCGACAGAGATCGCGAGTTTCGGTAATTTTGCAATATCCGTTGTAACACTCACCCGATAGGCATGTAGTACCACGAATTCCGCAAACAGCGGAAGTCACGCTACGCTGGGGATTTCCACCGACAACGACTACATTGGCCGATTCACCGATCGTAATTGTCCCGTCACCCGGTGTCAATTGTCTCGTGATACCTTGAAGACGACAGCAAATTTCATCGGCCACGGGACAAGCACCGAATCTCGGATCGATTATTCCAGCACCATCGGGACTGACCGCGTTTCCCTCGGAGCATTGCCACGTTTTAACGCAGCTACAAGCTTGTGACGTGCCGGGATATCTGATTATAGACGGTGAGGGATTGTTAGGACCGGGGGGAAAGCCAATTGTGGAATCTTGACCCGTGGGCGAAATTCGACAGCAGATCTCGGTCGGTGAGATACACGTATTGGCAACTTGTCCCTGACGACTTATTGGGAATCTCGGATCAATGCTACCCGCACCGGATATAATGATATAACCGTTAGCGTCGCATTGATACGTCTGCACGCAGATACAGGTTATTGGTCGAACGATCGGTGGTGTTACGGTAAACGCTGGCGTGGGAGGTGGTAGAGGCTGAACGGTCGGAATTATTATCGATGTGTTTGTTGACAAACGGCAACAGATTTGACCGGCTATCGGGCAGGGATTTATCGATTGTCGGGGATTTATTATTCCCTCGCCGCTAACGATTATGTAACCGTTTGAACCGCATTGAACCACCGGCACGCAGATACAGAGCATCGATGGAGGTATCGTTGACATTGTCGCGGGTGGTTGTGTCGGAGGCATAGTTGGAGGAACAGTCGGAGGAACGGTTGGAGGCATTGTTGGAGGAATAGTCGGTGGCTTAGTTGGAGGAACGGTTGGAGGCATTGTTGGAGGAATAGTCGGTGGCATAGTTGGAGGAACGGTTGGAGGCATTGTTGGAGGAACAGTCGGAGGCATAGTTGGAGGAACGGTTGGAGGCATAGTTGGAGGCATCGTTGGAGGCATCGTTGGAGGCATTGTTGGAGGCACAGTTGGAGGAATTGTGACCGGTGGCATCGTTGGTGGTTGCGTTATCGGCTTCATCGTTGTAGGTATAACAATCGGTGCTGAGGGCGGTCGACAGCATACTTCAAGTTCACCGGTGCATCTCCGGAAAGTGACAGGGGCAAGCACACTTCGGAAAAACGAACATTTATAAAACGTGTGTACACACATAGGGAAGATTCGCCAACTGAATTGCTTGATGAAAGATATATCGGTAAATCATAAAATTTATTCCCTATCGGCTTAAAGACAATTTTAATAAGACTAACAACAACGCGCTCGCTTCGCTCGCGCTCGAATGTTTCATATTTCGAACTTGTCCCTTAGATTAAGAATCAACTGCAAATTCTTATAGATACCTTTTCCCAAACGGCACAACGGATTTTGTCACCATACAGCAGTCGCTAAGATTATTTCGTCTCGATCGGTTGTCATTTCGTTAAATAGTACATAATTTATTATAAGGTTTTTAAATTATGAGAATTGCATTGGGCGAGAGTCAATAATCTATCGAATCTTTGATCTTATTGAATCTTTGTATACTATAGATGTTGCTTCATGGTGAACGAAATCGTGTTTGAATTACGCGCGCTTTACGACAACCAATCAGATTGACGATAAACTGGCTTCATAATTCGATATATTTATCTCGCATTTCGAGAGTTTCGAGAATCGAGTGCCATGTCTTTTTTTTTTAATAAGATCGTAAATATTCCCCGGTCTCCGATGTGAAATTTACATTTAAAAAATAAATTTCTCAAAAGTTCTCAAAATGTATTAACCTTTACTTTTAGTAAGCGCAACGTGTCTCTCTCTCTTCCACTCGCGCTATGCATTTGTGCCATATGGCTCGCCGAATTTTTTCGTTGACCCTCTACCTTTCTCATTCTTTCTCTTTTTTTTGCCTATGACTTTTTGTGCCTCGACCGTTAATGACCAATTTCAGGCTTTCCGGAACACTCGATAAACACATTTGTTACTTGAACGGGCTAATTCTCATACTCATAGACGTTTCGTCGACTTGTCACAAGCCATAGTTTTTTTTACCGTTGTTTTTTCTTTAAACAAAAAAACCCATCTCGAATAACGCAAAAAATATGTACATGACAAAGGAGGTAGTCCTTTGTCATGTACATATTTTTTTGTTATAATTCTGAGAGCACCCTTGTCACTCCTTCGGCGTAACTAAATAACGTAATATCCCTAAAAATTGACTCCCTGTAGAGCCAGTCATTCACGGCCATTAAACGGTGCCGTTTGCAAGTAACATTTTTTTTTCTCTCCTTTTTATTTGTAACTATTATCAGTCCCAACGGGACTTTCAATAATTGTGATGTGAGTGTTATTCATTGTTTAGGAGAATGACCATTGTCATCCCCACAATTGATGTTCAAGTAACATTAACCAATACAATTTACCAATACATATAACATAATTTTGGTAATTTTACTATAAATAAATAAAATTATAACGGATTGCAATTGAATTGAACAGCCTATTTAGTAATAAATAAAATATTAATCTCAACAACTTCTCTCATTTGGTTTTCCAAGCAAAAGTATAAGAAACCACGCGATAAAATTCTTTCAAGCAATAATTCACTGGTGCAATCATCCGATTCACGAAATGAGAAATAAAAAGCAAAAGATGACTAACCGTACATCGATGACTCCCGTGCCATCGGTGATGATCGTGTTGTTAGCGTTGCACTGATAATACGGGACGCAGATGCAATTTGAAGTTGGCTCGGTCGTGGGAATTTTCTCTATTCTGGCAGGTTTCAACTTGTGCTTTAGCAGGCCAAAGATGAAACTCGATGTGTTCGGTGACATTCTTGGAGGACCAATGAGACTTCCCGAACTGAAGCTACTTCTGGTATCTTCGAAAAAAGGATATTCATTATTCCACGCTTTCCGAGTTTGTTCGGGCGATGCTTTAGCGTTGACCAACGCGAAGATAGCCAGAAAGGTAACGGTGAGCATCGCGAAGTACGATAGGCTAGGATCCGTGGAACAACACTCGTCGCACCTCTGATTTCAATTGAATCAGTCTCTCTCTCGGATGACGTTTATGTACGCAGGATGCCGGATTAGTGTTTTGCCAACGCAATATGAAGAATACATTTACCCCGACGAACAGTTGACATCTACCGGCTTTTGGTGTCGTCACGAACCGATGAACAATGCTTTACACCAGCATGCACGATATAATTGCTCTTTTATGTTATCCCTCCTCTTTCCCCTCCGGTGGCTCGCTTGGATCGTCTTCGGATAATGTGGATTTGATCGAAATTTCGAAATGTTTGTTCCGCCTCAGTTAGTGCCTTCCGTTAAATAATGAATTTGTAGTTTCGTGGCTGACCCAAATTTCATCTTTTTCAAGGTGAAATAAGAGCTCACCGGACGATCAACGACACAGATATAATTATGTAGATCTCCTGCGCGAAATTTAAATAGTTTTGTCGATTATCCGTTATCAGGTGATTTAGAACTATTTCAATGAGGTTATTAAAAATAATATGGGGCAATTTGAAACAGAGACAAGTCGAGTAATTCAAGCGAACGTGCACTGTCCGATGACCAACAAAGACTAGGTGACGCACACCGAGTATTTGCCGGTACAAACTGTTTCTAGGTATGCCACTTGCATTAAATGTCACGCAGACTTCAATAATTCACGGAAAAGATCTAAAACAGAGATAAACGAAACGAGTCCGCGCGTTCCCGTTTCACACTTCGATAGACATAATACGATCGAAGATTTTTATCTGTTCGTTATGTTTAATCCCAACGGAGGCATCGGTGCAATTGGCGAATGAAAATTGAACAAAATCAGGGCGATTGCACTTGTTAAAATGGGTTTTCACGTTGAAAAGAACAATTTTTTAAATATAATGCTGTATTAAGATAAAAAAACATATCATATCGATTTACAATTAGACGTACGTTAAGTTAAATAATTATGAATACATATTATAATGATATCGATCACGGAGCGTACCATTATTTTAGAAATACAATTATAATTCATAAGTGACAGTGGGGACGGCGTTTGTTTCGTTCGTCGATCGCTGAAAACTCCATGTACATATATGGTGCGCGACACTAGGCAAAAAAAATATTGCAACAACTCAAGAAAATTAAATAAAACAATTCATGATTTTTCTCAGCTTGGTTATCAATGAAAATAAGAATTTAATTAATTTTGCCATTGTTCAATTTATTTTAATTAGTTATTTCGTAGAAAAAAAAGACTCGGGCGTGCTTACGTAACATTTCAGTATCCCCACTTATTCGTCATTTCAATAGGAAGAAAAAAAAATCGATGACCCATATAGACCGAAGAAAATAATTATGGAAACGTCGAATGAGGAATATAGGTTTGTACAATTTTTATGAACGTTTTTAGAGCTAAAAAATTTGAGACCCTTGGAATTGAGGAAAAAGAATATTGTTTTTTTTTTGTTCGTATAATTGAATGATAATCTTGGCAAAGTTTACTTTTTGAGTTTTGACGCCGAGTTTTTCGTGCTTCCTCCTTGCTTTCAATATCGTAGAACAACCGCCCCCCGCGTCGATCGCTGGCAACATTTATCTGTTGCTTTAGGAACATTTGTTTCATTTGTCTTACTAGTATTGACTAACGAGGCGATACTCTTGTTTTTTCTTGACGAAATTGATGGGTACGCGTCGACTGGCAAGTTTGACGATCTCTCAAAGCTCTAATACCTAATCAAGTTATCTCATTCTTAAAAATTTGTAGGAACAATCCGTGAGAAACATATACAGTATAAAGTAATATTAAAGTAATTGTAAGTAATATATAAATGATCGTATTTATACACACGCAATATCGTTCGGCCGCACGCACGCACACACGCAACCACACACAAAAACGCACACACACACGCGTGTGTGTGTGTGTATATAACATATCAAAAATTTCAATATTATATTAATCGTCGTAATAAACATTCTCAAATAGCCAATGGTCGAGCCAATATCGTCTTCGCGTAACATGTACAAGCTCTACAAGAACCTTTTACGTAAGACAATTTCTTTTAAACCTCCGGACGCGCTGAAATTCGCATAGAGGAGACATTTCATAATCAGTGTCACGTTTTTTTTCTTTCCATGTTTTTCGTCCTTGCGTTCAAAACGCAAGAATTTGTACTAGTTTATTTTCTTGATTAGCTTCTTTTTATTTTATTCGACACAAGCGATTTGGTCCCTTTGCCTTGTGTTAATGTATCAGTACTGAGAATTGTTCTCTTATCTCGTACGAGCGTTTATTTTCTTACTACTTTTACTTTGGCTCTGTGTCGATTCAAATAAATAAAACTTTAGAAGATTTGACCGTTCGTGGCAAGAACACCCGTCTTGCCTCAAGGTTAATCTTGTTTATTTCAACGACACATCCGTTGAAAATACAGTATGAGAGAAAGAGAGAAAGGAGAACTACGATACACATACGAGAAGAAGACACGCCATGATGAGAAAAAAAAGTAAATAAAGACGTACACTCCAAGTGCTTTTGTCTCGTTGAACCCTCGAAAGTTTTGGCAAACGAGTTTATGAACGGTTCTTTCTTTGACACTTTGCGGATATCGTGTTCCGGCAAGATTATTCAAGAAATGATAATTCATCGATAAATTCGAATAAATTTCAATAAGTATTGAGAAAGAAAAACTGTAATGTCGAGCGGAAAGCTCGGAAAATATTTTATGGAAAAACTGATTAATTTACTGAGAATAGCTCCGAGGCAAGATTTGATTTTCTTTAAATGTTTCTTTATCACATCAGACAACACACCGGATATTAGAGACCAATCGTAGTACGCGTCTTCATTATCAGGAACGCTTAACACTCTCCGTTGATCGAAGTCGTAATTATTTCATTTCTTGTAACGACGATTCGTCGAGATCTAGCCGGGCAATAAGCTTCGTGATTCGAAGATTTGTTTTCATTTCGTTTCTTTTTTTTCTTTCTTTAATTTAACGCTCATGATTTCGGGTCAATTGCTCGGTACATATTGAATAACCGACGATATGATTTCGAAAGATGGCATAATTATGATGAGCGAGATTTAACGAATGATTCGTTCCATCATTTTTTATTCATATATATATATACGTGATCGTCTTTGATGCATACACTTTTTTTTAATCTTGTTCATGATTTAATGAACATTAGAGGATTCCAGGGGTAAGGACTGAAAGTCCTCTCTTTCTCTCATTTTCTGCCGTCCATACTTGGTTGAACGTAATGAAAAAAAATGATGAGACTCGACGGTCTCGTCTCAAAATCCCAAGACTGTATTGGGAATAATAAAATCTTAAAAAAATAGCAATTGCAAAATTGTAGATTGACCCCGATTGGGGAATGGCTTGTTTATAGAGAACGTTTGTTTTCTAGGTTGACGACAAGCTCGGAAAAAAGGCACGAGACAGATTCGTCAAAAATATTTTCCCAGGCTACAATTCCAATGCTTTTGTTTCCGCATAGAGTGAGCATCTTTTTCTCGTAAAATCGGTTTACGAGTTTCAAATTTACAGCTACGTAAAGAATTCTAAATTACTTATATCAACGAAAATGCGGATAATTATCGGCAAAGTTGGTACGCAAATAAGTCGTTAATTGAATTCGCTAAACGTTCGCAATGGAAAACTGAAGGAAAAAAACCGCGTCGATTCGTCGAAACTCTGTATGACGATTCAGCACCACCGTAATATACATCTAAAGACCTTTTTTTTATCCACTCGCAAGAATATTTCGAATGATCGGTTGATACAAAAGATTAAGAGATTGAACGAAATTTTGAAAATCGTCGACGATTTTTTTTTCATCAAAATGTTCGTACCCTACAAATCTCAATTCTTTGTTTCTCGGTTTCGCAATATTGACAAACAACGGATCAAAGGTCATCGCAATTTTTTTTTTCAGTTTTTTTGCAAAACTATACGGCGTTTATTCGCATGAGCGATCATAAAAAAATATTCTCTATGCAAACACGGGCTTAATTGTTTGTAGTGAAAAAAAAAAATGAAAATGGCGATTTATCTTAATTTTTGGGTTTTGCGCGATCGACGCGCAGTATACTAACGCGAAAAATATCGGCTTGCAACAAAGTCGAAGAAGGGTTAGAAGTTCTCAAAGGCTCTTACGTATCTACAATTGTAGTCAGTCTTCTCAAATAAAAAAAAAAGCTTCGTAACCTTTTGCAAACGATCCACACTTGGAATCCCGTGACTCAACGAGGCTGAACCGTCACCCCTTTTTTTTCGTTGTTCGTGACCTATCTCGCTGATCTACTTTGATCGTCTTTTGCCCGATGAATTTCTCATGACTTTTAGAGCATTCGCTGTGGCAACGGCTTCGGGATTTTTGTTGGCCGGACAGTACTTGATGGTGTGAGCGCTATCGCCGCAAGCGCCACAGATCGGACACGTGTATGCTCTGCAAAAGCGAAAACGTTATTTTTATTTGTACGATCGTTAACGATTATTTTTTTACGTATCAGAGATGAAATTATAATTCTTCAGTCAACTTTACGTTCTTTCAACCACCCTTGTTGTCATAGAGTGAGAATCTATGCTCGGACCGTGGGAGAGATTTCCGAGGGGAGATTTTATAAAAAAAAAGAATCGACGGTTTACTAGTCGAACAAATGGCCATACTGTTCAATCAATAAAGAAAATTAGAAACTTAAATGCTGAATAGTGTGCTTTTTTTCACGAATCCATAGCAACAAATGTTTTTTCATGTTCATACTCACTATGGCAGTACCATTGGTCTTATCTTATTATTGTGAAATGACGAAAGACAATTTGTCGAAATGAATCTAAAAATGTATAACTGAATTGCCAATAGGTGTACAGAGTATACATTTAACAAAGTTTCCGAATAAAATTTATGGGCGGTGGCGAATTATAATTTTATCTCGGGGTGGATAAATGGCGTTGAAAAATTGTGTGTAATATGTACCGAAGAATTGGGCAACTGACGCGACCGTCGGAATCTTTGAGGAGATGACAACGATAAAAGCTCGTTTTTTCACCGTTGTTCTTGCAAAATGCGCACTCCGTGGGCAACGGTTTTTTGTTTTTTTTACGACGAGGATTCGGTATCGGGATAACATCAGTTTCCAATTCCGGACAATACTCGTAGTCACGACCATTGTGCCGAAACTCTTCCATCACGTCTTCCGCTAAAAAAAATGTGAATTAACTACATATAACGAGTCATAAAAAGTGAAAAAAAAAGGACGCGAATAACTAAATTAACATCACAGTTAAACGCAACGTTACGGTCTTTTTAATTTCAACAATCGATGTATAATTTTTCTTATGTTTTCAATTCGCTCGGAAACGGCAAATGAAAGGTTGTTTATCCTTATCCGTGCAACATTGTAGTCGTTCTGTGCCATTTGTACAGTGCGTTCTTCTATCGGCTCGCCGTATTACATATTCGGCAAAAGTTGAGATTCAAAGGAGAATTTTTATAATTTTGCAAAACGAACCAACCCTGATGCTTATAATCACATCGTCCAACTCTGCATTAAGGGTGGAAATAGGGTTAGACGGTTTAAAAAATCGATTTTTTTTTAAATTTCATAAATTGTTAGTAAAACTATTGAAAAATATGTTCCCAAAATTATAAATGAAAATTCCGACTCGTTCTATTGTTATAAGCCATTAAGGTATTAGTCTGGTAACTTAAGTCGATTTTCATGTCTTTTTTGGAGGGCGTTTTTTTGTAGGAAAATAAGAATGAATCGTTTTGGATATTTAGAATGTTTTTATTTACATATTAAAGATACAAAAAAAAAATTTTTTGAAAAAATTTAATAGTTTCCTATTATTATCATCGATCGAAGTTTTCACCTCGAAAAAAAAGCGCGTGGGTGGCCCCGGTGATTTTGGCTCTTGATGTCATCTGAAATCAAAAATTCTTGATAATTCTTAATCTATAGACATGTCATTCTGGTAGGAACTACTGAAGTTAAATTTCATGGATAAATAACAAAATGGCGGACTTTGAAAAAAAAAACTTTTTTCCAAAGTCCGCCATTTCGTTATTTATTCATGAAATTTAACTAAAGTTAAATTTCATGGACTAAAGTTTAACTAAAGTTAAATTTCATGGACTAAAGTTTAACTAAAGTTAAATTTCATGGACTAAAGTTTAACTAAAGTTAAATTTCATGGATAAATAACAAAATGGCGGACTTTGGAAAAAAATAACTTTTTTCCAAAGTCCGCCATTTTGTTATTTATCCATGAAATTTAACTTCAGTAGTTCCGACCAGAATGACATGTCTATAGATTAAGAATTATCAAGAATTTTTTATTTCAGATAACATCAAGAGCCAAAATCACCAGGGCCACCCACGCGCTTTTTTTTCGAGGTGCCAACTTCAATCAATAATAATAATAATAAACTATAAAATTTTGTCAAACTAAATTTTTTTTGTATCTTTAATATGTAAATAAAAACATCCTAAATATCCAAAACGATTAATTTTTATTTTTCTACAAAAAAACCCCCTTCAAAAACGACATGAAAATTGGCTTAAGTTACCAGACTACTACCTTAAAGTGAGTAGCTCTCCTTCAGGCCCCCAGCTACTATTTTTTCAAACGCGTTTTTCTGAAAACGACTTTTTTTGAACTTGCGTACACGCTAGTTTGAAAAGTTTTCAACCAATCGTTTTGAAAATTGGCAGTTACTTTCTTCATAGTATTGCGCTCTATATGAACCTAAAATCGGAATAATATCATTATTTAAAATAATTTTTTTTTTGCAAATAAAGTTGTAAAAAATGGCAAAATATCATACTTTTTTGTTTTGACCCCTGTAAAAAATTCAATTTTCTATTTTTTTTTGATAGCATTTAGGTTCATATAGAAGAGAGACATATAATAAAAGTAAATTCCAACCTCGTTCGATTTTAGATGAAAATTACGGCTTCCAGAATGTACGCAAAATTCTGAGTCTGATTGTGACCTGCAATATGGGGTCGCTAATATCTTCGGTGTTTTTCAAGGAAATTCTTCAAAAATTTTATAGTATATACTTCAATATATGTATAAAATATTCTCGAAGTTTCAATAAATTATATTGATTTTTATAACACAAAAAAATTCATGAGAATCCTTGAGAAAACGCTGTCCTAACCCTATTTCCCGCTTTAACAGCGAGAGAGAACAATTACAATAAAAAAATTATAATGAATCAGGCTTGAAAAAGAATCTAACGAAGAAGCGTAAATATTGATATCCTTTACTATCGGTGTTTACATACGATACTTTTTCGAAAAAAACTTCGTAATAATAAAAAAGTACGCGTAAGTAAAGAACAAAAGTGAATATATTTACTTTCGCTCTGACGCTATTCTTTTTCCCTCCTGTAAAAATATATATCTGTCCAATCGTAGTAAAAAAAAAAATTGGTAAAAAAAATCGTAACGAATAAAATAAAGGGCAGTTTATGAAAGTAACGGTCATCACAGTGGTAAAGATTACTTTGTTTTTCATTTACTATACCACGTTCACTCTGTTACAGGACGCGCACACGTCGCACACAGCATATCTAGTGTGAAAGTCGTCCGGCTCGACCGAGGTGCGCTCATTTGTTTACAAACAAACGGGTACGGCACGAAAAAAAGAGTCGCGAGCGGGCCAGAGAGGCGGAGAGCTCGTTGCCGACGGAAACCTCTCGAGAGATATGGCACGAACGGGATCACCACCTCCCCCTTCATAACAACTTTTTTCGAAGCGTTCACTGCAGATCTACTGTGTAGCTAGCAGCTATAAATCACTCGGTTCGATTTTTTTTCTTCCTAACGACACCACTCTACAGGGCAGCCATTGTGTTTGTGTCATTTCTTCGTCTTATACTATACCGAAAAATATTTTGAAAAATAATAAATATGTATCTAGAGGACTCTGGCAAATCGTAGGATCCAGAGGGCCCCTAGCATACTTCGTGATCGAGTTAAAACTTTACTTCCGAATGAAAAATTGTCTCGTAGTGAGATATACTTCATATGTACAGAATTCTAGTTTTCGATATTTCGTATTTCAAGATGTTCTCGAATCGTTTCGAAATTGAAATATAATTCCTTCGCTTTATATAAATCACAAAGTTTTTGATATTTCGACTCTCAAGATTGGAAAATATTCAGATTCGGATTGAGAATTGTAAGCGGATGCGTTATTTAAAAATACAATAAATATTTAAAAAAAATATAATTTCTACGCGGCGAGAAAATTCTTTCGAACATTGCCGCGCTTGGAATTTTCGATAAGATTGCTTTTCGTACAATAAACAAATAAGAAACGTATTTTCGTAATTTTAAGCATGCCCCTTTTTAGCCAGACAAAAGATTTGACACACTTTTGTACGAATGTGTTCGCACGTTGTACCGAGAGCCTTTGCCGACGGACTGACGAGCCTTTGTCTAACGATCAATTCTTTTACGTATATCTTATCGGAAAATAGATTTAACGAAATGTGACGGAGACTTACGATTTTGTCGAGCGTGGGTGACCGGTCCGACGGTGAAGTTTGCAAAGAGCCTCTTCATCTCATCCTCGAGACTCGGATTGAAAGGATAAAAATAATTTGCTAGTACCGGCAGCCTGAGTCGTTGATTAGCCAAAACCTTAGTCATGGCTCCGCGTGTAATCACCGGTCTTAATTATATTCTATTCGAAGGTAAATAACGGAAAGAAAACACTTTGAACTTTCAAAGAGAAGTGCAGTCGCGAGGCCAGCAATTTTCGGAATACTAAAGACTACCGGCTACCGGTGACCGGTCAGCGACGGTGTACGTCAAGCGACCAAGAACGTGGACAATGGGAGGGGATGCAGAGTTAGCGGAGAGGGAACCGTGTCGAACGTCTCAAAAGGAAATAGAAAAAAAAAAGGGCGGCTGATTTGAACCTGATGGCGCGTGTCAAGGCTTAACGACGCTATAGAAACGTCAGGGAAGAATAACCAAGTAGCATTTTGACAAAAATTATCCAAAGTTTTCCCACGGATTACGTAGCTTACGTAAGATGTTTTTTTTAGTTGGTCCAGAAGTTAAGTACGCTTAATAAATACATTCTCAGCCATTCGGCAAAATTCGTTTCTTCTTATCAATTCTTCAACATTTCGAAAATCACAGAAAATTCAATAAAAAATCATCGCACCGACGAGTACTCACATGGCGATAGAATAAAAATTTTCTTTGCAATCGTCTACGTAAAGCATCTTTGAGCGTTCAAATAAAAAAATTATTTTTCTAAATGATAATTGGATACTTCTTGAAACGTTCGAATAACTTTTGTCGAATGGGTACTTGTGAGAGAAAACGGATTCGAAAACACAGCGATAATCTGCGTATACACGAGGAAATAATCCTATAAATTGATCATTTCACTAATCCTCATCTTTATTATTACTGTGTAAATATGTAGGCACTGAACAAATAATGTTTCATAATTTGTTTACAAACATTTACATTTACTGATCTGTTTTTTGTTTATTTGTAGTTTTCTTTTTTTTGTTCAATCAATGAATATTCTCTGCGTGAATACACAGTCCTCGACTGCCCTGGAAAATCCCTCGAGCAATCAAAATCCGCATACTCGTTTGCCATTAACTCATTTTCTCTCTCGCAATATCTCACTCACTGATTTTTTTTTTTTTTTTTTTTCTTTAATTGCCCGACGACAATCTCACTTCACGCCCCGTTTCCCGTTTATCCAGCATTGTATGCACTTCAAAATTTCTAATTGCGATCTCAATAATATTATATGAATATATATACTTTATTATGTATACCTTTTTTTCTTTTCCTTTTCATTTAGTCTCTACACGCTAAATATATCGTTCTTCTAGGCTAAAAATTACCACGATTAATAATAGTTACATACTCTAGTTGCAATCATAATTTCCAAATTATAATAACATTACTAATTGGTATTTAATATGTATGTCAACCATATAGTGTCTCGTGTCGAAGAGTCGGATAGAGAGAAAAGAGAACTAAGGATAAACGCAAACTCTAACTTTGGCTAAGAATTTCAATATTGCCGCAGCTTTCGAGAGCACAACGATGGTTTTGCGTTATACATTGTGCAATTCGCTATGCTCGATACACCAAACGTTTCTTACCATTGTTGTGTTCTCAGATCTCGGAATATCGGACTAAATTGAAAGAAAAGTGGGAAAAAATAGAAAAGACCAATACGAAGTTTTGGAGACTTGTGTTTCGTGTAAATTTCTATGTATACGTGTATTTTTCTTTGTCATTCTCTCGGTTATAATCCCGGAACGACGAGAGTCAAGAATTTCCATCAACATTGTTTTTTTCCCTTCCACAACTGAAATCCCATTTCGAGAATATAATAAATAAAATGACATTATCAGACATTAGCGTACAAACGAAAATTTCATAAATTTTGGTAGTTTATAATTCCATTCGATTTATATCCATTCTCTCGTTCTCGTTCGTTTACAATGGTCATCGCGAAGAGAACAT
This sequence comes from Oxytorus armatus, assembly GCA_958009045.1. NCBI lineage: Eukaryota > Metazoa > Arthropoda > Insecta > Hymenoptera > Ichneumonidae > Oxytorus > Oxytorus armatus. Next base: position 635,644 of record OY253751.1, on the reverse strand, counting down.
ATATGTATGGGGAAACACGTCGCGCAAATGTTCCTGTGCGAGAGAGATGTTTTTTTTTTTGTTCGGTGAATATACGAGAGTTTTCGCACACTCGAGGATGGACAGACCCTCGGTATGTGCAACGAATTTATTAGGAATGCACGCGTTATTATTTTCATGAATTCATCAAGTTTTATTATATACTATGTATTTATATCATATCATATCATATATATACATATACATATATTCATATATATATGTATATGTATATATATGATATAATCCAATGATCTCTCGGGCGTGCCGACGACGCGATGGTCCATTCCGAATAACTATGTAATTATTATAAATATATTTATACGATAATCATTGCAATAATAATGATAATAGGTCCATGCTTTTTCTTCATCTTCTTCATTTTCCTTAATGCGCGTGTAATGCAATGTAGGTATGAGTGAGAGCGTGTATACTAGGAATGTACATAGTGTACGCTAATATATATATATATATATATATATATATATATATATATATATATATATAAATATATATATATATTAGGTTTGTGTATAAAACGATGATACATTATACTAGACTCGTTACTCGTTTATATCAAACGACAGATAATTATGATATCGATTTCGTTTTTTTTTTTAAATTATTTTTTAGTCTCATGGTGCGATAGCCGCAATAAGTGGCATCGTGGTTTCGCCGCGATAGGCTAGTCTTGTCCTTGTCTTCTTCGTAGTAGTATTTAGTAGTAGTAATAGTTAGTAGTATAATGTTTATAATACGTGCTTAGCACGTACCGTCAACCGGACATGGTTGGAATAATAATAAATGTGAAAACCTCCACGATGGGGGTAGATTACAATATTTATACAAATAGGTTCAAATGAATGGCCAACAGTATTTCTTCTTTTTCGTTTTTTTTTTCTTTCTTCGACTAAAATACACACGGTATACTACACACGGATATTGGTGGGCGAAAAGGTATATCCGTCTCGTTCGACTGCGATATATATATATATATGTATATATATTACATATATATATATATATATATATATATATATATATATATATAATCTAATTAGTACCATCATTCTTTGCTTTTGTCATTCACCATAAATAATAATTCGCCGGTCAAACATTTTTACGTTTTTCTTTAAATATAATATATTCATTGACACATGTATTTTGTTGGATTACTCTTCGGCCGCGAGAGCTCGTCATCTATGATAAAACATAATTGATAAAAAAAAAAATGTACAAATAATTCGTCTATGATAGAGCTCTGATGACGCTGTTTTTTTTACTCTCACATGATTCTTTTCGAGCATACGAGTCATTTCAATTCTGGGGGCAAAAACAAATTCGAATGGAAAAAAAAGTGGGAACAATCATTTGCTCGCGCGTACACACACACGCACACACATATTCATCCATACGCACACACCGAGAGCAATGCGATGGAATGCAATTTCGGCAATGGTCTCTCAAAAAATATGGCCACTCATTATGGACCGTCTGTATGTGATTATTTAACGTTAAATACTTTAATACTTCTAGTCGTATACTCTTGCTAGAGTAAAAGTGGTCTTGTGCGTTCCGCTGTGCCTCAGTTCGCGGAACGTGTCATACAGGCAATACAGAGTGCTTTAGCGCATGTATCATTTCATTATTTACTATTATTTCTTTTTTAATTATTTTTTTTGTTTTCTTGTTTGCTCTCTTGATATGCTGATAGTACTAAACCTAACAAAACTTGTCCTTACATTTCTCATTTGGTATGTCTTAGTCTTATTTTATTTTTACTTTTTTTTTTTAAATAAAAAGAGAAACAGAATAGAGCACGGAGGAGAGGCGGGGGGGAGGTGATGTCGAGAATCTTTACTATTTTTATACTTAGAATAAAATACGAGACTTTTTTTTCAATGAGATGCAATTAATTTCGTAAGAATGATGAAATTAATGTTTATGACAATGAGCAGATCCATATTTGTCACCGTTAAAATAACGCGAAATGAATCATTTTTTCTTTTCTTCTTACAGACCAAGTGGCATTTTATAAACGTTAGATGATGCTTAGAATTAAATGATTGGGGTTCGGTCGAGGGCACTCGTAAAGTAATCTAAATTTATATACTCCCTCTCACAGGGCTGACGGTGAAAAAATAAACTCGCGCGTCAATTCTAGTCACATTTATAAAATTAAGATAAAAATGTACAATTTGATGTTTCTTTCTCATTCAACGTCCGACTGATAGCTCGGAAATAAAAACCGATCCACGTGCGATTCAGATGCCCAAATAAAAACAGCGGATATTTCTCTTCCGATATTCGATCTTTGCAATTGATGCATTTAACGTTTGCTTTTGAACCTCTCGTCATCGTGTACTTTCATTTTTAATTAAATTTTTTGTTCTTTTTTTGTTTTCAATTCGCGCCACTCCCGTACTTACGGACTACGGAGATGAACGATAATAAGCGCATTAAATTCATACGCCATTACACATCTATCTCTGCCTATACAGTCATATCACAATACCACTTTTGTTCTCGTTCCTCATTATTCTTTTTTGCTTCATTACAAAAATTGCTATGTATCATTGTAGAAACATCAAATTATTTCTGGCTAGCGTACTGTACACACACACACACGCGCGCGCGCAGCTCGCATACGTACGTTTTCTACGATTCCTTTACAAGTACCCTTATGGTGAATGTTCGAATGCAACTAAGTCTTTTATCATCAAAAATATCAATGGGAATACCTCTATTTATATTCATAATTCATATTTAGTTTTTATATACCTTCAGCAAACAGGAATACTCGTATCCAGTCATTGTCTCGCGGAGAACGATTATACAGTACGGCCTGGTTATTTGTTTTAACGCTTTATTCATTTTTTTTTACTGATCTACTTGAACACGTTACGCGCTGAAAAAGCTTTGGAAACCGAAATAAACTGGTGTTTGGGTTACTTGCACGCTGGATAGCATAACGCACTAACAAGGCATTTTCGACGACTCGAATGTACATGTCCGATAATAACGCGAGTTTGATAAATTTGTAATTTTTGTTTGTCATCGTTAAACGAGTGAATGCACGAGGTAAAAGCGATCATTCTGTCAATTTGATAGAAAAGAAGAAAAATTGTTTAGTTTATAAAACACTTTGTGACACAAATAATATTAATTTTAGGTCTCGCTATTGCACCGATATTTACAATTGGACGTTAATTTTCATATATTATCGTTCCAAATCAATTACTCTGAATATCAATTAATTATAGTACTAAGTTTCTTCGTCTAAATAAAAAAAAAAGCCACGTAGTTGTTTACAAGAAGCTCGCGAAGTATGTATTAATGTTTCTTAGAAAAAAAAAATTAATCCAGTCTGCAGTAAAGTATTTTTATTCTCTTTACCTTTTATATAAAGAGAAACAAGAAAATTTGAACTTTTTTACTACCGTTTTTAATACCCACGCGGTTGTGCATGCATCAAGTTCCTACAGCAACTCTCCGATAATGCGTTACACGACCGTGGTTCAAAGTCCATTGTGGAGTTGATTTTCATTTATTTTCATGTTGCAATTATTAGCGAACAAAAACAAAACTCGACCGAAAGATTTAATTCACAAAATCCAGTTCCTTCTCGATTTAAGATATAATTCGCAAATGCACCGGTATATGCATCGGTATGTTCTTGTTTGTGTTTTTACCGTATTGTTGAATAGACAATTTGTGTATCGATGCTCTGTGCTCTGTCCTACGATTGATGTTATTTATTTGGAACAAAATTCTTTCAAGCGAGATAATATCGCAAAGGGTAACGAAAGGATTAATAAAACGCGTGTTGAGATCGGTAAAAATTCCGCGTTACCAAACGAACGATAAATTCCCAACATACAGATCGTTCATATATATTGTCGCACTTTACGCATACAATCACATATCCGAAACACATACCGCCCCGCACACACACGCACGCACGCACGCACCCCCACATATACGAGGCAGAAAATAGTTGAAAGATTTCACGCGCGCGACAGTCTCGCCCAATCGTCCCTTCTCCTGAATATCAAGCAACGATTATTTCGAAAAGGAACTTGAATTGAATTTTATTATACAGTTTTCATTTTGTTTTTCGAAGGCCAAGTACGCTCCGCCAATACGGGAACGGACAAATCCTGATTTATAATAAAGAGAGAATGAACGCTGTTTACACTACGTGCTAAATTGTAAGATAGTCGTCCTGTTATTTATTTGAGAAACTCCGTCGGACCAGGGCCACTTTCCAGTAAATTTTCTGGTAAAATATATATAGTCAATCGCGGGGAAAATTAGCATTCTCGTAGACGCTCGAGCGTGTCGTTCAATAGAAATTGAGAATTTGGAGGGGTTCGCTCCGACACCGCATGACCCATCGCGGAACTTTTTTTTTGTGTTTTAAAGCCAATCTCGGCTGGCATGTGATTATGGCTCTGTACCGTTAAAGCATTATACATTTATATAACGCACACCGCGCCACCTCTCCCGGTCTCACTCTCTTTTTCTCTTCACTTGAGATGAAAATTCGTGAGAAATCGAGTAAACAAATTTGAGTAAAACCTACGGGGGCATAGCTCAGATCTGAAGGTGTTTGTGGTTGTGAGCTGGTTATTGGCTCCTCCTCTATGTCGTCGAGGATTAGTCAGTGGTACCAGATAAGGCCTGAACAGTTAGGGTTTACTGTTGTCATTGTTAAGAGACAACGTATCAGAGAGTTTTTGTTGCTGTTGCGCAATCTCACTGACCCCACCGCCGCTCATTAATTTAGCATTATTGTTTTCCGTGTTCGACGTTACCTTGGCGTACTCGCGCTTTCGCTGTTGTTGCTGCTGCTGCGTTAATTCGGTCTTTACGATCGTGATATCGGGATTATTTTCGAGGACGGAGCTAGCAGCTTTTGGTATGATAGTCGGTAGTTCGACGTAACCACCGCCCTCGCGTTTTATCGTTGCCGATGTCGTTGGTGTCGCGGCCATTGACGCGTTAGCATTGAATTTTTGTAATATATCATTTACCGCATCGTTATTATCCATCTCGTTGTTAATATCCATCGCGCTCGTCGCCGCGCTCAATTCCCCGGCCAGCGATATTCTGTCGGGGCCCTGTAACGTGGACAGATACGTCGCTAGTGTGTGAACGGTGACGTTTAAAAATTCCGCCGCCCGAAATAACGTTATTTCCTTTCTTCTGAGTTTCGCAAGAACTTCGGCGGGTCCGGGCTCGGACCAAAAGTCTCTCACTCTGAAATACAAGAGTTTTTTAGGATTATTTAATTATGCCATTTTATTAATTCAATAAACTGACACGCGCGCGTTACGGGGCCAAAAAAAAAGGTATTTGGGTATCACGCTACCTGTACGGATGTTTGAGGCAACCATAACTGTCGCGATATCTTCCGTAGAGGGTCCCGTACGATACACCGAGAATTTCGGCGGCAGTCTTCATCTCAAGTTCTTTGCTCTTTATTGCGTCCATGACGCGTCGCGTAAACGGCTCTTCCCAAAATTCTTGTCGTCGTCCCGTCGTCAGGTAATCATTCATCTTTATTACGTCACGAAATTGTTCGGGAATCGCAGGATTCGTTGCGTTCGAGTTTGACGGAGTATTGGGCGCTGTTGAAAATTCAAAAACAATCCTTGGTTATGATTCAGTCGTATCGCATTCAATGTTTTTAAATAAACTCTTAGATTGATAATACAATAGGATAATTGGCAATTAAATCTAATAACTTACTTTTTTTTTCCTGGTCGGACGCGCTATCGTCCTTGGACAGATAAGAGAGCTGTAAAAGAAGAAAAAACCAATTTTATGAACAAAGTTTTTGCGACAATTGATAATAATTGACAGAACATATATATATTTTTTTCAAACTAACCACAGGTAGTGGCGGTTCGTTATTCTCGTTCATCATCTCGTCGTCGCAACTTTCGTGATCACCCTCGCTCATCATCTCCTCCTTTAAACAAATATAATATCATATATATCTCGGCGCGAAAAACAAATTTGTATACTTCTATTAAGATTGAACCGAAAGCTCGATGTACGAGAGCTTACGGTGAACGTGCGTACGTTTCCGGTGAAACAAGTGATTTTCGGGGTGAATACATCGTGCGCCGAGGGTGGATCATCGAGAGGGGGGCGACCTCTGCGTCGTTGTTTCGGGGGTGGTGGTTCGTCGGGATCGCCCTCTCTCAATACCGTCTCGACACCTGGAGTCCCCGATCCGGGACTGTGACCACTGTTGTTTACATCGTTCTGGACCGAATCACTCCGCCAGCTTACTTCCGCGAGACCCTTAATGTGCAAATCCTCGGCGGTCTTTAGTAACGATGACAGTCTTGTCTGTAAATTCATTATTATTATCCATCGATATATATATATTTATTTTGTCAAAAACAAAAAAAAAACAAGTTATTTTTCTCCGTCAAGATGATACGAAAAATATCAAAATCCATGTCCGCGATCGTTCGAGCGCATCATCGAAACTTTCTCTGCAAGAGTATGTAACTTTCTATATTGTCTCGCGGGGCTCGATGAATTTGAAATAAAATTGTGCCTCTATGTCATTCGTCGAAGCGGGTGGCTGATATAATGCAATATTATTTTTTATAAAACGACACAATTTCTCTCACGTAGATCTCAATCGCGCGGTACGCACGAGGGTTATACCAACTATCCAAAGTTCCGCCATCTATACATCTCTCTCTGTGTCTCGATTTGTCTGTCGATGTGTCTACCTGTCTGACGTCAAACGCTCCGAGCCTGACCGGTCGCACTGAATAATTTATTTGCATCGATAGGGTAAGGTGTGCGAGTGTATGTGTGGATAAAACAGGTTGGCAACTTGGGGAAATAAGGAAATAACGATCGATCATACAATCCGGAAAATTTCGAAGGATTTCAACGTTTTTTATATTTAGCCGTAGAAACTTATTTTTCTATCTTTCGTTCCTTTTTTCTTTACTCCTAAGTACGCTCGTTCAGAGCCGTTTCACGAGCCCTTGGTTTACCCTCGATACGTTCGAACTTCGATGTTAATTGGAGAACACAGAGCCACTTACGTGATCGATGTTGATCTCTCCCTTGTACATGAACTCAACGAGTACTTTGATGTCCGAGAATTTGACGTCCCGCATTATAACGATCGGATCTTTTTCCTCGTATTGCGACAGTATGGTGTCAAAATACGTACTACAGGCTGAGAGGACGACCTGCACAAAAAACAAACAAACGATACAAAATTAATCAAACGTCGTCATATATATTATCACTATGACTGGCAATCTGTGATACCGATTTATCATTTCTCTCCTCGAGACTACAAGAGTGTCAAGGGGCATCTGAGGAAATGGGGAATTGCAGCATTAAAATTACACAAGTCGAGTAAAGTTTTTCATCGTTTTGGACGAGAAGAAAGAGACCCCGCCCAAAGTTCGTCAGACTACAAGTCAATAGCCTGAATATTTAATGTCGAAGGCAACGTTACGTTCGGTATTGATTTTCACGAATTTAACGTCTCCGCAAATAAGGCAGTAAAGTAAGAAGGAAGAAAAGAGTGAGAGAGAAAGAGAAGAGTAAAAAAAAAAAATAGGAAAAAAACGTGCGCGCGTGGAAGGCGATGGAGGCGCGTAACTTTTCAGTGCTCGGGCTATATAACGCTTTATTATACCCGCCTCTTTTATGGTGAAATACTGCGATAAAGGAAAAAACGTCGCGAGAGAGAGAGAGAGAGAGTTGAGGGGGGAATGAGAAGAAACTAGTCTGGTATAGAGAGTGAGAAAGAGAGAGGAGAAAAAATTGAAATTATACTCCTCGCTTCATATCGAGACATTCCGAGCCCTGGGCAAGTCGGAGAGCGCAATTTTTCCATCCTCCCTTCCCCCTCCGCAGCCCCCGCGCGTTTTTTCTCCCCCCCACCCCCCCAATCGGACCTCTACCGTACCGCCCCCTCTTGCTTCGTACACTCAGCCCTCGCCTTCTTCTTCGCCATTCCGGTAATAAACCCTATATATCTCTCTCGTATATAACTGAGCGATCCTTCTTCGCGAAAGGAAACCGAAGTTGCTGGGTGTGTGTGTGTGTATGTGTGTGTGTGTGTCGAGTATACCGAGGGAATGAGGAAAGAAGAGAAAGAGCAAAGACGCGGGGAAAGACTTATAACAAAAAAAAAAAAAAAAAAAAAAAAAGAAGAAATAAGAAAAGAAGAAAAAAACTGGCCCAAGACGTGTATCCGTACGATCATACTGAAAATCGTCGGAGCGTAATGCGCTCTTTGTTCGATTGCCGGTTTATACGTTGTACACATATATAAACTTATCTACACTCTTTGTACATCTTCTTAAACGAAATTATTTTTCTCTTTCAGACACACCAAAACAGTCGGACAAATAAAGGAAAAAAAAGATTTTTAAAAGCGAAGGGCTTCTCGAACATAGTTTAATTTTCATTTTATGTTCTCCCGAGGCAAAGTTGAACGGGAACGATCGATGAAAACGTTTCGTAGACGATTCTTTTCCATCGGCAATGTGTGCGTGTTCACTGTTCACGTTGTAAAAATGTGTCGTGATGGCTATCCGCGAGCTCGGGCCTCATTGAATGGACGAAGGAAATACAAAAAAAAGTCAAAGTACGCGACGAGCCTTGATTCGTTCGTTTAACGATTTATCCAATTTCTATACGGGGTGGGGGAGGAGGAGGCGAAGTTGCGGATATATCGAGAGAGCATCGTCGAATCTTTGCCGCCGACTAAATGGAAAAAGAGAGAGAGTCAAGCAGACACGAAGAGAATTGCTACTCACGTATGTCCGTTCGGGCGCGGAATTAATTAACGAACTTTTGTTTTTTTTTCTCTCGCTCTTTTTGTCCTGCCCATCTCCCTCTCTCTCTCTCTTTCTCTCTCTTACTCCCTCTGACTCCCCCTTGGCTGAAACAATGAATCGTCGGTCCTATACACCTTTTTCTGTTTTGTTTTTCTCCTTCGTTTTGTCTTTTCATCGGGTTTTTTCCCCTTCGATGTTTTTGACGCTTGTACGCGTTGTAGAACGTCAGTCGCAGTCCACAGAAGCGGCAAACGGCAGCTGCAACAACGCGAGTTGAATTTTCGCGGTACGTTCCATCGCCACCAATACCGAAAACAATTTTGCACTCTCGGAATATGGTTTTTGTTGCACTCTCGGAATATGGTTTTTGTTGCACCCTTTGATTTTGGTCATGCGAGGATTAAACATCGATGTATAGTGCATGATTAATTGCTTTTAGGGGATTTATCCCAAAACAAAATAACTCATCTTTCTTTCTCTCCCTTTCTCCGGGAATTACGAAAATCGTTGACCCGCGCCACATAGCGGGAATATTCAAGTTGCGGAAGGAAACAAAAAAGAACCCGTTTTATGTCTTAGAAAGAGAAAGAAAAAACATTAAGAAATTTAATCGTCGTCTCGAGCTCTATGAGAGAGAGAGAGAGAGAGAGAGGGTTGAAGTCTTTGACGAGTAGTACGGGGGTGACCGGCAATCGGGAATTTATTGATCAGTTCGCGTATCCCAACGATCCGGTAAGTTGCCGGAGCGATACGGAAACGGGGTCGCTCTGTTTTCTCTGTGCCTAAGGACGATCTTGAAAAATGCCTCGCGAGACAATCGACCGACGAGTGACGCGGTTGACGGAAAGAAAAATAAAAACAATCGATCACTAAAACATTCCAGGAATCTTTCAGAGAGCGATTGAGGGTAACAATTTTCTAGTGTGTATTTTTACGAGGTATAAAAAATTCTAATGCTGCTTTTGAAATTAACGATTAACGAAATATTGATTGACGGATGAATTTATCAGTTTTTCCGAAGCGCATGCAATTTCGCTGTCGTATGATATATTATTCAACCGGGTTTCTCGCGGCAATTTCAATTGGCAAACGGTCTTTCGGAACTGCTGCTGCTGCAAAAAAAAAACGACGAAAGTAAAAAAAAAACAAAAGAAATTCATAAATCTCCGAAGAATGAATGGAGCGGAGGAAAAAAAAGAATGAAAAACAGCGTAGAAGAGGCGGAGGGGACGGAAAATAAGAAGAAAAAAAAGTACCACGCGAGAGTTTCGAATCGGCTGCACACACCGTTGTGCGCCAAGCGACCGATGAAATGACTCACCGGTGATTTACACGTTATAGGTATATCTCGCTACATATATATTTCCATTTCAGAAACGATAACGCTGTCGGTGGAGAGCGTTTCGCTTCGGTACCGAAAGAAACGAAAGAGTGAGACGAATATAGTGCGCGCCGTGAGCGGCTCAAAAATTCTTGGAAAGCGTCGACGCGCGAAGGCCGTGACAAAAAAAAGTGATCGAATCCCCCCCCCCACTCGAAAAAAGTGACTTTATAACATTTTCGAGTATTTTAGGGAGGTTGGGCAATAGCTTTGAAGAAAAAAAAAATCTTTCAAAAGTTTCGTTAACGCACGACCGTACATCAAGCGTGAGCTGCTCTACAGCGACACGTTTTAAAATATGAAATCACGAATCGCGAATTATTTGCAAATATTTTTTTGTTTCGATGTGTTTTTGAAGAACAATCCACAACGACCATGATATTTTCATTCTCGATATACGAGGGGGGTCCCAAAAAAAAAACGGGAATTTCGTCATAATTTCTTTATCTTTTAATATTTTTACACCAAATTTCGATCACCTTCAAAGTATTCTCCTTTGACCACAACGCACCTCTGCAAACGATCCTTCCAATGTTCAAAACATTTTCTAAATTCACTTATCCGGATGTTCTTTAGGCCTTACAGCGATTTTTGTTTTAACTCCTCCACAGTGGCAAAACACTTTCCTCTCGTGTCCCTTTTGAGTGTGGGGAACGAAAAAAAATCACAGGGGGCTAGATCCGGTGAGTAGGGGGGGGGGGGGGGGGGGGGGGCAATTGGTGTCATGCAGTTTTGGGTCAAAAACTGCTTTACGGAGTGAGGAGGATGGAGGAACCAGTCACTCGTGCGCCAAAGATCTGCCCTTTTCTTCCGGATACTCTCCCTCAATCTTTTTAAAACCTCCAAGCAGAACTTCCGGTTGTCAGTTTGACCCGGGGGAACGAACTCCGCGTGCACAACACCTCTGCAATCGAAGAAAAACAAATGAGTATTGTCTCGATGTTTGACTTCACTTGGCGAGCTTTTTTTTCGGACGAGGAGAGCGAGGTGTCTTCCACTGGCTTGATTGCTGCTTAGTTTCGGGGTCGTATCCATAGTACCACGATTCATCACCGGTAATCACCTTGGAAAAAAGTTCAGGGTCCTCTTCGAGCTGATTTTAAAGTTGAAAACATGCCCGAACTCGACGCTCCCTTTGCTCGTCCGTGAGAAGGCGAGGGACAAATTTGGCTGCAACTCTGCTCATGTGCAAATCTTCGAATAAAATCCTCCGAATTGAACTCCATGACATCCCAGACATCTCACAGAGTTGATCAATGGTTCGGCGACGGTCTTCACGAATGAGAGCATTGATTTTGTCGACGTTTTCGTCACTTCTTGACGTTGAGGCGCGTCCCGAACGGGGTGGGTCTTCAATTGACATTTCTCCATTTTTAAAACGTGAAAACCACTCGTAGACTCTGGTTTTACTTAGGGCAGCATCTCCATAAGCAGTCTCAAGCATTACGGTAGTTTCCGCAGCCGATTTCCCCAACAGGAAACAAAATTTCACGGCCGCGCGTTGCTCTCGACAATCGGCCATCACGTTTTCGCCGAAATCGAAAAAAGTTGTTTCACTACAAAAATCCCCACGGGCGAACCGATGCACTCACGGCGACGGAACTTCGCGCACTAACTCGGGAGACGTGTCCCCAAAGGACACGTCGTCGAGCAATGGGTTCCCCCACTCTCCCTCCCCGCCGCAGCGCAATTCCCGTTTTTTTTGGGTCCCCCCTCGTACCCCATCGCCTCGAAGACAATCATTGGAGGATCAATATATATAATTGATGACGGTCATTGTCCTAATATTCGCATTTTGCCCACATAATAATTGAGTATCATAGATTAATTAATAAAAAAACATTTAAAGGATTTTTTTCATATTTACTACAAATTTGACTGGGACTTTAGTGCTTCAGCTACGATAACAAAGGAATGAGGACGATTTTCAATAACGCAAAGAAAAATCGCGATTGGTGATTCAGGTTTAATTAGTAAATGGGTATAATTGGTAAAAACGGTGTACGTCGTTTCACTGTATTATCGATTATAAGCTTTTTCTTACGAGCATCAGTTAAATTAAATGTTAATCCATATAGAAAAGTAGCACTCCGACCGTCGAGGATATATTACCGTAGTGCATGGAAGGGTTGGTTACAACCAGCGATAGTCACCTTTCGTGGTGGACACACCTTTTTTTCTTCTTTTTTCGTTCTTTTTTCGAGAGTACGATACGCGAGTAGAAAAGAACACGGTGAGTTTCGCGAAGGCAATAAACTTCAATTAACACGCGCACATTCGTTATCGACCCGTTTCCGGATTCGTACACTTTCAAACTTACTTCGTTTTGCTCGAGAAGCCTACGTTTGCCAATATCTGCATATTTAGAATCAACGTAAACGCATGTATTCGTTACGAAGCGATTTAAATACTTTATACCTGGTGAATCAATTTTCATCAACATTTTTTATTATACCGTTGTTATATTTTTTTTCTAGCACGTATTTGAGAGGTGCGTGCGTGCTTCAGAATCTTTGTTCTCCTTTGGTTCGTTTTTTTTTTCTCTCTTTCGTTCTTTCGTTATGGACCATGGCGAGGATGGTACGGAATTTTTCTATACGCTACGTCGATAGGCTTAATAAGTGACTTATGGCGGATATGTAGGAAACCCAAGAAATATATTTTATAAAAATACCGCATTCGTCGTACAACACCTCGGCGTTGCATCGGTGCAGCAAATTCTCTTTCTGTTTTTCTTTCTCGACATCCGGTTTCGTTATCCTTCTAGTGACCCTTCGATCAACCGGAAACGCATTCCACTATAGGTTTTTTAATTTTTATTCTTCTTTCCATATGAGATTACAAAATTTACGAAGTCGATGATAACAGGTTTAACCTGATGTGACGAAAAATTCGGAAGAGATTCTCAATAGGATTAACGAAGCCTTCGATGGAGACGGTTCAACGTTGCACTCTTCAATCGATAATTTCCATTTTTCGCTATAGTTTTTTTCCCGATCCGCGGGGCGCACTACAACGTGAAAAAAAAAAGACAAATACTTGACCTAGAAACCAAGGCTTCGAGAAACTAGAGACCGTGGGGTCATTCGATTACAAAATTGTTTAGGCACGGAAAATATAGCTGCGGACGATTAAAAAACGATAAAAACATGTAAAATTTTTTGATATTGCGAAAAGTGTATGAAAAATCGGAAAATGAAAGATTGTTCGAAATGCTTTTCTGATGCTATAAGAATATATTCAGTTCGTAACATAAAAAAATTTAGGAATTCCGTTTGTCAATGATTTGTTTTATTTTCAATTAAATGCATTTTCGGATCGGTATATTTATTTGCGCGATCGTAGAAACATTACCAACAAACGCCCGCTTCGGTATTCTCGATAGGATTATGTTCGGCAAGTTGATTCACCCCTGAACGACTTGTATCCACGCCAATACACGTTTTACGTTTAATTTCCATACCATATACGAAGAAAAAAAAAAAAAATAAAATAACAAATAAAATAAAATAAAATAAAATGAAATAAAATAAAATAAAATAAAATAAAAAAATAAAATTTATTCGTAAATTCATTCGTTTATTTGTCGTTTATTCGTTAATAAAATAAAAAAATTAAATTTATTCGTTCCTCGAATAAATTTTATTTTTCATTTTTAACACCCGAAACGAGAATTCTGACTCGAGCACCTGGCCGCAGGTGTCATTAGGAAGCGAGGAAACAGCTGTCTTGTTAAAGCATTATCGGCACTGTCCTGCAAAGGATATACAATACCAACGGTAGAAAAATCATGGTCGTGGTAGTTTAGTTGGCACACGTTGATACATCGTTTCACCCTATAAAATACGTACGAAATAACACACAAACTGTACACGTGCGTATTTTATATATACGTACGCTGCGACTCGAGGCGCCCGAAAAAAAAAACAAAAAAAATCCTCCCCCAAGCCCCCACGAGAGCGCGTAACTGACTTCCTTTGTTTATGCCTGGATGAGCGCTTCGTCGAGGACTTTTCACCATCGTGTGTGTCCGTCGTGTTCTCACTCCCGTTTCTTTTTTTTCTTTTTCGTTCATTTCTACCCCCTCGTTCTCTCATACCTCCGGAGAACATCCTCGCAACCCTCTCCTCATCCTCCCTTATTCCCTTAACTCCGGCTCTCGTCGTACGACCCCTCGTTTATTTTTATTTTATTTTTTTCGACTTTTATTATTTTTTCACCGGCACAACGTACACTCCCATTATCAAGAGCTCCCTGTACGCGTGTCCGCTGTTCCGTATACATGTATGGGCGTAATATGGGCGCGTACGATGGGTAAAATGTGTGTAGAGAGCAGAAAACGGGAGGTGAGAGACGAAGAGAGGTGGACGTCCAGGAGAAAAAAAAAAGTGGAGGCGGCAGGCGGACAGAGGAAAAGAGAAAGCGCAGAGGGAACCCCGTTGGCCTCTGGCGCGGGTATTCTCAATTTAGGTGTAAGTATTGATTTTACAATTTGGAGCCTTACCAAAGTAAAAAAAAAAAAATGAAAAAAAAAAAGGAAACAAAAAATAAACCAAGCCAAATGTACTCTACTTTGATGGAGTGCCTCCCTCCCGCACTGCAGCCAGCACCGTCGACGACGACGAGGCAGCGACGCCACAGCGCTCGTTTTTTTCTTTTCTCCCCGACGTATATACGTAACACGCGCGGAAGAAAGAGAGAGACGGAATAATGCATTTTGTGCGCTTTGTACGGCGTACAGACGTACATAAATGTGCGAGCGAAAGAGTAAAGACGGAACAAAGAATCGAAATTTGATCGTTTATCAAGTTTTATGTTCGCGTACCCCAGGGCTTTCTGGAGCTTCGAGAAATCCAAGCGTGGATGGGCCACGTTTCGTTACTTTGGAACAAAAAAAAAAACTATCCTTTGTTTATTTTTCTTCTAACTTCTCTATTGTCAATTGTTTTAATGTAAAAATTGTGAGGATGCGGAGGATGCGGTAGGAAAAATATTGAAAATTGATGAAAATGTCGGATTATTTCTTTACTATGACCATCGAGATATTACGAAAGTTAATGACCCGAAGCGAGGATTACAGGAGAGAAGGCAGCGGAACGAGGGAGGATAGCGAGACACGCACGTCGGTAGCATTTGCACGGTGTTTATCGTGGACGAAGAATATAAGAAGATGGAGGAGGACAGTTCTCGCGGTTTGTTCTTGAAACATAACGCACAGAAAGAACTACCCATATCGCCGTTGCATATCGCGGGCACGGTATAAAACATGCCTGAAGAATTCTCCGATCTGCATCGGTCGAGATACCGGCAAAAGGGAGAGGGCATACCACCATCGAGCGGAACGGGGTTATTCTCTTTGGGGGCTCACTTTGCGGTATTAGATATATGTATTTAAATATGAATTTTCTGAAACTCGGGATATAATTGACTTTTAACCGATTGCAAAAAAAAAGGAGATTCAATAACCTATTCCGTTCGAATTTGCAATTAAATTGATTCGAGCAACATCGCTTTCATTTAAAATCCAAATAATTAATAAACGCCTTATGTTTTTTTTTTCATATAAAAAAATGTTTGTGGCGCTTCGTACGTATAATTAACTGAATTTACGTACGTTTACTTCCCAGTGTAGTTTTCACGAACAATATTATTTTTCTTCAAGGCCTATTTCCAGTTTAATTTTTATCTCTTTGGAAGAACATCAATTTGGCGGTAGAACACAGCTTCGCGTTGAACGCATATACACGTAAATGGGTTTTTCAAGCTCGTCATTCTCAAAATCACAAAGTGGATTACGCCCAGTTCTCACAGAGCGAGAAAGAAAGCAAGGGAGAGCGAGAGGTAGTGTGTGTGTGTGTGTGTGTGTGTGATTCATCTCGGTTCTTCGTGAGAGAGCATAGCAGCCTGGAAATTATTTTCCGGCGACTCCTGACTCGCTCCTTTGTCCGTGGGCGAGAGCACGAAAAAAAAAGGGGAGAAACAAAAAAAAAACCGGGGAATGAAACAGCAAGCGAGAGAGAAAGAGGAGGGGGGGAGGAGGATGATGGTGGAAAAAAGGGAGAGGACAGATGAGAATAAAACGACGAGGGAGAAAGAGAATGCGGAGGAACGAGGGAAGAGACTGGGAGTAGATTTAGTCTGGTAATATTGGTGAAATGTACGTATCAAGTATTTCCAGTGGAAATAAATAGAGATGCGAGATCGTCAATTGACGTTCAATGCCTGATAAAGGAGTAGCAATTGAATAGCAAGAACATGGCCGTTGAGGTAGTAGTCTGGTAACTTAAGCCGATTTTCATGTCTTTTTTGGAGGGCGTTTTTTTTGTAGGAAAATAAAAATGAATCGTTTTGGATATTTAGGATATTTTTATTTACATATTAAAGATACAATAAAAAAAAAATTTTTTCAATTTAATAGTTTATTGTTATTATTATTAATGATCAAAGTTGGCACCTCGAAGTTGGCAGCCCGGGTCCTAACTTTTTTTCTACCGAATCGATTGCTTTCAAATTTTAAAAGGCTACTCTACACACTTATAGTTCTCGTCGGAACTACCGAGAAATTTGTTCACCCCTAACTTTTTATTTTACAACCCCTTCTTTGCTAAAGTCCTTTTATTTTAGCAAAGAAGGGGTTGTAAAATAAAAAGTTAGGGGTGAAAAAATGTCTCGGTACTTCCGACGAGAACAATAAGTGTGTAGAGTAGGCTGTTAAAATTTGAAAGCAATCGGTTCGATAGAAAAAAAGTTAGGACCCGGGCTGCCAACTTCGAGGTGCCAACTTCGATCAATAATAATAATAATAATAAACTATTAAAGTTTTTCAAACAAATTTTTTTTTGTATCTTTAATATGTAAATAAAAACATCCTAAATATCCAAAACGATTCGTTTTTATTTTCCTACAAAAAAACGCCCTTCAAAAAAGACATGAAAATCGGCTTAAGTTACCAGACTACTACCTTAAGGGCCGGGTAAGGGTTTTCACTTTCGAAAAATCGAATTTCTATTTTTTGTCTCATCTTATTGTTTAACATTTCAAGAATATGTCCTTAAAATTTTAAACCGATCTAAGCAACATTCTTGAAGTTATTGTCTTATTAATCTCCTGGCCTTTAACGCTAGTTTTTCTCAAAACTACTTTTTCAAAGTCCGTGTCCACTGTCATTTAAAAACTACTTGACCGATTCATTTCAAACTTTGTACACATTTTCTACATATAAAATACCTCCCCCCAACGTTTAGTTAAATTTTTTTTTTTTACATTAGGGGTGTTTCCCACCCACAAAATGGCGGAATTTTTCGTGAAAAATAACAGTTCACACTTTAGATGGTCGCCAAAAATTGTTAAATGAAAAAAAAAATTATCAGAGAGCGTTGGGGGGAAGATTTGATTATAATTTGACTAAATTTTCATGGTTTTTCATTTTCAGATAATTTCCGGCCGAGTTATAGCGAACACCGCAAATTGTTTTTTTTCCAAGACGTTCTGGGGGAAGCTCCGTTACGGGCTTATGCTTCAATATTTCCGCATGAAAAAATTGCGACACAACATTGTCAAAAGTATGCTCAATAATGTACAAAAGGTTCGAATAAAATTGCTCATCCCATAGTTGAGAAAAAAAATCGCAAAAAAAGTGTTTTTTTTAACGCTGAAACCCTTACCCCTCCCTTAATATTCCTGACTACTGTATATTTGCGTAAAAATGTATGAAAACTGAAATATGGCCCGTGGTCAATTGATTCCTCGTTCATACACCGTAACAGACCCCGTTGATAAACGGCGGCAAAGAAAAATGGAAAGATTTTCGCAAAAGTTGTTCATTTTATAGATCGCTAGTGATATAGGATTAGATAGAATAAACGGATGAAATACCTTGTGTGCGCGAAGTGTTTGTCCCTCGCAGGCGAGTGTAACGTCGCAATAAGCCTGTCGTTCGAGCAACTGCGAGAACATTGTCTGTAAATTGCTGTGATGATACTTCCATCTCAGGCAGTACTGTTGGGGAAACATGTTCGACATTGTCGGTGTTTGGGCGGCTCCCGTTGTTGCCGAACCTGTAACGACGCGTTGCTCTCGTAGCATACGCGAGCTTGGCACCACCACCAATTCGTCCCTGTTCTCGTGCTTCGGCTCGCTCTCGACCCTTCTATCAAATCCTTCCACCTCGTCCCCCTCCTCCTCCGCCTCTTCCTCCACCTCCTCAGTTTGTTCCGTATCTGAAAAGTACGATTTAACTTTGTTAAACCTCTCGATCAATATTCGATACGTAAATTTTTTCAAACTCTAGCGATAATAGTTTGACAATGAAATTCATGAAAACAAAGATGGACAATGACATTTTTTTCGAGTTTCCGTTGTTGTCGTTGTGATTTTTGTAAATTATTCAATGTGAGATAAAAATATGTGTTTTCACTATCTCAGAGTGTTTTTAATCATGATCGGGAGTGATTGAGATCCGAGCATCTTCAGCAGCCTTTCTAATCACGATACCCGGGCGAGCGTCATCCCCGAGAGTTATAGCGCTTTAGCGTCTGTGGAGAGTTGTTGGTGTTGTTGTTTTTGTTGTTGAAAAGCACGTCGGAAGAGCAATGGTAAGAAGGTAGAAGGGAATGAGGTTTCGAAGGAGGAGGTGAAAATTATGAAGAAAGTTTGTGGTAATTAAGAAAGTTTCCAGCGACGCGAGACGCTATCCTTGGTGCGTCGTACAACCCTTACGGAAACGTTACTTTCTATCTATGATCTCTGGATTTTCTCGGCGCTTCGCGTCGTTTTCTCAACTCTGCTGACATTTTGGAAAATTCGTGTGTTACCTATTAATTTATGTGAATTTTTTTTATTCTCACACATCGTCGAACGCGTTTACGTAGATAGAAGGGACACGACGAAGCCATGGCTTTTTCACGATTTTTCTTACGTTCAAAGAATTATCCACGCGATAAATAAACGCTATTTGTTCCGGTATCAATATATAAATATACATATAGTTCGTTATTATTCGGGAATGAAAACAACGGTTATTTCTCTCGTACATCGTCCGACATTCGTACGTAAGCACCAATCTTTTTTTTTCCCATCCGCACTGCCCTTCTCGCGTGTCTGTGTTTGTTTTATCGTCGTGAAACTCTGAGAAATAGAAATAGATGGAAGGTACGTGCTGGCGTTTCAAAGAAAAATCGATGAAAATGTTTCTCCGGCAAAGTATGAACATTTTAAAGTCAAACCGCGGCTTTTCAACGAGAACCATTGTATCACAGGACGTAATTGAGGTCGTCCGGAAGAGAGTAATATTTGGGTGAAACCTACCGAGATTCTCGTCACTGTCTTCGACGTCTTCGTCGAGCTGCTGATCGGAGCATTCGTCTAGCTGCTCTTTCTCAAAATCGAATCCTTCCGAGTCCGCAAACTCGTCGATCCCTCGATCGTCCTCGGCCTCGACGAGCTCCTCGAGGTTCTCGCTCGGCCAGAACGAATTCACCGCGTTCTGGCTTTGCTCTTCCACCTCCACCGTCTCCTTCACCTTCCCCTCCACCGCCACCCGCACCTGATCGGATATCGACGATCGGAGCTTCGAGTGGCTCACGGGAAAATCCTTTTTCTGAAAGACGGAACGAGTACCGAGGATTCTTTATTTCCGCATCAAAGAGCTCGCATAGACGCGTTAAAATATTATACAACGGGGCCCGGGGAAATGAGGGCTCGTAATTTGTATTAAAGAAAAATCGATTACGAATCAGGTTTGTAATTTTTACAACTCTGGTATCGATACACCGAGACCTATTTAATTTAAATAAATATTTAATAGAGGGTTTTCCATTGACAATGCTGGTGGAAGTATAGAAACTCTCGTGAGCTCTTACGGTTGCGTCAGTTGTTACCGAGGGATGTGGAAAAAGTAACTGCACAGATGGAAGCACAAGAGGGAGAAATAAAAAAAGTTTACGAACGCGGTATATATATACAAGACTATATAATCGACAATTAACGAGTACAATTTCCGTAGATTGAGCGAATGGGATGACGCACGTTTTTCGTGTCTTCTAAATACAGTGAGAGAGAGAGAGAGAAAAAAGAAAGAGAAGCAACCGGCAGCCCGGTCCCCCCTGTACTTTAATTAAAATCCCTTCTTCGACACCCGTATGTACACGTATACGTCTAAACCGCTATATGTCTATCTCGACATCAACTATCATATACCGGCCATCGTGCTTTGGTTTGCGTCTCGAATTTCATTCCCATTTTTCATATGTCCAACTCTTTCGTATATTAATCGGATTTTAACACGTACGCGATCGTATTAACACTCGACTTGGCGCATTAAAAATCAGCAAGAAAAAAATTGAAAAGCGGTATGGTATGGAAAAAAGTAGCTCGATGAATCTAGCGGCAGTTTAAAGTTTGATCGATCACGACGAGAATGAGCACGGAATGGAGATTGAATCTTATCGGAAGGTTACAACGATTTCAGTGCACCAACTCATTTTGTGACCGAAATGCAAAAAAAATGTTATATTTTTTAAATTTCTCTCGCGACGCTATAGCCATTTATTTCCATTAAGGGGAGAAATAGGGTTAGACGGTACAAAAAATCGATTTTTTTTAATTTCATAAATTGTTAGTAAAACTATTGAAAAATATGTTCCCAAAATTTTGAATGAAAATTCCGACTCACTCTATTGTTATAAGCCATTAAGGGGGGAAATAGGGTTAAGACAGCGTTTTCTCAATAATTTTCATGAATATTTTTATACTATAAAAAATTAATATAATTTATTGAAACTTTGAGAATATTTTATACATATATTTAAGTATATACTATAAAATTTGTATACATATATTTAAGTATATACTATAAAATATTAGCGACCCCATATTGCTTGTTTTTCTCGGTACTATTTTTTCAAACGTGTTTTTCTGACTTTTTTTGAACTTGCGTACACGCTAGTTTGAAAAGTTTTCAACCAATCATTTTGAAAATTGGCAGTTACTTTCTTCACAGTATCGCGCTCTATATGAACCTAAAATCGGAATATTATCATTATTTAAAACAATTTTTTTTTGCAAATAAAGTTGTAAGAAATGGCAAAAAATCATGCTTTTTTGTTTTGACCCCTGTAAAAAATTCAATTTTCTATTTTTTTGATAGCATTTAGGTTCATATCGAAGAGAGACATATAATAAAAGTAAATTCCAACCTCGTTTGATTTCAGATGAAAATTGCGGCTTCCACAATGTACGCAAAATGCTGAGTCTGATTGTGACCTGCAATATGGGGTCGCTAATATTTTATAGTATATACTTAAATATATGTATAAAATATTCTCAAAGTTTCAATAAATTATATTAATTTTTTATACTATAAAAAAATTCATGAAGATCATTGAGAAAACGCTGTCCTAACCCTATTTCCCCCGTTAAAAATAGAAGTTAATAGCAGTTCCATTAATAGTAGAATTTTCATTAAAAATCATCAAAAACGTGATTTTCATCATAACGTCATCGATAAATACAGAAATAATATGAGTAAAAAAAATCTATAGATATATAAAAAATACTTCAACAATTAAAAAGTAAAAAATTACAAGTCCCTTGCAAGCTCCAAAGAAGACGGACAAACATCGCGTAAATGTGGCCACTTTTCATTCATATATTTCGACAAATGATGAAAAAAAAAGTGCTTTGCTACGGAGAAAATAATAAATGTATCTTTCGAACGAATTATTATCCATTCTATAAATGATAATAAGAGCGTATAGAAGCACGTACGAGCAAAGCGGAATCGGGTTTCCGTTAGATCGAGAGAGTTCGCGATAGCCTGGCGAAAACGTTCTCTCAATTTATCCTAGATTGATGCATTAGTAATGTTGCGGTAACAACGGTGCCGGGCTACTTTCTATTGTCAGCTTGTATATCTCTTCTGCGATTAGACGCTTCCGTGGAATTATTTCTCAGTTACCACGAGTAACATTATTCGATTTCGCAAACGAGTAATAATAATAATGTTTTCGTTGGATGTATCTACGAGAAATAATCAAAAATCTTCGTCCGCGCAAATGTTTTATTTTCTATTCAACATACGCTCTCTCTTTCTTTCTCTCTCTGCCGTGTGCTTTAATCGGAAAATATTGATTCTTTTTTTTTCACGAAGAACACGCGGAAAGTACGATATAGCCAATAACACGAGTGAGAAGCACTAGTGTATCATTAAGTGTCACTATTTTTATCCAAAGTATATATGCCGAATCGATTATTCTTCCGTCCAGGGAATTGCATGATTAATAAAAGAGAATATAAAATAGAGAAAAAAAAAAAAAAAAACCCTCGTGAGTCAAAGAGCCAACTCGAAACAAACTCAACGTTCCACGTTGCGTGTATATTTCCGATAACGTTCTTATCTACGTTACAAAAAAACGTTATACGTCTCCGCTCGAACCGAGAGATCGTAAAAAAAAGCGTACACTTGTCCAGTTAAAATTTTCACGCTAAATTTATCTCAAATGTAAATCGCCATAATCGAGAGATTTTTTTTTCTAATGCCAATATTTGTAGTCGGAGTGAGAATGAAAAAGTAAAAAAATTAAATTAACTCGTCAAAGTTATCGCAAATTTGAGGCGAGGTTGTCGTGTCGTCAACGAAAAATTAAGAAATTACGTTATAAAACGCAATACCTACAACGCTCGCAAATACTTTGCAGTGTTATTTCCCCCTTTATCAGAGATAGAGAGAGAGAGAGAGGCGACGACGACGTCGACGCGACCGCGCGAGCTTCGAGCACGGATACAAGTGTCCTCCTCGTTCTCCCTACTTTTGCATCGTCGCCACCACCACCACCTTTTGACTTTTGACTCCCCCTCGCGCAAGAGAACCCCTTCTCGTGCATTCTCACCGCCTCGCGACCAACTCCGCGAACCCCGCGCCGCACGCGAGCATTTTATCCTATGCGAGCCAAGCTCGTAACGAGAATTCGCGATTCCCTGTATTTTGAAATTAATAAAAAAAAAATCAAACCTATCAAAAAAAATTGCGAAGACTCGCAAAGTCATTAAAAATTATTGAATCGCGATCTTGGACAAAGAAATGAACACGCTGAATCGTTGACAATACAATAACGGGAAGTTTATCGAATTATCGAAATAATTTGTGGAACGGTGACAATCAAGAATTTTTCCTCCTCGACCCGGTTCGTTGTACGTTCACCGTGTGCTATCGGACACTTTTAGTCGAGATATAATCCGAAATATCTGCTCGATAAAATACATAGAAATTTCGACACCAATGTTGCCGGAAATATAGTCGAGAAGGTTTTGATGTAATAATAGTTATATACGAATTTCGTTAATTCGTGAACGGTTAAGGGTATAGGTTATCGATACATGGATGCATATATGCATATATAAAATATAGAGTGTCGAATGCTATTTTGATCTTTGGCCGCGCAATTCGATAATCTATTAGCGTCTCATTGCCTTCGTAATTTATTTGTCCCTTTGAGAAAGAATTTCGAGGTCTTTCCACGGTAAAATGAGTGTCCGTAGTAAATTGATTGACACGTCCATTTTCAACGACATCTCACTTCACCGTCTGTGTATTAAAATCACATACTCCAAATAATTTCTGAAAAAGTTTCCATTTACGTAACGATGCTTATGAATAATTGATTTTTTTTTAACTCAAATCATAATTAATGATCATTCATTCAAGTTGATGATCGGTGGCCGTCAGAGGACAAGGGCCACTTGTTGGCACGAGGCGGGAATCTTTATCTCGGAGGGAAGAGACAGAGAACGAGAAAAGAAGAGGGGAGAGAGAGAGAGAGAGAGCTAGAATAAAGAGAGCCACGTGACGAATAAGACGCGAATCTTACGAATTCAAACAGACATATATACACAGCTGTATACGTAAAATACCACCCACACGTCCTACGAATCAGGCATTCTCATTTTTAGATAACGAACATCCGGCCGCGAGATTTCACGGTACTTACGACACGGCGCACCTTCGATTTAACTCGTTTCGACGATGGCGTCGTGAAACGTTGTCACCTTGTCGAACGATGAAAATTTCGCAAAATTTTTGAAAAACTATACGATAGAACGAATTTATGATTTTTCTTTTCTTCAGATTTTCCCGTCGTTTCTCGGTGGCAAAATTTAATATGCAAGGGGCGCATAGATAGTGGTTGCACGTACCTGCCGCAGGTTCACGAGAGCGAGGATTCCCCCTTCGACGCTTCTCGCGAGGTCGTGTCTCTATCTCACTCTCTCATCCCCACCCCCCCTTTTCTTTCTCTATCCTCGCGATGGACCCTCGCCGGGTCTTTGCGTAGTATATAGAAACAACCGGTTTTCCGCCATCTCTCTTCGCCCGCTTTTTTGAGAAAAAATTGAACCAGTTTGTGAAACGAAAAAAGCTCTCCTTCTACCGGCAAATTCTCCAACTACCACGTGCATATAATAGGCATCTCGTTCTTTCTTTTACCATCTTTTCTCCATATACATATATATATATATCTCCGCTTATATGTGTTGTCTTCTCGTTCTACTCGATGTTCGGAGCGCCGTAGCTCGTAAGATCATGGGAACGGATTCTGTGCCCGGCTGTACCATCTCTCTCTCTCTCTCTATCTCTTCCTCTCTTTCTATCTCTTTTACCCCTTCGGAATCTCATGTCCGCCCCGGGACGCTTCCATGTAGTTATAGCCAGCGGAATATATCTAGATATACGTATAGTACGTGAAACAACTCCGAGGACTGTTGCGCGTACCCGCGATTATATATACGATTGGCCAATTTCCCTCAATATCCGGAAGTTCGCCGGAGCAACGAAGTACGCGTGTATGCAAAGGGCTCTAATAAAAGAACGAGAGATTACGACGAAAAGCCGGACGGGGGTGTTTAATTTTCTTATTCAAAAAATATTTAGCTCGGTATATAAAAAATTGTAAGAGTTCTATTATTATAATGTGCTGTGTTTTGAAAAAAAAATTCATCCTATAATTTTTGTAAATTCGGATTTGAATATTTGTTTTTTTTTAATTATTTATTCCAACGTATTTCACCCTTTCGGATTTTTGCGACCCATTCGTTAACCCTTTACTATTTGTTCGCTCTTTGAGACCCCCCCCCCCCACTCCCGGGTTGTGTTCATAGCCACTCTTTCCTAACGCAAACGCAACATTATTGCGACGCTGCTTACGAAAACTAGCATGTTTCAGATTTTTTACGAATACAAGCACGCTTGATATCTGCGCGAAAACTAGCATGTTTCGGCTTTTACCACGAAAACTAGCGGGTTTCTACTGTCACCGCGAAAATTAGCACGTTTCAGTATCACCGGAAGTGTTTCGCATTCTTTACTCCACGTTTTTTGAACATCCTGTTTTACTCCAAATTGACGAAATATTTATGCTTGTCATTTTTTACCGTTTTATGTTTTGTTTCAATTTATTTCATACATATTTTACCGTTTGAATTTTGGTCTGCTAGGCTTATCATAAGATGGCAAACGGCAAATGCCTCGTCATTTTGGAGTAAAAGAACAATGGTCGAAAAAAATTAGAGAAAAGAAAATCGAAAACAATTGCGGTGTATGCGAAGTTAACAATGTCAGTTTTTTTCCCTCTTGCTACTTCGTCCAAGACCTGACATTTCTCGAGATATCTCAATCGATTGTTTTGAAGATTTTGTCAACTGTAATTTATACCTCTACTGTACTTTACACTTTAGTCGTTGATCACTCCAAGATTGTGTTTTTTTTAATGAAATAAAAACACAATGAACGATTCATCAGACTGTAAGTAGAATATACTTTTTATAAACAATAATTTTGTTCAATTCCATCGCTGACTCCGAAACTTGAAATCATGAAAAATATCATTGATGAACAATTTTAGTTTTTGAGTGGTGGAATATCGCGTATCGTATTTGCGAATCGTATTTTCAATAATGTTATTATTTTTTTAATAGAAAACGAATATAAATGTGTAAAAGTGTACGGGCGATACACCCTTAATGTTTTTCATTTATTCTTTATAGTGCTCCCGAAAAAATGATTAAAACATTTGTGAAAGTTCCGAATCTTATTCGATTTAGTTCGGCAAATATACTACTTTTTCCAGTGCAAATCGAAATATGCTAGTTTTCGCGGCGGAAGTCGAAACGTGCCACTTTTTCGCGGCGGAAGCCGAACCGTGCTAGTTTTCGCGATGAAAGCCGAAACATGCTAGTTTTCGCGACGAATATCGTAACGTGTTGATTTTCGTGGTGAAATTCGAAACGTGTTAGTTTTCGTAAGAAATTTGAATCGTACTACTTTTTGTGAGCAGCGTCGATTGTATCGCGAGCAGATGTATTACCATCGGAAACTCAGAAAAACTGGCTCCCGCTCAACGGTCGGCGTGTAAACCCGTGTACGGCTAAACAGCCATCCAACCCAGTGCTGACCGTGGCCAATACCGTTTGACACGATGGGAGATCGCCGAAACACCGAGCGCGCGGTCTCTGCTGTCGGTATATGAATATTTATATCAATTATATCCCAAGTATTTCCAACAATCGGGTCGTTTATGATTTTCGATACGATTTTAAGAGAATCGTGAAGAGGAACCCCTTAAAAAAAAATCGATTATAATCGACAAATTCGTTGGAATTATAATTCAAGTCTCTTTTCCCTATCTATCTAATTATTTCTCTCTCTCTCTCTCTCCGCTGCGGAGAATAGATTTCTTGAAATTTCACGCGCAACGTAAATGTATAGGTGGAATTACAAAAAGGATTCTTGCGAACGTGTGCCCGCGTGTTCTGGCATAGGTAGGAAGAGAAAAAGATGAATAACGAAGGCGAGAGAGAGAGAGAGAGAGAGTGAGAGAGAAAGAGAGAGAAGAAGGGGAACAAGTGAGCAAGGGGACCACCATCGTCGGACGGTATTGATTTTCGAATTGGTTCAAAATTTCCATAATGCAGGGGTAGCGCGCAAGAGAGGTACGGGGATAGAGCCGAGGGGGGTTCGCCGACGAAGAGAAGGAGAGGGTGGAGAAGAGAAATGCGCGATGAGAGCATCGTCGACGAGAGGAGTTTGTACGTCGTCGTCGTCGTCGAGAGCGATATCCCCGCCCGGGCGACAGGAACCACACGCTCGGTAGGATTTCGCTCAAAACGCTTTTGCCAAGTTGGCAAAGTTCACCGACTGAAAAAGCATATAGCGGAGCCTAGGAAACAAGTAAGAACGACGAGCGCGAACGAACGCGACCGCGCGCACAAGAACGTCATCCCTCTGAGCGTCGCGTCCTCTTTATTTATGTATACATACATATTCGACTAACGGCAAGCAAAAGGTCGCAACCGGGAAGATTTAACGAGTATAAGCTAATGTGAATTAAGTCCTTTTGTTTGCCAGGATTCACTACGTACATTTACATACTAATACCATGGGAACGATAATAGTAGACTGATGCATCATCTATACGGCAAACCCCTATGTTTTTCACCGCCTTTCACCCCTTCGGCCAGCGATGTGAGAGCGCTATGGCGCACCCCTTCGTCCTCCCAGTTTCACCCACGGCGTGTCTCTCTCACTCAAATTTCATCTCTGTCCATCTATCTCGTTAAAAAAAAAAAAAAAAAAAATGTATTGAGTCTGCCTTCTATTTTCGGGCGATTCATCGAAGCTTTTTTCTGTCCAAAGTGCACTCAATTCGCCATCTAATATTACGATATATGTATGCATATGGAAATGTGAAGTAGGAAATGTTTCGAAACTTTGTAGATCGTAAACGCGAGTAAAAACACATAAATGAAGAGAAAAATGGTTGAACATTTTCGTTGAAAAGAATGAATTCGTAATTTTAAACAGTTATGAAGTGCTTTTCAAGATTTAAGGCCGTAGTCGGGTCTAGAGCGAGATTTTTGACGTCATTTCTAATGTGCAATAACGTTTAGGGGGGGGGGGGGGGGGGGGGTAGAGTTTTAAAATTATTTTTTATTCATTTTTTTTTAATTTTTTTCTGAATGAACAATATGTCGAGAATATTGTGTATAAATTTTAAGTCAATCGGAGTAAAACTAACGGAGTTACAGCGTTTCAAACGACCGGCCGTGATACCTGTATATCACGTATGAAAAACTTTAAATCGATTTTCCCGAAAACGTCATTTTTGAAGTTTGTGAACATTAGAACTCAAAATCTACTGAACCGATCCTTTTGAAAATTTAAACATTACTTCTTCACATAAATCAACAGGTAATCAGGAGTTTTTTTTTTTTCAATTTTTTCAATTTTTTAATAACAAATTAAGCGCGATTTTTTTTAGCTAAAATTGCGTTTTTCACTTCCAAGTGCTGCAAAAAATAGAAAAAAAAAAAAAAAAACTCTTCCTGATTACCTCGAGAAATACATCACCTTTAAAATGCATATCAATTTTTTTGTTTCGGATGATCCGGTAACGAGTTATAATGTTCATCGCAAAACCACTTTTTTTCAAGGCGCCACTGGAGATTCAACGTCACCGGCTTATTTATCAATATTTTTCATTGAAAATTTTTTCTGAGATACTTCAATAGTTGTACAATAATATGTAATTCTATTTAATAAAATTATATTACTCAAGTCGCCGCAAAAAAATCATAAAAATTTCCTTTTTCCGCCTTTAAAACCCTACCCCGCCGTTAAACCGTTGAAGTTGCTTGATGAAAATTTACACGTGCATTTATTGATCCTTAGAGAATACTTTTACATTAAAAAAAAAAAATTATTTTAAATATTTTCATGTAGTTTTTTGCCTTGTTGCAACATGGTGCGCCGAAATCGGCGCCCACTCTGAACGGTGTTGTATGCATCTGAAAAAAAAAAAAAAAATATATATATTCTCAATCTGTATGAGTATTCTGAGCACTGGTAGCAGAATTGGTACTTAAAAAAAAATTTTATCGAGTCGAACAATAATTTTGCCGACATTTTATAACTCGTCGAATAATGAAATATCATTAATGAAAGTTCAACAGGCCGCCATTTTGTCAAAAAATTTTGTTAAGTACCAATTCTGCTACGAGTGCTCAGAATACTCATGCAGATTGAGAATGTATATATATTTTTTTTTTCAGATGCATACAACATCGTCCAGAGTGGGCGCCGATTTCGGCGCACCATGTTGCAACAAGGCAAAAAACTACATGAAAATATTTAAGATAATTTTTTTTTTTTTTTTAATGTACAAGTATTCTCTAAGGATCAATAAATGCACGTGTACATTTTGATCAAGACAACTTCAACGGTTTAAACGTTATTGCACATTAGAAATGACATAAAAAATTTCGCTCTAGACGAGACTACGGCCTTAAAGAAAATAGACGAATGGTATGGATTATTTCTAAAAAAAATTCAAAAAAAACCTCCATCGACAATTAAATTTTGAAAAAGATGGTAATTTCGAACCACCCTAATGTGTATTCTATTCCGACTCTGTTCACCGTTCATAAAGCGTTGTCCGAATCAATTTTTTTTTCGATTCCCTGGGCCTTGTTCGCGTTTTCTCTGTCTCCGGCTCTCGGTTATCCAACGAACTAATATATGCCCCAGGATGGAGGAGAGCCGACTATTTTGTGCACTACCAATCCCTACATAGTTGTATACATTTGCTTAGGTATAGTGCAATATCGCACAGGAAGAGTTTTATATATATCCGCGAGAGCATCGCACACTTTTTAACTCGACCTATGTATCCTGTGTGTGCTCTGGCGTGAACGACCGCGAGAGGGTACACGCGCGATACTACGCTAACGATCATTCGCCAAGTGTGAGAGAGGAGAATGCTTTAGTCCCGTGTACGAACCACCACCACCATCATCACCGTCATCATAGGGCAAAAAGAGTCGATGCATATTGGTGTATGTACTGTGGGAACAGTCGGAGAACTCGCGCCAGTCCTCGAATTCCTGTTACTACTAGGAGCTATCTCTAAGGATTTTGCCTTTGTATTCATACGATTTTATTCAAGTTCTATGTGTACCCGCGTGCATACCGTATATCGTACGAAAGAGCGAGCAATATTAGGTACATGTCGAATCTGCTTTTACCACTACCATATCCCTCCCCCTACCGCAGTTACCAGCTGAGAATGATTCGCAGAAATCGTTAAGGGGGGAAATAGGGTTAGACGGTTGAAAAAATCGATTTTTTTTTTATTCCATGAATTGTTAGTAAAACTATTGAAAAATATGTTCCCAAAATTTTAAATGAAAATTTCGACTCGTTCTATTGTTATAAGCCACTAAGGGGGAGAATAGGGTTAGGACAGCGTATTCTCAATGATTTTCATAAATTTTTTTATAGTATGAAAAATGAATATAATTTATTGAGACTTTGAGATCATTTTATACATATATTTAAGTATATACTATGAAATTTTTGAATTTCCTTGAAAAACACCGAAGATATTAGCGACCCCATATTGCTTGTTTTTCTTGATACTATTTTTTCAAACGCGTTTTTCTGAAAACGACTTTTTTTCGAACTTGCGTACACGCTAGTTTGAAAAGTTTTCAGCCAATCGTTTTGAACATTGGCAGTTACTTTCTTCATAGTATTGCGCTCTATATGAACCGAAAATCGGAATATTATCATTATTTGAAATAATTTTTTTTTGCAAATAAAGTTTTAAAAAATGGCAAAAAATCATGCATTTTTGTTTTGACCCCTGTCAAAAAATCAATTTTCAATTTTTTTGATAGCATTTAGGTTCATATAGTAGAGAGACATATAATAAAAGTAAATTCCAACCTCGTTTGATTTCGGATGAAAATTGCGGCTTCCAGAATGTACGCAAAATGCTGAGTCTGATTGTGACCTGCAATATGGGGTCGCTAATATCCCCGGTGTTTTTCAAGAAAATTCTTCAAAAATTTTATAGTCTATACTTAAATATATGTATAAAATATTCTCAAAGTTTCAATAAATTATATTCATTTTTTGTACTAAAAAAAAATTCGCGAAAATCATTGAGAAAACGCTGTCCTAACCCTATTTCCTCTCTTAAAGTCTCTCGATAGCGATCATCGAGGTCAGTACCACTCCGTCCCCATATTACGCAGATTAAGAAACAAAACGGTATATATATATATATTTTTTTATAAATCCGGCTAGCTCAGCAACGAAGACCGTTATTTAATGATAAAATTGTATCAAATAATCCTGAAAAGAAAGATTGTTCGAAACGTTTTTGCACAAAAAAAAAAATTCCCATCTCGGTAGACAAAAAAACGGTCGAATATAATTTCATTATTTCTTGCATACGGAATCTTAATTCCTCAAAATCATGTAAGTTTTGGTGAGAATGAAGCGTCGTACCGGAGGAATAAAACTGAAAAAAGCCTGATGCTCGCTCCTGAAACCAACGGGGATCTCGAAGCGAGAGAGTTCGGATTGAAAATGTCGTAAAATAAGACGAGAAGGAATAACGAAGAATGCCCCCGCCCCTATTACTGGCGGAGTGAGCGGGAAAGACGGAGAGACGGTAGCTATATAAGAATAGCAAGATCGAGAATGAATTGAGAAAGAGAACGAAAGAAAACGAGAAAGTCGAGATTCGGGCAAGATCCTCTTCGGTCCCGTCCGTCTACCCGCTTGCGATCGAGAGCCAACTATGCATTTGAAATCGTCGAGTGGAGGGGTTAAAGGAGGATTGAGGAAGACAGAAAAAAAAAACGATGAAGAAAGACAAAAAAAAAGGAGTACAATTCGAGGAAGACCGAAAACGAGGATGCAATATCGAAGGAATTAAAAAAAGCGAAGAAGAGAGGAGTGGGAAAAGGGAGAGAGCGAAAGGGAGAAAAAGTGCAGTCCGCGTCTTCGAACGGCCGATTAAAAAGCTTTTCGGCTTGTGGAATTCGCACACAGTTTCACACAGGTGTGCACAGTCCGCTGTGGGACTCTCTGTCTGGATCGTCGATTATCTACATACGCGTACGATCGGTATATTAGTTATTATATATTGGTATTTTTTCTTGAAATGTTCGTTTGAATATAATTTATTGTACTTTAAGAATATTTTATACATATATTTAAGTATATACTATAAAATATTAGTGACCCCATATTGCTTGTTTTTCTTGGTACTATTTTTTCAAACGCGTTTTTCTGAAAACGACTTTTTTTCAACTTGCGTCCACGATAGTTTGAAAAGTTTTCAACCAATAGTTTTGAAAATTGGCAGTTACTTTCTTCATAGTATTACGCTCTATATGAACCTAAAATCGGAATATTATCATTATTTTAAATAATTTAATTAAAAATGGCAACAAATCATGCTTTTTTGTTTTGACCCCTGTAAAAAATCCAATTTTCTATTTCGTTGATAGAATTTAGGTTCATATAGAAGAGAGACATATAATAAATGTAAATTCCAACCTCGTTTGATTTCGGATGAAAATTGCGGCTTCCAGAATGTACGCAAAATGCTGCGTCTGATTGTGACCTGCAATATGGGGTCGCTAATATTTTATAGTATATACTTAAATATATGTATAAAAATTTTATAGTATATACTTAAATATATGTATAAAAATTTTATAGTATATACTTAAATATATGTATAAAAATTTTATAGTATATACTTAAATATATGTATAAAATATTCTCAAAGTTTCAATAAATTATATTCATTTTTTATACTTTAAAAAAATTCATGAAAATCATTGAGAAAACGTTGTCCTAACCCTATTTCCCCCTATTAAGGAGGAATTCTACCATAACAAAATTGTCCTATCAGATAATTTTTTTATTTTTTATAAAAATAAAGAAAAATATTAAAAAAAAAATAGAAATATACTCACAACCCACCCTTACAGTTAATATGCGAGCTCGTACGGTGCACAAAATGACAGAGTAGTGTCCGGGGGGGGGGGGGGGGGGGGGGGGGGACGGAGAGAAGAATAAATCAGCGGCGCAAAGAGAGCCAAGGATAGAAAATAGAATAAGAGTTTAAAAAAAACGAAACGTATCGTAACGGTACGTGGTAAATGTATAGATCGTCTATATCGTTGCGGAACACCAATCTGTGTGAGTGTGTGTGTGTGTCGAGTGCCGAGAAAAAGAGACAGAGAAAGCACAGAGAGGAAGCAATGGCCTGCCTCGGCCAAACGGCCCGAGCCTCGGCATTGTACATTTTTTCGAAATACAAAAGTTATGAAATATCGTTCGAGCGTCTCCGCTCTACTCTCCCCCGCGCTTCAGTCTCGTCCTCGCTGAACGAAACTTTTAATGCGAGTCTCGGGCCGTATACGAATAGCTCCACGACCGGGCACACAGCGGGGCTACGCTTCTCCTCCGGAGGGCCGTGCATCTCGTACACACATACACCCGCGTATACCATTTTTCGTACATACAAAGATTCGCGCATTTCACTATACACGTATAACGTATACGAGAGATCGGGTGTACGTATATACAGGGGTGTACAACGTAATACACGCTTTCCAGTACATATTCTCTGCACTACGCCATTCGCCGGTGAGCCTTCCACGCCGGTACAACTTTTTTATTAAAAAACTTTTTCGAAATAATAAAAATTATGCCCCCTCTCTTTCTCTCTGCTTTTTTTTTCGCCAATGCACCGAGTTTCCAACATAGCGAACGAGTATATAGTGGCGAGGCACTTGTGTACGACAAAGACTACGTACATTTTTGCGTGTACTAATATGCATATATACAGGCTATTTCGAGTCACGAGGAACGATTTCTGGAGAATTTTTCGAAATCTTAATTCGCGATAGCGGTTGGTTAAAAAAAAAAAGGATAAAAAATCCCAAAAGTGCGATTTGAAATATTGATTTTTTTTGTGAATTCATTTTCGTGCAGCTCATTAACGAATTAGACGACGACAAAAAAGAGAGTTTGAGTTTGTGGGAAATAAAACGTTTTTCCTTGAGTAATTTACAGGTAGTGCGTCTTTTTTAGACCCGAGCCTATGAATTTTATGCCAATTGGAACGAAATAGTTATTAAAGAAAAAGTATTATCGATATATTCGCACCAGCAACAAAATAAATTATTTTCCATGCGTTCGTATAAATATTCATTATAAAAATACAAAAACTATGTTTTTACTCGGAGGTTTTTACGAGAAAAATGCGAAAGTATGACGCATCGTCGATTTTTTTTAAATTTCATAAATTGTTAGTAAAACTATTGAAAAATATGTTCCCAAAACTTTAAATGAAAATTCCGACTCGTTCTATTGTTATAAGCCATTAAGGGGGGAAGTAGGGTCAGGACGGCGTTTTCTCAATGATTTTCATGAATTTTTTTATAGTATAAAAAATGAATATAATTTATTGAAACTTTGAGAATATTTTATACATATATTTAAGTATATACTATAAAATTTTTATACATATATTTAAGTATATACTATAAAATATTAGCGACCCCATATTGCTCGTTTTTCTTCGTACTATTTTTTCAAACGCGTTTTTCTGAAAACGACTTTTTTTGAACTTGCGTACACGCTAGTTTGAAAAGTTGTCAACGAATCGTTTTGAAAATTGGCAGTTACTTTCTTCGTGGTATTGCGCTCTATATGAACCTAAATCGGAATATTATCATTATTTGAAATAATTTTTTTTTTGCAAATAAAGTTGTAAAAAATGGCAAAAAATCATGCTTTTTTTGTTTTGACCCCTTAAAAAAATCAATTTTCTATTTTTTTGATAGCATTCAGGTTCATATAGAAGAGAGACATATAATAAAAGTGAATTTCAACCTCATTTGATTTCGGATGAAAATTGCGGCTTCCAGAATGTACGCAAAATGCTGAGTCTGATTGTGACCTGCGATATGGGGTCGCCAATATCTTCGGTGTTTTTCAATGAAATTCTTCAAAAATTTTATAGTATAAACTTGAATATATGTATAAAATATTCTCAAAGTTTCAATAAATTATATTAATTTTTTATACTATAAAAAAATTCATGAAAATCATTGAGAAAATGCTGTCCTAACCCTATTTCTTCCCTTAAGTGATTTCGGAAAAATGTCATTCGTACGAAATACTTTTTTCACCGTGTACGTATATTATGTCGTATTCTCACCCTACGGGAGCTTCCATTTGGAAGAGCATTTCATTTTTTCATTTTCATTCGCTATACAACATTCGCTATACAACATCGAGCCAATCTCCCTTCGTTACGCATCTATTGTCGATACGACGTCGCCCCGTCAAAGAAATAAATAAATACAGAGAGAGAGAGAGAGAGAGAGAGAGAGATCTGCGACGGACGACGTCGCGCTAGGGATTCGCACCCGTCCGGTGACTAATATATACATATAAGTGTGGTTGTGTATATTAACGCGTGTAATATATACATATTAGTAACAGGAATGACGATGTTACGAGTATACATGAAAACGTAGGAAACAGAGAGAAAAGAAGAGTCGACGCAATAGACGAGGGTCGTTTCGTTCCGCGAGGTGCTCGGTGATCACTCTTTTCTCCTTTTTCCCTTTTTTTTTATTTTTTTTTTTTTTTTACAGACACAGCGAAGGCACAACGAGAGGGACAACGATGAGGTCGAGAGAGAAAAAGCGAATATATATATATTCACGTTTGTCGGCTCTCTGTACCTCGCGAGGGGAAGGGGGATCTTTATCAAAGTCGACGCACGCCGCGCTCGGTCGCCATGGCAACGAAATTGGATTTCTTTTTTCTTCTCATTTTTTTTATTCAATTTTTTTTTTCCAAAGTTTTTTCGGCCCTCCTCGGCGGTCTCACGTAGAGGGTGAGAGAGAGACGTCAGCGGTGCAGGGGGGTGAGGAAAGCGGAGAGCAGCGTTGGAGGAGAAGCAAAACGAGAGAGAGAGAGAGCGAGGCGGGAGAAAAGGTAACCGCGGGGTTGAAGCGCAAAGAAGCGAGAGAGAATGCTCGGCGAGAGAGCAAAGAGGTAGCAGGGAAGAGGGAGCCTCGTCGACTCGCTCGGTCCGCTCTCTGTACCAAAGAGAGCGAGAGAGAGAGAGAGAGAAGAGAAAAATAGGTAAAATAAAGCAAGGAGAATATGACGCTGGGGAACGAGAAAACGTGCATGGATTCGAGAGAGACGCCGCTAGAACGGGGGAGGATCTGACGAACGGCGACCGGGGAAGCCAATAATTCGAATTGAGAACAGCCAATGGCCGTGCATCTAATTTTTTGTCGTATCATCGCCGAGGTCGCCGCTCTGCTCGGCTCGCGTCGGTCGTGCCTCGTTCCATCTCACTCTTTCTCTCTGGCGAGACTCTCGGCGACGAAAGGGGCCACTACCACTACCCAGTACCACCACCACCATCGCCACCACCACCGCCACCGCCGCCGTGCTTTTTTGTAAAAATCTCTTCTCTTCCCCGACTACTCCGCCGCGCGGCGAAACTCTTTCTACGTTTCTCCCGTCTCCCATACTCCTTCACTTTTTTTTCTATATCCCTCGTTTCTCCTTCTCACACCCCAACACCCACCGTTACCTTCGTTTCTCCTGTGCCACAGTCAAAACCTTATGTACCTTCCGCGCAGAGACTTATAACCAGAGTTGGAAGTTAATCAGTTACGAAACTAAACGATTAATCTAAATTACAAAATTACTCGTGCAACTTGTAATCAAGATTCTTCATTTACCAATGACAATTGTAATTTGTACTTATATTACGAATTACGGTCGTAATTTGAACTTTGAATTATCGTGCTTGTAAGAGGGCTTCTACTGTACAATAGTCAGGCGCATCCTCTTCCATCGCTTTTTCTCCTTCGCCCTTGCCGCATTGAGAGTGAGATAGAGACCGCTTCTTCTCGCTCATTCGCCTTCCTCACGGTCGAGAAATCTCGCATCGTCTTTGCTTACAAGCTGCGACGAGGATGCACGGAACTCATTGCTTTTTGTCCCTGTAAACTTTGAGCTTACCCATACACGTATAACTTAAATATCGCACGTGTAGGATAGACGTACGTATTCCGCGGTCATAATTAACATCGGGTATATTTTGTACGTTACACGCGGATGTACTTCTCGGTATTGTAAAGCACATATACCGAACGAACGATGAGAACCGAGATTGCAACGTGGGAAACGGTGTAAAAAGCGACTTATTAAAAAATTAAATAAAAAAAAAGGAGAAAAAACTCAGAGATCCGAAGTTTATATAAGTAAAGTGTATAAATATTTGTTTTTTTTTAAGCGCATTTTCGAGATTGAGTATGTTCGATGCACGGGTGCATTAGGTGCCCTCGGCAATGCGCGGCACTCGAGGACGAAGAACCCCGCGAGAGCACCACGAGATTCCTCCACCTTTTCTCGTCTCGGCAACCGCGTACCCGAGGAACTCCGGTCCTTGACCAGAGATACGCGAAGAATTCAACATCTTCTGTCTTTCTTTCTCTCTCTCTCTCTCTCTCTTTTTCTCGCTCCCACCCCTCTACTCTAACCAACGGAGAATTGCGGAGCCCGGGCAAAAGCTTCTCGCTGTTTGCTAAGGGTCTATGGCACCGCGGGAATCGTACACACGAAGTTAGCCGTGAGTTTTGCGCTCTACACGTATACGTACATGAATATGTGTATCATGCAGTAATCCGCGTTCGTAGAATTTTGAGAATAAATACGAAAAATTGTTTGTACCACTAAAAAATCATGGAAAATGGGCTTTAATGTTTGATCGAAGCATTCATCTGAAAATGCAAAAAAAAAGGTAATTTTTTGAGGTAGTAGTCTGGTAACTTGAGCCGATTTTCATGTCTTTTTTAGGATGTTTTTATTTACATATTAAAGATCCAAAAAAACATTTTTTTGAAAAAATTTAATAGTTTATTATTATTATTATTACTGATGGAAGTTGACACCTCGAAAAAAAAGCGCGTGGGTGGCCCCGGTGATTTTGACTGTTGATGTTATCTGAAATCAAAAATTCTTGATAATTCTTAATCTATAGATATGTCATTCTGGTCGGAACTACTGAATTTAAATTTCATGGATGAATAACAAAATGGCGGGCAAAATAAAAGGACTTTTTTTTCCAAAGTCCGCCATTTTGTTATTTATCCATGAAATTTAACTTCAGTAGTTCCGACCAGAATGACATGTCTATAGATTAAGAATTATCAAGAATTTTTTATTTCAGATAACATCAAGAGCCAAAATCACCGGGGCCACCCACGCGCTTTTTTTTTCGAGGTGCCAACTTCGATCAATAATAATAATAATAATAAACTAATAAATTTTTTCAAAAATTTTTTTTTTTGTATCTTTAATATGTAAATAAAAACATCCTAAATGTCAAAAACAATTCATTTTTATTTTCCTACAAAAAAAACGCTCTCCAAAAAAGACATGAAAATCGGCTTAAGTTACCAGACTACTACCTCAAATTTCCTTCGAGACGCTGTGCCGATGTATTTTTACCCGCTTATCACTAACCCGGGAAAATCTTTCCTAACAGAATGTAAATTCCATTAGAAATCGTCGGAAACGTGATTTTTTTTACCCGGACAAAAAAAAAATTTATTCATTTTCCATAACCGTTGATTTCAATAAACCGAATGATTACATCGAATTGAAGTTAATGAATTTTTATCGATCGGTAGATACAAAAGAAAAAGGACTGCCGAACATCGCAAATATTTCAACATCCCCGTTTCTCAATAAATTTAACAACAAAAGCATCCATCTCGCTCGGTCAATGTTGATTTTCAAACTTTCAACGGGGGACGGTTGTTGATTTTTTAATTGCCCACGGCGGTTTAAAAATTTTATTGCCCGTTCTCTCCGTCGCAGCTTCGATCGCACGGGTATAAGTTTATTCGTAATGCGTGTGTACCAGGAGCGTATGCACTTCACTGGTACAAACATATGTTTATAAGCTTCCGTATGACGTATGTCGTTGTACACGTTTTTATACGTTTGTATGTGTGAATATATACGAGAGAGTGTACGAGGTCGAGGGCGTTCGAGCTCGACGACGTCTCGTTTCGCTCGTAAGAGCGCGAGAACTTCCGGCAGAAGGAGATTCAAAGGAGAGGTGTGCGGGAAGCTCGAAGGAGTAATGAGTCGGGAATCGAGAGCGGAAAGAGAACGCGAGGAGTCGAACGATCGAGAACTCTACTTCGACGCCTCTATATTCCTATATTCGTACACACTCCCGTCGCGATTAAGACGCACGCGGTGTGATACTCAACGGCGTGGATAATTCTATAGGATAGACCGGAATATCGCGTGAAAGAAGGTAATTTTCAGCGTATTTGCAATTTTATTTGCCCCCGGAGAACCATATTCGGAGTAAGATGAATGTACAATGAAATTGAGCAAAAGATAAACACATTTAAACGAACACAATTCAATTGTATTCTCTTGCCGTTATTAGAACGAGCGATAGAGCGGTTTCATAATTTTATGAAAATGGACAAATTTTCAATCGATTTCACGTCTCCCACCCATAAATTATTGCTTTCCGTGATATTGAGAAATTCGGATTTTAAGGTAGTAGTCTGGTAACTTAAGCCGATTTTCATGTCTTTTTTGGAGGGCGTTTTTTTGTAGGAAAATAAAAATGAGTCGTTTTGGATATTTAGGATGTTTTTATTTACATATTGAAGATACGAAAAAAATTTTTTTGAAATAATTTAATAGTTTATTATTATTATTATTATTATTGATCGAAGTTGGCACCTCGAAGTTGGCAGCCCGGGTCCTAACTTTTTTTCTACCGAACCGATTGCTTTCAAATTTTAAAAGGCTACTCTGCACACTTATAGTTCTCGTCGGAACTACCGAGAAATTTTTTCACCCCTAACTTTTTATTTTACAACCCCTTCTTTGCTAAAGTCCTTTTATTTTAGCAAATAAGGGGTTGTAAAATAAAAAGTTAGGGGTGAAAAAAATTTCTCGGTAGTTCCGACGAGAACTATAAGTGTGCAGAGTAGCCTGTTAAAATTTGAAAGCAATCGGTTCGGTAGAAAAAAAGTTAGGACCCGGGCTGCCAACTTCGAGGTGCCAACTTCGATTAATAATAATAATAATATTAAACTATTAAATTTTTTCAGACAAATTTTTTTTTGTATCTTTAATATGTAAATAAAAAGATCCTAAATATCCAAAACGATTCATTTTTATTTTCCTACAAAAAAACGCCCTCCAAAAAAGACATGAAAATCGGCTCAAGTTACCAGACTACTACCACAATCGACAAACAAATAATCTTCGAGCCTCTGATAAAATTTCATCCAACGAGAGTCCCGAATATATTTTTGCAGTCCCGAATATTTGGGGCTCTCGTTCGAGCATATGGCGAATCGTGAGGGAAACTTTCCCTTTTAATCCGGTGAATGTATCGCTCTCGTTCCCGCGTATCAAGGTCCTAGAGCGGGGATGATAATCGTTCGTTCAACGAAAACGCCGATACTCGATCGTTTATCAGGTGAGATATCATCGCGGCCAACTTTCATACGTAACAATAACAATATCGATAGCCGTCATCGGGAGTCG
Source organism: Oxytorus armatus (assembly GCA_958009045.1). Taxonomy (NCBI): domain Eukaryota; kingdom Metazoa; phylum Arthropoda; class Insecta; order Hymenoptera; family Ichneumonidae; genus Oxytorus; species Oxytorus armatus. Next base: position 594,921 of record OY253751.1, on the reverse strand, counting down.
CGGTCTACGGAGAGACCGTCTATCAAATAGAAATCGGGTGACATCCGCTTTCGTACTTAATAACACGGTTATATGTACGGATCTTTGTCCTCTTCCAGCCAATATGCACTCGAGGGCATTAGAGAGATCGTCGACAACCTAGATTCGTCCTCGTCGCTGGTGTCACGTTGCAAAAAGTGATATTTTAACGAACGATAGTCGAGAACTATCGTTCGAGGCCTCGAAAATGAAATATTTTTCTGTCCGTAGAACGTAAGACTAATTACCCCCCCCCTCGTCCCTAATTATCTCGTATATTTTCATACGCGGGTCCGTAATTCCGTATCGTCGAACCCGAGCAAACAAACGTTCACGCTGCGACATTCTCGTTACCGATTGTGCGGCTCCGTGACGTACATAAGAGGAATCCGCGAGGGGAGAGACCGGGCTCGTGACGTTTGAGGAAACGCAACAAATGTACGCGTAGCGTAGGTTACAAATCCCACACGTGTGTACATGTCTAACCGCGGCTTTCTTCCTTCCCTCACTCTCTCTCTCTCTCACTCCCTCGCTGACTCTTCGGCACTCGTACACGGTGGTGCGCGCTGACTGACTGTGGATTCACTCCCCAGTCTCCCCACCGTAGCAACGAGAGAGCGAGAGGATGCCGAAAGCGATTTCACTCGCAGTCGCGCGAGCCAGCAACGTTGGAAGTCGCGCCACCGCGAGAATCTCTCACCGACTCGCGTTCTTTTTGCCCCACCGATATACGATGCTCGGAGGGCAGTGGTGGCGGCTGTACGGCACTCACGGAATCGCACACACCAACGGGTTTTACTACGGGCCATTCAAGCAACGAGCGAGTCAGAGCCCACCCGCTCCGCGCGACGCCGCCGCCTCGCCGCCGCCCTCGCAACACGCGTCACTGAACGCCCGCCGCGTGTTCCACGTACGACTATATATACGCGCGATGCGTGGACGCGGTTTGTCGTCAACGAGACGCACACACGCTCTTTTGACTCTCATTTGCCCTCTCGTTTGTTTACTACTAACTCGACTAACCGCATACTCCGCGCGCGTTAACGCTACGACACTCCATGCTTTGTACGATAAACCCACTTGTAACTCTTACGAAACGTGTTCTCCTATATACGAGCGCAGCTAGAAAAAAAAAAACCCAACCTGACCTTACGCAATCGCGCGATACCACGAGTTTCAAACCACCATGCGCTTCTCCGTGTTTACATTCCATTACGATTTCATTATCACTGATTCCTATTTTTCTGTTGTAAATGTCGAATTTTCGTTTTCGAACTACCCCAACGAGGAAACTGAGGTTTTCTTTTTTGCTGTGCTTTTTTTTTTAACTAACGTTTGCATGAATTTTTAATCGCGTCAAATGTACAGGCTGGGCTGCACAAAATCACCCGTAACTATTACTTCAATTATAAAAGTGTCCAAAAAATTCTATAAATTTATAGAAAAAGGAAGCACCGTCCGTATCTTCACCATTGGGATCGGGAAATTGACCAAAAAATTGTTTTCTTTTAACGATTCCATGGTAACGTCTTATTTAGTTTTCAACGAAAGAAAAATAAATCATCTCTTTCTCTCTTTCTCGATTAGCGCACGCCCCATCTTCCGCCTACGTTCTTCTCGGTGAAATATACAAGTATGTGAATCTCCATATTACCGTAATGAATCCTCGTGAACGAACTCCTTGAGTTTGTCGCACCGTTATTAACTATATACACTTGCAACCGAGAGTCCGCTCGAACTATTTCGAAAACAACTCGTACTTACGGAGGTTAGGCCACGCTGGGTTGAACCCCCTCTGACGGTATGGTAGCGAGAAAAATGTTCAATTTACAGAATTAAAACACGCGTGTCCGTCATCACAATTATCACATATATCCATCCAGCGACGAAAGAAACAAAAGGGAACGATAAATGAACGATAAATGTACGATAGCGCTGATTCACGAAGAAGCTGAGAAAGCCAATTCATTCGTGTATATCGGGCATTGCGCCCACCGAGCGCGGTACGTTTATTGTAACGAGTAGCCGCGAGAGGGGAAAGAACGCACGAGAGAGAGTCAAGAGTATATACACAGTTGGTCTTAAGCGTCGCGTTGACTCGTGGTAGCGCAAAGAGATTCTTCAATAAAACGCGTGGGAGGAAGTAGGGACAATAATACGAGCGCGAGGACGAGGCGGTTGCGGCAGAAAAGAACGCGGCTTTCGGAGAGACGCGCTTAAAAAACACACGCACGCATACAGACACAAGCACACCCCGTAGGTGGTTAGACTTTGGAGAGAGGTTAACCCGCGCTCTTGTCCTCCGGTCTCGCTACTGCTTACTTTTTCGCTTTGCGTCGTCGTCGTCGTCGACGTCGTCGTTCGTTCGTTCGTTCGTTTCTCGTCGGCGCGACCGACGCGCTGCCCGTTCCCTCTTTCCTCGGGAATTCTGTTATAGATTAAAATTTTTTACCGGGAAGATATTGATTGTTGCTTTTTATTAATGTAACATTAAAGTGGGAGCCCCTCGCGTCGCGTCTTTCGCACGGTCGGTCGGTCGAGAGAGAGAGAGAGACGCGCGCGGCCTCGCGGGGTCTCGCATAGTGGGGGCAGTGGCGAGGGTTTTGGGGGGAGGGGAGGCGAGAAGGCGCGGACCAAGAGAAAAAGGTAGGTAACGGCGTTGCTCCAACACCACATCGGGCTTTTGGCTCTACGGTGGTGGCTTCTCCGGCGCTGGTGCTCCGCAGCCTCGAATGAGAAATTGCGACGAGGGGGAAACGAGAGTCGGTCGGAGCTCTCGCCTGCGAAGAGTCGCGGGTAGTGTAGCGGACACACTAACGGCTGGCGGCGGGGGGAACCGAGACTCGTTTGAGAGGGGGAAACGCCCGGAAGAAACGCGGCTTGATCGCAATAGCGTATGTACGGTAAGGTTTTGTGTGTGTGCGGTTTGCGGGGAAAGGAAGGTTGGTGGGGCTCTGTAGGCCGAGTCGGGGTATAACCGAGAGAAAGAGCGAGAGAGGGATATTTCATATCTTTCCCGCACCCGCTTCGGCTGATCCGTCGAGGGAGGAAGAACACTAACGGGGAAAGGGGAACCGAGAGAGAGGGATAGAGAGAGTGGGAAGACATATCGTACGGCCTCTCTCGCGTTTCGCGTTGTTTCCTCGCACATGTACGAATCGCTGACGAAGAACGGTCGCAGTATGTGTGCCGCGGAGAGAAAGATGGATCGAGACTTTGGGACGGCGGTATGACGCGAGACCAAGAGCGCGCGAGAGAGAGAGAGAGAAACGAGGGCGCACTCGAGAACATCGTCGAGAGGGTCGAGAGGGGTTAGGAGGATCGTCGTGACGAGAGGAGAGCGCAAAAAAAAAACGACGGAACACGGAGGTGGCGCGGGAGGAGAAATGATCGCGAGAGGGAGAAGGTTACGTGTGGAGGGGGTCGCGAGCGAGTCAAGAGCGGGGGCAGGAGCGGAAATGGTGCCGTAAATACGAACATTTTTCGTTTTACCGTCTTCCGAGCCCTGTTTTGACAATCATCCCCGCCACTTTTTTTTTTTACCACGGCTCTTATCCACCGCGCGTACCGCTGACACGACTCCGCACACTTTACGCGTCTCATCCTCGGTGGAACACCGCGATACGGGGACTGTACCAAGTTTTCATGAAAAGATCGGAGAGAGAAAGAGGCAGTGAAAGTTGGCTGCTCCATCGTCCCGAACCCCCGCCGACGTTTCTTACTAAACTTCTCTGTCCGCGACGCAACCCCCTCTGCAACCCTCCCAACGAGACACGCTTATATCCCATCGGTCTCCGTCCACTTTTTTTTTCCTGCTCGCGTTCTTCGAGTTTCTTTGCCGACTATTCCCGGAAAGTCCGATCCTATTCTCACCCCCATGCTGCACCCAAAGATTCCACTGTTTTTCACGACGACCAAGATGCGAAAACTCTTCTTGAGCTCGGTTACACGATTCTTCTCTTTTGTTACGAGACGGTTCTTTTTTTTTCATTAATTCGATCGGGACCCGAACCAATTTTTCGATAACTTGGAGAGATTTTTCATAAATCTTTGATCCTTCGCTACGTTGTCGTTTCAATAAAATCCAAAATTTATTTCCACCCGCTTTGATATTTTCTGCCGTTCGAGGCTCGCCACTATTTCCGTTCAAATTGCCTCAAGACACGCATACACGTGTACGTTATAAGAAAATAAAATGTATCTTCTCGCAGTCTTTCCCCTCCACTCTACCTTCTCCCACGTACCCACCCCCCTCGAGCGCAACTTTTCTTAGTTCGATATACCGAAAGATATTTCGCGTCCGTCCCCGTCAATAACGTTCACCCCGTATTTTCATCCCCTTGCAGCTTTTATAATCCCACCCGCTTCTTTAGAATTTTCGCGGGTCCACTCCACCGTTCTCTTAAAGTCATACTTTTTTTTTTGCCGCTCTCGCTTTTTTGCTGGAAAAAAAAGAACGTGGAGTATACACGCGGGGGATGCACGCCCCGAAGCACGGGCAACCGACCGCAATCGATCGCGGTACAGGAGTCTTCGCCTTCGAACGTCGTTTGTGCTGCTTCTTCGCGTGAGCGAGCTCGTTCGCTCTTGAGAAAAATACTTATTGTTTATTTGAGAGATCCGGAATTTCGTGACGTACGACCGATCGAGCTTTTGCTACGTAAGGATTCGTAATTAGAGATGTCCATCGCTTCAACACCCTTCTCCCTTTCGTTACTCGAGCCTTCTGATATATTAAAATTTTCTTCGAGAAATTTAAGATTTAGGGAGGACGAACTTTAATCTGTAAAATAGTCCGGGGAACCTGTAACTTCGTACTCGGACATACACAGCTTCCAGATAACACAGCAAAACGCGATAAACTAATTTTTTCACCAAACTTCTATACGGTACAATAGCCATATAACTGCGGTTCATTCAACAAAGGATGCTTTATTATAATATACTCGCGTCGTTGGCTGACTCGAATAACGGGATGCACCGGATTTTATTGGCAATTGTTCGTTCACGATGATGATAACGTGGTCGCTCACGGATTAATGTCGTCAGTTTGGCACGTGAATATAAAGAGAGCGAGCGAGAGAGAGAGAGAGAGAGAGACGGAGTTTCGTACACAAGAAAAATATGAGAATACATGACAGACGGTTGGGAGTTTCTCGTCGCAGTGACAATCGGGAATTACCTCAATGTTTGCCAAAATAGAGCGATGAAAAATCACGAAAAGCAGAAATTGCGAACGACCAATGGCAATGGGCCCATCCTAAACCGTTTGAGGAACAAAAGGACGAATTTCGTACGAGCTAAGCGAGTAAACTTTAACCGCGAGTTGAGCCCTTTTGTATGTTTAACAGTTGATATAAGTATCCAATAACGTATGTTCATCTTGGAACAGCGTTAAATTACATTCCGAGCGTCTCGCCTATCTGTTTGCCGATTTTTATTTTCCTCTCTTTCTCTGTAAGAACCAGTAGTCGATTATGGCTTCCTCCTCTATATACATATATCTCTCTCTCTCTCTCTCTCTCTCGGACAATATTTTGAGGAAACAAACGTATCCGTGCCAGAGCAATAATCCTCGGATGCCAGTCTCAGTTTTCTCGCCATCTTTACCCCTCTATACATTTTTATACCCCTCTTCGGGGAACTCGCGGTTCTATTTTATCATCGTAGATCCTTAAGAGAGCAAATAGGGTTGGACGGTTCAAAAAATCGATTTTTTTTTATTTCATAAATTGTTAGTAAAACTATTGAAAAATATGTTCCAAAAATGTTTAATGAAAATTCCGACTCGTTCTATTGTTATAAGCCATTAAAGTGAATAGCCCTCCTTCAGGCCCCAAGCGCGCCGCGTGTTTCAAACGCGTTTTTCTGAAAACGACTTTTTTCAAACTTGCGTACACGCTAGTTTGAAAAGTTTCCAACCAATCGTTTTGAAAATTGGCAGTTACTTTCTTCATAGTATTGCGCTCTATATGAACCTAAAATAGGAATATTATCATTATTTAAAATAATTTTTTTTTGCAAATAAAGTTGTAAAAAATGGCAAAAAATCATGCTTTTTTGTTTTGACACCTGTAAAAAATGCAATTTTCTATTTTTTTTATAGCATTTAGGTTCATATAGAAGAGAGACATATAATAAAAGTAAATTCCGACCTCGTTTGATTTCAGATGAAAATTGCGGCTTCCAGAATGTACGCAAAATGCTGAGTCTCATTGTGACCTGCAATATGGGGTCGCTAATATTTTCGGTGTTTTTCAAGGAAATTCTTCAAAAATTTTATAGTATATACTTAAATATATGTATAAAATATTCTCAAAGTTTCAATAAATTATATTCATTTTTTATGCTATAAAAAAATTCATGAAAATCATTGAGAAAACGCTGTCCTAACCCTGCTTCCTCTCTTAAATAGAGTTTTAAGTCTTAAATATTAATCTATAAAAATAAAAATCTTAAATATTAAAATATAATATTAAATCTTAAATATTAGTTTTATTTTGAAATTTTTTTTTTAAATTACTATTTTTTGAGATTGGCAACTGAGCATTTGTTCGCAGGATTTTTGATATGATTTCCTTTTTCTGATAAGTAGAAAAGCATCTCGGAGCTGTGGACTTAAAAAACTTGTTATTTAGAAAAAGTTGAAAATTTAATGAAACATCAGTGCCGCATGAAAATACACGTACCAATGTAGAAAGTAAATTGCCTTTTTCTCGGCGGGGCACGCTAAAAGAAAAAAATCCTTCCGATATTGGAGAATACGGAATAAAAAAAAAAAAACGAAAGAAAAGACGAAATTACAAGGGAAGGGTGCGGAACGCCGAGACGAAAGAAAAGGTTGGGCGCGGAGTGGGGATAAAAATGCGCGAAAGATTAAGAGGGCGCGCGGGCGAGGGCACGAGAGGGTTGCGAGAAAGACGCGTCTCGCGTTTTTTATCCCCCACGCGAGCTTTGGAGGAAATCGCAAAATCAATTTGCATTATATTCGTTGCAAAGTGTGCGGCGTTCCGCGTGACGTCAGGTCGAACAAACGGGTGCGCGACGACGCGGGAGGGGCGAGGAGGCAAAGAGCAAAAGGGGGGTGAAGAAGAAGAAAAAAAGAGTAATAAAAAACGAGATGTGAGTTGAAAAAAGTGGCCCCTCGTCTGCTCGTCGATTTTTTTCCCTCTTTCGCCCCTAGTTCGTTTCGCTGCTTCGTTTCCCCACCCTCTATCGCGTCATCCCTTCCGTCCTAGGTTTATGCACGTATATATATGTACGCGCATACATACCGCTACTACGTACAAACAGAGAGGCCGATCCACCCGCCGCCGTTCAACCCCTTTTTATCATATTTTTGTGCGCTACTCGCGGACGATCGAGGGGAGAAAGAGATCGTAAAACGGATAGAAAGAGCGCGTCGCGCGCACGGTTACTGCGAACTGACTTTGCTATCTATGTATAGAGAATTAGATATTTTCCGACTTTTTCCACTTGGCAAAACTACGTTGTGCAATCTTACAGGGCCCATTATTATTATTATTATTTTTATTCTGTATGACGTCGGAAATGGTCTCGTGACATTTGAGGCGAACTTTCGTCTAATACGGTACAAACAGATATTCACATAGCTCACTACTAAATGCCTGATCCGTGGGTTGGATTTTTTAAAGATATATGCGTATCTACATATGTATAAATGTATGAACTTTTAGGACAGGTCGAACGTCATCGACGGTCTTTTTCTTTTTTTGGGATTAGCCCCGCCCCGGTAATTGTTCGAGCCAGCTACTATTCTCGATATGAAATAAACTCAATTATTTAACAGAAAGATTAAAAAAAAAACCAATTTTCTGTGCGTAACTTTCAATAACCTAATATGGTTGCGTCACGAAATGCAAATGGAACGGCTGTCTCGAGGAAACAAATATAAACTCGTGGCATTTTTTTCGTAACTTATTTTAAAAAAAATCGTTGTTTTTTCCTTCAAGTTCCACCACAGCGTTGACTCGTGAGAGATTAGGACGCAGTTTCAGATAAAAATAATTACTTTTTGCATATTACGCCATGAGCACTTATCGCTTTAAGCATATTGAAACTCTGCGGGAATCACGATGCAATTTTCATTGTATTTTTAAAACAATACGTACAGAAATAGCTCGACCGAGCGAGTTGATAATTTTCGAAAAAATAAGAAAATTAATGTTTCCAAGATTCAAACGATACCGTAACGAAACATTTTTTTTCATTGCCTATATTGTGATTACCCCTCCCCTCCCGCCGCCCGCCGCCGCCCACTCTTGTTCGCCGCTTTTCCGTACAAGAATTTTCCTCGAGCCACGATAATAAATATATATGTATATATAAGAACGTCGTGGAATTTCAACGTTCATTCGTCCGCTTGCCAAGATCGTCCATTAATCATAGCAGGGACTTGCGCGCCTCCAGCGCATAATCCACGAGAGAGCTACTGCCGTTGCCGACGAGGAATTTTAAGTTTTTACCGGCGCGTCTGCTCTCGCAAAGAGTAGCCAAATATAGGTATTTAAGGGCGGAAATAGGGTTAGACGGTTCAAAAAATCGATTTTTTTTTTATTTCATAAATTGTTAGTAAAACTATTGAAAAATATGCTCCCAAAATTTTAAATGAAAATTCCGACTCGTTCTATTGTTATAAGCCATTACGAAAGGGGGGGGGGGGGGGTTTAAATTATTTTTTTTGCATTTTTTAAATTTTTTTCTGAATGAACAATATGTCGAGAATATTGTGTATAAATTTTAAGTCAATCGGAGTAGAACTAACGGAGTTACAGCGTTTCAAACGACCGGCCGTGATACCTGATTTTTATACCTGCTCGGTAGCCGCTCGGTACGTAAAAAACTTTAAATCGATTTTCCCGAAAACGTCATTTTTTAAGTTTGTGATCATTAGAACTCAAAATCTACTGAACCGATCCTTTTGAAAATTTAAACATTACTTCTTCACATAAATCAACAGGTAATCAGGAGTTTTTTTTTCAATTTTTTAATAACAAATTAAGCGCGATTTTTTGAGCTAAAATTGCGTTTTTCACTTCCAAGTGCTGCAAAAAATAGAAAAAAAAAAAAAAAAAAAAAAAAAAACTCTTCCTGATTACCTCGAGAAATACATCACCTTTAAAATGCATATCAATTTTTTGTTTCAGATGATCCGGTAACGAGTTATAATGTTCACCGCAAAACCACTTTTTTCAAGGCGCCTCTGGAGATTCAACGTCACCGGCTTATTTATCAATATTTTTCATTGAAAATTTTTTCCTGAGATACTTCAATAGTTGTACAATAATATGTAATTCTATTTAATAAAATTATATTACTCATGTCGCCGCAAAAAAATCATAAAAATATGCTTTTTTTCGCATTTAAACCCCCCCAAAGTGAGTAGCTCTCCTTCAGGCCCCGAGCGCGCCACGTGTATAACCGAGCGGTCACTATTTTTTCAAACGCGTTTTTCTGAAAACGACTTTTTTTGAACTTGCGTACACGCTAGTTTGAAAAGTTTTATAGTATAGACTTAAATATATGTATAAAATATTCTCAAAGTTTCAATAAATTATATTTATTTTTTATACTATAAAAAAATTCATGAAAATCATTGAGAAAACGCTGTCCTAACCCTATTTCCCCCCTCAAAACACACAATGAGAGAAGTAGCTCGAAGCCCCGAAGAAAATGACATGAAATCGTAGAGCGTACTATAAAAAAGACTGGCGCAACTATTTGCGAACGCGAATAACTTCTTTTTTTTTATTGTAGAAACAAAGCGTTACAATTTTGATATTTCCCCTCGGGTCTCCTATCGTTCTAATTTCTCACCGGGAACATCCCAGACTTTGTATATCTGATCGATTAAAAAGAAAAATCCAAACAAACGAGTATTGTCATGAAATTTTGTGAAAACATCAATCTTTCGCAATATACTCATTCGATTAGATTTCTACTTCCAAAAGTACCAACGACGATTCGTGCCATTAAAAATGCCGAAAAAAAAACGTATCATAACGTATAACGGTCATAAAAAAAATTAAATCGGTGTAAAGAAAAAATTACAAGCATTTTATTTTTTAAATATGTTTCATTTAGAAAAAAAAAAGCCTGCAACTACTACAATTCTACAGAGTCCCCCAGAGAATATAAATCCCACTGAAAAAGTTTTTTTTTCTTTTTTTTTTCGATCATATTCTATTTGAGGGAGGATGAGAGAAGTGAAAGAGCACAGGGAAGAGGCGAGAAGAGCGATGTAGCGGGAAGCAAAAAAAAAGAGGAAAAAAAAAAGTATCGCTAAAACGGCTTCAGCAGCACTTTCACGTAATTACGGACACACATATAACGCGCATACTCCCGCCCTCGTCGCGGCATAGATGTACTTTCGGTACGATTTTAACGCGCTACCCCTTTCCAAGTGTACATATTACACGAAAGACCTTATTCGCGTATAGCTTTGTGGCAAGTACCGCGAGTACAAATGTATTGAGAATAAATTCTGTGACATGCGGTATTGCGGTATTTATCGAAAAAAAAGGACGGTTCGATCGGGAATGGTGTTATAATTATACTCATGATGTTGAAGTTTGCATCGTTGGAATGCAACGAAACCAGATTTTTTACATCATTAATCCCTCTTAAGATTGGATTAACAATGACAAAAATCGTTAAGGGCGGGGTAAGGGTTTTCACTTTCGAAAAATCGAATTTTTTTTTGTCTTATCTTATTTTTTAACATTTCAAGAATATGTCCTTAAAATTTTAAACCGATCTAAGCAATATTCTCGAAGTTATTGTCTTATTAATCTCCTGGCATTTAACGCCATACCTCTAACAGCTGCGGGCGGTCGGGCTAGCAGTGCTAACTTTGGACGCGTTTTTCTCAAAACTACTTCTTCAAAGTCCGTGTTCACTGCCATTTAAAAACTACTTGACCGACCCATTTCAAACTTTGTACACATTTTCTACATATAAAATACCTCCCCCCAACGTTTAGTTAAATTTTTTTTTTTTACATAAAGGGTGTTTCCCACCCACAAAATGGCGGAATTTTTCGTGGAAAATAACAGTTCACACTTTGGATGGCCGCCAAAAATTTTTAAATGAAAAAAAAAATTATCAGAGAACGTTGGGGGGAAGATTTGATTATAATTTGACTGAATTTTCATGGTTTTTCATTTTCAGATTATTTCCGGCCGAGTTATAGTGAACACCGCAAATTGTTTTTTTTTCCAAGACGTTCTGGGGGAAGCTCTGTTACTGGCTTATGCTTCAATATTTCTGCATGAAAAAATTACACAACATTGTCAAAAGTATGCTCAATAATGTACAAAAGGTTCGAATAAAATTGCTCAATCCATATTTGTGAAAAAAAATCGCAAAAAAAGTGTTTTTTTTTTACGCTGAAACCCTTGCCCCTCCCTTAAAACGCTTCAATGGTGCCTCCTTCAAGGACCTGGGCCTAAATGGGCACGAGAAGCAAGAGCAATACGGAAAATGAAAATGTAAAAGCCTATTTGCGTTGCGTCCAACGATGCAAACTTCAACATCATTTATACTCGTAAGAATATGTATGCCAATTCAACATAATTTTTCGTTGGAAATTTATCATGAGACTACTGACAACGGTACGATTAGCTATTGATAGTCTAAGATCCGAATTAGGGTCGACCTTCACCCATCGCGTAAATGGATGAAAAGATTTTATATCAAATTTAGTATGTTAGAAAACATATCGCGAGTGGGTTGCCTAACAAATTCCTGGGATGAGAGTATGATTAATTAACAATTCAAATCTGAGTTTTTATTCACCCATGAGTTTAACGAATAAATTTAATACCAACCGAAACTATGAAGCCTACAAAGTATGCAAACGTTGGGTTGTCTATTTTTATCCTGGCGTAACTACTGGGTTGTCAGGTATAAACAGGTAAGTCGATACTAACTGTTTTCAACCATTTGTTAACTGAATAAATCTTATATCAAAATAAGCGCTGTTTCATTGCAAACACGATGATATAGGGTTGTCTGCAAAAAATTTGTGTTGAATGACGGTTGTCGAGTTTTGAAAAGTGAAATTTTGATGCAAATGGAAATGTACGACAAAGAGGTCTGAGCAAAGTATCGCATCAAAATTTCACTTTTCAAAACTCGACAACCGTCATTCAACCCAGATTTTTTGCAGACAACCCTTAATCATCGGGTTTGCAATGAAACAGCGCTTATTTTGATATAAGATTTATTCAGTAAACAAATGGTTGAAAACAGTTAGTTTCGACTTACCCGTTTATACCTGACAAGCCAGTAGTTACGCCAGGAAAAAAATAGAGAACCCAACGTTTGCATATTCTATAGGCTTCATACTTTCGATTGGTATTAAATTCATTCGTTAAGGCCGTAGTCTGGTCTAGAGCGAGATTTTTGACGTCATTTCTAATGTGCAATAACGTTATTGATCCTTAGAGAATACTTGTACATGAAAAAAAAAAAATTATTTTAAATATTTTCATGTAGTTTTTTGCCTTGTTGCAACATGGTGCGCCGAAATCGGCGCCCACTCTGGACGATGTTGTATGCATCTGAAAAAAAAAAATATATATATTCTCAATCTATATGAGGATTCTGAGCACTGGTAGCAGAATTGGTACGTAAAAAAAAATTTTGACAAAATGTCGGCCTGTTGAACTTTCATTAATGATATTTCATACATTTTCGAGTATTCGACGAGTTATAAAATGTCGGAAAAATTATTGTTCGACTCAATAAAAAATTTTTTTAAGTACTAATTCTGCTACCAGTGCTCAGAATAGTCATACAGATTGAGAATATATATATTTTTTTTTTCAGATGCATACAACATCGTCCAGAGTGGGCGCCGCTTTCGGCGCACCATGTTGCAACAAGGCAAAAAACTACATGAAAATATTTGAAATATTTTTTTTTTCTAATCGACAAGTATTCTCTAAGGATCAATAAATGCACGTGTAAATTTTCATCAAGACAACTTCAACGGTTTAAACGTTATTGCACATTAGCAATGACGTCAAAAATCTCGCTCTAGACCAGACTACGGCCTTAAACTTGCGACTGCAATGTTGAATAAAAACTCATAATTAAATTGTTAATTAATCAAAGTTATCCCGGGATTTTGTAGGCAACCAAATCTGCGATATATTCTCTAACATACTAAATTTGATACAAAAAACTTTCATCCAATTACGCGATGGGTGAAGGTCGATTTTAATACGGATCCTCTACTATGAGAGTATACTAATATCGTACAGCCATTAATGTTATTGTTAACGTAATTTGTCTGCGCGATCTTCGTACAACAATCGTTCGTTCGTTTGGGATTTTCGAAATGTTCCTTTTTTTTCGTCTGGCGTTGAATAATCGTTAATAATAAATGTCGATGAACCGGAATAAAAATTCGTAATTTCCTCGTGAAATTTCTTTGAAGAATTAAGGGTCTTAATGATGACAAAATCTAACAAGATTTCTGTTAAATCGAAATATCGAGCGCCGCGAAAACTTTTCAAAAAATTTTTAGGCTCATCTTCTCAATTTCCTATCCTATATCGCTGTGAGTCATTCACTGATGATCGAAGCATTTTTGTTCTCCCTTCAATCCATAGTCGTCCATATGTAATTTTAATCAATTTTCATTGTGCTTAAGCAATTTTGAATAGCCAGTTTGTCAACTTTTCGAGCAGAAGTATAATTCGAAATGGTAGATGATGGGTGAAAAAATATACCTGTATAATATACCGTCCGGTGAAGTATACACAGGTCGGTGAATAAAAATATCCGCAGTATATTTGCTAGGGTAGACGCTATAACACGATTCGACTGGCCTACATTAATCGTTTCTTTATTTTTGTTCTTTTCTCTGCGTCTCTCTCTCTCTCTCGCGCGCGCACGATCTCCCGTGCAAGTACACATATAAAAACATATACAGCTGTCGAACCGATCAATTTTCCGCATGCACTCGTCGAAATAACTATATAGAACAACATAGCGGTAGTGTGTTCATAGCGCCAGATAGAGGTTTTATAATTAATACACTCCGTGTCTCTATGTACGACTGACCGAGATACACGCTCGATATATTTCCTAAGCATCGAGTACTTGTTTATACGTATATATTTACAAGTCGTCCGTATCTACAATCGCGATTTATACTCAACTTAGAACCGCAATACGGTAAATAGGTAGATCACGAATTAAGACGATTAGAATGTCGCAAACTTCCGGTGGAGAAGAACTTCGACGGTAACAAAACAGAGGGATTCCCTAGTTTTTTTAAAAACAAAACAAAAAGTATTGAAATATTTCGGTTAAAAGTGAAGGTTAGGTTAATTTCTCTCTTCCCCGAGATAGAACTGGAGAGAGAAAGAGTCTCGAGTTGTTGGGGAGCTTACCGGCCTCGCTGAGGTTACTCAACGCGTGAGAGTTTCAACGAGAGCGCCGACCTTCGCGTGGTCCGGTCTCACTGTGACTATATACCAGGTCTGTTCAAAAAGTATCGCGTATTTTGAACTTTCGCGGGCTACGTATATTCGATTTTCGATTTTTTTTGTGGCGTTAGGTTGATACTCGTGTCCCTCACTTATGCCGAAAAAATCGGCCATTTTGAATGTTTAGTTAATTGTTGACGGCTGTTTTGGTTAGACGTGTTTTGGCTTGTCTTCGATTTTTGCCTATTCCAAAAAAGCAGCTTCCATCGCGATGATTGAGCTTTGGTTTCCACGTCATAACCATAAACCCATGATTCGTCGCCAGTTATGACCCTCTGGAGCAAATTTGGGTCGTCGCGGACCGAGTCCAACAGCTCCTCAGCAATGTTAAGGTAGTAGTCTGGTAACTTAAGCCGATTTTCATGTCTTTTTTGGAGGGCGTTTTTTTGTAGGAAAATAAAAATGAATCGTTTTGGATATTTAGGATGTTTTTATTTACATATTAAAGATACAAAAAAAAAATTTGTTGAAAAAATTTAATAGTTTATTTCTATTATTATTATTGATCGAAGTTGGCACCTCGAAGTTGGCAGCCCGGGTCCTAACTTTTTTTCTACCGAACCGATTGCTTTCAAATTTTAACAGGCTACTCTACACACTTATAGTTCTCGTCGGAACTACCGAGAAATTTTTTCACCCCTAACTTTTTATTTTACAACCCCTTCTTTGCTAAAATAAAAGTACTTTTTTTTCTCCAAAGTCCGCCATTTTGTTATTTCTCCATGAAATTTAACTTCAGTAGTTCCGACCAGAATGACGTGTCTATAGATTAAGAATTATCAAGAATTTTTGATTTCAGATAACATCAAGAGCCAAAATCATCGGGGCCACCCACGCGCTTTTTTATCGAGGTGCCAACTTCGATCAATAATAATAATAATAATAATAATAATAATAAACTATTAAATTTTTTCAAATAATTTTTTTTTGTATCTTTAATATGTAAATAAAAACATCCTAAATATCCAAAACGATTCATTTTTATTTTCCTACAAAAAACGCCCTCCAAAAAAGACATGAAAATCGGCTTAAGTTACAAGACTACTACCTTAACGCGACACTGTTTTTGTTCGAAATTGAACAATTTTGGCACAAATTTCGCGACGACCCGTCTCATGCCCAAATCATTGGTAACAATCGAATAGCACGAGCCAATCGATATGTTTAGTTCCTCAGCAACTTCTCTAACGGTGATTCGACGATTGGCCAATATTATTTTCTTCACTTGATCAATGTTTTCGTCTGTTGTTGATGAGCTCGGGCGTACGAAACGCATTTCGTTGTTCGCATCTTCTCGGCCCTCTGAGAACATTTTGTACTACCGATAAACGTTGCTTTCATCCAAGGTAGATTCGCCATATGCCACAGTCAACATTCGGAATGCGTCCGCGCACTTAATTTTCTTTTTCACACAAAATTTCATACAGATTGTTTGATCCATTTATTGGAATGGGCAAAAATCGAGGACAAGCCAAAACGCGTCTAACCAAAACAGCTGTCCGCAATTAACTAAACATTCAAAATGGCCGATTTTTTCAGCATAAATGAGGGGCACGAGTACCAACCTAACGCCACAAAAAAATCGAAAATCGAATATACGTAGCCCGCGGAAATTCAATATTCGCGATACTTTTTGAACGGACCTCGTACTGATATACAATAGTAGTAACAGTTGTACATCTCGAATAGCACATCCATCAACACTGCGTCGTGTTACATATATACAGACATCCGGTTTGACGATCCTTTCGCGATGCAATGCGTATATAACGTTTTTTTTCTTTTGCCAATACTTTCAATATCGCATTTTTTTTTCGAGCTTATTTTTCAGCACTCAATAATTTATATTTATAAAATTAAAAATGATGTTGAATTTTGCATCGTTCAAACGCAACGAAATAAGATTTTGTACATCATTAAATCCTCTTAAGATTGAATTAACGATGACAAAAATCGTTGAAACGTTTTATCGGGGTCTCCTTCAAGGACCTAGGCATAAATGGACACGAGAAGCAAGAAGCAATACTGAAAATTTCAACATCATAATTAAAATACAAAATTTCTATCAGACACGAAGGAAACTTGTCGGAAGTCTGCGATTTTTCTCTGCACCTGGAGTCCGTCTAGAATTGAGAATCTCAACTTTTTCGTTCTGAAGATACGGATACAATTAATTTTTAAATATTTACCGCAATGCACATCGAGAAAAAATTCAGACAACCGAGCCATCTTTATTGCAATAAGCGTTTCTTCAAATTAAATTTATCGACTACTTTCGTGAAATGAAAATCGCATTTTTGTCGTTTTTCAATGAACTTTCATTTCGCAAAAATGTCTAGCGGATCTAATGACGCGGTGACTTGTGCTTCTGATGCACTGGATTCTCGATATCTCGTATTGCTAAAGCGAGGAAAAGAGAGATTGTTCCGAGTATTTTGCCGGGAAAAAAGCAAGCAATTATTTTTTACTTTACAACGATAAAAAAAATTCACAAAATCGATATAGACCCGATGTTACTTTTGCAACGTTATCGTTGGCCTCGCGGAGAGTATGACATCAATATCGATTGGACACACAACGACGACGACGACGGAGAAATAAAGAATAAAAATGAAAAAATGTTTAAACGAGAGCCGAAGGGGAGACGCGAGTCTCTTTGTCTCTCCCATTCTCGATTATGTTCCGTCGCGTTGATGTACGAGCGAGACGAAACTCTCTCGACGATACGCTTATAACACGAGCTAAGGAGTAAGGTTGATCCCCTCCTACGTTCTCCCTCTTCTTACCGCTGCTCAATCCGACGAAACGGCGTCGTAAACTATAAACTGTTCCGTGAAATACTCACACGGATGACCGAGAGCTATGCTACGATGAAGCTTGATGCGATAATTTTTTGTCATTAATCATTTCAGATATTTTTTATAAATCAAATACCTCATAACGCGTGACTGCAACTTAGTGTCTTTGTTTTTCTGTAACCTATAGGGAATCGCTAGAAAATTCTGCAAGAATACACGTAGGCTATTTTCTGAAGTATGTAAGAAAATTCGTGAACAATTTCTTAACATTCAAATCCGAATATTTGTTTAAATATATATTTTTTTCGGCAAGTTGAAAAGAATCTTTCGCGGCCGTCTTAATTAATTTTCCGGATAGATGAGAAAGAATGTCTATATTTCAAAGTAAACGATATCTGACAATCTCTTATCGAAATAATCTTGTCTAAAATTGAATTTAGGAGACTTTGTACCGAACGTTGTTGGTTTTCTCTCTACCTTTCTTTCTCTCATAGTTTGACGGTACTCTAAAGCGGAAGAGCGTGAGCGAGAGAAATAGCGAGAGATACCCGGCAGTGGCGAGTTACGAAATGCCAATACGGAAAAATCATTCACACTCTCTCATTCACACGTGCTCGCGTCATTTAGTCAGCGCGCGAAACGTCTCGAAGACTACGCGGCGCGCACGCGCGTCAATGGAGGCGCGCGAGGTCGGGCTTGACAGGCGGTTTCATCGTTTATGCTCTAGAAGCAAATATTGTGCCTCTGCTCTCTTTCTCTCTCTTTCTCTCTCGAAAGACAGAGAGAGAGCGAGACGCGCGTAACAACGTTCTAATCACGAATTTTCTCGAGACTCGTTGTTACTACTCGACTATAGTCGTAAAAAAACAAACTGGCATACAGAGTGTGTTGAAAATTATCAATGGTACACGAAAACATGCTTTTGTGGTTGTCGTCATCGTCGACCACTCATTCCCTCTCGTTGATTCACCAAGAGAAAAACGGGAATTAATTTGTCCCTGATAAGCAAACTACCTCGAACGTTATTGGAACATCAATTAAATAAAAAGGAATGAACGAGAAAAAGAGAATTTGGATAAACAGGCCCAAAATATTTACTGCGACAATTTTCAAAGATAACATTTGAACGCTATTTCCATTGAAAAAAAAATTAACACAGCCATTTGAATATTATATTTATATTATTCGCGCGTCGCGAATAAAAATCATGAAATGTGCAAAGTCAGACATTTTACTCACGTTTCTTTCCAATTCTTATTATCGTTTACAAGGATTCTCCGGAAGAAATTTTGATGCGAAGCACACGTTATCACGTGGGCACTAGCTGTCTCCGTTCGCTCGTCGTTTTTCCTCGTACCAACTTAATCTTTTTTTTTTTCCCTTTCCGCAAACAAAATAATATTCCTGCTGTATGAACTTTATAACTCGTTGCCGACGTCCACTTGACGCGATCGATCAAAAATAATAACGGTCGTTATTCCTCTAGAAAAAAAGTTAAAAAAACTAAAAAAAGAGGCACGATGAACGCACCGGTTGTTGTCACACACTGCCACCGTTCAACACTCACTCGCCACACACATAGGAGTCACACAAAAACGTCGATAGATGGCGGGTAGTGGGAGTTTTTCGAATTCTCCTCTTTTTCGCGTCTTATCACCTACGAGCTTCGCGTTATGTGGTAGTCAACAATATCCGTATCGTTCCTCTCCTCGCGCGTGTTTCTCGTCCGTACGCCCGACCGGACGAACACCAAGTGAGAAATGCGAGTATGCGAGAGAAAGATCGTGTGAGCGCGCAAGAGAGAAATAGGGGCAGGGGGGGGAGGGTAGCACCAAGTCCCGCGAACGCGCGCGCGCGGTGGAGCACGCTACTTCGCGCTCGCTGCTAAAAGCGGGTTGTGTACACCGTGTGTACTACGCGATGAGAAACGCGAAAACGTGGACGCGACGCGTCCGGTGTCTTTCACCGGCGTACAGAAAATTCACTTCAAGCAACGATCGTTAACACACACGTAGTTCCGAATATCGTTCAAAAAGGGTGTTTTTTATACGGTTAAAAGAAGCAACGAACGGCTTTTGTACACGGTTGTCGAACGACGAGGGGCCGTGTTACGACGATTATTAGTCGTTTTATGCGTTATTGTCGTCGCTCGGTAGGGCGCGCTCCTGAGTGTTCACGCGCGTAGTTTACAGAGCCTCGTAGCGAATATATATACATATATGTATAACGAGCAACGGGTTATAAAGATTCGTGACAAGATGGCCGTAATTTTTGTGGCGTACCGCCCGCACGACCGATCAGGTGGAAAATGCCGGAATGCGCGTGGTTTGCGCTTGTGTTGTACGAGAGTTACGGGAAAGATCGACTGACCGTTTTAACGCGCGCGAGGCCTCCTCTCCGTGTGTGGTGGCTCTCCGCGGCGCGGCCCTAAGTGGTTTGACGTTGGGAACAGGGGGAATCCGAGGGAAGGCGAGATCGCGAACGTACGAGCGCGACAGAGACGGGGAAAATAGCGAGGGAGAAAAGCGTTAGAGAAACAGGGCGAGAGAATACGTGGAGAGTGTGCGTGCGAGAAGGATAGGTATGGAACAGATGCGACGGAGAGAGAGAGAGAGAGAGAGAAAGATGCGAAATATGGAAGTAGAATGTGCGAGACGGAGGAAGGGATAAATATCGGTGAGGCGGGAAACGAGGAGAAATGAACGACTCGAGTTCGACCCGATGGTGGGGACGGGCAAAATAACCGGAGAGTAGTGGGGGAAGGATGATGGGGGAAAAGGAAAATCCCCACTCCGATATTTCCCCAGGCGCGACACCGCGCGCCGGTACACACACGCGCACACATACGCTAGCTTCGGGAAACTTCGTAGATGTCCGGACGAAAATATACTGTATGTACTCGCGCAAGATGCACACGAACGATCCGTCTACTCGCGCACATTTTTTGCCGTCCCCCCCACCCATTCTTTGTCTACCCCAACACCCTCCGCCCCTGTAGGCCCCGAGCACACACATACACACTAGTTCCCCAGCGACGTTTCTCGTCTCGCCGTCAGCGACTCTTGTATATACACTCTGTATGTTTCTCAATATCTTCGTTCATTCGCACGCTCTCGCGTTCCCCAAAGAATTTTAAAAAATCAATATAACGCGAGAGACGTTTTTTTCTTTATATCTATCTCTCTCAGCGGGCATCGAAGTTATCGTAAAAAAAATAAATAAATAAAAAAAATAAAAATTTACCAGCTTTCCCTGCATGGAATCCTCTATCTCTAGCTTGTTGTTTGTCTTGTCTCGGCGGGCGCGCGGGCGGACGGGGGATGATACTAGCGCGCGACTGAATGAAGCGGGGAAAGGTCGGCGTCCTCGTCGCGTTGAAGATGGTCAGGTTTTGTTTGTGAATACTAACCGCGATGCCACTCGTGCTGGGTGGTAAATTCGAAGGAGAAATATATTTCGTTTATAAAACGATAGGGCTAAATTTTTTAATTCCTCGCCGCTCGGAGAGAGACTTTTGGCTGCGGACTTCGAGTCTCGTTTCGCCAGGGTGGACATTGAGTTGATGCGGCCTAATCGAGTAATTGATGGACAGCAGCTTTCTCTCTGTCTCTCCCTCTGAATGATGAACGGACTTACCGAGTAGTGTGCGATGATGATCGTCGAAATAACGTTTGCACCGTTTTGTCGAGATCGGAGAGGCTCTCCGGTGCGGGAGCGCGGGCGCTAGCGTTCCGTCAGAGAGGGTCAAGGACCCGTTCGGAAACGCTCGAGACGATAGATCGGCCATGATCGCGGCCGTCGTTGTACGTTACGCTAGAAAGACGAGTGAGTGTGCGTGCGCGTGTGCGCGCCTATGTGTTTCGAGAGAAGAAAGAGAGACAGAGGCGAGAGACGCGGGAAACGCGCATAGCTCCGAGCAAAGACGGAAGGGAGAGTTTTTTTTCCTCCATCATCCTCACTCCCTCGCCGCGACTATGCTGCTCTCTCCTCTCTCGCTGTTCCCACCCGTCGGCTCACGAAAATAAAAAAGGGTTTGTTATTTCTTCCACGTCGACCGTGTACGGCTCGCGAGCCCGAGAGCTCTCAAAAGTGGGAGAAATCCCGCGAGTGGCGTGAGAGACAACGAGAAAAAGGAAGACGGTGAGGGCGCGCGAACGCGGTTATTGTTGGAGGAGCGAGGGAAAACACGCGTTTTTAATTTTTAGAGCGAGATAGAGAGATTTGTAATCAAAGGAGATTGAAGGAAAGATCATTAATTTCATCCTACTGCACCCAGTGGCGGTATACCGACCAAAGAAACGCTCCGACTCTATAGGCTGTGGCGGAGATGTAGTCGGATAAAGCCATTGATTGTCTTTTGGAAAGTCTTAAGGGGGCGCGGGGGCCTTTATGCTTCGTTTCAACTCAACCGAAGAAAAATCAATTGTTAAAAATTCCTCTCCGGGCAAGGAAAATATTTAGCCAAATATTTGAAAAAAAAATGATAGATCCAATTTCTCAAGTTGGAAACGTATTTAAAAATAAGAACTTACAATTTTTTATCCATCAACCTGAATATCTTTTCACGAGACCACAATTGATTTCGAGAAATCTCTCACTTTTTTGATTATTCAAACGTCTTTTTATTAAAGTAAAAAAAATTAAACGCGTTTTTTAGTATTCAATACCCCCTTAAGGTAGTAGTCCGGTAACTTAAGCCGATTTTCATGTCTTTTTTGGAGGGCGTTTTTTTGTAGGAAAGTAAAAATGTATCGTTTTGGATATTTAGAATGTTTTTAGTTACATATTAAAGATTCAAAAAAAAAATTTTTTGAAAAAATGTAATAGTTTATTATTATTATTATTGATCGAAATTGGCACCTCGAAAAAAAAGCGCGTGGGTGGCCCCGGTGATTTTGGCTCTTGATGTTGTCTGAAATAAAAAATTCTTCATAATTCTTAATCTATAGACATGTCATTCTGGTCGGAACTACTGAAGTTAAATTTCATGGATAAATAACAAAATGGCGGACTTTGGAAAAAAAAAGTTTTTTTTCCAAAGTCCGCCATTTTGTTATTTATCTATGAAATTTAACTTCAGTAGTCAAAAACTTTTTTTCCAAAGTCCGCCATTTTGTTATTTATCCATGAAATTGATAAATAACAAAAAAACAGAATGACATATCTATAGATTAAGAATTATTAAGAATTTTTGATTTCAGATAACATCAAGAGCCAAAATCACCGGGGCCACCCACGCGCTTTTTTTCGAGGTGCCAACTTCGATCAATATAATAATAATAATAATATACTATTAAATTTATTCAAAAATTTTTTTTTTTGTATCTTTAATATGTAAATAAAAACATCCTAAATATCCAAAACGATTCATTTTTATTTTCCTACAAAAAAACGCCCTGCAAAAAAGACATGAAAATCGGCTTAAGTTACCAGACAGTCGATAATTATGGGTACGCGTATATCTGTGCAATCAACCCTTAGATCAAAAGCTCATGCCGGAGTTATCGGGGGAATAAAAAATGTTAGCTCGGGACTGTGACAAAACGGAGATGGTTAGAAAGTTCTTGTGTCTGCTCTGAGATCTCGACGATTTTCTTCATAAAAATCTCAATGAAAGAAAAAACGTTCAAAACCTCTGTCGCGTTATTAATTTACAGCCAAACAAACTAAATATTATCGGGAAAAGCGACAAAGTCGTAGAAGCGCGAAATAATTAGATGAGATGGAGAAAAATTAATGGCATATTATGAGGAATATATTTGTCTAATATTTCACGAAATAACGGCCGGGCGAATATTTCCCTCTGTCACAACCGTATTTAATATTATATATATATTTTATATATAGAAATTCGCAACGAACCAAGCATCAAAATCTAGAGGCAAGTGCACGTTCAAAAAAACAGTCGATAATTCTTCATTTTTCCGTTTATACTTGAACGATCTACATGGGAATTGTTAAATGGTGTTATAACGACCTATTGCCGAGTGAGCTCAATGTTCGGGAAACGAGCATTAGCAAGCATTGTGGGGTAAGATGCTAATTGGGAAACGAGTTTTTTTTTTTTTGCGTAGCGAGGGTGTAAAAAAAATATATTCATAGAATATTGAAAAAGTGTATTGAAAATAGTGATTTACCTGATGCATCTCCGTACCCCATGCACATTTCGACGGGTGTTTTCCCGTTCGAAAAAAAACGAGAAGCGTAAATTTCGAGTCTCCGTTTATTGACAATCATTTATGATGTTTAATTCGTTGCGTCTCGTTATAACAAACGTTAAAGCGATTATTATCGTGCGCGAATTCGCTGGGAATCGTAGCCTCGAATGCCGAGTGTCGTTTGCCCTTCCAGTGTGCTCTCGCATTGTGCAGACCACCGTGGGCGACGGAAAACACTTTTTCTCACAGTGAGCAATATGCAATATGTGACGATGATGGTCGAGTGGCTCGAGCCACGATGAGAAATCCCAGAGAATCGAACCACCCAACGATAAAACTTGCACCGACGACGACGTAACGGGCACGAGGAAATCGAAATTTCCTTGGCAACAATCGTCGATGGCATATCGTTGAAATTGGGAGAGACAAAAAGGGTAAAAGGGTGATGAACGAAAAAAAAATTCAATCTACGCTCTACCTCTCTCTCTCCTCTATCTATCACCGTTGCCCCCACTCTGATTTATCCACGTTCGATCTCTCGCTTAATTTTCCCCTTTTTTCCGTCCATCCTTCCCTCAATTACAATCTCTGCGGGTTCGAGCTCTCGCGCATAAACCTCCCCACCCAGCGATGATTTCTAGCCTCAAATTAACCGTTAATTAGGCCGTTCGATAATCGTATAGGGGACATTCCAACCGGGGACTCGCAACGGATTTCTCTCTTTTTTTTATTTTCAATTTCATATTCCTCCTCGAACGTTTCTTTAACGCCCGACGATTGGCCCGGCAGTAGTGGGGAAAAATGGTCGACCCGATGCCAGTCACCGTAATAGACATACTCGTCGCAAAAGTCTGATCGAATTTGGCCAGGCGCGGGAAGAGAGAGACAGTGAGATTAGCCGAGTTTCGCGACGGATGCATCGAGAAGAGTTAAGAAAATTTTAAAACGAAAAAAAGGGAGCAAGAGGAACGCGTTAAAGCCTTTGCTTTAACTTGGCCATCGTCCGCTCTCTGTGAGATGTTTTTGTCATTTTGGATTGTCTTTGGCAACGAGATCGCGCCCGGTGTTTTCGTTCAATTCATCCTCGAGTTTGCTTCGCTCGTAATTTTTATCGCTCTACTGCTCGACACCCGGTATATAGAAATGTATACGTATATGTATAAATTCGGGGCAATATTCCAATTTCCCAACTGTTGCGCAAACCTCGCGATGCGCAAACGCGAAAACACTGCCAATGAGAGGGGCGTGGTGGAACGTTTCGACGAATTGTCCTCTCTCTCTCTCTCTCTCTCTGTTTCTGCGCCCGGAAGTCGCCGATAATAAGGCGCTCTTTGTGTCCGGCTTCGGACGAGTCTGCGTTGTTATATATTTTTTTCATGACGGTGACGAAAAAAAGCATTTTTTAAGGTCTATCGTAACCTCGAAAAAAAATATAAAGGGCAAAAAATCAATTCTCTATAATATTTTCTCTGAGAAAAACTTATATAAAATTTTTTTTTAACTTATGGATTCGGTCGGTATTTCAAATTGTGCCGGAATTAGGGAGCGAGAATTAGGGCGTTCCAACGATCGTAAAAAAAATGTTTTTTCAACAGCGGACCAATTTTTAGTAATAAAGGATTAAAGAAAAAAATTGAAGCAACGAACGGTGAACATTCCATTCCCACCGTCGTCGCTCTCCTTCCACCACGATAATGTCTTGTTTTCGTCATTCAAATTCCTACTACATCACCCAAAAAAAACAACAAAGTTTTTCCAAACAAGAGATTGCGACACATCATCGAAGATAATACTTTACAGGCAGCGCCAATATTTCGAACACTTATTACGTGTTACATATTTGTACTCGGTAACGTTGCCAATATATCGCTCAGGATAATTTCCTTTATCTTTTGCATTTAGTAATTATATAGCTTGTACTGTCTTATTCGGCATTCGTTTCCAATATTTGATAGACATCTAAAATAACGGATCAATTCCGAGCGACATGAACTTAAAAAAAAAACATTGCGATAAGAGCATACGCTGCATTTCCATGTGGAAGAAAATTTTAATCACGCGAAACTATAGTGGGCGTAGACACGTGTGCGATCGCATTTCGAGAGGAATTTCTGCGTTCGTTGCGGTGGGGAAAAGAAGAAAAAAAAAATGATCGGCTTATTGCGATACTAGTGCACTCGCACAAGCGAGAGAGCAAAACATTCACGATTCTTTTCTCGTGTAGTTTCTGACCTTATCGACGCGCACGTCACTGCCTCCCCCCTCGGACGAGCGGAACACACAACACACACACGTACTCAGACTGTCCGTTTCCTCAAAGCAGCTTCGGCGTATTATATTTTTTGTGAAAAAAAAAAACTCCACAATGGTAAGCGCCTAACGCGAGAAATAATGCTTCTTTGACGACAACGATGGCCGCTTTCGTTCTAACTACTGATAAACTTATGAAAAAGAATGGTTTTTTCCGTGCTCGGGCAAAAAAGAGAAAAAAAAATAACGATTGCAGTCGTAAACGCGATAAGCACGACGAATTCCCGATGTTTTTTTCGTCGTTGAACTAACATAACGAAAGGGGCACCAGCCGAATCGACGAAGAAAGCGAACGCGACTAAAAACCGAATCTTTTTTGAAGCGGGTAAACGCGAACGGTGAAGTAAAGAAATATATTTCTAACCTTAAAACAAATTCGACGTTTTTTTGCAGGATGTATCCGCGTTTTCCGACGATCGCTTCGACGTTAAGGACTGGATCAACGATACATTCAAATCGACCGAGGCACAGGGCGACAAAGGCGTGAGTCGGCGTGTCTCGTTCGTTTCTACTAAATTAATAACGTCGCGCAAACCGCTCGATTCATCACTGTTTTTTTTCCCGCACCATGAACTTTTTGAATTTAAGCCGCACATTTGTACCCAGTCAACTGGCAGAACGGGCGCAAACTGACGGGGCGCTCCCGTTGAACGGCGGTCAATGACACCATACGCGAACTTTTTTAAAAATGATAATTTTTTTTTTTTGCATTGTCGTAGAGGTGATTATGCGGTACCCTTATGCGTCGTTGCAAAGTATGGCATTTCTCATTGCTAACCCCTGCTCCTTGGACACTCGAACATTTTTTTGGTTACTTTGTTCAAACTTTGAGAACGATTTGCCAAAATAGAGGACGAAATGCTCTTTAAGATATCTTTTTGAATATATTTAATTGAATAAAATTTAGGATCTTATTGAAATTCGAAATGTCCTTCTGAATTATTTTATAAACTGGAAATCACCAAAAAAAAGATTATTCAATTTATCAACAGGCATTTGTCACGTCTCTCGTTATGAAATTACAATTGTACGTTCAACAAGTAAACGGAGCACTGGAAGAAACTAGTCAATCGGTACTCTCTGGCTTGCCCAGAATACTCAGAGATACGCAGCTTCTACAGCAGGAAGCTGCGTCGCTGAGAGAAAAAATGGTTACCGTCAAACAAGAAATTGCAAAGGTGCGGAACGAAAGATTGTTGATTCATAGAATTTTCTTTTGTGACGCCGGTTCTCAGAGAAAAATTCCTTTCTTGTTAGGTCGAAAAGGATACAGCACTGTCAATGACTACGCTGGAGAGGCTGGATAGAATAAAAACTGATTTGCAAGTTGCTAAGCAGAG
This sequence comes from Oxytorus armatus, assembly GCA_958009045.1. NCBI lineage: Eukaryota > Metazoa > Arthropoda > Insecta > Hymenoptera > Ichneumonidae > Oxytorus > Oxytorus armatus. The sequence continues at coordinate 567,775 of OY253751.1, read as the reverse complement.
TCTACACGAAGCGGACAATTGGAGCGTTTTGGCTAACGACGTCGAGGAGGTAAGTTTTCCAGCTCTAACCATCCTATCCAGTGTTTTTAAGCCTTTTTTCTCTTACTTTCACAGGTTTTCGAATCTGGTGATGTTGAGAATATCGCTGCAAAACTTTTTAGTATGCAAAAGTCCCTTTCAATTTTAGTCACTGCGGTGGATTATGAGGAGAAAAAGATGCAACTGGAGGGATTGAAAAATCGTCTAGAGGCAATGGCCAGTCCTCGACTTGTTCAAGCATTCACCGCTAAGGATATGGGTAAGGTAGTTGCCTCGACGATCATCGTTCTCATTGAAACTTTAAATCTACTTTCTCTATACTTTTTAGAAAAATCAAAGATTTACGTTAACATCTTCAGCAAAATGGACAGGTTGCCCCAATTGCTAAAATATTATCATAATTGCTCGAAAGTTTCTCTCTGCCAAGAGTGGAGACGGATTACGGAAGTAGCTCAGGACGAAAGTGTAACTTATTGGATACACACGTTTTACGATAAATTACTCTTCGAATGGAACGATCAGGTAATTCGATAGAATTGGCAAAGTATGTTGGAAAATTTGATTCTTTCGGCTTACGGCTAATATCATTTCTGTGTTGTCAAAAGGCAAAGTGGTGCAATCAAGTATTCCCGAATACCACAACGGACATTCTGATGGACATATATACAGATCTACTGCGTAGTTTAAATCCTGGCTACGGGGATTGTATAAACTCGGCTCTCAAACAACATTCGAACGCTATGCAATTGTCGCTTTTACTAGAATTGAAACAGACTACGCGTCATTTTGCCGTAAACTTGAGCAACGCCGTGGAAATTTCGTCTCAGGGTAAAGCACCTGAATTGAAACTCGAAGCTCTCGCAAAAGCTATTTATGCACCTTACGTTCCGTACGTGACCAAATATAACACTTATGAGAGTGCACAACTGGCTCAACAGTTAAACTCTTTGGAATGCATACATGACGATCTGAGCGACACAATAAATTCTCTTTCTCTGAGCATCGCTCGAGTAATCGATTATGCGAATGAGGCTAACAAGAGATGTAAACTCTTTACCGATGGTTGCGGATATCCCGGCCTGTTGAAAGCTCTAAATGTACGTCTCGTTTCCTCTCCATCAGGTACGTATACAATTTACCGAAGCATAATAACTTAAAATTCTCACGTTTCACACAGGCGTACTTCAATCAATATCTTGAGAAATATAAGTTAGGCGTGAGACATTTGGAGAGACGAAAAGTCAAGCACGAGGATTGGAATTTGTTTCAAATGTGTTTGACACTGATGCAGAGCATAGGTACAACGTTAACACGATAATTGTGTGTCAAGTATTAAAAATAATAATCGTATCAACTCGAATTTGTTCAGGAGAACTTTTGGTTCACGTTGAGCAGTTTGAAAAAACTTTGGTAATTAATATTGTCGAGGCGAACAACAAATTACAAAGTCCGAACGGCAGTGTTTTCAAGCGGTACAAAACTTTGCTGCTAAATTCGACCGGTCGTACGGAACTTGAGTATTTAATAACATCACTGCAACAGGGTAAGAAAGAACATATTCCAATCGAACTGATCATCCGTCAGGTGTATCTAATCTCGTCTTTAATCCACAGAGGACAAAACTATTTTGGACCCTATCATCAAATCTATCCACAAACTATGTTCCGATCTCCACCGTATCACTTACGAAGTGATATTTGCGCCAATTTTCACTCAACTGTTGCTCGTACAGAAAGCACCGGCATGGTCAATGGAAAGTGGAAAATCGTCGAATCTCAGTTCTGACTTACCGGACTACAGCTTCGCGCCACAAGAGTACATCACCCAAGTAGGACAGTATCTAATGACTCTGCCACAGCATTTGGAGCCTTTCTTGCTGAGGGACAATCCGAGCTTGACTCACGCGCTGAGAGCAGCCGATCCACAGTACACTCAGGGGTCTACCGAATCAGGATTTACCGATATTCTCCTGGGAATAATTGCAAAAGGCACTTGTCAAATGTTTCAGGATCAGACATTAGGAATTTGTGAACTTAACGCAGCTGCTTGCAAGCAACTCGCAACGGATATCGGTGAGTCGTATTTGCTCAAGTTGAAATTGTCAAAACCATTAACGAGGAACGTTTGGCATTGTTTTTTCAGATTACCTTGGAAATGTACTCGAAGAGCTGGGTCTCTCGCTTTCCGATAATCTACAACAGATGAAATTGTTACTGAGATTGACGCCGGAGGATTATCAAACCGGTAGCTCGGGTTGTAACGCACGTGTCGTGGCAGCCGTTAGACAAATGCGTAACATCGCCTCGTCGGGCTAAGAGAAACATTATTGATAGCCATTTTGGTCTTAGAAATGTTCTCAACAATGTTAATGATTATGTATAATAGATGCAACGATACGTAATACATTCCTCGATTGAGATATTTACCCAAATGTCTTTTTATTAAACTGCAAATTTTTAGTGCCTTATTTACAAGGTTGTAGGTGATGCGTAAAGACCGTGCATCTCATAGTACCCAAGTTATTATTGGGTATATTTCTCAATGTGATAGATTTTTTCCTGCTACTTGTCCATGTTTTGCTAGTGATTTTGTGTGCCATTCGCACCATTCTTTCAGCATTACCGAAAGCACACTAATATGAAAATTTACAGAATACCACAAAACTGACTTTGGATGTATCAAATCTGATTTAAATACTTACGAGCTTTGTTTTTTTTTGTTATCGCTGCCGTTATCCTACCGTGATAGAAACATTCGTACCATTTTAATCAATGCGCAATTCTGTTGTCAAATTTAGACCCCCCCGTAGCTTATTTTTGATAAAGATAACATTGCCTCACTTTTTGTTTATCTGACGGTGTTCTATTGCAGAAAACAAAAATGATCACTTACTATTGAGGAGCGGAGAATCATTGCACCAATGACTCTACGGCTGAGAATTTTTTTCCCGTCTCGAAAAATTTGCCATCTCCTTTTCTGTCAAATTATCGAGATCTCGTGTTTCTTTGGTCCATGGAAACAAAAAAGTTTAACAAAACGATAAATTGTCGTATAGAAGGATCGATGCATTTGTGTTTTCAAACATACCAATTTAATAGAGATTTCAGTCGTATCATTGGAACGCCTCGATTTAACAATGTACAGTAAGGCTGTGCACATTTTGTCTGATAAATTGTTTAAATCCATCGCGAATATTTGATTAAATATTAAGTTGAATATCAGAACTATCACGCGCAAACTCGGTCGAGCTTATCGAGAAAACTTTTTGCTCAATAATCAAAGGATGAAGCGTCGTTATCAGTTAGCGTGATCAAATTTACAATTATCACTGAAGTTTTGAACGTTGATAAGTACAAATGACATTTGATTTATCAGTTTGAAATACATTTCGTATCTTACGCGGATTTGTACGAAGAAAAACAGCCATTACCATACCCGGGCAAAAGTCGCCATTTTGATTTCAGGTCTGCCACACCCGCCAACGATCTGAAGTAGTGCGTTTGACGCGCAAGCTTGCCAGTGTAGTGTTTTTATAGGCATTTTTTTTTCAAATTTCAGTAGTATGTACGTTGGAGAATGGAGTAAACGTGTTTTTTAAAAAATAGTTAACGGTGATTAAGTAGAAAATTGGATTCGAGTGTATAATAGTAACTAATATGTTTATTATTTGCTAGAATCGAAGCGTCATAATCGTGATCAAGAATGCACGATCAATCAGCCAGTATATCGAATAATTCTTGAAACGAAAATTCACTCGTTAGCGAACAAAATTCGTAACGCGCAAACACGCTACCCGCGGAGGATGAACAGACGCTTACGTACATTAGGCGCGAGCGTTTCTAAATTGTCAGCACATCACATTTAATATATATTAAAAAAAAATGAACAACGACAGTTTGTTTTTCTTGAAATTAGCACCGTGATACCTCGACTTCTGAAAGTTTAATTACACACATTCGAGGAGATGCCGGCCGGGAACGAGAAGACTGAAGAGATCGATCTAGGGCCTAATGCTCAACGGGGTCTACAGAGGTATCGTTAAAACGCATCTTCATCTTTTTTTTTCCTCGCTCGTTGATTAAAAATATACAATTCTCATAGCTCGAACCACCTTTGTAGCAGCTCGTTATACATTCGCACGTTTATCGCTTATCGTACAACACTCTTATTACACTTTCTAACCTTGGTAAAAGTACAAAAAGTCGTACTGGCTAATATGATATAATAATAATAGTAATAATAATGATAATTATGAAGCAAAGGGGACCCATTTCCGATGACCTTTGGAATAGGCCCATTCGACGCGTTTTTACTCGAGAAACAACCTTGTCCTCTGACAAAATTGGGGCTCGTTATTTATTAAAAAGTTATTAACCAAAAAAGTTAATAATTCCTATAGCTATTTTCCTTATACCATTCCGTCCCAATCATCTTGTCCTTCACATGTGTTGTTAAGAATACCCCCCTGAGTACATACAAAAAGTATTATCCGTCGCTCATTGTTTGTTAAAAGTTATGAATAAAAGAATTTTCATAAATTGAACATGAAATACTTGTGCTGGTGTGTGGTTATCAATTTTATTTGTTAATAACTTTTAAAAAACCGTCCCCCAATTTTGTCAGAGGAAAAAGTTGTTCAGGAAGTTTCCCTTGACATCATATATGAAATATATCGGAAGTGGGTCCTCTTTGCTCCATATTTACCATAATAATAATAATAGTCGTTAGAATGACAATTAGAGTGAAGGGGTCGTTTGGATATCCTTATAATCTTGCGTATCGGTAACTTTTCATGAACCTTCAAGTAGGAGGGCCGGCTTTTTTCAAAGTTTAAAATTATGAAAAAACCCGTTTATTTTAATTTTGCAAAAAACATCGTGTAAAAAATACTCAAACGAGAAATTATTCGATATGCTTTCTTCGTCATGTAAAAAATATTCAGTTGTAACAGCTGTTTTTTTACATGTTTTATTGTGTAAAAAAAATCGAATATTTTTTGTATACGAATCTGAATATTTGTTAACGCAATCGAAGATACATTTTCGACAATCGCTCTTTGGAAATTTTTGATGCCATAGTTTTTCGCACTATAAAAAAAAATTAAAGCGCGAGGCAAAAAAAAATACAAAATAGTCGGAGTGTTATTTCGTTATCGAGGAATTTGTGAGATTAGTGAGACAAGCTGTGTAACACTTTTGTTGCATCTAATGGAGAAAAAAACACGTTTATAGTCAAGTTTCGGCGAACATCAGCCGGCTCGCACTGCTATAAAATATATATATATGTATTCATAATATCGTGTATTTTTAATACTAATATATACACGAAATTGATTTAACATCCTTGATTAAATTCATTTAGTCTAGTATACTGAGAATTTGTATTATAGCCAGAAGGACTTGTGCGTTCCAATTCTTTCGTACAATAAAGATATTCAATATAGTCTTTCCTGCTACATCAACGTCAAATAGTATAATCTAATGTCGGTATGAAAGTTGGTCGCGAAATACAAGTGCAGAGAGAGATAGAGCGATAGATATACAGGTGCAGCATTATGTCCGTTATCTATGCGTGTGCGCCAGGCGAGGGGTTGAATGATGGCGATTAAAACGAGAGAAGCGCGTATAATCATTGATAGATTAAAAGGAAAGATTTTTTTACAAAAGTACGCAAGGCGAGCCTAGATTAATAACGGACTTCGGGGAGAGAAAGAGAGAACTATCTATATTAGTACGTAGGAAAGATGACGCGATAAATCCGAGTGGCACACAGTTTTTTATATAATAATCGACGCAGCTTAGAGCTACACAATACACGCTTTTTCTGACTAGATTTCATCTGGCCTTTACATTTTCGCTTCTGTGTTTTTAACTTTAAATAACGTCCAAACGTTCGTCTCAGCATCTCGCCTTGATACACGATATAATATCACAATTAACATCCGTCCGTCTGCTTCGCATGCAACGTCAAAGGATATGCTGTGAGGAAATGGAGAGGAGGGTATTCGGGTTTATATTTTGGATTTAGCGCTATAATCATTGAGAGGTTTCAACCGACGAAGCAATAAAGCTTTGTAGCTCCGCAGGACGACAAGCATGTAATTGCCTTTTTTCGCGAAAGGGGTTCTCGGGGACTAAATATTCGGCTATAACGAGTCGGCATTGAATCGTATTTATATTGCGGATTTTTTTTGGCCACCTCGATTGATCGCATTCTCACTGCTTAGCCATTCCGTTTTTTTTCTCTTTTTGTTTGTTACTGCTTCTCATATATTTAATAGTCACGCAAATTCTTGGGGAAAATGCGTGATTGTCATCATTGCGAACAAAAAAATTTGCTCAGCTCGTAACGAGAACTTGATCCTCCTCCTTGATGTGGTCGGCGACCGTTGAGTTTCATGGCACTTTCTTTTTCGTTGGCTTTTTGCTGCGAGGTAGAGTCGCGAAGCTCGTTATCTGTAAAGACAATGAAAAAAAAATGAGTGAATTAGGATCGAATAGTGACGAATTGAGGATTCTTCGCGTATACACTTCCCGGACAAAGTGAAATTCGATGAGAATTTTGAGGGCTTAGCCGTGCAATAAAAATCTGAAAAAACGTTTAACATATCGTCGGGAAATTTTGTTTCTTTTTACTGAATATATGAGAATTTTTTTAAGAATTTTCGAATTCGACATTTTTTTAAAGGTCTTTTTACAAAAGTTCGTTGATTATACAAAATCAATGTTCTCAGCATCTTCAATAGGTTCGATTTTTTTTAATTTTTCGATATTCCGCGAATAACTGAATTTGTGATCGAATAGACATTTTGGTTGGGGTCGTGTACGTGAAGCATCTCGGAAGCGGGGCAAATTTGGCAGGCACGTAAAAGACAAAAGCTACAAACAAACAAAAATGCATCAATGTCAGGATGAGATGCTAAAACGTCAAAACTCTGTATGCCGTCACTCAACAACGCATTCACTATCGTATGTTCGTTAATTATTTTAAGAGGATCGGAAGAAAACAGACTACACTGTCAAATGCGAGGGCTAGTATTAAATATTTTTCATAGGCAGGTTGTTAGTCTTTTTTCGTTCTTTCAACAAATTTGGCTATCATTTTCATACAGTGCTCGCTGGTTGAGATTCGTTCTTTTTCCTCGTAGAAGTTCTCCGATTAAGTTGATTCGTACGCGCGTGTGTTGTGTGTGTGTGCGCGCGCGCGGGCCCGAGTGTGCGGAGAGAGTTTACAGAAGGAAAATAAAAAATTATTCGCATTCGTGAGAAGAATTTCCGGTAATTCGAGTCGGTGAATGGGACATTTGTCTAATTTTCAAATTAGCTACCCCACGAGCTTTAGTTTCTACATCCTCCGAAAGTCGTTTTTCTGGCTCTTTAGCAGCACCATCAACGACAATGCTCTCGTCTACTTTGTCGAGAGACTTGGTGGCCTCGGCGGACGTATATCCATCCAAACTGTCTGTTCGAAAATCGACATAAGTCTCAGTTGTTTTGTCATCGGTGGACAGAGCGACTTTGAGTAAAATATCCTCCGGATGAATCGTTTCGCTGTTCGTTGAATCACGATTATTCGTGTCTTCGCGCGAACCAACGCTCACCGATGTACTAGCATCGGAGTGTGTCGAATTCGAATCTTCATCCTTAACGACAGAGTTGTCTCTCTGATCTTTGTGAAAAGCATGATTGAAAAATGTTTTTGGTATCGTCAAGAGTTTTGAGAAACCTTCTTTTCTTCGTAACTTCTTTTTCTTTGATTTCGTGGAGTCCGGTAGATGCGAGACAAAGACATTTTTCGTTTGACCGACGTTCGTGAATGTCTTCAATGTGCCAGTTTTTATTACGAGAGTGGCTTTTAACGCGCTCTGAGACGCTGCTTCTTCGTGCTCGTCGTCGCTCTTCGAGATCGGTACTTTTGGCGCTGGTTTCTTGTGATATCGACCAGCGCGACAATCAATCTCGGAATTACTTCGCGAAACGTTTGGTGTTGTCCATAATTCGTGATTATCCATTTCCGCATGCTCGATAACATTACTTTTCGTCTCATTCGCTATTTTCACGATTTCTTCCGTGCTTCGTAATTTTTCATGCGACGACACAATGTTAGTTACAGCTTTACGAGCATTGCTCAGCAGTACCTTGAGTTCCTCGATTTTATCCTGGCAAATGACGTTGCTATTCATTTTCCGATCGTCTTGTTTCTCGATTGATTCTTCATGCGGTGAAGAAATATCTTTTTTGATCTCAAGCAAATCGATCATTGGAACTTTTGGAACTTGGAAGATTTCCTCAATAATCGTTGGATCAGCTATTTTCGAATATGCAGTTCCGGTGGCCAAATCTGTACTCAAAGACTCTCCCGAGGGCTCATCGATTTTGTCGCTCGAATCATTGATCACCGATGTTTGATTTACGAAGTCCGAAGCTATGCTTTCGAACACTGCTCTATTTTCACTGGGATTTATTTGAGACAGGAGTAACACAAGCTCGAGGGTTTGTCGGGCACTTAGGAGGGAAAGTGGCAATGGGAAATTTATCATATCCGAAGAGGAAAGGTCGGCCGTGTGGTCATCCTCTTCAACCTTCAAATCCCAGAAAGTTATATGAAGATTTTAATCGCGTCGAACCATTTCGATAGATAATAAAAGTGCAATCAAATTGATAGATGTAAAGTAAATAAAAGACTTTCGTCGTACGAGCTAATAATTATAAATTATTCTACAAACCTCCGGAACTTTTTTTGTCGTTGACGAGCGTGGTTTTACTCGGGTTCTCGCACCCACACTGGACGTTCTCAAGAGCGATTCACCATGCGACGTAACGCGATGAGGTTGCAGTGCTTCACCGCTGCTGTAGCCACTCGATATATCATCCGACGATCTAATATTACTTGAAAAAAAAATGGTATCGAATTACTTATGTGAAATAACGAGATCCGGGGGATTCTACCATTGTTTTCAACTTAAATTCGATTGAGAGATGATGGATTTTATCAAAAATAAAAGAGATATTCAAAAATACCCTCTTCCTACTTTGTATAAATGGATTCGAATTTTTTTTTACACGATCGGAAAAGCGTTCCGAAAAATTTCTCGTTTTCCGACTGTTAATTGTGGATTGCCACCATTAACGGGATATACACGTACTTTAAGCTAGCTATGGGATCCCTGGGCCTCGGTTGCCTTACATCGACGTCCACCTCGGAGAAATACATTTCAACGCGATTACTACTCGACTGTGTTCTTCGAGGACTGTATCCTCTTCTTCCCGGATGCTCTCTTCGACGAGGTTCTACTGTAAATCAATTCGGACAAAAATTCCACAAGATAGCTCGTATTTATTTTCTCACATTTCGTATATATAGAGAAGAGATACCGATCGAAGGATAATATCTATACAACCTTCCGTGTCTGTCTCGTCACGCATGCTCGATGTATTTCTATTTTCATCTTCCTTCTCTCCCGTGAGGTCGCTCAGGCTGTAACTCTTTTTGAGCTGTTGAACGAGTCCTCCACCGCCCTGTAAGTCGAAAGAAATTTAGCAGATCGGATCGAGCGAAGACGGCTAAATGAAACGAAAGTAATTAAAGAATAATAATATAATAAAATAAAATGAGGGTGCGGCGCTATACTTTAATCGAAACAAAAAATAAAGGTGCAATCTTACCAACAAAAAACGTGTTAATGTGTTATCGGCCATCACCAGCGTCAAGGAATCATTTCTCTCAAGTTCGCTATGCCGCGAGTTGGTTTTTTTTCTCGTCGTTTTGGTAGTGCAAAAATACTTAAATCGCTATATTCGTACCGTTGCGTGAATTAAGAGATTATTGCGCTAACGATCCAAGCCCTTCGAGCCGTAACAGTATCCAGGGGAAATATCCATTGATGGATTGTAGTAGCAGTAGTATTGGTAGTACTCAAGCATTTATTTGAGATAAAATAAATAATAAATTTCTCTCGGTATGCGCTCGGCCAATTAGTTCATCCAATTTTGTCATAGCCAGGCTTCAAATAACGAATGAGGAGCTCTCGATGTGGGTGCGATTAAATAATAAATTATCGAGTTAGGCGTACATTTGCTTTCACGAGCGAAGAACATTTTGGGCAAAAAAATAAATAAGACATGATTGTAACTAATGTAATGTAACAATGTGCAAAATGAAAATTGTCGGGTAATACTAAAAAATCGCCCAAAAATTTGTCAAGAATGAATTCTATCGGAAATTTTGCGATGCGCCAATTCCTGAGTATTCCAAAAAAGATCATAAAGTTATTGCGCATAAATCCATGGTAGATAAAATTTCTCGGAAGTAAAAAATAAAAATTTGAGTGTCTTGAAAATGAAATTGTAAAAATAGATTTTGCTCACTACATAAAACTACATTATTCTCTAAGCAATGATGAAAGACGGAAAGACAGATTAAACTCCAATGTTAGAAATTGCATTTATTTGGAAAATAAGAACTCGTAATTTGTTTGGGGAAATCTTTGGAACTCGGGAAGGGGGCAAGAGGGTCGGGGATATAAAAAACATTCTTAGGAGCTAACAATAATTGTTCGTAGTTTAGGCGAGTGTAAATTAATGATTTATGTTATTAGTTTTTGCTTTTTTTTTTTAACACAGACAAACACGTGTCTGTGTTTAAAAAAAATATTGGTAACTTTGTTTACGAGGCGATAGAAATGATGATTTAACATAATTTACATACACACATAGAGTATAGTAGTGACGAGATTTTTCGCAAAGGTATTTATCACTTATCACACTGTGCTTAAAAGGCACTTTCGTGGCACATTGAATTGACACTCTTTGTTTTTTGACAATTTATCACACGAGCTATACATTCGATTTAGATTACAAATATAAAAAAAAATGCTCACAAATCGAACGACGATGAAGTGTAGTCAAATCGGATTCTTAAATCTAAAATAAAAGACAATAAATAAAATGACAAACAAACAAAACGCGTAATCGTTGTCGTTACAAAGTTGATATTTTATCTAATGATTTTATTCAATTGTTTCGATTTTTTTGAACGCCTGACATCTCAGTCTCTCAATTCGCTATGGAAAGACAAAAATTCTTTCCCAGTCTTTTTTTTCCTCTTTTTCTCGTGACAATTCGAATTTCTTCTACAGAATTAATTTCTTTCGTTCGATCTAGTTAAAAGTGTTTTTTTCTTTCATTTTTTTGTCGACATTAGACGAATCAAAAACACCCTACCCTCTGCAGGCATATTGAGTCATTAACGAAAAAAAAAAAAAAAATGTCACGATAAATACTTTTGACGATGATTGCCACACGGGGGAAGGTGTCCCAATTTATACGATTTTGTGCAAACGCGAACTATTAATTGATTTTACATAATGTATATTTATATTTTTTCTTCTTTCGCGCCAAGTTCATCAATTCCATCAATATTTCCCTGTCGATCGGACCATTCATTCTCCGGGATGACCTTATCGAGGGTAGTTTGACCAAAGTTACGTAGCGTTGGTGAACCGTTGTTCCGCCAGACCTGGATGAGAATATCCAATATGAAGATCGAGTTGTGGAGAACGAATGAGGATTGATTAAGCATCGAGGCAGATTTTGTTCGTTTCTTTTTCTTTCAAATGCAAGATCTACATGTTATCAGGATCATCACTAAATTCTGACTCGAAACGTCTTAGCGTTGCTTTCCGTTGTTTCGATTTTATCGTCGCGATTTTCTGACTCTTTTTCGACTTCTTTTTTGGCTCTTCCTCGGGCACTTTAAACTCGACCGGTGCCAACTCCTCGTGAGTAATTTTCAAATCGTCATTTTCCCATTTATAATCGACATCCCCCTCGTTCGACGCAATTTCCTCGTCGCTCGAGGCTCCGTCGTCGATTACCGGTGATACAAATTGTGATTGTACGACACGATCATCCCGTGATTGGCTTCCGTCACTTCTCGTTCGTTTTTTCGTGTTCTCGCGGCGTATTATGACCTCCTCCGTTCCGTCAATCATCGATGTTGCTTCTTTCCCCGTTGTTGATACCGATCTCGGGCTGGCTAAGCTAGAAATCGCCGAGTCTGATTGGCTGGCGGGAAGGGTGCACTGGGGTATTGTCGGGACGACATTCGGTAAATTCTGTCTTGCCGAGTATATCAAAGTCAGATCGTTCCGAGGTTAAATCCCGAGTTGTTTCGAACGAGTGAGACAAACTCGCACGATCGTTTGTATAGACAAAATTCGATCGTTGTCGCGTAAAAAAAAAAAAAACGTTCGGAACACGGATTTTAGCGAAGTTTTAATGGCGTTAGAGGATTTTGTGTGCGTTTTTAAGAAATTGTGATTAACAGCAGTGTTTTTTTTTTTGGCGTATATCGTTCGAGCAAGCCGCGATATTATGAGCGTTAACAGTCAGAGGTAATGAGCGTGTCATGGAGCGTGATGATTGGTTGGGCGCATTTAAGGAAGGGAAAGAATAATATATAAAGTGATGATGAAACTTTTAACTATCACAGATTTGGCTTCGACCAAGCGAGATTTACAAGTTAAGGGATCTTTCACGAGCGTATTATCATTCGATGACACAATTATATCTTGACTCTCTTTATGCTTTCCTGTATCATTCGATTTGCAAAATGCGAGCCTGGTGATGTGCAAAAACTACGTAAAATGAAAGAAACAAAACCATACACGGGAATGACGAATGACGAGTACTCGAGGATACCGTCCCGAGGGGCAAACAACAATAATCAAAAGGAATAAAATCAAAAGTTTACGAAGTTCCGATAGACGGTATGTTATGGAATGTCATTCGTACCTTGATTGCCGTTTGCATGAGAACCGTTGTTGCGTAGTTTACGCCACGTGTACCAAGATGCAATACAGCTGTGTAACCCTGCTCGGTCGCACGCGCGAGTGCGTCGTCGATTTCGGCCTCACGACGACTCAGAGCTGGATGCACGAAGCGACGATAGAGTATGCTGGAACCCTTGGTTGCCGGACTAAGGAGCCACAGCACCAGAATTATCTTGATCTCGTAGTAAAATGGAAACCTGTTGGGAGAAAAGACCGCGGGAATGAAGAAGCGACGTTGAAACTTTGGGTTTTGAGGAAGATCGAAGTAATGACCAACGGAGGTAGCACGTCTAAACATCACGTTGCAATAACTTTACTGATAATAACGTCGCAGGCGAAAACTACACAGCACATATTTACACATCCGTTTTAGTGGGTTTTGTTGGGTTTGTTGGGTTTTGTTGGGTTTGTTGGGTTTTGTTGGGTTTTTTTGGGTTTTGTTGGGTTTTTTTGGGTTTGTTGGGTTTTGTTGGGTTTTGTTGGGTTTTTTTGGGTTTGTTGGGTTTTGTTGGGTTTTGTTGGGTTTTGTTGGGTTTTGTTGGGTTTTGTTGGGTTTTGTTGGGTTTTGTTGGGTTTTGTTGGGTTTTGTTGGGTTTGGGTTGCGTTGCTGCGTTCAAAACCCAATAAAACTCAAAACCCATTAAACCGCATGTGTAAATATGTGCTGTGTAGTTTTCGCCTGCGATGTTATTATCTGTAAAGTTATTGCAACGTGATGTTTAGACGTGCTACCGAGATATCAAGAAACAACTTATCCCACTTCGCTATTGAACATCTTACAACTATTTTATTGAAAAATTATCCAATTGAGGAAAAGAAAATTGCTCTTAGACTTACGTAATTATCGCGTGCTACGTTTACACTACGTATACTCCGTTGGTAAGCCTATTAGAAACACGGAGAGATAATCCAAATAGGAATATAACGAGAAGGAGAGAGAGAGAGAGAGAGAGAGAGAGAGAGAGAGAGAGAGAGAGAGAGAGAGAGAGAGAGAGAGAGAGAGAAAGCGTTCGAAAGAGATTGGCAAACTTGGGAAACTTGGAGAGTTAATCAAAGGCCAAAAATACGCTCGACCGGGACTTGATTTCCTTTTTTGCTTTATATCGTTTTTTTTTCCTTCGCCTTTGGCATTCGAATCTCGAGGCGGAAAGGAGAAGGAAATTCGAGTTGAATAAATTCTCTCGTGTAGCACACGTGTCCCAATATCTATCTCGTATACGGAATTAGACATTCGGGATTTCCTGCACAGTGGAGCATTAACACCGAGACAGAAAGAGAAAGAGGAAAGAGAAATGTGCTTTTGGTGGCGGTAGCCAACGTGGCACCGCAAACAGACCGTCTCGTCGGTTTTCGAGCCAGGAAAATTCAGAGAGACCGCAATACAGATTCACCGGACCGATTTCTTTACTCCCTACAGAAAATTATCTATCCCTTTCATTCCAGAGTCCAGACGTTGATTCGAAATTTCTTACCAGAAACTGAAGAAAACGTCGGTGAATGTTTCCGCGCACGTAAACAGCGCAAATACGATCCAGTACATCATCCATTTTACCTGAAAATGTTTGAAATATATTTGCAAGTGTGATTAACAAAAAAAAAACAATTACAAGCTACCATCACTAAAGTGGCCGGTGTAGAGAAATTTTATTTGAATGAAAAACTAAAACGCTATCGAAAATCCCAACCGAGAGATTACTGAAAATAATTTGTTGGTCATAAAAGTAAAAAATCACATCTTTTCGACAAGTTAAAAAGGATCTGGATATCGTATTTTAATGGGCGACCATATACTCACGTATTCTTTGACGTTCTTCGTTCGTACCGCCTTGTAAGAGGCATAGGCCGGATATAGGGTACCAAAGACCAATCTGAAAATTGGATATACGAGCATATAAGTAAAAGCTCGTGGCATCATGATGGCGAGTATTACGGCGAAAAAACCGAGATTTCCGAGTGTCAGCTTGATCGGTAATTTTTCAAGATAATCCCGCGCCCAGATTAACGATTTTCGGGCAATGAGTTGTGTCGTTCTACGAGCGTTTGAGAACGCAAGCTCGTCGACGTCGGTATTCGCGTCGCTGTACTCGTAGCTGGTATCCTCGTATTCTCGAACCTCCATTATGGTTTCGCACTCGCTCGTAGTGTCGGATATTCGAGCAGTCATTTTATTTTATTTATTTTTTCTCGTTAATTCGATCACTCTCGCTCTTTCTTCGACTACTATACCGGAGCTTTTTCGATTTTCGCGAAAAATCGCTCGGTTCCGAATGACTGAAACATCGAATTGACAAACGTGATCTAGGGTTTGTCAGAAGGAAGAAACGATTATTGTTTCGGCGTGAATTTTTCTGTTATTTAAAGAAATAATCTCGTTCCTTAGATTTCCAGGAGTCTATGTGTCTTCATGACGAAAGAAACATTATTATCGACGCGTTGATTAGTTCTTCGTCTTTCTTTCCCAATTGTTCTCTTATTGTGTCGAATCGCGAACTGCGGATTACGAAGTGCGAAGTTGAATAAAAAAAAAACAAATTTGTCGTTGATTAACGAGAGAACGACGAGATAATAACGAGAGGGAGAGTGATGTAGAAACGAGCACCAAGAGCTTCGGCTCTTTCGAGGAAGAACTCGAGGAGTACACTAGACAGCGGTTCCAACGAGGAAGACGAGAGAACGAGGTCTCGGCGGAGCAACGAAGCAGCGTGTACCGATCAGCGACTCTATTTTAGCGCACCCTCGTAACGTCATGTTCGCACACGCGCGCACCAACGAAAACACGATGAAATTGTACATTCACATTTTCGTCCGGAAAATTTTCATTAACGAATATATACAAAGCCGACGATACGATACTTTTCCAATGTTCAAAGATTCTTTAGCATTGATTATACATGGGAAACGAGTAGAGAACCGGCTGATCTTATAACGAAAAGAGTATAGGCGATGCGAAATTTGAACCGACGTCCTCGACTCGCCGGGCATCAGTGACTGACCGACTGACTACTAACAAGAGCATATTCAACGCACAGAGTGCTCGGAGTATATTTCTCTCGATTAAACTCGTCGAAAGAGCCAACGATTATATGTTCCACATATATACGTACGTGTACTATTCGCAGACTGGCGAGTGCGAGGAGCGAACCGGACAAAACTAGCAGTGTAAAGCAGGTAATTTGATGATTATGATCAATGTCGCCCTGACGCATCTTATGCAATAACCAATCCTCAACGTCCTTTGTGGAGAGCTCGCAACGAAACGAGACACACGCGCGACGACCGGAAAGTTCAATTGGGACGATCGAAGAACGCTGGCGAGTTGCCTCTTCTCAAAGATTCTTGCACACAACGTGTACGAGTGAATTATTCCAATTAATCATCCCGCTAGATCGTACGATGAACTCGTGCCTAACGAAAGATAAATCTGTTGGGACAGTGAAATTTATTTTAGACAAAAATCCATCTTCTCCTACAATTTTTCGAATAGATTATGTTTATCGTTCTTTTCCGATTTCGTTTTTCGGCAAGTTGAAAAGGTTCATCGAGAACCCTCTTGAATCGTTCAAAAATCTTAAAATTATAATTTCACGTAAATAGTTCGAACCTGTCAAATTCATTGCCGTTTCTCCTATAGCGTTTCAATTCTTGACATGATGTTGAAGTTTGCATCGTTGGAATGCAACGAAAATATATATTTTTATACCATTCATCCCCCTTAAGGTTGAATTTTCTAAAACAAAAATTGTTGACACGTCCTTTTGGGGTCTCCTTTAAGATAGTAGTCTGGTAACTTAAGCCGATTTTCATGTCTTTTTTGGAGGGCGTTTTTTTGTAGGAAAATAAAAATGAATCGTTTTGGATATTTAGGATGTTTTTATTTACATATTAAAGACACAAAAAAAAATTTTTTTGAAAAAATTTAATAGTTCATTATTATTATTATTATTGATCGAAGTTGGCAGCCCGGGTCCTAATTTTTTTTTCTACCGAACCGATTGCTTTCAAATTTTAACAGGTTACTCTACACACTTATACTTCTCGTTGGAACCACCGAGACATTTTTTCACCCCTAACTTTTTATTTTACAACCCCTTCTTTGCTAAAATAAAAGGACTTTAGCGAAGAAGGGGTTGTAAAATAAAAAGTTTGGGGTGAAAAAATATCTCGGTGGTTCCGACGAGAACTATAAGTGTGTAGAGTAGCCTGTTAAAATTTGAAAGCAATCGGTTCGGTTGAAAAAAAGTTAGGACCCGGGCTGCCAACTTCGATCAATAATAATAATAATAATAAACTAATAAATTTTTTCAACAAAATTTTTTTTTGTATCTTTAATATGTAAATAAAAACATCCTAAATATCCAAAACGATTCATTTTTATTTTCCTACAAAAAAACGCCCTCCAAAAAAGACATGAAAATCGGCTTAAGTTACCAGACTACTACCTTAAAGACCTGGGCCCAAATGGTCAAGAGGAGCGAGAGCAATACCGAGAATTAAAATTTAAAAAATGTATTTTCCTTGCGTTCCAACGATGCAAACTTCAACATCATTTCTTGACACGGATCTCTATCAAATAAGCATTGGACATTTTCACTTTTACTCGGATTCACTACCGATAACACATTTTTTTTTTTTTTTTTTCATTTGTACCATCATATTTTTTTTAGCAGCATCTTTGACCGGAATATCGTGGTTAATGAGGCATAACGGAGTACGAGAGATCGTCAGAAATATGTTAGCTCGAGGGGATTGAGGTGTATTATTAATTATACGTAATTTTCATGAAAATTCATGGATACGCGACAACGGCATTTTTAAATGTCAACAATTTCGAATTTTTACCTTGATTTCTCGCTTTACAATCGGGCCTTGCGATTTTCTTTAAAAAAAAAAAAAACCGAAGGAATTTTTTAAATGCTTGCTGGCTCGAACGGCAGCTCCAAACGGTAACCAACGAAAAAACCTAAATGATTATCCGGTAACCCGGTTTCACGCGTATTTTCACCTTTCGATTGTCAACCCGAGAATCGCGTCAACTTCATGTTTATTAATGACAGCGAGCGCGTTCACTCTCGTTCACTCCCTCGTCCCTTCCTCCGTCACTTATTTCTCGTTATCTCTGTTCCGTTTATTCTCACCGAGAATTTACGTCGAGACGAGACCCGGAGGGATTAAAGAGGAGTAGAGGAGGTAGAAAAAAAAAAAGAGTGACTCGGTCAAGATCATTGTCGTTCCGTGTCTCTCGTTCGTTTCTTCTCGGATTAGCAAGACCGCGCAGCAGAATTCCTTCACGCTTCGCTCCTCGCCCGCGGGTCTTATGACTCATATATACAGCTCGTTAGGGGTGAAATCTATCCAGGAAAATCTCGCCCCGGTTTCATCGAATTTCGATTGACCTCGCTATCTCGGGTTATACCGCGTTCCAACCGTATTGGCAATAAATGAGTCTCCATACTTATGTTGAAAACGGGAAATAGATC
Organism: Oxytorus armatus; assembly: GCA_958009045.1. Taxonomy (NCBI): domain Eukaryota; kingdom Metazoa; phylum Arthropoda; class Insecta; order Hymenoptera; family Ichneumonidae; genus Oxytorus; species Oxytorus armatus. The sequence goes on along the minus strand of OY253751.1, from coordinate 549,427 downwards.
GTGAAAGTGTAGTATACCAAAGTGTTCCAACGTTTAATTTTTCTTCGTAACTTTAGGGACATCTAACAAGAAAAAAAATCAAAATGTCGAATAACGTACAACGTGGAATTGCGTGTGGGAAGTTTTGAAAACGTTGTTTCAAAAAATACTTAAATTTTTTCTTCTCAATTCGACCGTCGCTCCATCAACATAAAATATACTTGACGCGTATCTCTGACTCTCTTTTCCAAACAAAGGATAGACAACTTTCGGGGGTATTTTTTTTCGTTAAATTTTTATTTATCGCCGTTACAGAGTGACGGTACGGTAACTTCGGTGTTAATTTTCAATGGACTCGGTAGAAATATCACCGAGGCTGTATTTACAACGGTGACTCTTTTGAATACAGGCGCGTGAAAGTTTCGTGAATAACGCGCGCTCGTCGGTACAATGACGGGCACGTTTCGTCGATTTGGTGGTGTAAAACAGGTCATCGCGACACTCAAACGTTCGATTCCTCGCGTCGATCTCTGGTCCTTCTCGAATTGGGAGGAAAAGACAATGGCGAAGAATCCAATTTCAATTTTGTTTGATAACAAAAATCTTGTCAACTTTCTCCGTGCTGTCGCTGACGGTCCGTTGTTCTCATCGGAAATACTTGACAACACGTTTGTACATAATTAACGGGACACTCCAATAAATTCCGTACACAATGTTTTTCCTCGTCACGAACTTTTCCGTTATTCTGTTGATATTTTTTCGTTCGGTAGAACGTAAACACTCATCAATTTTAAATGTATATGACAACGACCCCGTCGTTGAAGAACACGGTGATTCGAATTTCTTGCCTGATCGGTGCGGACATGGCTTTTCTACATTCAAATCATCGATGACTCGTTCTTTTTGGCAGAAAAAAAAAACGAACCTCCCCTTTTATAAAAACAACGAGAGTATCAACAAAAACGATTCCAGCATGCACCAAGTTATTTTTATCCAATTCCCTCGATGCTGTTATCCGTTCTTCGTATCAACGAGTTGTAATTTTGTTCCTCTCTCTTTCACGATTCGTCCAACGTCGAAATGGGTCAACGATTGAACTCTCGAATCGCCCTTTCCTCTTCGCGATGATTACGTTCTATCGTTCGTTACTCTTTCCAGGGGTATCGCGCTAATCGTCAACTTGACTCCGTCCAGTACGTATAGAATCGTAATGTATGTAAAAACAAGAAAAAAAATTAAGCGAACAATAAGATTCGGAGACTCCGAACCGTTCCTTAACGGAGGCGACGCCGAGACTAGAGGCTTTCGGGGACTGGCACTCGAATTTATATTTAAACACGAACCGCTCGAGTCAACGAGTCGTATATAACGGCGTCATGAGCTTTCGCCGTTCTCAACGATTCATGTTTTTTCGGCGAATCGTCATCGAGTTTACGTGGGAAGGGAGCAAACAAAAAAAAAGGGGGAACTTCCGGTGAAGGGATTCGAAAGTAATTGTTAGGGCGTTAAATTGAAATAAATATCAATGTAATCCATAGATACGGTTTAATTGATAACGAAACGTGTCTATACGCGTTAGATTTTTTTTTTAAGTGGAAATAAGACAAAACCCAACAAAGGGAAATTCAACAAAGTTATTTTTGTACAACCGAGGATTTATGTCTCTTTCTCTCGTGCGCTTACGCACAAGATATGCGTGAAATGTGTATAGATGCTCGGAGAAAAGGAACACGGGGTACGAAATAATAAAGCTACTTCGCTAACGCGCCAGAGAGAGAGAGAGAGAGAGCTAGCGAGTTTTCTCACCCTCTGATTCCCGTTGCTTCGGCCGATGAAGCGTTGGAAACTCCGTGAGCTATAAAAGATTCGAGAAAACGTACGCGCGAAATTTCTGGACCTCCCACGCTGCTAGCGATCATACGTATCCACGAACTCCCTTTTTCTACGACCAATGACGAACGAATTACGGGATACGAAGGGAAATGCACGAGTTCTCGGAAATACATTGAGAAAAAAAAAGTATGCGTAAGGCATACGATCGCCCATCCTTTTTAACTGGTCAAAAATCTCAAACTAGCGATTGCTACAAATGTTTTTTTAATTTCAACCTAAAAAAAAATGTGGAAAATTCATTTATACCGATCTAAATATTCTTTTACCTTACGAGAGAAAATAAAACGAATTAGTTCTGGCTCCCTTTCACATATATTCTGGAATAACAAAAGTTCCCGGAGAAACCTAATATGCAGTGAAAACATTAAGGGGGGAAATGGGGTTAGACGGTTCAAAAAATCGATTTTTTTTTTAATTTCATAAATTGTTAGTAAAACTATTGAAAAATATGTTCCCAAAATTTTTAATGAAAATTCCGACTCGTTCTATTGTTATAAGCCATTAAGGGGGGAAGTAGGGTTAGGACAGCGTTTTCTCACTGATTTTCATGAATTTTTTTATAGTATAAAATATGAATAGAATTTATTGAAACTTTGAGAATATTTTATACATATATTAAAGTATATACTATAAAATATTAGCGACCCCATATTGCTTGTTTTTCTTGGTACTATTTTTTCAAACGCGTTTTTCTGAAAACGACTTTTTTTTAACTTGCGTACACGCTAGTTTGAAAAGTTTACAACCAAATCGTTTTGAAAATTGGCAGTTACTTTCTTCATAGTATTGCGCTCTATATGAACCTAAAATCGGAATAATATCATTATTTAAAATAATTTTTTTTTTGCAAATAAAGTTGTAAAAAATGGCAAAAAATCATGCTTTTTTGTTTTGACTCCTGTAAAAAAATCAATTTTCTATTTTTTGATAGCATTTAGGTTCATATAGAAGAGAAACATATAATAAAAGTAAATTCCAACCCCGTTCGATTTCAGATGAAAAATGCGGCTTCCAGAATGTACGCAAAATGCTGAGTCTGATTGTGACCTGCAATATGGGATCGCTAATATCTTCGGTGTTTTTCAAGGAAATTCTTCAAAAATTTTCTAGCATATACTTAAATATATGTATAAAATATTCTCAAAGTTTCAATAAATTATATTCATTTTTTATACTATAAAAAAATGCATGAAAATCATTGAGAAAACGCTGTTCTAACCCTATTTGCCCCCTTAAGAGAGAGTGAGAGAGATATCTACAAGAGTGCGGCATCGCGTAATTACCACGCGTACGCAGGGAGTGTGCTACCAGGGCGCTCTTAATTATCCTAATGAGCCGATGTGCGAAGGACCATGCCATTGAGTGTATCACGGCACGGTATAGGGTACGTAGGTGATATAGCGTTTGTGAGGTTTTACAGCGAGTCTCTGGATCAGGTACTCTCGGGAATTCATTGCGCCGGAAACGTGCTCGTGAAATCTGTGCCCGAACCATTGAAAATTCTTTCTGGTCATTTATTATCAGAGGTCAATTTTATGTAACTCGTGATAAATTTGTTGGTGTTTTTTTTCACGCAGAAATAACGAAAGAGGGACGGGTGATTTTGTCATCTCTCCGATAAGCCTTTGCCCTCGAGGATTTCTGTGCTAAGGCTCCCCGGGTAAAAGCATCGGATCGCCTCAACGGCTCGTAGCAAAATTGTAACAAGAACTTTAGAAGCATCAAACTACCCTCTCGTTCTTGTTGCCAGCCGGGCATCGATCCAACGTGTGCAACGACGTTACGAAGGCTCGACCATATTTCGTATTTCACTTTTTTTTCTCCCTTCCCCAGTCTCGTGATAATATCATTCCGTGAGAAAACTCTCCTCTGTCACGATCTTAGCCCGATGGCACATTTTCCTCGAGCAATCGTTTTTCGTTATTCAAGGATTAAAGAGAAATGAAGATGATTGAGTAAATTTTTTTTTTTATATTCCCTGTAGTCGCGTCAAGAGGAACATTAATTATTTTTCTATTCGCCCGATAAATATACGGCTAATGTAAAAATAGTGAGAAAATTCATTTGATTCATTCCAATTACTCGGGAGATAAATTTCCAGATGGCTACAAAGCCAGATCGATAATTTCTTTTTTGTATCAACTGTACATTTATTGAGCTAAAAATGGGACAATTAACGTAACTCTTGGAAAATTTTTTATAGGAACAATTTATTTCAATGCGGTACTAAAGTTGAAAGGATATATATTTTCCTCGAATGAAAAGTCTTGCGGCTGAATTTCCGTTGAGAGAGGAAGATATCTTTTTATAAGCGCGTTTCGCCTCGATCTCATTTCT